>OX451736.1:1165628401-1166228401 GCA_948472305.1 Vicia faba
TCAAAATTTTCCCTCTCTTTTCTCAAAGACATCTCACCAAAGATCTCAAATGCTCAAGAGTTCTAAAGGGCTTGATCAGGTGTTGTGATCAACATTTTGAAGTAATATTCATCAATTGATCAAGTGTTGATCACAATTCTTCAAGAAAAGCACTCAAATCATAAAAGGGGCAAAATGGTCAAAATTAGGGTTTTGATTGAGAATAACTGATCATTGACTTTTGACCTAGTATATGACTCAGTGACTTGGAGCATAATCTTAAGGACTCAAACACAACATATTGACCTAACTTCACGGCTCAAATCATTTTTCAAGATCAATGAATTGATAGTTGAAATTTGATCAAGTGATGAAAAGTCAACTGGTACACAAAAAGTCAAACTTTAACTTTTTGATCAACATTGAATTTCAAAGATCAAGATTCATCAAGATACTCAAAAATATCAAAATTGATCATCAAGAATCAAGAAAGTCAAAAAGTCAATAAAAAAGTCAAGATTTTCTAAGACTTAGAAAATTTCTAAGTGTTCTTATACTTGATAAATTCATTACTTCATGACAAATTTTCACCAAGATGTAAGATGATTCAAGGAAAACTTTCAATATGAAAGTTGTAGATCTTTATGAATTCTACAACTTTGTATTATAGGGTTGATTTCCAAATAATTATTATATTTGAAGATATAGTCTCATGAAGTCATGAGATTTTTCATAAAACACTTAGTGAAATTTCCAACAAGTTTAGGCAGATTTTTGACCTAACTTCTTGACCAATTTTCACCTAGTTTCAGTTTGATTTGTCAAAATGGTCAAGATGAAGGTTGTAGAAATTTTTTCAAGAATTCCAAAATGTTAAATAACTTTAAGATATCATTTTTGAGATAGGAGAATCGAAGAGAAGAAGTTGAGCATCCATTCTTGCATTTCAAGCCATTTTCATGAAGAACACTTGATCAAATATCAAACCTATGTTGCATAATGTTACTTTTCAGGGTTCTAACTTGTAAATCACTCCACAATTAATTGGTCACACAATTGATTAAGGTATTATCCAAGTGGTTAAGCCATTTTCCACATGATTTTTCCATTTATGGCACAAAGGCACCATTGCCATTCTTGAAAAGTTGCTTTAATCACAAAGTCAACTTGTCTTGAGCCTCTAACTTGTTTCTTCTACACACATTAAACCTACAAGATCAGAAGAAGCATGTTTAAAGTGTTCAACTACTCCACAAGTCTTATACTTCACATTGGGTCAATATTTGTCAAGATTGCTTCAAAAATAAGTAAAAAAAACCATAACATGTGATCTTTGTTTTCTAATCACTCCAAGCCCTCAAAACTTTCCTATAAATAGAGGCATTATTTTGCAAGACAAACAGGAATTCACAAGCCTTGAAACTCCCTCTAACTCCCTGAAATCAGATTTTGCACACAAACTCCAATTTTGTGCCATTTCTGACCTTAAACCTCAAACACCCAACCCGCTTATGCATTTTCATTTTGAATCCATCACAAAGCTTCTATAACTCAACTAGAACCTATACAAAGCCCTATTTCACAACTGTAACACCTCCATCACCATCCTCCATTTCCAAAAACAGAGTTCTGCACATTAACTTCTCCAAAAAGATTCAAACACTCTCAACACAAAGTAATCTTTGCATTAGCTTCCTATGTGTTCATTGAAGCTATTCAGATCATCACAACACATCTAGGAGTTATCAAACTTAAAACATGATTTCCAGTTTTGAGGCTAGTTTTTCTCAACTTGGAACTTCACATACAAGCATCATTAATAGTTATTTTGTAAAGATAAAATGTAGACATCATTACCCTGAAGCTAACCATACCCTTAGTTTTCACTTATCTTGCCTAAGCATGGAGAATTTTGAAGTTGAACTTACAGAAAAATTAGATCAGAGTTTGGTGCCAATAGAAATTCGTGTTCATCTTTGAGTGTTAGCTTAAGTTACATACATATTTGAAACTGTGATGAAATTTCAAGCAACTTTCATGTTTACATTTTCCAATTTGGTTGAGAAATGAGGAAGTTACAGATTTCAAAAATGTTGAGGAACATTCTGGCGCGAGGAAGAAGATGAAGTTATAATAAAGACTGAGTTTGTAATATATTTATTGGTTTGTGTATTAAACACCAGATGTATAGCCACCCCAGTGGTAGAGCGTGCGCGTATAAGTCATAACTATACCTTGTCCTGGGTTCAATCCAAGCGTGAGGCATTTTGCTTTTTCTAACATTTACATTATAGATCCTGTGCAAGAAATCTCAAAACGTGTACCATGTGCCCTTCATCCATACCATCCATCTGTTCAGCAACTCAAATCTAGCGCTCCATAATTAAAAGACCATGATGCACTCTCAAAATGCATCCATACTGGATCCTCAGGCATTGAACTTCTCATTATGGGCCAATGACTTAATTCCTTCCCTACACCCCCCCTTTCTACTAACGCAGCCAAGCCCAATTTCATTATTTTTATTTTTTCTGATTCCAAACAAAAAACTGCTCGGGTCTGTTTGCTAGTTTTAAACCCCCATTTCACTTTTTACCACAAACCCAAAAAATTTTATATTTTTTTTTATATATTTCTATATTTTATTTATTTATATATTTTATTTAACCAAAAACTACCAAAAATATATTTTCTTAAATAATTAAATCTTTTAATTTAAACACTTCCTTTATTTTTGTTAATATTTAGAACTGGGTTTTATTTATCGTCCATGCTTAAAATATTTATAAATTAACCTTCAAATAATTTTCTAAATAATAATTTAATCTTAGGTTTCATTTTTCTTCTTAATTTAATTAACTTAGATTTTAGGTTTAATTTAAGATAATTAATTAATTTCTTTTGTAAATAAATTTAATTAGTTTAATTAGGTTAATTACTAAAACCTTTTTTCTCCATCATAAAACCCTAAAAAAACACTTTCCTTTTGCTTCTTCGTCTTTACATTTTTGTATTATTATTGTAATTCATATTCAATGGTTTGTAATAGTAATTAGGGCTTTATTGCTTCCCCCCCCCCCCCCCCCCCCCCCCCCCCCCCCCCCCCCCCTCATTTACAAACTTGTACCCCCCCCATTCCTAAAGCGTTGTAATAGCGTAGGACATTTAAATTCTACAATTTATCATTTTCCATATTATTGCTAGTAATTAGGGTTTTTATGGCAAGATTTAAAATCAACATTAGACAACCCTAATTCAAGATAAAATAATTGAAAACAACACACTTTGCACACTTGCACCTCTAGGGTAACCCATACTTATTGCCTCGGGTATAAACAGTCATGTCCCTCAAACATGAGATGTTTTATAAAAGACCCTCGATTACAAGATCGTAGTCCCTCGATGACCATTTAATGTTGCCTTCAACAAACTATCTTAGTCCCTTATGAAAAATTGCTGAAACATCTTACAAGTTGCTTTTTATGATTGTACGATGACCCACGTCTGTCCCTCACATCCAATGATATGGCCCTCTACCAATCAATGATAGACAAGCACTATCTAAAGGAGGAGTAAAAGAACAAACAATTTTTGAGTAGGTAGATTGCTCGTAATTGCTTGGTCACCAACAAAACCATTTATACCTCACACTTTCAAAACATCATTCAAAACGAACATTTTGTATACATTCTCAACAATATGAGAATCATTACAAAAATTTCCTTACATTGGCATTTTCAAACACCTTTCCAAACATTCCCTTTCAACAAATATTTTTAAAATCAACACTTTGTATACATTCTCAACAATACGAGAATCATTGCAAAGTTTGCCAAACTTAGGCATTTTCAAAATATTTTCAAATTTACACAAACACAAAGCATTTTCAAAGTGATTAAGAAATTAAGAGCCTGTAGATAACTACAGATGAAAAGGGTGCTAACACCTTCCCTTTTCATAACCTACCCCCCAAACTCAAGAAAATTCTCAAAAGGTCTTTCCTGTTCTTTTCACTATTTCCTTTATTGGATAAAAGAAAAGTCGGTGGCGACTCTAGCTATCTGCAACAATTGTGAAAAAATGCAAAACAACCAAGTCAGTTCTCCCCATCGTATCACACATAACATTAGCTTCTTTCTTACCATTGAATGACTTTTTCACAGTACTTGAAGACGTAGCCACCTGAATTTTTCATCTTCTGATTCCACCTTCAACATGTTCCCTTGTTAATATCAACTCGGTGAATCCGACTGAAGAGCATCCAATTAGATGATTGAAGAAGTGACATCTCCAAGTTCCCATAAACATGTCAACCAACTCCCTATCAGACAAAGGAGGTTGAACTCTTCCTTCTATATCTCTTCATTTCTGGGCATACTCTTTAAAACCTTTGTTTGAGCCCATGATCATACTCTGCAATTGCACACAGGTTGGTGCAAGATTAGCATTGTACTGGTATTACTTGTAGAAAGCAACATCCAAATCTTCCCAGGTACGGATATTGGTCCCTTCTAGTTGATAGAACCCCAACTGTATTTCAGACAGGCTCTCTTGAAAGAAATGCACCCATAACTTCCTATCAGTAGTATGTGGATGAATCTTCCAGACATATGACCTCAAATGAAGCTTTGAAAAAGAAACACCATCATACTTTGCAAAAGTAGAGACCTTAAATTTATGAGGAATGACAACTCCTGAGACTAAACCCAAATCGTCAAAATCAGACACATGCACTTTCTGGATCTCCATAGAATTCAAGACGCTCTTCTAATAGCTTGTAATTTTCATCAGCATAGGGATATTGTTCATGCATATAATATTCTTCCTCGTCCTCAAAACATTTGTCAGAATCCTGGTTGTTATTTTCCTCAGATTTCACACTCTTACCATCTTCCTCTTGGTTATCATCTTTATTCGATGGGACCTAAAAATCTAAAGCTCGCTTCACCGGACCTCTGAATCTTCTCCCCATGTTAAGGATCTCAGCTGGTTTCTTAGTCTTCTTCTTTTTCTATTTGGTGATGAGTGTCTTCAATTCTTCCTGCCCCGTAGCTAAGTTCAGGAACATTGGCTGGAACTGAGGCATTTTGAGCATGGAAGATCTTTGATTGTTTGTTCGACAACCATATTTCTGCCGAAATAAACAGCAAGAAGATGAGAAAACTTATTTTAGGAATACCTGTTATATAATGATATGCATGACATGTAGATGAATATGCAATGTTTTCAAGGATCTCGCGAGATAAATAAAATTTGAAATGTTAGAATTGAGTCTGGCTGCAGCTTTGTCTAAAGAACTTCGGGTCTTCATCTTTGAATGACCTTCTATAAGAATCAAGATCACCATGTCAAGTAGGTCCTAGATTCTGACTCAAGAGAGTGTACTTCGATCTTGATAGCATCTGGATAGAGGAAAATAAATCCTCCTACCCCTTGCTAGAAGTCTGACTTATGATAATCCTGTATCACAGGTCCCTAAGATCCTTGAAATGATTAGTAAAAATGTCATGTCATGATGACATGATGTCGTGATGTTATGTTCAAACAAGTAGAAAACACAAATAAATCACACAAGAGCCTTAGGTTTAAAGGCTTGCGTGAAGTCCAAAAGAAAGTACCATTCTCTATTGGAGTTAAGTTGGCTCGACCTATCCTAAAAATAGTAACTGGGTTCTAGGAATCTCATATCATCGATCTTTCTCGCATGTTTTATTTTAGTACGACAACTGTCTTGCCACAAAAATATCCCGAGAGTCGAATCTCAATGAGCGTAACTTCGATTATCAACCAACCTTGGACTGCACCAAAGTCGGCTATCTCACTACCTTCTAATGGCCAAGATGGGTCAATTAAGGTTCTAAAAGTCAGTTAGTGCTTAATGAAACCATGCGGAAACCTAATATTATCCTCGACTGACTCGAGGAACATCAGTACAAACTAAAGTGTCACGCTAATGTAGCCATCATTTCAACCATATCGGTCTATGCCGTACAGTTTCCGTGATCTATTGCTATTTACCTAAGGTATCCCTAGATCCGAGTGTAGGATCTTGCAAGAAATAAAACCAAACAAACCCTCAAATTTAAAGCAAACAATTCAAAGAAATAAAGCAAATAAAGTGATATAAACTCTAAGGTAACCCCTTTTTAAAGTACTCCCCAGCAGAGTCGCCAATTCTGTAATACAGTGGGAGAACTGACTTGTTTTTGCGTTTTATCGCAAATGTTGCGGATAGCAAGAGTCGCCACTGACTTTTCTTTTATCCCATAAGGAAAGGGTGATAATAACAGGAAAGACCTTGATATATTTTGAGTTCGGGGGGTAAGTTATGAAAAGGGAAGGTGTTAGCACCCTTTTCATCCGTAGTTATCTGAATGTTTTAACTGCTTCTTGTTTGTTCGCAATGTGGGTCATTGATATGATTGAAGAGGTCAAGCCTACTGCTTCTAACGGACATCGTTTCATCCTCGTCGCTATCTATTATTTCATGAATTGGGTTGAAGCATCCTTATTTGCCTCTGTTACTAAGAATGTGGTCGCCTGATTCGTTAAACATAACCTTATGTGTCAATATGGCATCCCCAAAAGGATCATCACAAATAATGATACTAATCTCAACAAGACTATGACCATGGAGCTTTGCACGCAGTTCAAGATCAAGCATCATAACTCTTCTCCATATCGACCGAAGATGAATGGTGTAGTGGAAACCGCCAACAAGAATATTAAGAAGATCATATAGAAGATGGTTGTAACCTACAAAGACTGGCACACGATGTTACAGTTTGCTCTTTATGGCTATCGCACTTCAGCGTGAACATCAACTAGGGCAACCACATTCTCTAATATATGGCATGGAAGTTGTCCTACCTGTCGAAGTTCATATTCCTTCTCTAAAAATTATGAAAGATGCAGATTTAGAAAAAGACGAGTGGATTCAAACTAGGTTGGATTAGTTAAATTTAATTGACAAGAAAAGGCTTGCAGTTATTTGTCAAAGTCAGATGTATCATAAGTGTATGATCAAGGCATTCAATAAGAAAATCAAGCATCACGCATATCAGGCAGGTGACTTGGTAATAAAGCGCATCAGTCTACCGCAAGGTGATCCTAGGGGCAAATGGACCCCCATGTATGAAGGACCATTTGTGGTCAAGAAAATATTTTTGGGCGGTGCTATGATACTGACCACCATGGATGGTGAAGATTTTCCGCACCCTGTGAATGCGGACATAGTAAAAAAATACTATGCATAAAAATTGACCTGCTAGGTTGACTGGACTAGGAAAAAGTAAGGGCATCCCGGTGAACCAAAAGAGTTCAGGAAAATTAGGGATATATATGAAAAGTTTGTACACCTGACAAGTCAAAAACCTGAAAAGGCTGCTTGGGGAAAAAAAGGGTATCCCGGTGGACTGAAAACCCGAAAGGGAGGTCCATGCAAAAGTTAGGGATTATGGCATACGACTATGTCCCGTTGGATCACCTACAACCGAATTTATTACCAATGTCAAGTTCGAATGGTATAGATCAATCCATCTAACTTCTTTCGACAGCAAGGTATGAGATGCTTGAAGACATAGGGGCAATAGCAAAATTGGAACCCGACGAGACTGTTTACACATAGCTATATGTTTTGTTTTCACTTTGTAATCTTTTCTTCATTTTCACGACGATTTCCTGTTACTAGGATTTCTGTCTCTTTGTACAAACACTGCCTTTTTATAGGATAATTATCAATATAAATACAAATTCAAAATTCAAAATTTGTTTTGCTTTTTCTGTTTTGTTTGCAACAACGTCCAATGACTAAGTTGAGTAAACATATGCATATGAATACGATTATTGTTAACAAATATATGCATAAAAACAAGGATAAGTATTTACTCAAACTCTAGGATTTGGGACAACATTCAAGTCATCTACGAATCCCCACAGAGTCATCTTCACAAGCTCATCTTCAATTTAGCCAAATCATATTCCCCGACAGATTCCCCTAGTGGACAAAAGAGTATGATTTTTCCCGGGCAATGTCGCTAACCTACAGAGTCCTAATCCTCGTTGGAGATTATGCCACCAACACAATTCATAGGAATTCTCCTCCCTAGCTGAGTTTACTTCTCCAAAATTATGAAATCCCCTGCAAAATTCTATTCTTCGACGTAGCTTATTTCCTCAGTAAGAGTATCTCATAGGTATAGTATTTCTCCAACATGGCTTATTTCCCCAACAGAATATAGTCTCCTCATCTTGAGTCTATTCCTGAGAGTACTATGAATCACCGAAAAAATTTCTCTCTCCAGCAAAGGGCAATCCTGACCACTATCCCCAGAGAGTTTCTACGGAACCTAAAACCGACCCGATTATCATTTGACTTTATCCGCCCCAGACGAGTCGGCATCCATATCAGAAACTCGGTCAGGAAGAACTGCGGAAGGGTATCCATCTCTTTTCTCCCCATCCAGGGTATATAAGAATTAAATTCCCCAGTAGAGTGGCGAACGACTGACGTTTCTAAACTCTTCTCCTCAAACCAGAAATCAACATTCCCTAACGGAGTTCCCCCAAGCAGCAAGTAAGAATTCCCAGTAGAAGCATTCTAGAAAAGATTGAAGATTAAGCATATTCTTCATCCTCAGCACCTGTCAGGGATCCTTTTTCCCTAGCAATATGTCATATGGAGTTACGGATACACTTCAAATTCATACATCATTCGCAAACATCATAACATATGCATGCAAAACACATATAGCACAATCTCATTTACTTTGAGAACATCATTACGCAAGGCATTTCATACATCATGATATTGCATGCAGCTAACTTTTTATCCTTTCAGGTAAAGTCTACGAACAGACGAATATCATCAACAATTTTCAAATAAGTTAAAGATTAACTCTCGAAACAGGACAAAGAAAATGTCTATATAACCAAGCAAAGATTAACTCCCGAAACAGGACGGGGAAACTATCTTTCTTTATTTATGGTCAAATAAAGATCAATTCCCGAAACACGATAGGGAGACTATCTTTATCACCAATGGTATGAACTCCCGAAACATGACGAGTTTACCAACAAATTAATTGTAGATCAATTCCCGAAATAGGACGGGGCCACTATCTACATAAATAGATCAAAGATTAACTCCCTAAATAGGACGGAGAAACTATATTTCTTTCTTTATGGTCATATGAAGATCAATTCCCGAAATAGGACGGGGCCACTATCTACATAAATAAATCGAAGATTAACTCCCGAAACATGATGGGGAACTATCTTTCTTTCTTTATGGTCAGATGAAGATCAATTCCCGAAACATGATGGGGCGACTATCTTTATCACCAAGCAGTATGAATTCTCGAAACAGGACGGGTTTACCAACAAACGGACTATAGATCAATTCCCGAAACAGGACGGGGAGACTATCTACATGGTGAACACTTACCTTTAGGATATTCATTCTTAAAATCACTTTCTTTTAGATTCATTTTGAAAAATAGCTCTGTCAGACAGGATCGAATAGGTTCATCCTAAAAAGTATTCCTCAGATATAGTCAAGGGTAAACTCCTTCTGATACTTCTATCGACGGTTACTTTGGATGGAATCTATAAGCCCATCTCTGACGACTCTCCATCACCTCTCTGAATGGCATCGTTAAGCTCATTTAAGAAATATTATCAACCAACAGTATTATCTCCTACACATACGAGTGCAAATTTCTGGGCACTTAAGTGTTCAATCATCTTTTACCTTCGAGTCACGAATGGCGGACATGCTAATCTAACTCTTTAAGTTTAATAAGGTTTAACAGGGGCATCTGTTGTACCCTAAAATTTACCCTCCCGTTTCTCTTCAATACATTCTCATAAGGTTCTCTAATGCTCAAGGTGGCTCAAGAAATGATCAGATAAGTTCTCTTCCTAAGAAATGGGTCCACAACTAGGGTTTGATGTTTCTCAAGGAAGATTTGGCTTCAAGGGTATCAAGTGGTTTATATGGTTCTTCATATGTATTCAAGAATGCTCATGTCAAGTTTCATGCCTTGCATCACAAGTTTGCTCAATCAATGGCTTAGATAATTGAAAATCAACTGTATTGGGTAAAAAGTCAACTATGAGCAACATACAGTCAAACTTCAAAAAATTTGGTCAACATCAACAATATGAAGTGATATTCATAATTTGATCAAGGGTTGATCATGATTCCTCAAGAAAAGCCCTCAAATCATTAAAAGTCAAAAGTTACCAAATTAGGGTTTCCTTAAGAGAAGTCAACTAAATTTGACCAAGCATAACTTTTACATGCTTCATCAACTTTTCCCCAACCAAATACAATTTTGAAGGAAATTTAATTCCATACAAATTTATAACTCTATGCTAAAGTCCAAAAAGTGCTTCATTTGAGAGATATGGGTCAAATCATTATAGGTCATTTAAAAAGTCAACAAAAAGAAACTTTTTGTCAAGGGAACTTACATCAAGATAAAGTCTCCAAATGAAAAAATGATAAAAAAAAGATATATTGTATAGGACATATTGAGCTTTCCAAAAAGTCAAATATCACCCTCAAAAGATGGAAATTGAGAGAGTTATGACCATTACAAGTTGGGCAATTTTGGTAGAATGCATGAAGTCCAAATTGAGCAAACTTGATATTTTGAGCTATTGAGCCATGGTTTAAGAGTCCAAACGTGTGTTATGCTCTCCATACACCTCATACCTTGCTCTTACACCCCTTGACCTATTTTCATTTTATTTATTTTTATTACTTTTGATTTAATTCATTAATAATATAAAACAAGATAAGATAAAATTATATCTAACTACAAGGCCCAAGTCCATCATATTCTTGCCCTAAAATTTCTCTATATATTCAGACATTAGGAAAGAGACCCTGACGACAAATGCTTTCCTCTCAAAAATCTTCAAAAATCATCTAACTTTTCAAGAAAACCCTAGAGCTTCAAAACCCTCACTACAAGCCTTCCCACCGCGAGATCTTCATTCCATTCACTCCCAGGAATACTAAAGGGTAGGTTTGGATCAATTTCCATGATTCAAAGGACCTAAATCAACCCCATGTATAATTGTTTTCATTATATCATGATTTTTTTGAATTTATATTTTCATAGTGTTTTAGCTCGCACTAATGCCACTAATGTGCTTTTGAGTTATCTTTGAGCAGGATTGGACCATCATAATGGTCTCATGCACGTAGGAACAAAGAGATGCCATGATTGCTCTGATCAGTCTTGCTTGCTTCGAAACACATGATGAAAGGACTTATAGCCAAAATTAAGCCCATATTTGGATTCAGGGGGTCGAATTTGGGGGGATAGGATATTCTGAATCACTAACGCCTTGAATTTGTAGTTTTTACATGTTACAAGTTGCCGGAGAAGAAGATCAGAGCTAGGGCTCTGGCGCTTCTCCGGCCAGCATATTTGTTTTCATATTATATAGTTTTTGTTTCAATATACTAACGAATGAAACAACCGCCCCAGCGGTAGACACGCGCGCGATAAAGATTTAGCCTAAAAGGGCATATGTTCAATCCAACCCTTTTGACATTTTGTTTCATTAATTGTTCATATTTTGCAGGTTGATCATAACGCGTGCTGGATGCGTATCTTGAGGGCGTGGGTTCAACACCCACCCCTATTGATTTTGGTTTTCTTCAATTCTAATTATCCTTTTACCTATTTTCCTTCTTTCTTCTTTGATAAAACCTTATTATTTTCACAAACCTTTGCCTTTTTTTTCAAAACCATAATTTAATTTTTTAGGATTAATTTATTTTTAGGTTTTCATTAATTTTAGTTTATTTAATTAATTTTTGGTGTTCATTAAATAAACCCTAATTTAATTCTGAGTTTTTTCATTAAAATCAACTTAGACTTTAGGCTTTGCTTAAATTTAATCACCAGACTTATGTTTTATAAATTAAAACTAATTACACTTTAGGTTAATCAAGTCTTTTTTTTCATCAAAAGATTTTCAATTTTCTTTTTTGTTATTCACAATCTTCGTGCGCTTCATTTATATTCGCTTTTAGTTTTTTTTCCTATTATGTAACTCCTATGGAATGTAATAGATTAATTAAGGTTTATTTGTTTTTCTCCCCAATTTTTATGGTTTTGTACCCCCTCCCCCGAAGCTCTGTGTGATACGGTGGGAGAACTGACTGTTTTTGGAATGCTGGTTTGCGTTTTGCGTTTGTTTTCGCAAAATGTCGCGGTAAGCAAGAGTCGCCACCGACTTTTATTTTATCCAACAAGAAAAGGAAAAAAGCACAAAAAAATTCCTTTTTTTTGAGATTTTTCTCGGGTTCGGGGGGTAGATTATAGAAAGGGAAGGTATTAGCACCCTTTCTCTCCATGGTTATCCACGGGCTCTTAGGTACTTGATCATTTGTTTTCAAAATTGTTTTCTTTGTGCTTGTGGGTTTTGAAAAAAAAGTTTTTGTTTCAAACTTCGATTTAACTCTTGCTTCTGTCCTCAAGAGTGTAATGAAGTGTTTTGAAAACTTTGTTCGAAAAGTGTAAGTGTGAAGAGTTTTGTTTTTTGAAAGAGCAAGTATCTAAGAACCATCTACCTACTCGAAAAAGGAATCGTTCTATGCTAATTTCCCTTAGACAATGCTATCCCACTATTAACAAGTAGGTAGCACCGTCGTTGGAGTTTGAGGGTCAATTCGAATGAGGGACATACGGTCACTAAAGCAATGTTAGGACGCCTTAGCGGTAACCCTAATGTCTTAGATCATTTGTTTGAGGCAACAATATCCGAGGCAACCATTTCGAGGCGACTATGATCTTTTTGACAAGAGGGCGACCTCTAAAGCGACCTATACTTAATGATCGTGTACGAAGGCAACCAAGTGGGGTGTACCCTAACAGTGCGCATGTGCGAGTGTGTCGTTTTCAGTTATTTTAGTCTTTGCACATGTTAATGGTGATCTAATTTTGATTTTAGATTAAAACATTTCAGTCTTGTCATGCAAACCCTATTATCAAACATCTATCAGTTATAATTTGTGGAATTAAAAGTGAGGAAATTAAATTACAAGGCGTCGGGTATTTACATCGCCAAAAGCAACCCTTTGAAAATAAAATAAAGCGGTAAAAATAATCAAATGTCCTATTTAACTATTACAATCCGGAAGCAGATACATAATTGGATAAAATAAATAAAGCGCACGGGAAATTAAATCGAGTGCGAAATTTAGGGTTTTGACCCTTTTGAAAGAAAATTGCTTTTTTGTTGTTTTTATTTTAAGAAAAGAAATTAATTCCTAAGTTAAATAACTAAATTAAATTAATTAAACTAATTAATGAAAAATAATTTATGACATATTTTGTTTTTTATTTATTTTTATTTTTTTAATTTTAATAAAGAAGATAAAATTAATTAAATTAGTAGTTAGAACCTAATTAAATCTAATTAATTTTAATTATTTATAAAATAAATTAGAGTTTTCTTAGAATTAAAAAACCTAAATTAATTAGTTAGTAATTATTTAATAAAAATAAAAATAAAATTCTGAATTAAAAAAAAAAGTACTTTTGTGATTTTTGATAAAAAATGAAAAATTATGATTGGTTAGTAATTAATTAAAATAAAGTAATTAAATTAAATAAACAAAATAAATAAAAGAAAAGAGAAGGAATGGGCCTGATTTGAAGGTGTTAATAGCAATTCTGTAGGCCCATTAGTGCTGGTCCGTGAGGACTTTTTGGATCCAGTGCAAGCACGTTGACTTGCTCTTTGGTGGTCCTCCAATCATTGGCCATCAGATCTGGCCATTGGCCATCTGACGCTGGGATTAATGAGGGAACATGGTATGGATCAAACGTGAGCATGCATGCAATTACCTGAAAAATATAAAGAAAACACAAATTGCTGGAGGCAGGGATCAAACCCTTGACCTCCAGCGTTTGGAACCTTTATGGCTTAGGTGGCAACCACTGAAGCACGTTGTTGTTTTGTTATTAATAATACAAAGAAATAATAATATAAAAAAACAAGTCAATGGCCAGAACAACAAAAAAACGCGCGCAACTTTTGAATAGCCCAATGGACGGAGGACACCTCATCGTCCCTGTCCTCTTAAACACTGTAAATTTACTTGCGGATTTGTATCCGCAGCTAAAAGCGCAGCCTTGTTCTAAAATCCCCTCCAGGCCATGAAAATACATTCTACGAGCATGATTGAACTCGTCATCTCCTCCTGATTGCAACCATGCCCTTCACATGGACCAATTGTGCCTGAAACAAAAATCCCCAAAAACACAAGCCAAACCATAGCAATGGTGGTTCTTCATACAGAGCACATAAATAAAATTGGCTATTACAAATAGTTTGAAAATGAGATGAGGGTTAAGGATATGCAATTATTTCATGAAAACGATGTCTAATTCCAGAGATATGAAATCAAACACAGGGGGGATTCGCGTGAGACTTACAGTGCGTATGGAGGCTGGAAAACACATGGTTGTGATTGGTTTAGCTTGTGAGAATGGCCAGGAAGCGATTGGGATATGTCTCAGGCCTTGAAAATGCCTCCAACCTGGATTTTGATATCAAGTTTTTTTGTGATTTTTGCAAATTCAGTTCTGCCTCTACCAATGCTCTCCAACCCTAATTTTCGTGTGCTTTGCTTGCTTATGTATGGTACATTGGATTAGGGTAGCATTTGTGGTTCAAATCTTGCACTATCAATGATTGCATATTTGATTTGATTCTCCATGAAAACCTTTCCAAATTTATCCAAATTGTATATTCTTGTAACCAATGCCTTTGATACGAATTTGATTGAAGTAATAGCTGTGTCTGGAGCCTGAAATAGCCAAAAAATCATGTGTTATCAATGCTTGAGATTTTACATGATTTTATTTGATTTAAAATAAATTAATTCAAATAAAAATCAAATTAAATAGTAAAAATGAGATATGGACACATGGCTGGAGCTAGGGAACGTGGGATACAATGCAAACTCAAGACAAGTGAAAAAGAATGGGCCCATTTGGCAAAATTTGAAGTTTTGGGGATAGTTGACTTTTTGGCAATTTTGCAAAAAAATCCAACTTCAACAATTCATAACGTCTTCAATTTTTAACTTTTGGAGATGTTCTTGGACTTCCTAGAAAGCTTGAGATGTCCTATAATCAACCCTTTTGGTCTCATATCATTTTGATATTCCATGCTCAAGTTATAAGCTTAGTAAAAAAAGGTGTTTTTGTTAACTTTCAAAAATGACCTATAATGTCCAAATTCATAACTTCTTGTGAGTGCACTTTTTGATCTTGGGATATGAAGATGAATTGTAGGGAGTTGCATCATATTCAAAATGATCTTTGGATGGATCATTTCTCATAAAGTATGAGAAAGTTATGCTTGGTCAAAGTTGAGTTGACTTTTCCTACAAAACCCTAATTTAGCAACTTTTGAATCTTGATGAATTTTGAGCACTCCTTGATGAATCATGATCAACCCTTGATTAAATGATGAAATATCCTTTAAAATGAGAATGTTGACAAAAAATCTTGAAGTTTGACTGTATTTAGGTCACAGTGGACTTTTGCCCTAGCACAGTCGATTTTTGGACCTTTGAGCAATTGACTGAGAAAACTTCCTCTTTAAGGCTTGAAATTTGACATGGATGATCTTGACAACATATTAGGACATTAGGGAGCACTTGAGGTCATTTGGACTCAAGGATATTGATACAATGTGAAACCCTAATTTGGAATAGACTGCCTTAGGAGATAGCTTGTCTGGTCAATCCTTGAGCAACCTTGAGCAATTTGGAGATTTTTCTTGCAATGTTTTGTGAAATATGGGAGGGAAAATTTTGTGGTACAACACTCTGTAATAGTTTAGATTTATTTTTCCTTAATTTACTGCTTACCTTATTACTTCCAATTTAATAGGATTGTATGGCAAGACTAAAAAATAAACGGTAGATAACCTAAACTGCAAAGACTAAAATAAATTGAACTGAATCATTTGCACACACGCACCTCTAGGGTAACCTCACTTGTTTCCTTCGGAAACATGGTCATGTCCCTCGAACGTAGGGATACCCTTAGCAAAGACCCTCGGTCAAATCATTATCATACAAAAGATCCTAGCCCTCAATGTCCCTCGAGTTTCCTACGGAAAAATGATCTAGTCCCTTGAGTTGCCTACAAATATATGATGACATTCTCTTCGAATTGCTAAGGTATCCCTTTATAGTGCCTTCTATGACTATAATGATAACCCGCGCATGTCCCTCACACATCCAACGATAGTGCTTTCTACTAACTAATGGTAGGATAACACTATCTAAAGGAGGAGGAAAATAACACAAAAGACCATGAGTAAGGGTAGAATACTATTAATCGCTTGCTCACACAAAAATAAATATTTTTCACAAAACACTTTCTTCTGAAATATTTTTAAAAACAAACACTTTGTACGCATTCTTAACTGATACAAGAATCATTACAAAGTTTCCATATTTAGGCATTTTTTTCAAAATATTTTCAAACACGTACGCAAAATCATTTTCAAACAAAAGTGAGCTAGAGATTAAGAGCCCGTAGACAACTACGGATGAAAAGGATGCTAACACCTTCCCTTTTCATAACCTACCCCCCGAACTCAGAAATTTCTCAAAGGTTTTTCCTGTTCTTTTCACCCTTTCCTAATTGGATAAAAGAAAAGTTGGTGGCGACTCTTGCTATCTGCAACATTTGCGATAAAACACAAAACCAAAAGTCAGCTCTCCCACCGTATTACAGAACTAGAGACTCTGCTGGGGAGAACTAAAAAGTGGCGTTACCCTTAGAGTTAGATCACCTCTAATTTACTTTCCTTGTTTGATTTGCCTGATTTATGTTTAAGGATTGTTTGAGTTATTTCTTGTAAAGATCCTGTACTCGAATCTGGGGGAATTCTAGGTAAGTAGCTATAGATCATGGAAACTTTACGGTTTAGACCGATATGGTTGAAGCGATGGCTATGTTAGTACGACACATTGGTTTGTGTCGGTGTCCCTCGAGTCAGTCGAGGAGAATACTGGGCTGCCACGTGGTATCATAAGCACTAACTGATCATAGAACCTTAGTTGACACAACTTAGCCATTAGAATGTAGTGAGACGTCCGACTTTGGTGCAGACTAAAGTTGGTTGATACTCGATGATACACTTATTGATATCAGAATCTCGAGATATTTCGGTTGCAAATCAGATGCTTGTGCTGAAACAATGTCTGGGAGAAAGATCAGTGATATGAGACTCCTAGAATCCAGTTACTTTTCTTAGGACAGGTTGAACCAACTAAACTCAAGAAGGTACTTACCTACAAACTCCATACAAGCTTTAACCTGATACCTTGTGTGCTTTGTTTGTGTTTGATTATATGTTCGAGCATAACATCATGCATCATTACATCATACCATATCATTTTTACTAACCATTTCAAGGAACGAGGAATTTATCTTTGTTCTTTGTTGTAGGCTATGGAATCCACTCGCAGAAACACTATCCGGATCAACTTTGTAAGGGTACCTTTTCAGCTTAAGGAATTAGTCTTAAAGGTTCCCGAAAGTTCTCAATTCACCAAGAGGCATGTTCGTCTACTCAGTTTGGTTACCTCAGGTTTTGAAGTAGACATGATGAGTGATCTATTCCAGTTCTTTGACCCTGCACATCACTGTTTCACCTTTCTTGATTATCAATTGGTACCTGTTGTACCCCAAAATTTTCCCTCTCATTTCTCAAGGCATTTCTCACAATGATTCTCAAAATTCAAGCTTGCATAAGTACAAATTAGATTTTCCAGCATCAAGTTAAAGAGGAAACTGTTAAAAAGGGGAAAACAGATGAAAATAATATTTTTGACAAAATTGAAGGAAAAACAAGTTCTCTTTGATTTTACATCCTTTGATTGGGCACTTTGGCTCCTTCGATGTAAGCTTTGGTTGCACCCTTCATTTGGGCGCTGGACTCCTTTTGGGAAAGTTCAATTCCTGCTCCATTGGGGCATTAGACTTCATTTGGGCAAGTTTATTTCCTGCTTTGTTTGGTCACTGGACTTTGTTTGAACATTTTATTCTCTTCGTGCAAATCTTTCGTTTGGTTATATAGCCTCTTTCCTGCATGTTAGCCAATATTTACAAGGCAGAACTCCCCACCATGCTAGCATGCACAAGGCCAAAGTCACCCTTTAAAACAACTTGTTGCAACCTTCGACAGGGCAACACTTATCTTCAACTAGCTTCAATTCACAAGGCAAAAATCCTCCTGATGATGTCCTTCGATTCAGGAGGCAAAATCCTCTCTTCTGGTCTCTTTCGACTACACATTTTGCCTCCTGCAGGCCTTCTTCATTTGGGGCATGTGGCCCTCCTTGGTGTCAAGCTTCGATTGTACCCTTATCCTTTGCATGCATTCTTTGTTTGGGACGTGTGAATTCTTCAGTACAAGTTTTTGGTTACACCTTTCGTTTGGGCACGTGGTTCCCTTCATGCAAGCCTTCGTTTGAACAAATATATTTTGCATGTTTGCATGAAGTCACAAAGCAGAGACCCCTTACATACACCATTTCGTTTGATCATATAACCCCTTGGGCAAGTTTGAGTGGGCAGTATCTCCCTTGGAAATAGTTTGCTTCAACACACAAATTCTACACTATGCCATTGTCTCGTACGAAAGAAGTACCATGGTGGCACATTCGAAGGACTTGCCAGGCATGCCTGGATGTCCCAATCAAATGACATGTTTTACTGATCCACCCCAGGAGCATGTATTTGGACCATTCGAAGGAACCCGCGAAAGGCCTGGTCGAAAGACACTTATTTGGACCCCTTTAAAGGATACCCACATGAGCCATTCGAAGGACACTTTGATTTGAAAAAAGAAATGTTGTTGAGCATTTTGGTCAAAGGATAGGGCTAGAGGGTCAAAACAAAAGGTTAAGATGCCCAAAGGTACTTGCTGACCAAGTCTCATGCGCTGCCAAGTTCAGGCCTGATACACTGGCCATAAAACTCCAAAATTGTTGCACAGCAGTCCTGCAACACTGCCTTATTTCTTGCACCAAAATGGCATACAAACATTGCCCCTCGAGAGCTACAAACACATCATGCATTTTTTGTTTAAACTTTTTGTTTTCCCTCCTAAAACATCAGCCAAACCGATCTATAAATATGATCCTCCACCACACATGTTAAGGGCCCCGAAATAGTTGCAAGAAAAATCTTGTGAAAAATTCCCAAAACTCTCAAACACCTCCCAAAGTTTTTTTTTCAAACACTTCTAAAAAACTCAAACCCTTTTGAACACTAAGTGAATCCTTCGATTCACCCCCCCCCCCCCCCCCCCCAAGTTACCAGAGAGCTAACCTTCGACCCATTCCCCTAACCACAATATAGTAGTCCTTTGATTCACTCTTTTATTTGTTATAGAAAAAACCTTCGATTCACTCACACACCCTCCTTCGATTCAGTGACTTCTTAAACAAAGTAGTAACTGGACTAGTCTCAGGAAAGCCCCAACAAACTTCCATTCACCACCAAGGAATACATTTGCAGTTTCCTTCGATTCAAGAACTTCAAGAGGTAAGTTCTCTTTAAACTTGGAACTATTTCATTTAAATATCATGTGCACATGCCAATAAAGAAAAATGTAGATATTTCATATAGAGAGCCTGACCATGTTCAAACCTTCGATTCTGAATGCCCATGTGTTAAAATTTCAATTCTGACTAGTTAAGCCTTAGACTTTGAGACCCAATAATTTTGTGCTAACCCCTGGCCTGTAGCTTTCAAAAGTTACACTTAAATGTTGTATTTTAAAAGTTTAAAATAGGTTCACTATATCCTTCGACTGGCTAAGTACTCAAGCCTTTTGAATCTCAGCCTGAGGGCCTAGCATGCCTGCAGTCAAAAGAGTCAGCAAGGAGCCTGAGGCAAAGAATGCACCTCACACTGACTCCAAGCCTCAAACGAAGGAAGTAGCCAGTAGGATGTCCACACTAACTGCCAAGTCTCAAACGAAAGAAGCAACCAGAAGAAGGGCCACACTGCCTTCCAGATCCCAATTGAAAGGAACAAGCAATAGATGAAATCGAAGGACATGACCTTGCTAACTTCAGGCCCAAATCGAAGGAAGCCAAGGAGTGCAAAATCGAAGAGTGTGGCTGCCTGAATCGAAAGATCTCATTTTTATTCTTTTTATTTTTATTTTGTCTTATATTTTCTTGCTATTTCAATATGGTTGTAATAGTGTAGGATTTATTTTTTGCATTTTTATTGCTTTTGTACAAATGTTAGTAATTATGATGTATGGCAAGATAAAAACCAACAAGTAGACAACCTAAAAACTCAAAGACAAAATGCATGCAATCAAACACAGTATACACACATGCACCCTTAGGGTAATATCATTTGTTTCCTTGGAAAAATAGTCATGTCCCTCGAATATGGGCGTTTTAGAAAAGACCCTTGATAAAAAATCGTAGTTCCTCGATGACCCTTAATGTTGCCTTCGGTAAATGATCTAGTCCCTAAAGGATATTGCTAAAACGTCACATAAGTTGCCTTCTATGACTATACAAACTTCCTACGCCTGTCCCTTCACATCCAATGATGGGGCTTCTTACCAAATCAATGGTAAGATAGCAACATCTAAAGGAGGAGGAAAAGAACGTTAGGACCTCTTGAGTAGGTAGGATGCTCCTAGTTTCTTGCTTGCTCACAACAAAAACATTTTATTCTCCAACACTTTCATTTTAAATATTTTCAAAAGTTAAAATACTTTGTACGTGTTCTTATAGAAACGAGAACCATTACAAAGACACTTTTCAAAATAACTTTCAAAAAACACCTTCCACAAACACCTCTTTGAACTATTTTCAAAAACTAACACTTTATACGTGTTCTTATAGATACGAGAACCATTACAAAAACGTTTTCAAAATAGTTTCAAAACCCACACCACAAGCACATTTCAAAACAAAAGCAAGTGATCTAGCAAGCAACTAAGAGCCCGTAGATAACTACGGATGAAAAGGGTTCTAATATCTTCCCTTTTCATAACCTACCCCCCGAACTCTAGATATAATCTCGAAAGGTCTTTCCTGTTCTTTTTATACTTTCCTTATTGGATAAAAGAAAATTCGGTGGCGACTCTTGCTATCCGCAACAATTATGATCAAACGCAAAACACCCAAGTCAATTCTTCCACTGTATTACAGTACCCATAATTGAAGAGTTCTCTGCTACCCACGGTATTTATTCTTGATCAGACACCATTCACCGGTCTAGAGAAAGTCCCAAAGCCTGAGGATATTGCAGTAGCCTTACATCTAAAGCGGTCCGATATTGTATCTAATTGGGAAACAAGAAGTGGAGTCAAGGGTTTTCTTCCTAAATTTCTGATAGAGAAGGCTCAACTGTTTCTAGATGCTATGAGCTTTCAGGATTTCGAGGAGATCTTGATTCTGTTGATCTATGGATTGGTACTATTCCCTAATCCAGACCAAATCATAGATGTGAACGCCATTAAGATATTTCTTGCTCGTAATTTTGCGCCTACTTTGCTTGGAGGTATTCTGCATTCTCTTCACACTCGTACTACGAGGAAGCGAAGAACTCTTGTGTGTTACATACCCTTATTATCCAGGTGTTTTATTTCGCACTATCCCCAATCAGTGATAAAAAATGAACAAGGTCTGAGGTGGTCTCAAAGGATAATGTCACTCTCTCATACATATATCTATTGGTGCTCCTGATCTCAGGAGGATATCACTATCATTGACCGTTATGGAGAATTCCCCAATCTTCCACTCCTTGGCATTATGGGAGGTATTACTTACAACCCTTCTCTATATTTACGTCAATTTGGTTATGCTCGAAGAGACGGTCCTCATGACATGCTTATCTAGGGTATTGTATTCGATTACGAGAGCGATCCTCAAGGTTATCGTCAAAGGTTTATACATGCTAGGGGAATGGTGAACAAGATTTATAGCAAGACTTTAGGACTGAAGAATTCCACCCCTTTGGAGCCTTACCTCAGATGGGTATGATCTCATGCTCAAAACCTTATAATGCCATATCTCGATGTCCTACCAATAATAATGGAGCCTGTTGCTGAAGAAGAAATTCCTCATACCGTTCTTCATCTGGATATGCCTACGGACCTTGAAGACCTATAAAAGTTTTAGATTCAATTGAAAGAAGAAAGGGACACCTTTGAGACTCAGTTTTATGCTAGTGAGAAAAAGGCGTTGGATCTGACAAAACGATTTCAGGAAAAGCAGAGCCTTAATGCATATGTCAACACAAAGAGGATGCGTCCGTGGGAGACTTAAGTCTTAGGTCTTATGAGTTCATATTTTTGTCTCCTTGAGACCCTTTTGCTTTCATTTTAAGCCTAAGAGGCAATTATAATTCGAGCTTACTAATAAAAGTCTTTGTTTCTTTTTGGGTAAAAAATTTAAATCCCACAAGGTCCTTGAAAATATTGCATTTACATATCATGCATAATTTCATAACAGGTTTTTCAATACAAGTTTTCTCTTCTTCTTGCTGTTTATTTCAGTAAAAGATGGCTCTAGAGAAGACTATTAAGGAAATCCAAGCACAAAACACCTAATTCCAGGAGACTCTCCTAAACTTAGCACAAGGACAGAAAGACATGACAACGCTCATTGCCAAGAAAAAGAAGACTCGGAAGCCAGTTGCTATCCTCAACATGGGGAGAAGATTCAAAGGTCCTGCTAAATGGGTTCCAACTGCTGATATATCCTCCGATGAAGACAATAATCAAGAGGAAGATGGTAAAAGTATTAGGGCTGAAGGTGGAAGCAACTTTGGTTCTGGTAAGATTCCCGAGGATGAAGACTATTCTGACGAACAATATCCTCCCACTGATGATAAGTATAAACAGTTAGAAAACCGTCTGAAGGCCATGGAAATCCAAAAAGTGCTTGGATTGGATTTTGGAGAGCTAGGCCTGATTCCAGGGGAGGCTATCCCTCATAAGTTCAAGGTCCCATCTTTGTTAAATATAATGGTGTCTCTTGTCTGAAGCTTCATCTGAGATCTTATATGCAGAAGATCCAACCCCATACTGTTGACATTAAGCTATGGGTTCACTTCTTTTAAGAAAGTTTGTCTGGTACTCAACTTGAATGGTTCTATCAGCTGGAAGGAACCAACATTCACACTTGGGAAGACTTGGCTGCTGCTTTTTACAAGCAGTATCAATATAATGCTGACCTTGCACCGACTCGTGTGCAATTACAAAACATGTCTATGGGCTCGAATGAAGGGTTCAAAGAATATTCCCAGAAGTGGAGAGACTTAGATGGAAGGGTCCAATCTCCCTTGTCTGACTAGGAATTAATTGATATGTTCATGGGAACTCTGACAGGCCCATTCTTTAATCATCTGATTGGGAGTTCTTCATCTGGCTTTACTGAGCTAATTATGACTAGGGAACAAGTTGAAAGTGGTATCAAGAGCGAAAATATCCCAGTGGCTGCGTCTTCTAGTGTTGTGACCAGAAGATCCATGGTAAAAATAATTGCAATCAATCTGTGGAAGCGGTGTTGATTTCTAATCCGACTCCTGTTCAACAACAACAACAATAACAACAGGGAAATCAACGTAGGTCAGACGCTCCAAGAAGGAAATTTACCAAGATTAGTATGCCATTGTCCAAAGCATTACAACACCTGTTGAAAGTGGAATTGATAACACTAAGGGATCCTCTTTAGAATCCCAACACCTCTTCTCCCCGCTACAATCCGAATGTGAAGTGTGCCTACCATTCCAACAGCCCTAGGCACGACACCAACAATTGCTGGGCTCTGAAAAACAAAATTCAGGACATGATTGACAACAAAGAAATTGAGTTTGATCCACTAGAGACTTCAAACGTGATTACTACACCTATGTCAAAGCATGACAAAGGCATAAGTGCTATTGACGATGTTCTTTATGTCACTGATGTGAGTGATTTGGTTACTCCTCTCTCAACAATCAAGAAAAATTTGTTGCAGGTCGGTTTATTTCTGGGTTGTGTTGAAAAATGTTATTGTTGCACAATCCAACCCAATGGCTGTAAATTACTAAAGGAAGGTGTTCAACGCCTGATGGATAATCACATAATTTAATTGAGAAGGTTCCGTCAACTAAAAATCTATGTTAAGACTTGTCTGTGATATCCGACACTCCTATCAGGATCACCTCCAAAGGCCCTGTAAGGATTAGTGCCAACCTGAAAGCTGCTCCGTTGATTATCACAACACAAGGACCTATCCCATATTCTTCAGATAAAGCTATTCCATGGAACTATAGACTCGACGTCTACTACCATGGCGTTAAACAAGAGTTATTTGCTGAAGACGGAGTCACTAAAGTTACTGATCCCGACATTGAAAATATTACGGGGACCATTAAAGTTACTAGAAGCGGAAGGGTTTTCTCCCTGGAAATATCTCCTAAGATTGTTGCTACACCGATTAGAGTTACCACTACCGAGTCAGCTGCTGAGGGTCAGGGTAAAGATCCAACAACAGAGCCTGCCCAGATGGAGGCGCCTGAAGAAATCACAGTTGAAGACTCCTCTAGACAGGAGTTGGAAGAGGTATTAAATATTATCTTTAAGAGAAACTACAAAATTATTGAACAGCTGGGACATACCCCATCCAAAATCTCCATGTTATCCTTATTACTGTGTTTTGAAGCCCATGCACATGCTTTATTAAAATTCTTGAAGATTGCTCACGTACCACAAGAAATTTCTACCGATCAATTTGGAAGTTATGTTGCTAGCTTAACGACTGATAATGGATTAGGGTTTTCTGATACTGACCTGAATTCGGAGGGGAGAAACCACAACAAGTCCCTGTATGCCTCCATTGAATGCACGGGCACTACTTTGGCTCATCTATTGGTTGATACTGGTTCCTCGTTGAATGTTCTACCAAAGGGCACTCTGGACAGACTTGATTGTGAATGGGTTATACTAAAACCTAGTGATATTATAGTTTGAGCCTTTAAGGGATCCAAGAGGATGGTACACAGAGAGGTGAATATTCTGATCAAGGCAGGGTCGCAGATTTTTGAATCTACCTTCTATGTGATAGATATTAGACCAACTTATTCTTTTCTATTGGGATGCCCCTGGATCCATGGGGCAGGAGCAGTTACCTCTACATTGCACCAGAAGTTAAAATATCTTGTGAACGGAAAGATTGTTACTGTATGTAGGGAAGAAGAGTATATGGTTAGCCATCTGAATTCATTTCGGTATGTAGAGATGGATGATAAATTCATCGAGACTCCCTGTCAAACTTTCAAAGTGATTTCCCGTACCACTACTTAAGATGTTTTTGCCATTCCTAAAGTCACCAGGATTCCGCACAAGATGGCTTCCTTGAAAGATGCTAAAGCTACTATAGAAGAAGAGGGTCAAAGGGTTGTACATCACGCTCCTGCTTGAAGACCTATGTTCCGTGTCAACAACAATGGAGTCAACGCAATATAATATGCTGACATTGATTGTGATCTCAATAGCTAGATCTTTGCTACCATTGGCAACAGGCTCAACAACTGGAAGGCGGAGGACATCATCTCTATCTCCTTTAGTCATGAGTAATAGTTATTTTTGTTTTTATTGCTTTAAGAAGTTTGGTTATGTAATTTCTTTTAAAATAATGACTTTAAAACTTGTGTCTTACCCGGGGCGCAATGGTTCTTTTGTTAAGGGTTGTCACTTCATAAGTCATATTTTCATTTAATAAAAGCATTAGACGTTTTGCATTCAAATTTTGCGCTCTATGTCTTTCTTTTACTTTATTGCACTTTCAAATAGCTATGTGTTCTTACACACACACACACACACTACATTGCAGATCCACATCCACTATGGATCTCGTTGATAACGATTCTACTATTGCCGCTTATGACTTTGAAAATTCGATCTACCAAGCCGAGGACGAATGTGAGGAAGATTGTGAAATACCAGGAGAACTTTCCAGACTCTTAATACAAGATGAAAATGCTATCTAACCACATGAAGAGCCGGTCTAAGTAGTAAATTTGGGTTCTGAGACAGATTAGAGAGAAGTCAAGAGAGGTGCCAACCTGGAAGACAGTGTCAAGAAGAGATTGATTCAGATGTTGCACAAATATGTTGAGATATTTGCTTGGTCACACAAAGATATGCCAGGGCTCGATACTAATATTGTGGCTCACCATCTACCGATGAAAGAGGGTTGTTCTTCGATTAAGCAAAAGGTTCATCGCATGCGTCCTGAGATGTCAGAGAAAATCAAGGCCGAGGTTATGAAATAATTCAACACAGGTTTCTTAGCAGTAATGTCATATCCTCAATGGGTTATGTGATACGGTGGAAGAACTGACTTGGGATTTTGTGTTTGTGTTCGCAAATGTTTCGGTTTAGCAAGAGTCGCCACCGACTTTTTATTTTATCCTAAGGAAAGGTCAAAAAGCACATGAAAGACCTTTGAGATGTTTTCTTGAGTTCAGGGAGTAGATTATAGAAAGGGAAGGTATTAGCACCCTTTCTATCCATGGTTATCCATGGTGTGATCGGTGGATCTGGAACTGACTGTTTAACGCTGGTTCGCGAAATTTCGCGGAAGCAAGAGTCGCCACCGTCTTTTATTTTCTCCAAATGGAAAGGACAAAAGCACAGAAAAATTCCTTATAGAGATTGCTCTCGGTTCGGGAGGTAGGTTATAGAAAGGGAAGGTGTTAGCACCCTTTCTATCCATGGTTATCCATGGGCTCTTAGATACTTGCTCATTGTGTTTTCAAAAATGGTTTGCTTGCTTTTCAACTGTGGGTTTTAAAAAGTTTCTTTGAAAATTTCAGTTCGACTCTTGTATCAGTCCTCAAGAGTGTTTGAAAAATTGCTTTCGAAAGCTTTTTGAAAATGTGTTGGTGTGAAAAGTATTTTTGAATTTGTTTTGAAATTAGAGCAAGTATCTAGAGTCGTCTACCTACCCTAAGGAATTCGTCTGTGTAAATGTCCTTTAAAGCAGTGCCATCCCACCATTGAGAGGTAGGTAGCACCACCGTTGGAGGTGTTCGGGTCAATTCGAGGTTCGGGACATGGTGATCACCAGAGCAATGGGAAGACACCTTAGAAGCTACCCTCATGCCAGGTTCCCGGATCATGAGGACTTACTAAGACATCCTCTACTCGACGATCACCTTTCGAGGCAAGGCAACAGTGAGGCGTACCCTAGGGGTGGTGTGTGCGAATTGTGTGTCGTGTTCATTTGTATTTGCCTTGTCATGTTATTGGTGTTCTACGCATTGCTTTTATTTGGACATTCATTCTTGCATGCTTTGTTTAACAGTTAAAAGTTGCGAGGAAAAGTAAATCTAAAGCTATTACAAATGGCGCGGGTCCACATCGCCAAAATTAAACCGGACCCGATTTGACAGAAAAGTAAAGAATTAAAAGTGCGAGAAGTAATTTCAAGGCTTCGGGAGAGATACATAATTATTTAAGCAATAAAATACATACGCGAATTAATGAGAATTAAGAACATGGGCGTTGGACCCTTTTGCAAAAAATTAAAATTAATGAGGAATTAAAATTAAAAGAAAGCAAGAATTTGTTTTTGTTTTTTTTTTTTGGCATTTTTATGTATTTTAGGGTTTAATAGAAAAAATTAATTAAAATAAAATACTAAACCTAATTCTAATTATTTTTAAGTTATTAAGAAAGATATTGAAGTTTTTAACCTAAATTAACCCTAAATTATTTTCATGCAAATTTAATTATAAAAAAATAAATAAAATAAATATTATTATTGTGAAAAAAAGAAAAATTAAAAAGGAATAAAACATTAATTAAACCTATTTCTACATTTTTTAGATTTTTTATGAGAAGAATTAATATTGCAAACCCTAATTTAAACTAAATTTATTTACATGCATTTATTTATGAAAATATTAGAAATAAAAATTATTTATTATATTTTTTATCTTTTCTGATTTTTAGGCATTTTTTGTATTTTGTAAAAATAATTAATTAAATCGAAACAATAAAGCAAATAAAACAATAATTGAAAATAAAATATAAAGAAAATATATAGAATTTGCAAACCAGGGGGGGTTCAGGCCCCAATATGGAGGTATAGATCCAAGAATTCTGGCCCAACAAGCTTCAGGTCCGTTTGACTTTCCCACTAGCGTGTAGCATCGTTGACTCACGTTTATTGTGTTCTTCAATCCTGCGCCTTTGATTTGAATCTCTTGGACGCGTGTACGCTTGGATCTGGAGGTATACCATGGAACAACGCCATCAACCTGCATATGATTGTTAATTGAAAAAAAATAAATGGAAAGGGTGAAGACCTGGGATCGAACCCAGGTCATTCACATTGCAAGTCACCACGTGCGCCACTGAGCCACTACGTATGCGTTTATTATATAATGGTTAATAAATATTATAAAAGGAAAGAAAGTCAGTGGCCCCCAACGCGCGAATTTTTGAATTGTCCTATCATTGTTTGCCAACACATCATCTTCTTCGCACAATTTTGTTTTCCTGAAACATGAATATCATAGGCAACGGTTTTTTGAGTGTTCTCCTAGGTATGTTTTGAGAAAATAACGATTAGGTCCCCTTGGCACATAAATTCAGCGCGATGGTTGGTTCTTCTTCGTCTCCATGCGCTGAATTGAATGGTCTTGGTCTGGAGTCTCAATTGTTCCCCGTTTCAAAATCCCCAAATTCACATCCTGCGAACCCTAGAAAATAAACATGGCAAAATCGCGTATAGCACAGAAAAAAGCAATTGAATATATTGGTTAGCTTCAGAACTTCACAAGGAATGTAAATCAATCATTAGAATGCCATGAAAATGCCTAGAAGTTAAAATACGATCGTGATTTTTTCTCTGTACAGGGGAGGTTCTCGTTACCAATTCCTTGAGCTTTGGTGAATGTTTGTGATTGTAATCGCTTCTGGGCAACCTTGGCAAGCTATTGGAATGAAAATTAGGTCTTGAATTCACCTGCAAATCAGTTTTCAGTATTGACTTTTTTAGAGAAAATTTCAAGTTTGATTCTTATGTTTCTGAGCAGCTGCGTGGTTCTGAACATTAGGGTTGTGATCAGGCATTTGTATTGAGTGAATTAGGTCCAGAAACTCAATCAAATCCATTGCCTTTATTGATTTTGGAAATTTGATTTCTTAAGATCTTTTTCATATCTTTTCCATGTGTTCTTGGGCAAATCATGATTTAATCAGTCCAATTCTTTCCATATTTACTTATGCACGAAATATTGAGTCTAAAACATGTATAAAAAGATTGGTTAGGGTGAGTTAAATATTTTTCATATATTTAAATGATTTAAATGAATTAATATAAATAAAAATTCAAATAAATAAATAAAAAATGAGAAAATACTTCCCTTTGGGCCAAGTGGTCGTGCACATGCTTGGAATGATGAATTGTGGAAGAAAAATGGGCCCATTAGCAATTTTAGATCATTTGAATCAAAGTTGACTTTTCAAAATATCCAAAAATTTCCCAACTTCTACGAGGCATAACTTGCTCAATTTTTACGCTTTTCTCATGTTCTTGGACATTTTGGAAAGGTCTTTGAGTCCTCTAACCAATGCCTTTGGTCCCATGTCATTTTGATTTACCAATCTCAAGTTATGGCCTTTGACTTAATGTCCCTTTTGTTGACTTTTGAAAATGACCTATAATGTTGAAATTGATAACTTTTTGTGAGATCATTTCTTGGACTTGAAGTATGAAGATGAGTTGTAGGAAATGTCTTTCTCTTCAAAATGAGCTTTGGATGGAATTTTTCTGATAATCCATGTGAAAGTTATGCCCTGGTCAATTTCAGTTGACTTTTTCAGCTGTCCAAATAAGGAAACTTTTGCATCTTGATGATTTCTGAGCCAAATTTTGAGAATCATGATCAAGCATTGATCAAATGATGTTTGTGGCTTCAAAATGATATGTTGACCAGAAATTTGAACTTTTGACTGTCAAATGACCATTTTGCCCCTACAGTTGACTGTAGTGCAATTAGGGTTTTGATTGTGCAATTTTGTGCTGAATGCCTTGAAACTTGATATGAGGATACTTGACCATATTTGTAGGCATGTGAGACTTGATTGGGCCTTTGAAAACTTCATTTTCTTGATCAGAACACAAACCCTAGTTTTGACTGTATAGGAGACCTTTGCACTGTGCAACCTTTGGGAATCTTGTGACTTGGCTTGGCAATTTCTTGGAGAATATGGGAGGGCAAATTTTGGGGTACAACAGTTGCCCCTGTTCAATCTTCTTAGACCTGAGGATGCAGATTGGCTGACGTGCCTTTCGTAATCCGAAGGTGGAAGATGATTGAACACTAGAGTGCCCAGAAATTTGCGCTCACATGTTAGCAGTGTGATGGTGGAATGGGCTTATAGATGCCATCTGGATGTTGATCGCGTAGGAGATTCCTTAGCGAGAACCTGCATACCTGCAAAAGAAAAAAAAGTACCTGACACGTTGCAGGAGCTGGTTTTCAGATGCTTGGCATAGATATGTCCTGACTGGTTACAGGAGCTGAGTCTGGAGCTTCACAAGATGATGAATGAACCAGGGATGGTTACTACCTTAGCACGAACGGTAAGAGAACCTTGGGCGACTTTTAACTTCAACAACGCTCGTTGAGAAAATCTTAGCGGGAATTACCATCTTTGCAGTATCGGGAAGAAAACCATAGGCAATTATAATCTGAAAGGGAATTGCCTCACTCACCGTCGGAGAGGGAACTATAGGAAATTATAATCTGAAAGGAATTACCACCTCACTCACCGTTGGAGAGGGGACCATTAGGAGACTATTACCTCACACTCACCGTCGGAGAGGGAAACATCTGAAAAAGGAATTACCACCTCACTCACCGTCGGAGAGGGGACCATAAGAGACTATCACCTCACACTCACCGTCGGAGAGGGAAACATCTGAAAAAAGGAATTACCACCTCACTCACCGTCGGAGAGGGGACCATAAGAGACTATCACCTCACACTCACCGTCAGAGAGGGAAACATCTGAAAAAGGAATTACCACCTCACTCACCGTCGGAGAGGGGACCATAAGAGACTATCACCTCACACTCACCGTCGGAGAGGGAAACATCTGAAAAAGGAATTACCACCTCACTCACCGTCGGAGAGGGGACCATAAGAGACTATCACCTCACACTCACCGTCGGAGAGGGAAACATCTGAAAAAGGAATTACCACCTCACTCACCGTCGGAGAGGGAACCGTAGTAGACTATCACCTCACACTCACCGTCGGAGAGGGAAACATCTGAAAAGGAATTACCACCTCACACTCACCGTCAGAGAGGGAAACATCTGAAAAGGACTTACCACCTCACTCGCTGTCGGAGACGGAACCGTAGGAGACTATCACCTCACACTCACCGTCGGAGAGGGAAACATCTGAAAAGGACTTACCACCTCACTCGCCGTCGGAGAGGGAACCATAAGAGACTATCACCTCACTCACCGTCGGAGAGGGAAACATCTGAAAAGGAATTACCATCTCACTCACCGTTGGAGAGGGAACCGATAGGAAATTATAACCTAAAATGGAATTATTATCTCATGCACCGTCAGAGAGATAACTAATAGGAAATTATAACCTAAAATGGAATTATTATCTCATGCACCGTCGGAGAGATAACCAATATAATCTGATAACTTCTACTGAGTCTTCATCAGAAAAATCTGTTGGGAGTCGATTTAGCTGGACTAGAGAAGGCCTTGGACTGGATAAGAAATCTTTAAAGTCGATTAACTAAACCGGTCTAGGTCTTGAAATATGATTGAGAATTTAACTGAATCTTTCCTGAAAGGTAAAAGTCAGTCATATGTAATGCATGATATGGATCAAGCAATGATGTTCTCAACATAAATGAGATTTGTATGATATGATGCGTCTATGCATGCTATAATGATGTATGTGATGTTTAGGAATGAATGTTTTCGTCTAGGAAAGTAAATCCTTGACGGGTTCCGGGAAGTCATATCCTGGGCTGATGATGAAGAATAGCTTTTGCTTCCGCTGGGGATAATAATTGCAAGAATACCGATAGGAGAAGATGATTCCGTTGAGGAGTAAACTTGGCAAATGGAAGATTCTGCGGGGAGAAAAGATACTCTAGCGACCATGTTGGGAAGCAATACTCTGTGGGAAGAGGGATGCCTTGCTGAGTGTTGATAATAATTTGCTGGGGATACCCTTGTTGTTGGAAGTGTTGATGGACTTCGCTGGGGATAAGAAAGAACTGTGTTGACGACGCCCTTTCCGTGGCTTTTGGCTGAGGATAACCCAGTTATATCCTGTTAAGGAAATAACTCTTTAAATCAAGCCGGACGACGCGTTCGTGCTCTGCGAGAGATAAGCTTCCAGAATCTACTGGGGATAAGCTTATTGCTTGGGGAGATAGATTCCCAAATTTCCTAGGGAACTGGATTGGACTCTCTTGGGGAGATTTTGAACTGCAATTTTGTAAGTTGAAAGAGGGAACCTATGTAGGGTTGCCTGCTGATGAGCTCGTGTAAAACCGTATCTGAAATGGAGAAGGAACCTGGGTAGGGTTACTTTGATGATGAGTTCGTATAAAACTTCGTTCTTGGAAAGGGAGAACCTGTGTAGGGTTTCTGGGTGACGAGTCCATGTAAAACTGCATCTTTGAAGAGAGGGAACCGGTGTATGGTTGCTGGGTGAGGTAAGTTCATGTAAAACTTCTTGATGAACCGGGGTGAGGTTATCTTGTGCTAAATCCATGTAAGACTTCTGGGGGAACCGGGGTTAGGTTGCCGCAGGATAAGTTCGTGTAAAACTTCTTGACGAACCGAGGTAAGGTCATCTTGAGATAGGTCCACGTGAGACTCTTGGAGGAACCGGGGTTAGGTTACTTGGATAAGTTTGTGTAAAAACTTCTGGAGGAACCGGGGTTAGGTTACTTGGATAAGTTTGCGTAAAAACTTCTGGAGGAACCGGGGTTAGGTTACTTGGATAAGTTTGTGTAAAAACTTCTGGAGGAACCGGGGTTAGGTTACTTGGGTAAGTTTGTGTAAAAACTTCTTGATGAACCGGGGTTAGGTTACTTGGGTAAGTTTGTGTAAAAACTTCTTGATGAACCGGGGTTAGGTCATCTTGGGATAAATCCATGTAAGATTTCGTCTGAAAATTGAGAAGGAACCGGTGTAGGGTTGCTTGATTTTGATTAAGTGGATGATTGTCCTGTTTGGTTTCGGATGTTAACCCACCATATGGAATTTATAAAGGTAAATGGTAATCATCTTATGTTGATTTTTCCTTTATACTTTGGTTGACAGAGCAATTGGATCGCCTGGATAACTCATTATTGCCCCTGCTTCGGAGATGAGGGAAGAGGATACCTGTGTGGGTGATTGACAAATCTTCGGGTAGACAAGTGATGAGATGCCGGAACATAGTCGTACGCTTTGATCCCTAACTTTTGCCTGGACCGCCCTTTCGGGTTTTCAGTCCACCGGGATACCCATTTTTGCCCAAGCCGCCCTTTCAGGTTTTCGACTTGCCGGGTGTACATGTTTTTTCGTTTCATCCCTTCATTTTGCCCGAACCCTTTTGGTTCGCCGGGAAGCCCTTATTTTTGCCTAGGTGTGTCAACCTAGCGGGTCTTTAATGATGCGTAGTATTTCTCGACTATGTCCACGCTCTCAGAATGTAGGGAGTTGCCCCTGTTGGAAGTATCTTGCCATGCCCCAGATAATGGGCAATGCTCCTACTGTGCCCCTTGATTGGAGGTACTTCTGTTCACAAGGTGTTCATCGTGCGAATTTCCCTGCTGTTCAAACAAATAGTCATATGCAAACAAGGTTATTTTAAGAATGCAGAAGCCTATGTCTGTCTTGAATTTTGAAAATGCATTTTTTGTAATACAGTGCGGTGTCAACTCAAGATTTTACAGCAAACCTTCAGGAGTCAGGATACCTTCGTAACAATATGCTTTCGAACTAACCCATGCTTCAGCTAGGACTTTTAAGGGTTATATCGTGGCCTGGTTCACGGTTTAAGAAACAAAGGATAAAGGCTCAAATTATTTGTACCCACCCGCTCTTCGTGATGTTCTCCAAACCTAAACTCAGTTGATCATACGTTAGACCTTGTTCGAGTCTTTGCTCTGATATTCCAATGATGGTTGATGACTTATTTTGGATAGGCAGTCATTCCTTTTTTGTCGAGGGTTCGTAAGACCTCTTTCTTTTTGATTTGATTATCCCTAAATTTTGCCTGAACTGTTTCTTTTGTGATTACAGTCAGCGGGATGCCCCAATTTCGTAAGTCCCCTTTATAGGTTTTGACTTTTTGGGCTTTTCATTTATGATTTTTTTGATAAGGACTGCCTGTCCTTATGGTTATTCTGAACCATCACTGTCTTTCTTTGTTTTGTAAGGCTCTTTTTGGTGCCGTTTGTTATGCACTTGGATCAACTGAGAGAACTACCCTGCCCCAGGTTATGATTAAGGGTTTTAAATTTCGAAAAGAAAAACTCCTACTTCTTTGGCTCAGATGGGTTGTCGAGGGATTATCATCCTTATAACTCCAGTGTTTAGGGATTGAAACAATGCCTGTACTTCATCAGCGGGGTCTGTTCGAAAGCATACTGTAGATTATGGTATCGTTTTCGTCATCCTCCCTCAAGAGGTTTAGAATTTTCAGTTAAGAGTTGACTATTGCAAAAATATGAAAGCAGTTTTAAGCATAGTAAACATAATTAAATCAAGACAGACATGTGTAATGCATTCATGAAATAAAAGAGTTTAACATGATAATTGTTTATCTGAACAAGAAAAGAAAAATACAACTTGAATTCAAATGAACAAAAATCTCTCGACCCTAGCCATGTTTTGGCAATGGAGCAGTGATCACGTTGGGGGTCTCAGAAGGTTCAAACTCGATCTCTTTGGCATCGATCATATTCTGAATCTTGTATTTCAGCGCCCAACAATCCTCGGTATCGTGCCCCGGGCTATCAGAATGATAGGCACACCTTGCTTCTGGGTTGTAGCTTGGAGAGGAAGTCTTAGGGTTTGCCGGAGGGTTGATTACCGCAATCAGGTTCATCTTCAACATGTGCTGCAATGCTTGTGACCATGGCATGTTAATGTTGGTGAATTGTCTTTTAGGCTCGTCCGGCCTTTGCTGATTTCCCTTTTGTGGTTGGCGGCATGGTGCGGAACCAGAGATCATGACTGCCCCTGCATGTTGGTCACGACGACTCTTTTGGCTGTATGCAGCATTAGATTCTTTCTTTCCCGTGTAAGGCTTTTTATGAGTGTCAGAAGGTGTGGCCTCTTGAATTTTCCCACTCTTGATACCAGCTTCAATTCTTTCGCCAGTCGGGATGAGGTCGGTAAATCCTGCAGATGAATTACCGATGAGATGATTGAAGAATGGCCCGGATAGGGTCCCCAAGAACATATCAACGAGTTCCCGGTCCGTTAATGGAGGTTGTACCCTTCTAGCAAGGTCTCTCCATCTCTGCGCGTATTCCTTGAAACCTTCATTTGACCCCAGCGACATACCCTGGAGTTGGGTACGTGTAGGAGCAAAGTCGGCATTGTACTGGTAATGCTTGTAGAAAGCAGTGGCTAGGTCTTCCCAGGTATGGATGTTGGCTCCATTCAAATGATAGAACCACTCGAGCTGAGTCCCTGAAAGACTCTCTTGGAAGAAATGGATCCATAAGTTTTTGTCAGCTGTATAGGGCTGGATCCTCCTTGTGTAAGCCCTGAGATGCAATTTAGGACAGGATGCCCCGTCGTATTTAGCAAAGGCAGGTGCCTTAAACTTGTGCGGGATCACTACCCCAGAAGACAGACCTAGATCCTCGAAGTCCAGGCCAAGCACCTTTTGTATCTCCATAGCACTTAGCCGGTCTTCCAACTGTTTGTACCTATCCTCAGCCGGAGGGTACTGTTCGTCGTTGAAATCTGTCTCGTTGTCGGAGACCACTGGACTGGGAACCCTTTCCTCTTGATGACTGCCTTTCCCCACAAATGGAGTTGTCCTCTCAGTTTCATCCTGCAGTGTATTCCCAGATCTGCGTCTAGGGCTGAACAAAACAGTCCTCTTCTTCTTCTTTTCCTTCTTCAAGAGCAGAGCTTTCAGATCTTGTTGCCCCTGGGTCAAATTCATGATCAGCCCTTGGAACTGGGCGTTCTGAGCCTGGAGGGCCTTGATAGTGTGCTCGGTTGAGGATTCAGGATTCATGACGAGACTGCTGAAATAAACAGCGAAGAAGGTAAGCAACCTGCAGTGAAAGGGTACCTATTATGCAATGATATGTATGATCTGCATGCAATGATTTTAAGGACCTCGAGGGGTAAACAAATTGTTAGAGTTGGAAACTGGTAACTTGATTGAAGGTACTTCATGTTGTTGAGAGTCCTTCTTCAAGAGTCAAAGGCTCACCATATCTAGTGGGTCATAGCCCCTGACAACCTTGTCTAGAGGAAAATAAATCCCCTTTGCCCCTTGCTGGATAGTTGGTTCGTCATGACCTGCATCACAAGCCCTTGAGATCCTTGAAATGGGTTAGGATGTATGCAATGGCATGATGTTATGGTATGTATGGAGTAATGTGAGTAAACCCTGTTATGAGTCCCAATTAAGGACTGCAAACCAAAACCTTCAAGAAACTTGGGATACCCTGTTATGAGTCCTAGTTAAGGACTTAAAACATAACCTGCAAGAAACTAGTGTCAGGTAACAAGCATGCAAATAGTCAAGTGCGAAGGCACACAAGTCACACAAGAGAAACCCTTAGAGTTTAGGCCAGCATGAAGTTTGGGGTACTACCCTCTTGAAGTTGGTGGGTTCAACCTGTCCTATTAGAAGTAACCGGGTTCTAAGGGTCCCAATATCACGGGATTGCTTTCATTGTTCATCGTTTCGATTTAGCCACTGAACTGGCGGCCGAAATATTCCAGGAAAGCAACCCTCAATTGGGTGTAGTATCGAGTATCAACCAACCTCGGACTGCACCAAAGTCAGTTATCTCACTACCCTAAAGAGGCCAAGATAGTTCAATTAAGGTTCCTAAGGTCTGTTGATGCTTCACGACACCACACGGAGGCCCCGTACTCTCCTTGACTGAACTCAAGGGTTACCGGTACACACCAAAGTGCCACATCAACGTAGCAGACTGCTTCAACCATGTCGGTATACCCCGCACAGTTCCCTCACAGCCTTGTTGCTACTTTCTAAGAAGGTATCCCCCAGATCCGGGTTAGGATCTATAGAACTCCCAAGCAACCCATAATTTAAAGCACACAAGGAAAACAATTGAAAACACAGTTATGAACTAGCCCTAAGGTACACCTCACTTTATAAGATAGTCCCCAACAGAGTCGCCAGTTCTGTGATCGGTGGATCTGGAACTGACTGTTTAACGCTGGTTCGCGAAATGTCGCGGAAGCAAGAGTCGCCACCGTCTTTTATTTTCTCCAAATGGAAAGGACAAAAGCACAGAAAAATTCCTTATAGAGATTGCTCTCGGTTCGGGAGGTAGGTTATAGAAAGGGAAGGTGTTAGCACCCTTTCTATCCATGGTTATCCATGGGCTCTTAGATACTTGCTCATTGTGTTTTCAAAAATGGTTTGCTTGCTTTTCAACTGTGGGTTTTAAAAAGTTTCTTTGAAAATTTCAGTTCGACTCTTGTATCAGTCCTCAAGAGTGTTTGAAAAATTGCTTTCGAAAGCTTTTTGAAAATGTGTTGGTGTGAAAAGTATTTTTGAATTTGTTTTGAAATTAGAGCAAGTATCTAGAGTCGTCTACCTACCCTAAGGAATTCGTCTGTGTAAATGTCCTTTAAAGCAGTGCCATCCCACCATTGAGAGGTAGGTAGCACCACCGTTGGAGGTGTTCGGGTCAATTCGAGGTTCGGGACATGGTGATCACCAGAGCAATGGGAAGACACCTTAGAAGCTACCCTCATGCCAGGTTCCCGGATCATGAGGACTTACTAAGACATCCTCTACTCGACGATCACCTTTCGAGGCAAGGCAACAGTGAGGCGTACCCTAGGGGTGGTGTGTGCGAATTGTGTGTCGTGTTCATTTGTATTTGCCTTGTCATGTTATTGGTGTTCTACGCATTGCTTTTATTTGGACATTCATTCTTGCATGCTTTGTTTAACAGTTAAAAGTTGCGAGGAAAAGTAAATCTAAAGCTATTACAAATGGCGCGGGTCCACATCGCCAAAATTAAACCGGACCCGATTTGACAGAAAAGTAAAGAATTAAAAGTGCGAGAAGTAATTACAAGGCTTCGGGAGAGATACATAATTATTTAAGCAATAAAATACATACGCGAATTAATGAGAATTAAGAACATGGGCGTTGGACCCTTTTGCAAAAAATTAAAATTAATGAGGAATTAAAATTAAAAGAAAGCAAGAATTTGTTTTTGTTTTTTTTTTTTTGGCATTTTTATGTATTTTAGGGTTTAATAGAAAAAATTAATTAAAATAAAATACTAAACCTAATTCTAATTATTTTTAAGTTATTAAGAAAGATATTGAAGTTTTTAACCTAAATTAACCCTAAATTATTTTCATGCAAATTTAATTATAAAAAAATAAATAAAATAAATATTATTATTGTGAAAAAAAGAAAAATTAAAAAGGAATAAAACATTAATTAAACCTATTTCTACATTTTTTAGATTTTTTATGAGAAGAATTAATATTGCAAACCCTAATTTAAACTAAATTTATTTACATGCATTTATTTATGAAAATATTAGAAATAAAAATTATTTATTATATTTTTTATCTTTTCTGATTTTTAGGCATTTTTTGTATTTTGTAAAAATAATTAATTAAATCGAAACAATAAAGCAAATAAAACAATAATTGAAAATAAAATATAAAGAAAATATATAGAATTTGCAAACCAGGGGGGGTTCAGGCCCCAATATGGAGGTATAGATCCAAGAATTCTGGCCCAACAAGCTTCAGGTCCGTTTGACTTTCCCACTAGCGTGTAGCATCGTTGACTCACGTTTATTGTGTTCTTCAATCCTGCGCCTTTGATTTGAATCTCTTGGACGCGTGTACGCTTGGATCTGGAGGTATACCATGGAACAACGCCATCAACCTGCATATGATTGTTAATTGAAAAAAAATAAATGGAAAGGGTGAAGACCTGGGATCGAACCCAGGTCATTCACATTGCAAGTCACCACGTGCGCCACTGAGCCACTACGTATGCGTTTATTATATAATGGTTAATAAATATTATAAAAGGAAAGAAAGTCAGTGGCCCCCAACGCGCGAATTTTTGAATTGTCCTATCATTGTTTGCCAACACATCATCTTCTTCGCACAGTTTTGTTTTCCTGAAACATGAATATCATAGGCAACGGTTTTTTGAGTGTTCTCCTAGGTATGTTTTGAGAAAATAGCGATTAGGTCCCCTTGGCACATAAATTCAGCGCGATGGTTGGTTCTTCTTCGTATCCATGCGCTGAATTGAATGGTCTTGGTCTGGAGTCTCAATTGTTCCCCGTTTCAAAATCCCCAAATTCACATCCTGCGAACCCTAGAAAATAAACATGGCAAAATCGCGTATAGCACAGAAAAAAGCAATTGAATATATTGGTTAGCTTCAGAACTTCACAAGGAATGTAAATCAATCATTAGAATTCCATGAAAATGCCTAGAAGTTAAAATACGATCGTGATTTTTTCTCTGTACAGGGGAGGTTCTCGTTACCAATTCCTTGAGCTTTGGTGAATGTTTGTGATTGTAATCGCTTCGGGGCAACCTTGGCAAGCTATTGGAATGAAAATTAGGTCTTGAATTCACCTGCAAATCAGTTTTCAGTATTGACTTTTTTAGAGAAAATTTCAAGTTTGATTCTTATGTTTCTGAGCAGCTGCGTGGTTCTGAACATTAGGGTTGTGATCAGGCATTTGTATTGAGTGAATTAGGTCCAGAAACTCAATCAAATCCATTGCCTTTATTGATTTTGGAAATTTGATTTCTTAAGATCTTTTTCATATCTTTTCCATGTGTTCTTGGGCAAATCATGATCTAATCAGTCCAATTCTTTCCATATTTACTTATGCACGAAATATTGAGTCTAAAACATGTATAAAAAGATTGGTTAGGGTGAGTTAAATATTTTTCATATATTTAAATGATTTAAATGAATTAATATAAATAAAAATTCAAATAAATAAATAAAAAATGAGAAAATACTTCCCTTTGGGCCAAGTGGTCGTGCACATGCTTGGAATGATGAATTGTGGAAGAAAAATGGGCCCATTAGCAATTTTAGGTCATTTGAATCAAAGTTGACTTTTCAAAATATCCAAAAATTTCCCAACTTCTACGAGGCATAACTTGCTCAATTTTTAAGCTTTTATCATGTTCTTGGACATTTTGGAAAGGTCTTTGAGTCCTCTAACCAATGCCTTTGGTCCCATGTCATTTTGATATACCAATCTCAAGTTATGGCCTTTGACTTAAAGTCCCTTTTTGTTGACTTTTGAAAATGACCTATAATGTTTAAATTGATAACTTTTTGTGAGAGCATTTCTTGGACTTGAAGTATGAAGATGAGTTGTAGGAAATGTCTTTCTCTTAAAAATGAGCTTTGGATGGAATTTTTCTGATAATCCATGTGAAAGTTATGCCCTGGTCAATTTCAGTTGACTTTTTCAGCTGTCAAAATAAGGAAACTTTTGCATCTTGATGATTTCTGAGCCAAATTTTGAGAATCATGATCAAGCATTGATCAAATGATGTTTGTGGCTTCAAAATGATATGTTGACCAGAAATTTGAACTTTTGACTGTCAAATGACCATTTTGCCCCTACAGTTGACTGTAGTGCAATTAGGGTTTTGATTGTGCAATTTTGTGCTGAATGCCTTGAAACTTGATATGAGGATACTTGACCATGTTTGTAGGCATGTGAGACTTGATTGGGCCTTTGAAAACTTCATTTTCTTGATCAGAACACAAACCCTAGTTTTGACTGTATAGGAGACCTTTGCACTGTGCAACCTTTGGGAATCTTGTGACTTGGCTTGGCAATTTCTTGGAGAATATGGGAGGGCAAATTTTGGGGTACAATACATGGGCTATTAGTTACTTGCTTAGATCACTTGCTTTGCATTTCTATTGTTTGAAATGGTGCTCTTTAATTGTTTGAAATGGTGCTTTGTGTGTGATTTTGAAAGATGTTTTGAAAAGAGGCCATCGTTGTGGCAACCTTTGTAATGATTCTTGTTTTAATGTATACAAAGGTGTTTTTGTCTTTTGAAAAGTTTTCAATGTTTGAAAGTAGGGTTTTGAAATTGTGTTGTCAAGTGTGTTTTGAAAATAGCAAGGATGTTTTTGCAAGCTTTGATCAAGTAACTAAGAGTTTGTCTACCCTTTTTTACTCAAAGATCTTTCTTATGTCTTTAACCCTTTTAACAGTGTTGTTTTACCATTATATTTGGTGAAAAACCTTGTGTTAGGATGTTTAAACGGGACAGGCGCGGGTCATCGTGTAGACCATGATAGCAATAGTGTCAAGTATTTTTGGCAATTTTCTTAAGGGACTTGATCATTTGTTTAGGCAACTCAGATAGCGTCATCGAGGGACTATGATCTTTTGTTTTGTTTTTGTTTTTCCAAAGTGCTTGACATGCATACCATGGCCCTTTTTTGAAGGCAACAAGTGGAGGGAAACCCTAGGGGTGCAAGTGTGCATTGTGTTTATTTTCATGCCTTGTTATCTTGGATTAGGTAAAACTAGTTGTTGATTTTATTTTGCATACAAACCCTAGGTCTAATCATGGCATAATTGAAAGCTTTAAAAGTGCGAGAATTTAAATTCTACACTATTACAACATGATATAAGGAGGGGGGTACAAATTTTAATTGGGGATTATTTTGCAAGAAGTTAAATCCTAAATTATTACAACTATATTGAATGGGTAAGGCATAATATTAAATATACAATATTTAAATAAATACAATAAATAAATATTAAATAAAGTGTATTATGCAAAAAATGTTTTTTATGTATGAAAAAGTATTTTTAATGTGAAATGTAAATAAATAAAAAGTTAATTTCAATTATTTTGTTTTTTAGAGCAAAACCCTAATTTCTTAAATAAATAGTATTATTTATTATTTATATACAATAAGGTATTAATTTGTACAAAAATATAAGTATATTGAAAAAAATGGTATTTTTAGTATAAAATATTAATAAAAATAAAAATGTATTATTTTTGTGTTTTTTGTCCTAATTAATTAATAAATATTAAATGTATAAAAATAAAAATTAATTATTTTCAAAAAAATGGATATATTTCAAGAAAATGTTTTCAAATGTATATAAAAATAATAAATAAAAATAAAAGTATTTTTTACATTATTTTTACATTTAAACAAAAATAAATATAAAGTATTTAATGTATTAATACTAGAATTAATTAAAATAAATATCAAATAAATACAAAAATTTATGAAAATATTTTTTTAGTATTTTTTTATATTAGAAAATAAAATATCAAAATCAGAAATGAAATAAAAATCCAAAAATGGCAAATATATAAGAAATGGGCCAGGGGGTGTAAAAAGAAAAGAGGGGGGGGGGGGGTGCCAAAAGCAAGCCTGTACATGCCCAACCCAGAAACAAACTTCATCTTCTTCCTTTGAACTGAAATACGCGCGTTCTATACATCAAATGCTATCTCCTGATTCTTTGCTTTTTTGACAAAACTCATAACATGAAACTTGTAGGGCTTACAAAATGCAGAACTGGCCCTGTTTTGCAAGAAAATGGGGAATTTGTGCACAAGGAGTTTTGAGAGGTCAAGGAATTGTTTTTCTGGCTTTCTAGGGTGTGCAAAACTTGTTTGAAAACTTTGTCTTGGTTGGTTTTATCAGATGTGAGAGATCCAAGCTTTTGGCCATTTGACTTGTTTTGAAAGCAAAGTTGTGAACTGTCCAAGCTACGGCCTATACAGGCTAGTTACAAGCATGCTCAACTTGGTGTACTATGCCTGAGATTAGGGAAGTTGTTTGCTGCAAGGAAAAAAAGTCCAAGGCTCAAGAAAATGGAAATTGACATAAAGTGGCCTTTATGAAAATGGAAGTATGACCTTTATGCTCAAAATGGAAAAGTTCAATGTACAAAGCTCTCTTGATCAGAAAAATGCCAATATCCAATGTATTTGCATTCAATTTTTGAGTTTAAATTGGTTTAGAGGCCTGTAATCATGTACTAAGCTATTTTGGTCAGATTTGCAACTTGGTATGAACATGTATTGGCCATGGTTTCAAAGTGAGTTTTTGCCAACTTCAAGCATTCGATTCTCCCTAACCACAAAGGTGTTTGAGGAGTTCTTGGACAATTTGGAAAGCTTGAAACATGTAATATATTCCATCTTTGAAATGAAACTTGAAAATCCAAGTGTAACTATGTGAAAAATGGCCAAGAAGATGGGACAAAATCCTGCCTAAACTAGGGCAAAATTTCTCTAAGTTAAATGTTTTAGGTACCCTTGTTCCAAAAATCATAACTTGAGATACAAGCTTATTTTGAGAAAACTTTGTGAATCAAAGTTGTATACCTTGTGATGTACTACAACTTTCATGTTGCAAGTTTTGTTTTAATCCATTTGCATCTTGGTGAAAAAATGGGACAAAGTTAGGAAAAAATAAGGGAATTTTATAACTTAGAAAAATTCTAAGTTATGAAATTTTTCCCTCTTAAACCCTAATTTCCATTTTTGGGTTTCTTGATGAACAAGTTTCATAATTTTACATGTCTTGATGAAAAATGACCCTTGGCACTTGATTTTGACCAAAAAGTCAAAGTTTGACTTTTCAGTATATAGTTAAATTTTGATCAGTTGACTGAAAAATTTATTTGTCAATCCTATGCATTTGGGATATTTTGAACTTGTTGAATGGGTCAAGCCAATGTCATTGAGTCCTTGAGTCCATGGTTGAGCTTGATTTGCCATTGGCTAGGTCAAACAGTCAAAAATTGCCCTTGTGCAGTCAAAACCCTAAAAATGACCATTTTGCCCTTTTGGTGATCTGATCAAATTTCTTGTGGAATTGTGATCCAAACTTGATCAAATGGTTCATATGAGTTCATAATGATGATGTGGGTCAAAATTCATGAGTTTTGACTGTCAATTGGCCACAATTGACTTTTTCCCCAATACAGCTGATTTCTAGGTCAACTATCCAATTGACTGGGCAAAAATTTGAATCAAGGCTTGAAACTTGGTATGGACAAACTTGTGAGCCCAACATGAAGTATGAAAGTCATTTTGGGCATTGTAGGTCAAAACATCACTGTGCAAACTCAAACCCTAATTTAGGTCAACAGTGCAAGGAGGTATCTTGAGCAGAGCAAACCCTAGTTTGATCTTGAATTCCAAGAGTCTTGTGATGAGAAATGTTGATGAAAGGAGAGGGAAAATTTTGGGTTACAACAGTTTCCCCTGTTCAATCTTCTTGAACCTGAAGAGTTAGATTGGCAAGTTTGCCTTTCGCGACTCGAAGGTAAAAGAGGATTGGACACTAGAGTACCCGTAAATTTGCACTCGTCAGAATATAGCTGAGGAAATGGGCTTAAAGATGCCATTTAGAGATGGTAGAATCTTGCTGGAGATGGGCTTAAAGATGCCATCCAAGAATGTTTGTTGAATTGCAATGTTGTAGGTCAGAAGAATGAGCATCAAAATGGTATCCATGTCTGGAATGCATTTGAACTGTATCTGGAGACTGAGTCTGTATGAGCAAAAGAATAGCGTCCATGTCTGGAGCGTATTCGAGCTATAACTGTACCTGGACTTTGAATGAATATCAGAATGACTGCCGTGTCTGGAGTGTATCTGTATTGTATCTGAATTCTGAATGGGCAACAGAGAAGCATCTGTGTATGGAGCATCTCTGGGTTGGGGATAAATTCCGAATGAGTGAGAGAATGACAACCGTGTCTGAAATTGAAATCTGTATGAGTAGCAGAATGACTTTCGTGGCGATTGCACTGGGGAGAATCAAACTGCTGGTGTAAGGGCCAGAATGGCATCCGTGTTTGGAGCATATATGAACTTGAAGTTGATAGTTGAATCTGAATGAGAGATAGAATGGCCGCCGTGTCTGGAGCGTATCTAGTCTGTATCGGATTGCTGAAGTCTGAATGAGTAGTAGAATGACCATCGTGTCTGAGGTCTGGGGTGTATCCATACTGTATCTGAATAATTGTTAACGATAGCCTTTTAATCTTATTCTGAAAAGGGTAAAATGTTAGCTAAAACACAAAGTTATGTTGCATGATATGTATAATGCAATGAACTGTATTTCATCAATGTTTATGATATATGAATGTAATGGATGTGCATGTAAGCTGAGTAGCTGTCTTGCTGAGGAAAATAAATTCTTGATAACTGGAGATAATGAAATATTTGATTGCTGTCGGGGAAAGTAAATCCTTGACCAATGCTGGGGATTCCAAAATTTTTTGAATACTGAAGATGAGAAATCCTTGTTGACTGCTTGGGGATTAAAGATCTTTGATTATTGAGAATGAGAAATTCTGGGACCACTGCTGGAGGTTGAAAATCCTTGGTGATTTGTGGGGATTCACAAGGCCTTTGACAATTTCTGCAGGGAATGAGAATCCTTCATGACTTTCCTGGGATGTAGGGAAAACTCTGAAAGTCTCTAATGGGGAGTTAAGACCTAGGAGGCTTCTGCTTGGAGAATTGAGACCGAGAATCTTCGATCTTGCTGGGCGATAACTCTGGGGGAAATACTCACTATTCTGGCTCCACTGGGGATAGGATTTTCAGGGTTTTCGAGCTCCATTGGGGATCTTGAAACTTATCTCTGATGGGAATTTTGAAACTTAACTCAACTGGAGAATCAAGTTTAGAATGCACTGGCTCTGGTGAGGATCTTGAAGCTTAACTCCGCTGGGGAAATATACTCCAAATTTAGCCTTGTTGAGGATCTAAATGATGTATCGTAGGGGATTTCTTCTGAGATGGAACAAAAATATCTTCCTACACCTTCAACCTATCAGTAATTATCCTTTTTCAATATCGTTTTACTTGTAAGCAGTGATTATATTCAAATGCATATGCCTATTTAACAAAACATTGGACGTTTTCAAAATAAACATAAGTGTAAAAAGAAAAGAAAGACAAGCAAATTTCTGCACTTTGAAGTATACTTGTATTTAACTTTGTGAGTATCTTTGTACAAAGGAGACAAACATCCTAGTAAGAGAATATTGTCGTAAAAATTGAAAAAATTTATACAAAAGAAAGATGGCTATGTGTAATAATTCCATGGGATTCCCATTCTGCTATAGCCTTCACAACTCTGAATATTTTGTCCATTCACTGCTTCGCCCGCCGATGACTGGATTGATCAGAAGCTTGGAGCTTGTTGGTGAAGAGATTGTTCTTAAAGTGATCCGACGAGACATAGCCATACGCTTTAATTCCCTAACTTTTGCCTGGACCGCCCTTTCGGGTTTTCGATCCACCGAGAAACCCTTTTTTGCCCAAGTCGCCCTTTCGGGTTTTCAACTTGCCGGGTGTACAATTTTTTTTGTTTTATCCCTAATTTTTGCCTGAACCGCCCTTTCGGGTTTTCGATTCACCGGGATGCCCATTTTTGCCCAAGTCGCCCTTTCAGGTTTTCAACTTGCCGGGTCGTTTTATGCGTAGTATCTTTTGACTATGTCTGCGTTCGCAGGGTGTGGCAAATCGTCGTCGTCCATGGTGGTCAAAATCATTGCCCCACCAGAAAAGATGCTTTTGATTACAAATGGTCCTTCGTAAGTAGGAGTCCACTTGCCCCTGGGATCACTTTGCGGTAGGATGATCCGCTTGATTACAAGATCTCCGACTTGATATACCTGACGTCTGACTTTCTTGTTGAAAACCTTGATCATCCGTTTTTGATACGTCTGACCATGATAAACAGCAGTAAGTCGCTTCTTGTCGATCAAATTAAGTTGATCAAGCCGGGCTTGAATCCAATCGTCTTCACTCAAACCAGCGTCCTTCATAATCCTTAAGGAAGGAATCTGAACTTCCATGGGTAGAACAACTTCCATGACATACACCAAAGAAAATGGGGTTGCCCCTGTTGAAGTACGTGTCATGGTACGATATCCATGCAGAGAAAACGGTAACATCTCATGCCAGTCCTTGTAGGTGACTGTCATCTTTTGAATGATCTTCTTGATATTTTTGTTCGCGGCTTCAATAGCACCGTTCATCTTCGACCGATAGGGAGATGAATTGTGATGATAAATCTTGAACTGTTCGCATAGAGCGGTGATCATGGTGTTGTTCAAATTGATACCGTTGTCTGTGATGATCCTGTCGGGGACACCATACCGGCATATGAAGTTCTGCTTGATGAAGCAGGCAACCACATTCTTTGTAATAGAGGCAAAGGAAGCTGCTTCGACCCACTTGGTGAAGTAATCGATAGCGACTAAAATGAAGCGATACCCATTGGATGCCGTAGGCTTGATCTCTCCAATCATATTAATGCCCCACATTGCGAATGGCCAAGGAGCTGTCAGAACGTTGAGAGGAACAGGAGGAATATGTACCTTGTCAGCGTAGACTTGGCACTTGTGGCAAGTACGGGAATGTTGATGATAATCAGCTTCCATGGTAGACCAGTAGTATCCTGCTCTTAGAATTTTCTTAGCCATCGTATGTCCGCTCAAGTGGGTGCCAAATGTGCCACTATGTATCTCGGTCATGATCAACTCTGCTTCAGCTTTGTTCACATAATGAAGTAAAACACAATCATGGCTGCGCTTATAAAGGATGCCATTGCTTAGGAAGAACTTGGCAGCAAATCTCCTTAAAAACTTTTTGTCATTGACGGAAGCTCCTTCAGGATATTCTCTAGTCTGGAGATACCTTTTGATTTCATGGAACCAGGGTTGCTCCACTACTTCTTCGGTATTAATCTCATGACAGTGTGCAGGTTCGTCCATTCGCTCGATGGTAATTTGGGGAGCCTCGTTATCCCAGTTGAGTTTAAACATGGAAGGCATTGTAGCCAGAGCATCTGCTAGCTGATTTTTTTCTCGCGAAAAGTGTTCGAAAGTAATCTTATCGAAATGAGGCAACAACGTCAGGACATGTTCTTTGTATGGGATAAGATTGGGATGCTTGGTGTCCCACTCTCCTTTGACTTGACTGATAACCAAAGCCGAGTCCCCAAATACGACCAAAGATTTGATTCCCAAGTCTATAGCAGCCTTGAGACCAAAGATGCAAGCTTCATATTCAGCCATGTTATTGGTACAGCTGAAGCAAAGTCGGGAAGTGAAGGGTGTATGGCAACCTTCCGGAGAAATGAGTACCGCACCGATACCGTTGCCAAGTGCATTTGAAGCACCATCAAAGTACAAGGTCCATTGAGATCCTTGTTCAGGTCCGTCATACGGTCTGTTACCTTCGATGTTGTCCAATGTCATGATGTCCTCGTCAGGGAAGTCGAATCTCATAGATTGGTAATCTTCGACGGCTTGATGAGCTAGATGGTCAGCTAGTACACTCCCCTTTATAGATTTTTGGGTAGTATACTGGATATCATACTCAGTCAGGATCATTTTCTATCTAGCGATTCTTCCAGATAAAGCAGGCTTCTCGAAGATATACTTGATCGGATCCATTTTGGAAATCAGCAAAGTGGTGTGAGTCAACATATACTGCCTTAGCCGGCGAGCAGCCCATACCAAAGCGCATCAAGTTTTCTCGAGCAGTGACTAGCGAGTCTCACAGTCGGTAAACTTTTTTCTAAGGTAATAAATGGCATGCTCTTTTCGGCCAGACTCGTCACGTTGGCCCAGCACGCACCCCATTGAGTTATCCAAAACAGTCAGATACATGATTAACGGCCTTCCTTCGACGGGTGGCATCAGAATAGGAGGTTCTAGCAAATACTCCTTGATCTTATCAAAAGCAACTTGACAATCATTGTTCCATTCAACTACCCGATCTTTCTTCAACAGTTTGAAAATTGGCTCACAGGTAGATGTCAGGTGAGAGATGAACCTCACAATATAGTTCAAGCGTCCCAAGAATCCTCTAACCTCCTTTTCAGTACGGGGGGAAGGCATTTCTTGTATAGCCTTTACTTTAGCTGGATCGACCTCAATGCCTTTGTTGCTGACAATATATCCCAAAAGTTTACCATACCTAACCCCAAAAGTGCACTTGCTTGGGTTCAGTCTGAGCTTATACTCCTTCAACCTGACAAACAGCTTTTGCAGATGATCAAGGTGTTCTTCTTCTGTCTGTGGTCGAGCTATCATGTCGTCTACGTAAACTTCGATCTCATGATGTATCATATCATGAAACAAAGCTACCATGGCGCGCTGATAGGTTGCCCCTGCATTCTTTAGTCCGAATGGCATCACTTTTTAGCAGAAGGTACCCCATTGCGTGACAAAGGTAGTTTTCTCCATGTCCTCGGGGGCCATTTTGATTTGGTTGTATCCCGAGAATCCATCCATGAAGGAAAATACCTTGTGCTGAGCTGTGTTGTCAACCAAGATGTCGATATGTGGCAGCAGAAAATCATCCTTGGGGCTAGCCCTGTTCAAATCCTGATAGTCCACGCACATTCTGACTTTGCTGTCCTTCTTAGGCACAGGTACAATGTTAGCAACCCATTGTGGATAGGAAGTAACAGCCAGAAAGCCAGTGTTGAATTGCTTCATTACCTCAGCCTTAATCTTCTCAGACATGTCAGGCCTCATCCGGCGGACCTTTTGTTTGATCGGTGGACAATCCTCTCTTGTAGGGAGACGGTGAACCACGATATCTGTGTCTAACCCTGGCATGTCTTCATAAGACTAGGCGAAGATTTCAACATATTCGTTCAACAACTGCACTAAGCGCTCTTTGACACCCGGTTCCAGGTTGGCACCCACTTTTACCTCTTTCCTGTCTTCCTCTGTCCCCGAGTTGATGGTTTCTAGCAACTCTTCATGAGGCAGAATAGCCCTCTCTTCTTGTTGCAAAAGTCTGGCTAACTCTCCCGGCACTTCACAATCTTCGTCAACTTCGTACTCAGCATGATTGACCAAATCTTCAGAGTTATCGAAGGTTAAAGCAAAATAGTCACCCATGGAATCCAGAGCGGATGGGTACCTGCATTTGTGAGTATGGGTGTGTGTAAGGGATAGCCATCCTTAAACAAACAAAAATGCAAAAAGAAAGAAAATGAACACAACAGTTTATAGATGAAAAACGTCCAATGATTCATTAAAACATGGCATATGATTATGAAGAAAATCAAGCCCTTACAAATGGACCTACATGCCATGGGCAAAGCATGAGGTGAAAATAGTGTGCAAATTGTTTAGTTATTATAGACCATAAATGGGAAATTGTTCAAAGGTAAAATTACTGGTTGATAAAGGTGATGGGAACAAAGTCCTTTGCTTCCCAGTTGCTTAAACCCCCTTCGACAGTCGGAAAGATCCAATCTTCAAAGTGGCTCTCTTCATCTTCATCTTCTACAACATTGATTCCATGGTGAGAGATTTTGACGGGTGGCCCTCCAGCCTTGGAGCGGCGCATAACCTTTTGTCATGCAGCAGTAAACCCTAACCCAAACTTGTCCGTCTTGTGGGGAAAATCAGGCAATTGCCCCCATACTGTACTCTTCCCTTCTTTAACCACAACCTATGCGTCCTTGAGAGATGCCATCCTAGATACATGCTTGGGAATGGCAGGCACCTCAACCATTGTCTTCGCAACTGCTACCTCAGGAGAAACTTCCTCAAAATGTTGGAAAGGCGTTTCGATGAACTCTCCATCCAACTCCACATATCGGAAGGAATTGAGATGACTTATCATGTACTCTTCCTCCCCGTGCACTGTTATAATCTTACCCTTAACAGGATATTTCAGCATTTGGTGCAAAGAGGAGGTAACTGCCCCCACATAATGGATCCATGGTCTTTCTAACAAACACGAATATGACGGGCGGATGTCCATCACGTAAAAGGTGGAGTTGAAAACTTCTGTGCCTTCTTTGATAGGAATATCAACCTCTCCATGAACCATTCTTTTGGACCCATTAAAGGCCATAACAACGATGTTACTAGGTTTGAGGGTCAATCCTTCGCAGTCTAAACGGTCTAAGGCTTTCTTCGGCAGCACATTCAAGGAAGAACCAGTATCAACTAAAACATGGGCGAGGGTGGTTCCCTTGCATTCAATTGAGACATGTAGTGCATCGTTGTGTTTTCTTCCTTTGGAGGTTAAGTCAGCATCAGAAAAGCCAAGGCCATTATCAGCAGTAAGACTGGCCACACACTCCTGAAACTGGTCAGCTGAAGTCTCTTGGGGTACATGTGCCGCCTTCAAGAATTTGATTAGGGCCTTAGCATGGGACTCAGAATAGAGCAGGAGAGCTAACATTGAAATTTTAGAAGGGGTCTTCCCTAACTGTTCCACAACGTCGTAGTCACTTTTTCTGATTATTTTCAAGATTTCATCCATTTCTTTCTGAGTGGTTTCAGGGATAACCACAGCATGAGCCTTTGTCCTGACAGGAACTTCCAGTATCCCCTTACCCTTGTCGGTAGTACCAGCAGATGGTCTTACTTCAGGAGTATCCAATTCTTCAATCACTGGGCCTTGCACAGATGGTCCAACAGGTACAGAAGCTTTCAAGGGTCCGAAAACTGCTTGAGGGGGAGCAATCTCCGGAGAAAAGATCTGGCCGCTACGGGTTATCTTGCTTGTACCCGCAATGTTCCCTATATCAGGGTTTTCTTCTTCAGAATTCACTTGGACTGTTTCGATTTGTTTGATACCATGGTATAAGATTTCTCCCCCATAGTTCCATGGTATCGTTTTGTTGGATTGGTACGGGACAAGTCCCGGCATGGTGATCTTTAATGGTACACATTTAGAGTTGGGTGTAATCCTGACAGGCCTTTTGCAAGCCTTGGGAGGATTGTCAAAAATGGTTATGATTGCGATATCGTTGGTTGAAGTAGCACAATTAACAGGAGTAACAGGATTGAAGGTATCAACAGGGGTTTTCTGGAAAAGTATCTCTTGGGTATCCATCAGGCGTTGGACACCTGATTTCAACATGGGGAAGTCAAATCATATGTTCAAATAAAAGTAACAGTCCTTCCCACAGCCCAGGAATATCCTGACTTTCATCAGCTTTTCTTTAATCACTAACAATGGAGTCAACAGTTCGGCAACATCAGTAACATGGAGGTCTTCTATAACAGCATGAACATTGTGGCCGTGCTTGCGCATCGGAGCAGATATAACATTGGGCTTCTCAGGAGCATCAAATTCTACTTCTTTGGCATCAATCAGATCCTGGATTTTGTTCTTAAGCGCCCAACAATTATTGGTATCGTGCCCAACACTGTCAGAATGGTAAGCACATTTGGCATTGGAGTGGTAGTATGGAGAGGAGGTGTTAGGGTTCTTTGGCGCTTCCTTCAAACTGGTAAAATTCAGCTTCAACAAATGAGGGAGTACCTGAGCGGGCGTCATGTTGATTCGGGTGAACTGCCGTTGTGGCCTTTCTACCCGTTTTTGATTAGGTCTCGACTGATTGTTACGAGGTTGATCATTTGACGAGTTTTGAATCATCACAGCCCCTACAGTCGGCCGACGCTCGGTTCTTCCCTGACCCTTCTGAGAATACACAACAGATGCTTCCTTCTTGGCTGGGAAGGGTTTCTTAACAGCTGTGGATGCGGAAGCATCCTTCTGCATCTTTACACTCTTAATACCGACCTCGACCCTTTCCCCGATCAAAATTAGTTCAGTAAATCCCGCAGAAGAACTCCCGATTAGATGGTTGAAGAAGGGGCCAGACAGGGTCCCCAGAAACATGTCAACTAACTCCCTATCTGACAATGGTGGCTGCACCCTTCCATCCAGATCACGCCACTTCTGGGTGTACTCTTTAAACCCTTCATTGGAATCCATCCCCATACTTTGTAAATGAGTACGAGTGGGCGCCAAATCAGCATTGTATTGATACTGACGGTAAAAAGCAGCTGCTAAGTCTTCCCAATTGTGAACCTCTGATCTCTCGAGTTGATAGAACCAATCCAATTGCGTGCCAGACAAACTGTCCTGGAAAAAGTGTACCCAGAGGTCTTTATCATACGAGTGGGGTTAGATTTTCCTGACATACAATCTCAGGTGCATCTTTGGGCAAGACAGACCATCGTACTTGGCAAATGTTGGCACCTTGAACTTGGGAGGGATAACAATCCCAGCTACCAGCCCTAGTTCTTCAAAGTCCAAACCAGGGACCCTCTACAACTCCATGGCTGCCAGTCTATCCTCAAGATTCTTATATTTATCATCTGCTGGAGGATACTGTTGTTCAGAGTAGTCTTCGTCTTCTTCCTCTTCTTCCTCTTCACCTCAGATTCAGAAGGTACAACAGCCCCTTTCCCTTTACCGGCCCCTTCGTCAAACGTTGAGGGGAACTCAAGCACCTTCCTGGCATTGCTCTCAAACCTTCTTCCAAAAGTGGCCACCCCAGGTCTCTTTTTCTTTTTCTCTTTATTCTTCTCCAACAAAGCTTTGAGGTCCTCTTGACCCTTTGCCAAGGTCATGAGGAGTTGCTGGAATTGTGAATTTTGTGCCTGCAAATCCTTTACCGTCTGCTCCAAATCCATCTTGCTGAAATAAACAGCAGAAAGATAAGGAAACCTGGTGTGAAGACCTGTTTATGCATATGATGAATGGTATGTTATTCATGTAATGCATTCAAGGATTCAGAAATTAAAATTTATTGTAAACAAAAAGGAGCGCACGTCATATTAAGAAGAAATTGTTAATACATAAGTGCCCCATGGGCAAAATATTACAAAATTCTTAATGTAAAAAGACATTGTGCATCCTTTTTGGTGCGATGTAAGTGTTGAGAGTTTCCTCCTCATGAATTCGGCGGGTAAGCTCCAAAACCTTCTTCTCACTGGCATAGAAGCTGGCTTCAAAAGTATCCCGTTCTTCCTTGAGTTGGATCCAACTCTTTTGCATTTCTTCCCATGATGTTGGCATGTCAGGATGTAGGATGGTGTATGGAACCTCTCCTTCCATAACAGGCTCTTTGATCAAGGGGAGAATGTGAGGATATGGAATCATAAGACTCTTGGAGCAGGTTCGTACCCACTTGAGGTAAGGCTCAAGGGGGATGGAATTTTTATGCCCCAGTGTCTTACTATCCACCTTGTTGGACATCCTCCAAGCTCTGATGAACCTTTGTCGAAGTCCTTGCGCATCGTTGTTGAAGTCTAAAACTAGGTCAGGAATCAGCATGACATGAGGGCCATCCCTCCGAGCATATCCAAATTGTCCCAAAGCTAGACAGGGGTTGTAGGTGATGCCTCCCCCAATGCCAAGTAGTGGGACATTAGAAAATTCCCCATAACGATCAATGATGATGACATTTTCTCTGGACCAAGAACACCAATGTACGTCAGAATGTGTGAGGGTCATCAATCGTTGTGACCACCTTAAACCCTGCTCATTCTTCAAAACTGATTGTGGAAGGTGAGAAATAAACCACCTTGCTAGGAGAGGAGTACAGCACATGAGAACACCTCTTTTCCTCATTGTTCGTGTGTAAAATGAGTGTAGGATGTCCCCAAGAAATGTAGGTATAGGATTCCTGGATGAGGAGTGCCACAGTCTCTTCAAAGGCTTGTAGATCAAGAGAATTCCAACAGTCTTGTTCCTTCTCAAACAGAAACTTTGCCAAGAAACCCTTGACACCACTTCTGGTTTCCCAATGCCCCTTGATGTCAGATGGTTGCAAGTGTAATGCTTGAGCAACATCTTCAGGCTTTGATTCTTTTTCCTTACCGTTGTAGGGTAGTTGATGTAGAATAGGAATTCTCAGGAGTTGAGAAAATTCCTCCAAATTAGGCACCAATTGATAATCAGGGAATGTGAAACAGTGGTGGAGGGGGTCAAAGAACTGGAAGAGAACTTTCACCATGTCTTCTTAAATGTTAGTGTTGACCAAGTTGAGGAGTCTACCATGTCTTTCACTGAAGAGAGAATTACCTGGAATGCTAGAAGTAAGCTCCTTGAGTTGAGGAGGAATTCTCACAAGGTTGATTTGAATTGTTTTCCTGCGAAGAGATTCCATGACCTACAAAACAAGAACAAAGATGAAGATCCAAACCCTTGAAATGGTTAGTGGATACATATGATGCTTCATGATGTTTATGATGTATGCACAAACACATGTACAAACAAGTCACACAAAACCCTAGTTTCAGGCTTGCATGAGGTTTCATAGGTAAGTACCCTCTTGAGTTTAGTTGGCTCAAAGCTGTCCTATAAATAGTAACCGAGTTCTAAGGAGCTCAATATCACTGGATTGTTTTCTATGTTCACTGTTTTGGTTTAGCCAATTAACTAGAGACCAAAATATTCCAAGAAAACAACCCTCAATGAGTGTAGTATCGAGTATCTACCAACTTCGGACTGCACCAAAGCCGGTCATCTCACTACCCCTAATAAAAGGCCAAGATGGTCAAGTAAGGTTCTAAGAGTTCATTAGTGCTTCATGACATCACTCAGCGGCCCCGTATTCTCTTTGATTGACTCAAAGGCTACCGGTACTCACAAATATGTCGCACTAATATAGCTGTTGCTTCAACCGTGTCGGTATACCCAGCACAGTTTCCACAATGTATTGCTATTTACCTATGAATGTTTCCCAAATCCGGGTGGAGGATTTCAAGCCCAAACAAGAGAACCAAAATGTAAAGCAATCAAAGCAAACAATAATCATGCAAAGGGTGATCTAAGCCCTAAGGTTACTCCACTTTTAGATTTCTCCCCATCAGATTCGCCAGTTCTGTGATACGGTGGGAGAACTGACTTGAGGTTTTGCGTTTGTGTTCGCAAATGTTTCGGTTTAGCAAGAGTCGCCACCGACTTTTTATTTTATCCTAAGGAAAGGTCAAAAAGTACATGAAATACCTTTGAGATGTTTTCTTGGGTTCGAGGAGTAGATTATAGAAAGGGAAGGTATTAGCATCCTTTCTATCCATGGTTATCCATGGGCTCTTATTTACTTGCTTAGATCACTTGCTTTGCATTTCTATTGTTTGAAATGGTGTTCTTTAATTGTTTGAAATGGTGCTTTGTGTGTGATTTTGAAAGATGTTTTGAAAAGAGGCCATCGTTGTGGCAACCTTTGTAATGATTCTTGTTTTAATGTATACAAAGGTGTTTTTGTCTTTTGAAAAGTTTTCAATGTTTGAAAGTATGGTTTTGAAATTGTGTTGTCAAGTGTGTTTTGAAAATAGCAAGGATGTTTTTGCAAGATTTGATCAAGTAACTAAGAGTTTGTCTACCCTTTTTTACTTAAAGATCTTTCTTATGTCTTTAACCCTTTTAACAGTGTTGTTTCACCATTGTATTTGGTGAACAACCTTGTGTTAGGATGTTTAAACGGGACAGGCGCGGGTCATCATGTAGACCATGATAGCAATAGTGTCAAGTATTTTTGGCAATTTTCTTAAGGGACTTGATCATTTGTTTAGGCAACTCAGATAGCGTCATCGAGGGACTATGATCTTTTGTTTTGTTTTTGTTTTGCCAAAGTGCTTGACATGCATACCATGGCCCTTTTTTGAAGGCAACAAGTGTAGGGAAACCCTAGGGGTGCAAGTGTGTATTGTGTTTATTTTCATGCCTTCTTATCTTGGATTAGGTCAAACTAGTTGTTGATTTTATTTTGCATACAAACCCTAGGTCTAATCATGGCATAATTGAAAGCTTTAAAAGTGCGAGAATTTAAATTCTACACTATTACAACATGATATAGGGAGGGGGATACAAATTTGAATTGGGGATTATTTTGCAAGAAATTAAATCCTAAATTATTACAACCATATTGAATGGGTAAGGCATAATATTAAATATACAATATTTAAATAAATACAATAAATAAATATTAAATAAAGTGTATTATGCAAAAAAATGTTTTTTATGTATGAAAAAGTATTTTTAATGTGAAATGTAAATAAATAAAAAGTTAATTTCAATTATTTTGTTTTTTAGGGCAAAACCCTAATTTCTTAAATAAATAGTATTATTTATTATTTATATACAATAAGGTATTAATTTGTACAAAAATATAAGTATATTGAAAAAAATGGTATTTTTAGTATAAAATATTAATAAAAATAAAAATGTATTATTTTTGTGTTTTTTGTCCTAATTAATTAATAAAATATGTATATCAGTATATATATATATATATATATATATATATATATATATATATATATATATATATATATATATATATATATATATATATATATATATATATATATATATATATATATATATATATATATATATATATATATATATATATATATATATATATATATATATATATATATATATATATATATATATATATATATATATATATATATATATATATATATATATATATATATATATATATATATATATATATATTAAACATATTAAATGTATAAAAATAAAAATTAATTATTTTCAAAAAAATGGATATATTTCAAGAAAATGTTTTCAAATGTGTATAAAAATAATAAATAAAAATAATAAATAAAAATAAAAGTATTTTTTACATTATTTTTACATTTAAACAAAAATAAATATAAAGTATTTAATGTATTAATACTAGAATTAATTAAAATAAATATCAAATAAATACAAAAATTTATGAAAATATTTTTTTAGTATTTTTTATATTAGAAAATAAAATATCAAAATCAGAAATGAAATAAAAATCCAAAAATGGCAAATATATAAGAAATGGGCCAGGGGGTGTAAAAAGAAAAGAGGGGGGTGCCAAAAGCAAGCCTGTACATGCCCAGCCCAGAAACAAACTTCATCTTCTTCCTTTGAACTGAAATACGCGCGTTCTGTACATCAAATGCTATCTCCTGATTCTTTGCTTTTTTGACAAAACTCATAACATGAAACTTGTAGGGCATCAAACAACGAATCCAACCATATAAAAAACTTAAGCTAACTCTCAAAGACCAGAGAGAATTTCTCTGGCCCTAATTCTTAACCTAGTTTTTTTAGAAAGTTCATGAACAAAATTCTCCTAGCACGATTAATATAAATGAAAACTAAGCACATGTATGGTTTCAGGGCTATGAGTACAACATCTCTCATTCACAAACCTAAGTCTAACTATTCCTAAATAGAGAGATAGAATTTCATGAAATACCTGTTTCAGTTGACTTCGAGCTGGACAATGCAGCAACTTCCAAGGGTGCTTAAGGTTCTTTTGAGCTTGCCTGATGTCCAATGAAGCTTTCCCAATGCTTAGTTTGTTTTGAAACAACTTGAATCGTGCTACATAACTCAACCTGCAAAGCTTTGAAACAAAAATGGCAATGTGTGTTAATGGTGTTACAGCTAGCAATAGAGGTCTAGAATAGTTCAGGTGTGTTGGTTGGAAGGTGTTTGAAGTATCTTTGGGTAAAACGCACGATGGAATTTGATGATGGCTTACAAAATGCAGAACTGGCCCTGTTTTGAAAGAAAATGGGGAATTTGTGCACAAGGAGTTTTGAGAGGTCAAGGACTTGTTTTTCTGGCTTTCTAGGGTGTGCAAAACTTGTTTGAAAACTTTGTCTTGGTTGGTTTTATCAGATGTGAGAGATCCAAGCTTTTGGCCATTTGACTTGTTTTGAAAGCAAAGTTGTGAACTGTCCAAGCTAGGGCCTATACAGGCTAGTTACAAGCATGCTCAACTTGGTGTACTATGCCTGAGATTAGGGAAGTTGTTTGCTGCAAGGAAAAAAAGTCCAAGGCTCAAGAAAATGGAAATTGACATAAAGTGGCCTTTATGAAAATGGAAGTATGACCTTTATGCTCAAAATGGAAAAGTTCAATGTACAAAGCTCTCTTGATCAGAAAAATACCAATATCCAATGTATTTGCATTCAATTTTTGAGTGTATATTGGTTTAGAGGCCTGTAATCATGTACTAAGCTAGTTTGGTGAGATTTGCAACTTGGTATGAACATGTATTGGCCATGGCTTCAAAGTGAGTTTTTGCCAACTTCAAGCATTCGATTCTCCCTAACCACAAAGGTGTTTGAGGAGTTCTTAGACAATTTGGAAAGCTTGCAACATGTAATATATTCCATATTTGAAATGCAACTTGAAAATCTAAGTGGAACTATGTGAAAAATGGCCAAGAAGATGGGACAAAATCCTGCCTAAACTAGGGCAAAATTTCTCTAAGTTAAAAGTTTTAGGTACCCTTGTTCCAAAAATCATAACTTGAGATACAAGCTTATTTTGAGAAAACTTTGTGAATCAAAGTTGTATAACTTGTGATGTACTACAACTTTCATGTTGCAAGTTTTGTTTTAATCCATTTGCATCTTGGTGAAAAAATGGGACAAAGTTAGGAAAAAATAAGGGAATTTTATAACTTAGAAAAATTCCAAGTTATGAAATTTTTCCCTCTTAAACCCTAATTTCCATTTTTGGGTTTCTTGATGAACAAGTGTCATAATTTGACATGTCTTGATGAAAAATGACCCTTGGCACTTGATTTTGACCAAAAAGTCAAAGTTTGACTTTTCAGTATACAGTTAAATTTTGATCAGTTGACTGAAAAATTTATTTGTCAATCCTATGCATTTGGGATCTTTTGAACTTGTTGAATGGGTCAAGCCAATGTCATTGATTCCTTGAGTCCATGGTTGATCTTGATTTGCCATTGGCTAGGTCAAACAGTCAAAAATTGCCCTTGTGCAGTCAAAACCCTAAAAATGACCATTTTGCCCTTTTGGTGATCTGATCAAATTTCTTGTGGAATTGTGATCCAAACTTGATCAAATGGTTCATATGAGTTCATAATGATGATGTGGGTCAAAATTCATGAGTTTTGACTGTCAATTGGCCACAGTTGACTTTTTCCCCAATACAGCTGATTTCTAGGTCAACTGTCCAATTGACTGGGCAAAAATTTGAATCAAGGCTTGAAACTTGGTATGGACAAACTTGTGAGCCCAACATGAAGTATGAAAGTCATTTTGGGAATTGTAGGTCAAAACATCACCGTGCAAACTCAAACCCTTTTAGGTCAACAGTGCAAGGAGGTGTCTTGAGCAGAGCAAACCTAGTTTGATCTGGAATTCCAAGAGTCTTGTGATGAGAAATGTTGATGAAAGGAGAGGGAAAATTTTGGGGTACAACAGGTTGCAAATGTGGTGCCAATACCAAAGAAAGACGACAAGGTGAGTATGTGTGTGGACTATAGGGATCTGAATAGGGAAAGCCCCAAAGATGACTTTCCACTTCCACATATTGATGTTCTGGTCGACAACACCGCTCAACACAAGGTAATATCCTTCATGGATAGTTTCTCAGGGTATAATCAAATCAAGATGGCACCCGAGGACATGGAGAAAACAACTTTCATCACACAATGGGGCACTTTCTGCTATAAGGTTATGCCTTTTGGGTTAAAGAATGTCGATGCAACATACCAGTAGGCCATGATAGCCTTTTCCATGACATGATTCATCATGAGATAGAGGTCTATGTTGATGATATGATAGCCAAATCATAGACCGAAGAAAAGCATCTTGATCATCTACATAAACTATTTGAAATACTGAAGAAGTACAAACTGAGGTTGAACCCGAACAAGTGCACCTTTGGGGTGAGGTCCGGTAAACTCATGGGTTTCGTTGTCAGTGGAAAAGGTATTGAAGTTGATCCGGCCAAGGTCAAATCAATTCAAGGAATTCCCACTCCCAGTACTGAGAAGGAAGTCAAAGGCTTCTTAGGACGATTGAACTACAGTGCCCGATTCATTTCTCATTTAACCGCTACTTGTGAGCCAATCTTTAAACTATTGAAGAAAGACCAGGTAGTGAAATGGAACAACGATTTCCATATAGATTTTGATAAATTCAAAGAATACCTCCAAGATCCCCCAATTCTAATGCCATCGATTGAAGGAAAACCTCTGATCATGTACCTAACAGTGCTAGAGAATTCAATGGGGGTGTGTACTGGGCCAGCATGACGAGTCTAGTCGAAAAGAGCATGCACTATACTACCTTAGCAAAAAGTTTACCGAATGTGAAAAAAGATATTCACTGCTCGAGAAAACTTGCTTCACTCTGGCATGGGCTGCTCGCCGAATAAGACAATATATGTTAACCCATACCACTTTCTTAATCTCTAAAATGGATCCAATCAAATACATATTCGATAATCCATCTCTCTCCGGAAGAATATCCAGATAGAAAATGGTCTTGACAGAATACGACATTCAGTACACCACTCAGAAAGGGATCAGAGGAAGTGTATTGGCATATCATTTGGCTCATCAAGTTGTAGATGACTACCAATCTATGAACTCCGAATTCCCGGATGAGAACATTATGCTAATTATAGATTATGAAGAACCTGGACCGTATGAAGGACCTGAGCCAAGATCCCGATGGCCTATGGTTTTTGATGGAGCTTCTAACGCACTCGATAACGGGATTAGTGCTGTAATTACCCCTCCTCAGGGTTTCCATACACCTTTCACCACCAGATTATGTTTTAACTTTACTAACAACATGGATGAATACAAAGTGTGCATTATGGGTATTAATGTTGCTATTGACCTGAGAATTAAGTTCTTAAGCATATACGGGGACTCAACCCTGGTAATCAGTGAGATAAAAGGAGAATGGGACACGAAGCATTCGAATATCAATACAGAATATGTGTTAACCTTAATCCCATACTTCGAGGAGATCACTTTTGAGCACTTCCCAAGAGAAGAGAATCAATTGGTAGAAGCCTTAGAAACCATGTCATCTATGTTCAAGGTCGGATGGGATAATGAAGCTCCTCAGATTATTATCGAAATACTGGATAAACCGGCACACTACTATGAGGTTGATACTGACGGAGTAGAAGAGAAGTCGTGGTTCTATGAAGTGAAGAGACACCTTGAGGCTCAAGAGTACGCTGAGGGAGCATCGATCAATGACAAGAAAATCCTACGGGGATTTGCTGCTAAGTTCTTCCTAAGCAAAATAATTATGTATAAGCGCAATCATGATTCAACCCTGCTTCGTTGTATGGACAAGAAGGAAGCAGAAAATATTATGGAAGATATGCATGAAGGTATCTTTGGTACTCACTCCATTGGACATACTATGGCTAAGAATATTTTGAGAGTAGGTTACTATTGGTCGACTATGGAAACTGACTCACATGACCACTCAAGAACTTGTCATAAGTTTCAGATATACGCTGATAAAGTTCATTTGCCTCCAGTTCCTCTGAATGTTTTAAATTCTCCTTAGCTATTTGTAATGTGGGGCATTGATATGATTGGAGAGATCAAGCCTACTACTTCTAACGGACATCGTCTCATCCTCGTTGCTATCGATTATTTCATGAAGTGGATTGAAGCAACCTCATTTTCTTCTGTTACTAAGAATGTGGTCGCCCGATTCATTAAACATAACCTTATCTGTTAGTATGGCATCCCCAAAAGGATCATCACAGAAAATGGTACTAATATCAACAACACTATGATCATGAGGCTTTGCACGCAGTTTAAGATCAAGCATCACAACTCTTCTCCATATCGACCAAAGATGAATGGCGCAATGGAAGCCGCCAACAAGAATATTAAGAAGATTATACAAAAGATGGTTATGACCTACAAAGACTGGCACAAGATGTTACCATTTTCTCTTCATGGCTATCGCACTTCAGCACGAACATTAATTGGGGAAACCCCATTCTCTCTGGTATATGGCATGGAAGTTGTCCTACCTGTCAAAGTTCAGATTCCTTCTTTGAGAATTATGAAAGATGTGGATTTAGAAGAAGATGAGTGGATTCCGACTAGGTTGTAACCATTAAATTTAATTGACGAGAAAAGGCCTGTGGCTGTTTGTCACAGTCAGATGTATCAGAAGCGTATGATCAAGGCATTTAATAAGATAATGAAGCATCAGGCATATCAGGCAGGTGACTTGGTAGTAAAGTGCATCATTCTACCGCAGGGTGATCCCATGGGTAAATGGACCCCCACGTACGAAGGACCATTTATGGTCAAGAAAATATTTCCAGGCGGTGCTATGATACTGACCACCATGGATAGTGAAGACTTTTTGCACCATGTGAATGCAGACATAGTCAAAACATACTACGCATAAAAAATGACCCGCTAGGTTGACTGGCCTAGGAAAAAGTAAGGGCATCCCGTCGAACTAAAAGAGTTCGGGAAAATTAGGGATATATATGAAAAGATTGTACACCTGACAAGTCAAAAACCTGAAAAGGCGACTTGGGCAAAAAAGGGTATCCCGGTGGAATGAAAACCCGAAAGTGCGGTCCAGGCGAAAGTTAGGGATTAAAGAGGACGACTATGTCCCATTGGATCACCTACAGTCAGCTTTATTACCAACGTCAAGTTCGAATGGTATAGATCAATTCAGCCAACTTCTTCCGACAACAAGGGATGAGATGCTTGAAGACATAGGGGCAATATCAGAATTGGAACCCGACGAGACTATTTCCACATAGTTATATGTTTTGTTTTCACTTTGTAATCTTTTCTTCATTTTCACGACGATTTTCTGTTACTAGGATTTCTGTCTCTTTGTACAAACACCGCCTGTTTATAGGCAAATTGTCAATATAAATACAAATTCAAAATTCAAAATTTGTTTTACTTTTTCTGTTTTGTTTGCAACAACGTCCAATGACTAATTTGAATGAACATATACATATGAATACGATTACTGTTAAAAAATATATGCATAAAAACAAGGATAAATATTTACTCAAACTCTAGAATTTGGGATAACTTTCAAGTCATATATGAATCCCCACAGAGTCATCTTTGCAAGCTCATCTTCAATTTAGCCAAATCATATTCCTTTACAGACTCCCCTAGCGGACAAAAGAGTATGATATTTTCATTGGGAATGTCGCCAACCTACAAAGTCCTAATCATCGCCGGAGATTATGTCATCAGCACAGTTCCTAAGAAATTTGCTCCCCAGCTAAGTTTACTTCTCCAAAACTGTGAAATCCCCTACAAAATTCTATTCTCCGGTGTAGCTCATTTCCTCAGCAAGAGTATCTCCTAGGTATAGTATTTCTCCAGCAGGCACATGGTTTATTTCTCCAACAGGTTTATTTCCCCAACAAAATACAGTCTCCTAAACTTGAGCCTATTCCTCAGACTACTGCGAATCACCGATAAAATTTCTATCTCCAGTAAAGGGAAGTCCAGACCACTATCCCCAGAGAGTTGCTACATAACTTGAAACTAACCCGATTATCATTTGACTTTATCTGCCACAAACGAGTCGGCATCTATATCAGAAAATCGGTCATGCAACACCGCAGAAGGGTATCCATCTCTTTTATCCCTAACCAAGGTATATAAGAATTAAATTCCCCAATAGAGTGGCTGTTGTACCCCAAAATTTTCCCTCTCATTTCTCAAAAGATCATCCTAGACTCAGAGACTTGCTTCTATCAAGTTTCAAGTCTTGAATTACAACTTTTTAAGAAAATCATCCACAAGGGCAAAATGGTCATTTACACACCAAAGGATTCAAGCTGTGACTTTTGAATCAAAAATCAAGTTCCAAGAATCATATTTCATTAAGGCATGAAATTGGTTCATCAAAAATCAAAAGTCAGAAGTTACTTTGAAAATCAAATTTTCTAAATATTTAGAAAATTTTCTGTGTCTAGAGAATATGACACTTCAGAAATTCTGAGCCAGCCTTTATGTAAGTGCAGTCAGAAGTTGCAAACACAGTTCAAAACATGAAACTTCAATCAGAACATGCAGAAGCGATGCTCTTTGGTTAGAACATGATGCTTCAGTCAGAACATGATTCTTCAGCATATGGAGACTATGTTCAACGCTCTGGTCAGAAGATGCCCCTTTAGCATTTGGAGGTTACGTTTCTGATATTCTGCAATCAGAACATCACCAAATCCCAAGACCTCGTTTAAACAACCTGCTACACTGCTACAGTACAGTACTCTAACCAGCAGTTAATCCAGTCCACGCTTGCATTTTTCCAAATCTTGTGTTTGCACCAAATACAAAAAGCTGTGATGAAAAAGCAATGGAACAGTGTGCCAAAAGTTCGAATCCCATTTGTTTTCCCCCCCAAAACCAAAACAAATTCATCTATAAATAAGTGGCTCCATCACACTTGCAAGGGGATGGCTTTTAGAGAGAGAAATCGTCAAAAGAGAGGAAGGAAATCTGTGGAACCCCTTTCATAAAAATCCAGAAATCCCAAACAGAAAACCAAAACCCTTGTTCTTCCCTTGAAGTAAAAGAGCCTGGTATTTTCTCTTTCGTTGCTCTTGCTGACTCTAGAATATCTGAAGGCAGCAGCTCAAGTCCCAAACACACGCTCCGAATTCAAGGTAAGTCTCCCTGACTCTGCATCTTCTCATTCAGAACATCATTAAACATGTAAATATCATAATATTGATGTTGTACATATCACTGCGTGAGTAGAAAGACTGTGGATCAGAACTTCCTAACTAAGGCTAGACTCAGGATTAGGATCAGAGCTTCCATAAATTGTGGTGCTTTTATCCTTCTGATTTGCTGTTTGCTGAAAACTGAATAAATTATCTTTGTGCTAGTTGATATAAGGAAAGAGTTGAAATGTAACAAAGAACTTCTATTTTTTCACTCACCATTCCAACACATAGAACTTCTGTTTTTTCACTCACCATTCCAACACATAGAACTTATGTTTTTCACTCACTGTTCTAACACAACACATAACTTCTGAGTTCTCCCTATATGTCAAACATATTGAACTTCTGATGTTTTCATTCGCTGTTTTCACACACTCAGAGTTTCTGATTTTTACATGCTGACAGTACACTTAATTCCTGATGTTTACTCACTATTTAAGCGTGATACAGAACCTCTGACTCTTGGCTCACTATCAGAATATCACCCAGAATTTATGTGTTTCCCTCTAACGTGTTTTTCAGGATCTCAGAGTTTACCTTCCCAGAACTACGGATGCCCACTAACGTTCCTTTATGAGCCATCGCATGCCTGGCTTCAGAACTTCTGATCCCTCTTGTTTCGCTCGTTGCAACATGTTGTTTCAACTCTTTCATTTACTTTCCTTTTTTTATTAACCCTTTTTTTATTAACATAAAACGACATAAAATATTCTCTTTTATTTAATTAATTTATTTCTTTTTTATTAAGACTAAAGAACCATTTTCTAAACAAGTTCATTTCTCATTTTCTTGTACATTCTTATCCATTCGATATGGTTGTAATAGTAACTTAGGATTTAATTTTATTTGCAATCCCCATTTGTAAATATGTACCCCCATCCCTAAAATATTGTAATAGCGTAGGTGTTGTACCCCGAAATTTGCCCTCCCATTTTCTCAACATTTCTCATCACCAAGCCCTTGGAGATCAAGATCCAGTTAGGGTTTCATCTGCTCAAGACTTCTCCTTGCACTGTTGACCCAAATTAGGGTTTGTGTTTGCACAAAGATGTTTTGACCTAAATTGCCTAACATGACTTTCTTGCTTCATATTGGACTCCCAAGTTTATCCACATCAAGTTTCAAGTCTTGATTCCAAGTTTTGCCCAGTCAATTGGACAGTTGACCTAGAAATCAACTGTATTGGGGAAAAAGTCAACTGTGGCCAATTGACAGTCAAACCTCATGAAAATTGACCCACATCAACATTATGAACTCACATGGACCATTTGATCAAGTTTGGATCACAATTCCACAAGAAATTTGATCAGATCACCAAAAGGGCAAAATGGTCATTTTTAGGGTTTTGACTGCACAAAGGCAATTTTTGACTGTTTGACCTAGCCAAAAGCAAACCAAGCTAACATATGGGCTCAAGGACCCCATGGAATTATCTTGACATGCTCAACAAGTTCAAAAGATCCCAAGTACACAAGATTGACAGTTGAATTTCCCAGTCAATTGATCAATTTTGACTGTATACTGAAAAGTCAAACTTTGACTTTTTTGGTCAAAATCAAGAGTCAAGATTCATTTTTCATCAAAGCATGCCAAATCATGAAACTTGTTCACCAAGAAATCAAAAATTGCAATTTAGGGTTTGAAATGAGAATTTTTCATAACTTAGAATTTTTCTAAGTTATGAAAAAACCCTAATTTTTTCCCAACTTTGCCCCACTTTCTCACCAAGATTCATTTGGATTCAAGCAAAAGTCAAAACATGAAAGTTGTAGCTTGTTGCATAATCTACAACTTTGATTCACAAAGTTTTCCCAAAAGAGGCTTGTATCTCAAGTTACAATTTTTGGAATAAGGGTACTAAACCATTCTTAACTTAGTGAAATTTTAACCTATTTTGGCAAGGTTTTCTACCTAACTTCAAGACCATTTTCCATACACTTCCACTTGGAATTTCAATTTTCATTTCAAAGATGGATTGTAGTACACATTCCAAGCTTTCCAAAATGTCCAAGAACTCATCAAACAACCTCATAACTTGAGAGAATCGAATTTTGCAATATGGCAAAAACTCACTTTTGAATTGGTCATGTACATGTTCATAACTTATGCCATTTTCAAGTCAGCTTGGTTTGTGCTACATTACAGGCCTCTAAACCATCCAACACTCAATAATTTAATGCATGTTCATTGTGCTAAGGCCTTGTTTCATGAGTTTATGCATTACATGTTGAATTAAGCCATTTATGGAAAAAGTGAAATAGCCATTTTTCCAAAAGCAAGCTTTATGTCATAATGCAAATCCAAGAAGCACAGATCAAATATAATTGGCACAAGTTTATGAGTTAATCACACTGATCAAGGAGAAACTTTGCAGCATGTTTAAGGGTCCTCTACCTGCCTAGAAACTCAAGTGGCCTTTGCTTGCTTAAGGGTTAAGAAACTTAGCATAACACAACATAACTTGGATCTAAGCAAAGACAAGCCTAAGCAAAAATTTTATACACCTTCTAATCATCAAACCCAAGCTAGAACACGAGCAAACAAGGTCTCAAACACTCCCATTCCCAGAATCACTCTCAAACTGCAGAAACAGGGCAGGGTCTGCAGATTGAATCCCATCTCTCATTCCTTTCATGATTTCTTGCCCAAAGCTCATCAAACACATTCTCTAGCATCACTTGAAGCTAACCAAAACACAAAACACGACCTGTAATTCCTCTAACCAGTTCCACCATTTTCACTTTCTTGTTTTACAGTTGGAGGTCCATAGCTCGATTCAAGGTGTTTCAAAGCAAAGTAAGCATTGGAATAGCATCACCACACTTCAGGCAAGCTATACAGATCATCATCTTGCTCTGAAAGCTCCCCCATTGCCAGATAGAACTTCAACTGAACAGGTATCTTCTTGAACTTCTAACTCTTAGTCTAGGCATCATTAGCTCTAAGTTTGTGAATAAGAAGTGTTCTACTCATGCCCCTGAATCTGTACATGCTTTTACTTTTCATTTATTTTGCTTGAGCTGTGAGAATTTAAGGTTTGAATATGGAAGAAAAGTTAGGTCAGGATTTGGGAATGTCAAAATTCTCTCTCATTTCTAAGAGTTAGGATGAGTTCTTTATATATTTAGAATCGTGATTCAATGCTTAACATTTCTTATGTTGTGAGTTTGTGCAAAAGATCAAAGAATCCAGATGTTTGAACTTGGAAAACAGGCGCGCGTTTTGGAACATTTTTTGTCTGAAGGTTGAAGAAGAAGCTTCATGGGCTGGGCCTGTTGTGTTATTTCTTTTCACACCTTGTTTTTGGTTTCATACCCCCTGAGCCCATTATGTTTATTTTCATGATTTTTGACTTTTCTTTTTTTCATTTTGGCTTATTTATTTTTCCCATAATATTAAAAACATGAAAAATTATTTTTACACCATTTTTATATTTTTAGGCATTTATTTAGTTATATTGCTATTTGTATGTAAATAAGTACAAAGAATATATTATTTAGAATAAATAGAAAAAATAATGTAAACACCATTTTATTTTCATTTTTATTTTGTTTTATCCTCTTAAAATATTTTATATAAAATATACTTTTTTATAAATATTAATTATTTTTATTTTTGTATATATAATATTTATTTAGTAAATAATAAAGATATTTATATATATTAGTACATTTAGGTAAAAAATACCAAAATACATACATTTTTATTTTATTAATATTTGACATGAAAAATAATTTTTATGAATATAATCCATTTTATTTTATTTTTTGTATATAATTATTAAATATTATACATATTAAATGGTTAATATACTTATTTAATGAAATCAGGGTTTTTACCCTTAAAACACAAAAATTCCAAAATATTACTTTATTTTTATTTTTATTCATTTGACATAAAAAAGTATCCTTTTTCCATACATATGAAAACCCCTTTTGCATTTTGCATCTTTATTTTATTGTTCATTTAATTTATGCAATTAATTATTTTTGTAAATATTCCAAAATTGATGTAATAGCTAGGTTTAAATTCCTTGTCTAAATATCCCCCCATTTGAACATTTGTACCCCCCTTCCCATATTGTGTTGTAATAGTTTAGGAAATTTAAATTTCGCATTTTATTGCTTTCTAAATTTACCATGCTAGAATTAGGGTTTGTATGCAAATAAAAAGAATAAAATTAGTTTGACCTAATTTCAAGATAATCAAAGCATGAAAATGGACAACACCTATCACACTTGCACCCCTAGGGTATTCCACTTGTTGCCTTCAATAAATGGGCCATATTGTATGTTAGGTTTCTTTGGGAAAAAAACAAACAATTCAAATGATCATAGTACCTCGATGACGCTTTCGAAAAGTTGCCTAAAATGATCAAAGTCCCTTTCAAAGAAAATTGCTCAAAGATACTTAGCACTATTACAATCATGGTCTAAACGATGACCCGCGCCCGTCCCTTTCATCTCCTAACACAAGATTGTCCACCAAATGCAATGGTGGAACAAAATTGTTAAAAGGGTTAAAACATAACATAAATCTTTGAGAAATTTAGGGTAGATAGCTCTTAAGTACTTGTCAATTTGCAAAAGAAAACACTTGCCTATTTTTCTAACCACACTTCACAAACACTTTCAAAAACAAACTTTCAAAAAACCCTTGAAACATATTTTCAAAAAGACAAAACACCTTTTGTAAAACATTCGAGTAAAGAATTGTTACAAGGGTAGCCTAGACAAAGGCATCTTTTTCAAAACATTTTCAAAAGCCACACACAAAGCACCATTTCAAACAATTGAAAACCAAGGCAAGTTGATCTAAGCAAGTACCTAAGAGCCCATGGATAACCATGGATAGAAAGGGTGCTAATACCTTCCCTTTCTATAATCTACTCCCCGAACCCAAGAAAATATCTCAAAGGTTTTTGCTGTGCTTTTTAAACCTTTCCTTAGGATAAAATAAAAAGTCGGTGGCAACTCTTGCTCAACCGAAACATTTGCGAAAACAAACGCAAAACTCATAGTCAGTTCTCCCACAGTATCACAGAACTGGCGACTCTGCTGGGGAGATATTTAACAGTGGAGTAACCTTAGGGCTTAGATCACCCTCTTGCATGACTAATTGTTTGATTTGATTGCTTTATATTTTGGCTCTCTTGTTTGGGTTCACAATCCTACACCCGGATTTTGGGAAACATTTCATAGATAGCAATACATTGTGGAAACTGTGCGGGGTATACCGACACGGTCGAAGCAATAGCTATATTAGTGCGACATATTTGTGAGTACCGGTAACCCTTGAGTTCAATCAAGGAGAGTACGGGGCCGCTGAGTGATGTCACTAAGCACTAATGACCTAGAACCTTAATTGACCATCTTGGCCTTTTATTAGGGGTAGTGAGATGACCGACTTTGGTGCAGTCCGAAGTTGGTAGATACTCGATGCTACACTCATTGAGGGTTGTTTTCTTTGAATATTTTGGTCGCTAGTTAAGTGGCTAAACCAAAACAATGAACATTGAAAACAATCCAGTGATATTGAGCTCCTTAGAACCCGGTTACTATTTATAGGACAGGTTTTTAAGCCAACTACACTCAAGAGGGTACTTACCTATGAAACCCCATGCAAGCCTGAAACTAGGGTTTGGTGTGATTTGCTTGTACATATGTTTTGTGCATACATCATAAACAACATAAAACATCATATGCATTCACTAACCATTTCAAGGGTTTGGATCTTCATCTTTGTTCTTGTTTTGTAGGTCATGGAAATTCCTCGCAGAAATACCATCCAAGTCAACCTTGTGAGAATCACTCCTCAACTCAAGGAGCTCACCTCAAGAATTCCGGAAAGCTCATCCTTCAGTGAAAGACATGGTAGACTGCTCAGCTTAGTCAACACCAACATTGAAGAAGACATGATGAAAGTGCTATTCCAGTTCTTTGACCCTCTTCACCACTGTTTCACTTTCCCTGATTACCAGTTGGTGCCCACTTTGGAGGAGTTTTCTCAACTCCTGAGAATTCCTATCCTTAATCAACTACCTTTCAACGGTATGGAAAAGGAACCAAAGCCGGAAGATGTTGCTCGAGCATTACATCTACAACCATCCGACATCAAGGGGCATTGGGAAACCAGAAGCGGCGTCAAAGGATTCTTAGCAAAATTCTTGTTTGAGAAGGCACAAGAATGTTGGAACTCATTGGACCTACAAGAGATTGTGGCACTCCTTATCTATGGATTGGTCTTGTTCCCAAATCCCGACCAATTAGTAGATGTCAACACCGTCAAAATCTTCTTGTCCAGAAATCCAATACCAACATTGGTTGGGGACATCCTTCACTCATTTTACACACGAACAATGAGAAAGAGGGGTGTTCTCATGTGCTGTACTCCTCTCCTTGCAAGGTGGTTTATTTCGCACCTTCCACAATCTGTCTTGAAGAATGACCAAGGCTCAAGGTGGTCCCAACGGTTGATGACTCTTACTCATTCTGATGTACATTGGTGTTCTCGGTCCAGAGAAAATGTCATCATCGTCGATCGTTGTGGAGAGTTTCCTAATGTTCCTTTACTTGGAATCAGAGGAGGTATCACCTATAACCCTTGCCTAGCTTTGAGGAAATTTGGATATGCAGGGAGAGATGGCCCTCATGACATGTTGATTCCTGACCTAGTTTTTGACTTCGGCAACGATGCGCAAGGACTTCGCCAAAGATTCATCAGAGCTTAGGAAGACCCAACAAGGTTGATAGAAAGACACTGGGACACAAGAACTCCATCCCTCTTAAGCCTTATCTCAAGTGGGTACGAGCCTGAGCCCAAAGTCTGACGATGCCTTATCCGCATGTTCTCCCTGTGATTAAAGAGCCCATCAAGGAAGGAGAGGTTCCCTACACCATCCTACATCCAGACATGCCTACATCGTGGGAGGAAATGCAGAAAAGTTGGATTCAGCTCAAGGAGGAACGAAATACTTTTGAAGCTAGCTTCTACGCCAGTGAGAAGAAGGTTCTAGAGCTTACCCGCCGACTCCATGAGCAAGAGGCCCTCAACACCTACATCGCACCAAAGAGGATGCGCAATGTCTTTTTGCCTTGAGAAGTTATTTTGTAATATTTGGCCCATGGGGCATTTATGTACTAACAAATTTCTTCTTATTAATATGACGTGCGTTCTTCTTTGTCTGAAACAATTTTGAATGTCCTAAATCCTTGAATGCATTGTATACATAAGCATACCATTCATCATGTGCATAAGCAGGTCTCACTCCAGGTTTCCTTATTTGTCTGCTGTTTATTTCAGTAGGATGGATCTCGAGCAAACAGTCAAAGACCTGCAAGCTCAGAATGCACAGTTTCAGCAACTCCTGACAACCTTGGCTAAAGGTCAGGAGGATCTCAAGACCTTGCTGGGGAATAAAGATCCAGTGAAAAAGAAGAAAAAGAGACTCGGGGTGGCTACTTTGGGGAGAAGATTTGACGGAGAAGCTCGGAGAGTGCTTGAATTTCCTCCTACTTCTGATGAAGGAACCAACAAAGGAGGTGGGGCTGCGGTACCTTCCGAGTCCGATGTGGAAGAAGAGGAGGTCGAAGAGGATGAAGATTATTCTGATCAGCAATACCCTCCAGCTGATGATAAATACAAGGGTTTAGAAGACAGATTGGCCGCCATGGAGCTACAAAGAGTACCGGGTTTGGACTTTGAAGACTTGGGTTTGGTTGCCGGGATTGTGATTCCCCCAAAGTTCAAGGTGCCACTGTTTGTGAGGTATGATGGGCTGTCCTGTCCAAAAATGCATCTCAGGTCCTACGTGAGAAAGATTCAACCCTATACGGCAGATAAAAACCTTTGGATTCATTTCTTTCAAGACAGCCTTTCTGAAGCTCAGTTGGAGTGGTTTTATCAGCTAGAGGGAACTAGCGTCCGAAATTGGGAAGACTTGGCCACCGCCTTCTACAAACAATACCAGTATAATTCTGACCTTGCTCCTACTCGTACCTAACTTCAGGGTATGTCGTTAGGAACAGGCGAAGGATTCAAAGAATATGCACAAAAATGGAGGGATTTGGCTGGCAGGGTGCAGCCTCCTTTAACCGACCGCGAACTTGTTGATATGTTTCTTGGGACCCTATCTGGGCCATTTTTCAATCATCTGATTGGTAACTCCTCCGCGGGGTTTACCGATTTGATCTTAACGGGCGAAAGAATAGAAGCGGGCATCAAGTCAGGAAATATTCAGAAGGGTGTTACTGCAAGTGTTGAGAAGAATCCTTTTAAGAAGGAAACAAATGTGGTATATTCTCAGAGAAGAGCAGGGAAGACTGAGCGCCGGCCGACCGTGGGGGCCGTAATGATTCAAAATCCTTCAAGTGAGCAGCCTCGCTATAACCAGTCCAGACCAAATCAACAACGAGTGGAACGGCCACAACAGCAGTTCACCCGTATTAATATGACTCTGACGCAAGTGCTTCCCCATCTGTTGAAATTGAATCTCGCCACCATCAAGGAGGCACCAAAGAATGTGAATACGTCCTCTCCGCATTATCATCCTAATGCTAAATGCACCTACCATTCTGACAGTGTCGGGCACGACACCAATGATTGTTGGGCACTCAAGCATAAGATCCAAGACCTGATAGAGGCGAAGGAGGTGGAGTTTGATGCTCCGGAGAAGCCTAATGTGATATCTGCACCCATGCCGAAGCACGACCGAAATGTCAATGCCATTGAAGAAGATTTGTATGTTGCTGATGTCAATGATCTGACTACTCCATTGTTAACCATCAAGTTGAATCTGTTAAGGGCCGGGATCTTCCCGGGATGTAAAGAAGACTGCTATTGTTGTTACTCTCTGCCGTTTGATTGTCTGTTACTGAAGAAAGGCATCCAAGGCCTTATGGATAGTCGAAAAATTTTGTTTGAAAAAGTTTTTGTTGTTCCAACCCATACTGAAGATGTCTCAATCATAACCATTCACGCCAATCTTTCTAAGGCCGTCAAAAAGCCTGTTAAGATTACACCAGCTACGAAATTTGTTCCTTTGAAGATAACAATGCCAGGGCCAATCCCCTATGTTTCTGAGAAGTCGATACCATGGAACTATGGCGGTGACGTCTACTACCATGGTATTAAACAAATCGAAATAACTGAAGAAAGTTCGGATGATGATGAAGCTAGCATTGGTAACATTGCGGGCACGAGCAAAATCACCAGGAGCGGGAGAATATTTTCTCCAGAGATTGCCCCTCCAAGAGCAATCTTTGGACCCTCATCAGCTGACAAAGTCATCCCTGCACCAATAAAACTCTCTGCTAGAACCCCTTTGATTGAAGATGTTGTTGTTCCTAGTACTGTCTCTCCTACCGCTGCTGATAAAGGTAAGGGAATCCAAGATGAGCTCGTCAGGACGAGGGCTCAACCCTTGGTCATACCGGAAACCTCCAAGAAGGAAATGGATGATATTTTGAGGATAATCAAAAGGAGTGATTACGATGTGGTAGAACAGCTGAGGCAAACCCCCTCAAAGATCTCCATGCTGGCACTACTACTTTGCTCAAAAGCGCACGCTAAAGCCCTGATAAAATTCCTAAAGGCAGCCCATGTGCCCCAGGAAACCTCTGCGGATCAATTTCAAAATTGCGTGGCTAGCCTTACTGTGGACAATGGATTAGGTTTCTCTGATGCCGACTTAACTCCTAAAGGTAGAAACCACAATGATGCTTTGCACATTTCAGTCGAGTGTCGAGGAACCACTCTCGCACATGTCTTGGTCGATACTGGTTCGTCGCTGAATGTATTGCCTAAGAAGGCCTTGGACCGACTAGATTGTGAAGGGTTGGAGTTGAAGCCGAGTGATATTGTTGTCAGAGCTTTCGATGGTTCGAAGAGAATGGTCCATGGGGAGGTTGAAATTCCCATCAAGATAGGCACTGAGGTGTTTAAATCCACTTTCTATGTGATGGACATCCGTCCGTCATACTCTTGCTTGCTGGGTAGGCCTTGGATACACCATGATGGGGCAATCACCTCCTCCTTACATCAGATGTTGAAGTATCCTGTCAAGGGAAAGATCATTACTGTCCACGGTGAAGAGGAGTACATGATTAGCCACTTGAATTCTTTCCGGTACGTGGAGGTAGAAGGGGAGTTCATTGAAACGCCTTTTCAGCATTTCGAAGAAGTCCTTCCTGATATAACAGTAGCAAAGTTGGCAGCTGAGACACCGAGGCAGATGGCCAGGATGGCATCTCTGGAGGACGCAAGGGCCGCAATAAAGGAAGGGAAGAATTCAGCATGGGGGCAGCTACCTGACATTCCACATAAGACCGACAAATTTGGACTAGGGTTCACTACCGCAGGCCAGAAAGCTATGCGCCGTGCAAGGATTGAAAGAGCGCCAGTCAAAATTTCACCCTACGGAATCAACGCTTTGGAGGACGAGGACAAAGAGAGCAACATCGAAGAGTGGATTTATCCAACTGTCAAAGGAGGATTGAGCAACTGGGAGGCAAAAGACTTTGTCCCCATCACTTTTATTCATCAATAATTTATCTATTAAACATTTCCTATTTGGTCTGTAATATTTACTTTCAAACAATCCGTACACTCTCTTTTCACCTCATGCCTTGCCCGGGGCATGTAGGTCCATTTGTAAGGGTTTTGATTATTTTTCATATCCATATGCCATGTTTAATGATTCATTGGACGTTTTTCATTTGATAAACTGCTTGTGTTCATTTTCTCTCCTTTTGCATTTTTGTTTAAGGATGGCTATCCCTTACACACACCCACACTCACCAATGCAGGTACCCATCCACTCCGGATTCCATGGGTGACAATTCTTCTATATCCTTCAATAACTCTGAAGATCTGGTCAATCAAGCCGAGTATGAAGATGACGAAGGTTGTGAAGTACCAGGGGAACTAGCCAGACTTCTACAGCAAGAGGAAAGGGCCATCTTACCGCACGAAGAGTCATTGGAAACTGTCAACTTAGGGACCGAGGAAGACCGGAAGGAGGTGCAAGTGGGTGCCAATCTGGAACCGAGTGTCAAGGAACGCCTGATACAGTTGTTGAATGAGTATGTTGAAATCTTCGCTTGGTCTTATGAAGACATGCCGGGTTTAGACACAGACATCGTGGTTCACCGTCTCCCCACAAGAGAAGACTGTCCGCCGATCAAGCAAAAAGTCCGCCGAATGAGGCCTGACATGTCTGAAAAGATCAAAGCAGAAGTGATGAAGCAATTCGACGCTGGCTTTCTGGCTGTTACGTCCTATCCTCAATGGGTCGCTAACATCGTGCCAGTACCTAAGAAAGATGGCAAAGTCAGGATGTGTGTGGACTACCGGGATTTGAATAGGGCCAGCCCCAAAGATGATTTTCCGCTACCTCATATTGACATTTTGATCGACAATACAGCTCAGCATAAAGTGTTTTCCTTCATGGATGGATTCTCGGGCTACAATCAAATCAAAATGGCCCCCGAGGATATGGAGAAAACAACTTTTGTCACACAATGGGGCACTTTCTGTTACAAGGTGATGCCGTTCGGGCTGAAGAACGCAGGGGCAACTTATCAACGCGCCATGGTAGCTTTGTTTCATGATATGATACATCATGAGATTGAAGTTTACGTAGACGATATGATAGCTCGGTCACAAACAGAGGAAGAGCACCTTGAACATCTAGAAAAGTTGTTTGCCAGGTTGAAAGAATACAAACTCAGGCTGAATCCAAGTTAGTGCACTTTTGGAGTTAGGTCTGGTAAACTCCTGGGATTCATTGTAAGCCACAAAGGCATTGAAGTCGATCCAGCAAAAGTGAAAGCAATACAAGAGATGCCTGCTCCCCGCACTGAAAAGGAGGTTAGAGGATTCTTGGGGCGCTTGAACTATATTGCCAGATTCATCTCTCATCTGACTTCTACCTGTGAGCCAATTTTCAAACTCTTGAAGAAAGATCAGGTAGTCGAATGGAACGACGATTGCCAAGCTGCTTTGGATAAAATCAAGGAATATTTGCTAGAACCTCCTATTTTGATGCCACCTGTCGAAGGAAGACCATTGATCATGTATTTGACTGTCTTGGATAACTCAATGGGGTGTGTTTTGGGCCAGCATGACGAGTCTGGTCGAAAAGAGCATGCTATTTATTACCTTAGCAAAAAGCTTACCGACTGTGAGACTCGCTACTCACTGCTCGAGAAAACTTGCTGCGCTTTGGTATGGGCTGCTCGCCGACTGAGGCAGTATATGTTGACTCATACTACCTTGTTGATTTCCAAAATGGATCCTATCAAGTATATCTTCGAAAAGCCCGCTTTATCTGGAAGAATAGCCAGATGGCAGATGATCCTAACTGAGTATGACATCCAGTACACCACCCAAAAAGCTATAAAAGGGAGGGTACTAGCTGACCATCTGGCTCATCAAGCTATCGAAGATTATCAACCCATGAGATTTGACTTCCCAGACGAGGACATCATGAATTTGGACAACATTGAAAGTAACGGACCGTATGACGGACCCGAAAAGGGATCCCGATGGACCCTGTACTTTGATGGTGCTTCAAATGCACTTGGAAATGGTATTGGCGCAGTACTCATTTCTCCGGAAGGCTGTCACACACCTTTCACGGCCCGACTTTGCTTCAGCTGCACGAACAACATGGCTGAGTATGAAGCTTGCATCTTTGGTCTCAAGGCTGCTATAGAATTGGGGATCAAATCTTTGATCGTATTTGGGGACTCGGCTTTGGTTATCAGTCAAATCAAAGGAGAGTGGGATACCAAGCATCCTAATCTTATCCCATACAAAGAACATGTCCTGACATTGTTGCCTCATTTCGAGCAAATTACCTTCGAGCATTTCCCGCGAGAAGAGAATCAGCTAGCAGATGCTCTAGCCACAATGTCTTCCATGTTTAAACTCAACTGGGATAACGAGGCTCCCCAAATCACCATCGAGCGAATGGATGAAGCTGCGCATTGTCATGAGATTAATACCGAAGAAGTAGTGGAACAACCTTGGTTCCATGAAATCAAAAGGTATCTCGAGACCAGAGATTATCCTGAAGGAGCTTCTGTAAATGACAAGAAGTTCTTAAGGAAATTTGCTGCCAAATTCTTCCTGAGCAACGACATCCTTTACAAACGAAGCCATGATTGTGTATTACTCCGGTGTGTAGACAAGGCTGAAGCAGAGTTGATCATGACTGATATACACAGCGGCACATTTGGCACTCACTTGAGCGGGCATACAATGGCTAAGAAGATCCTAAGGGCAGGCTATTACTGGTCTACCATGGAAGCTGACTGCCATCAACATTCCCGTACTTGTCACAAATGCCAAGTCTATGCTGACAAAGTTCATATCCCTCCGGTTCCTCTCAACGTCCTGACTGCTCCATGGCCCTTTGCAATGTGGGGCATTGACATGATTGGAGAGATCAAGCCCACGGCTTCCAACGGACATCGCTTCATCCTGGTTGCCATTGACTATTTCACCAAATGGGTCGAAGCAGCTTCCTTCGCCTCTGTTACTAAAAATGTGGTTGCTCGCTTTATCAAGCAAAATCTCATCTGCCGGTATGGTGTTCCAGACAGGATCATCACAGACAACGGTACAAATCTGAATAACACAATGATCACCGTCTTGTGCGAACAGTTCAAGATTTATCATCACAATTCATCTCCCTATCGGCCGAAGATGAACGGTGCTGTTGAAGCTGCGAACAAAAACATTAAGAAGATCATTCAGAAAATGACAGTCACTTACAAAGACTGGCATGATATGTTACCGTTTGCTCTGCATGGATACCGTACGACGGCACGTACTTCAATCGGGGCAACCCCATTTTCTTTGGTATATGGCATGGAAGCTGTCTTGCCTATGGAAGTCCAGATTCCTTCTCTAAGGATTATGAAGGATGCAGGTTTGAATGAAGATGATTGGATGCAGACCCGACTTGATCAACTCAATCTGATCGACGAGAAGCTACTCGCTGCTATATGCCATGGTCAGACGTATCAAAAACGGATGATCAAGGCCTTCAATAAGAAAGTCATATGTCAAGTGTATCAAGTCGGAGATCTCGTAATCAAGCGGATTATCTTGCCGCAAAGTGATCCCAGGGGAAAATGGACTCCTACATATGAAGGACCATTTGTGATCAAAAGCATATTTTTTGGTGGTGCAATGATTCTGACCACCATGGACGGCGACGATTTGCCGCACCCTGCGAATGCAGACATAGTCAAAAGATACTACGCATAAAATAACCCGACAAGTCGAAAACCCGAAAGGGCGGCTTGGGCAAAAATGGGCATCCCGGTGGACCGAAAACCCGAAAGGGCGGTTCAGGCAAAAATTAGGGATAAAAACAAAAAAAATCTGTACACCCGGCAAGTTGAAAACCCAAAAGGGCGGCTTGGGCAAAAAGGGGTTTCCCGGTGGATCGAAAACCCGAAAGGGCGATTCAGGCAAAAGTTAGGGAATTAAAGCGTATGACTATGTCTCGTCGGATCACTTCAAAGACAATCTCTTCATCAACCAGTTCCAGGCTTCTGATCAATCCAGTCATCGGCAAACGAAGCATTGAATGGACATATATTCAGAGTTGTGAAGGCTATAGCGGAATGGAATCCCATGGAATTATTTCACATAGCCATCCTTTATTTTGTATAAATCTTTCAATATTTACGACAAAATCCTCTTACTAGGATGATTGTCTCCTTTGTACAAATATACTCATAGAAAGTCAATACAAATACTTTTCCCAGAAATTTGTGTCATTTCCTTTCACTTTTTCTCTTGCGCTATTTGTTTTATTTTGAGAAACGTCCAATGTTTTGTTAAATAGGCATATGCATTTGAACATAATCATTTCCTTATGAATCAAGAAAGAGGATTACTGATAGATTGAAGATACAGTTGGATATCTTGATACCCTTTCAGAGGAAACCCCCAGGAGATTTGGAATCCATATCCCCAACAAATCCTGAAGCTTATCCCCAGTAGATTTTAGAAGCTTATCCCCTGCAGAGCACGGACGTCTCTCCCGAGTTTTATTCAAAGTTATTACTCACAAGGGCTTATAACTGGGTTATCCTCAGCTAACTGTCACGGAGAATCGCATTCGGCAAAACTCTTCCTATCCCCAAACGGAGTTTCGTCAAAATTCCCCAGCATAACCTATCAATACAATCCCCGAAGAGTTTATCTTTGTTACCCTCAGCCAGAGAATCCTCCAGAACTCAGTTCCCCTCAGAGTTTAAGTTTCAGTATCCCCAGCGAAGCTGGACTAGTGAACCTTCTCCCCACAGAATTTTGGGAGGACAAATCTTGAGTTCCCCAGTGAAGTCGCCAGAGATTCTTCCCACCAAACTGAAGATTCTCAGTCTTACCTCCCCAGCATGAGTCTATTAGATTGGAACTCCCCAGTAGAAGTCATCAGGAATTCCCCAAAAGATTGGTATACAACCCAAGCTCCTTATTCTCCAACAGCAACCAGGAATTATTCTCCCCGGCAACAATCAAGATACTTTTCATCCATCTCGGATTCATCTATCCTTTGCAAGACAGCTCTCCAGCTTACATGCGCATCCATTTACATTCAAATCACATAACATACATTGTATCACGCATCATGACATTGCATATAACTAACTCTTTTACCTTTTCAGGTAAGATCAGTAGAAAGACTAAAATCATTATCTTCCGAGATTTCTTTCCAGGAATAGTTCGAATGTGACCCAGGCACGGCAACATTCTAATGCTTATTCCAGATTCATCCAGATGTAGTTTTACACGAGCTCATCATCAGGGAACCCTACACCGGTTCTTCCTCCAATTCCAAGATTTCTGAAAACAGTTCACGGGTTCTCCAAGTAACGGATGTTAACCTATCACTTGTTCAGTTTCTTCTCAAGACTTCTGAAAACAGTTTATGGATTCTTCCCAACAACGGATGTTAATCTATCACTTGTTCAGATGCAACTTTTGAAAACAGTTTACGGACGCTTCCCAACAACGGATGCTGCTCTATTGCTTGTTCAACTCCAAGATTTCTGAAAACAGTTCACAGGTTCTCCAAGTAACGGATGTTAACCTATCACTTGTTCAGTTTCTTCTCAAGACTTCTGAAAACAGTTTACGGATTCTTCCCAACAACGGATGTTAATCTATCACTTGTTCAGATGCAACTTTTGAAAACAGTTTACGGACGCTTCCCAATAACGGATGCTGCTCTATTGCTTATTCAACTTCAAGATTTCTCAAAACAGTTCACGGGTTCTCCAAGTAACTGATGTTAACCTATCACTTGTTCAGTTTATTCTCAAGATTTTTTGAAAACAGCTTACGGATTCCTCCCAACAACGGATGTCAATCTATTGCTTATTCAGACCCTCAGTTCAGAGATGGTCCAAAACATAGACACCTTTCTGATACTCATTCCAGATGGAATCTTTAAGCCCATCCCCGACAAATTCCTGTTACTCCTCCCGATGGCATCAATAAGCCCATCTCCAAATGGCATCTCTAATCCCATTCCCGCATCCATTGCTTTGACGAGTGCAAATTTAAGGGCACTCTAGTGTCCAATCTCCTTTTACCCTCGAGTCACGAAAGGCAAACTTGCCAATTTAACTCTTCGGATTCAAGAAGATTGAACAGGGGCAACTGTTGTACCCCAAAATTTGCCCTCCCATTTTCTCAACATTTCTCATCACCAAGCCCTTGGAGATCAAGATCCAGTTAGGGTTTCATCTGCTCAAGACTTCTCCTTGCACTGTTGACCCAAATTAGGGTTTGTGTTTGCACAAAGATGTTTTGACCTAAATTGCCTAAGATGACTTTCTTGCTTCATATTGGACTCCCAAGTTTATCCACATCAAGTTTCAAGTCTTGATTCCAAGTTTTGCCCAGTCAATTGGACAGTTGACCTAGAAATCAGCTGTATTGGGGAAAAAGTCAATTGTGGCCAATTGACAGTCAAACCTCATGAAAATTGACCCACATCAACATTATGAACTCACATGGACCATTTGATCAAGTTTGGATCACAATTCCACAAGAAATTTGATCAGATCACCAAAAGGGCAAAATGGTCATTTTTAGGGTTTTGATTGCACAAAGGCAATTTTTGACTGTTTGACCTAGCCAATGGCAAACCAAGCTCACGTATGGGCTCAAGGAACCCATGGAATTATCTTGACATGCTCAACAAGTTCAAAAGATCCCAAGTACACAAGATTGACAGTTGAATTTCCCAGTCAATTGATCAATTTTGACTGTATACTGAAAAGTCAAACTTTGACTTTTTTGGTCAAAATCAAGAGTCAAGATTCATTTTTCATCAAAGCATGCCAAATCATGAAACTTGTTCACCAAGAAATCAAAAATTGCAATTTAGGGTTTGAAATGAGAATTTTTCATAACTTAGAATTTTTCTAAGTTATGAAAAAACCCTAATTTTTTCCCAACTTTGCCCCACTTTCTCACCAAGATTCATTTGGATTCAAGCAAAAGTCAAAACATGAAAGTTGTAGCTTGTTGCATAATCTACAACTTTGATTCACAAAGTTTTCCCAAAAGAGGCTTGTATCTCAAGTTACAAATTTTGGAATAAGGGTACTAAACCATTCTTAACTTAGTGAAATTTTAACCTATTTTGGCAAGGTTTTCTACCTAACTTCAAGACCATTTTCCATACACTTCCACTTGGAATTTCAATTTGCATTTCAAAGATGGATTGTAGTACACATTCCAAGCTTTCCAAAATGTCCAAGAACTCATCAAACAACCTCATAACTTGAGAGAATCGAATTTTGCAATATGGCAAAAACTCACTTTTGAATTGGTCATGTACATGTTCATAACTTATGCCATTTTCAAGTCAGCTTGGTTTGTGCTACATTACAGGCCTCTAAACCATCCAACACTCAATAATTTAATACATGTTCATTATGCTAAGGCCTTATTTCATGAGTTTATGCATTACATGTTGAATTAAGCCATTTATGGAAAAAGTGAAATAGCCATTTTTGCAAAAGCAAGCTTTATGTCATAATGCAAATCCAAGAAGTACAGATCAAATCTAATTGGCACAAGTTTATGAGTTAATCACACTGATCAAGGAGAAACTTTGCAGCATGTTTAGGGGTCCTCTACCTGCCTAGAAACTCAAGTGGCCTTTGCTTGCTTAAGGGTTAAGAAACTTAGCATAACACAACATAACTTGGATCTCAGCAAAGACAAGCCTAAGCAAAAATTTTATACACCTTCTAATCATCAAACCCAAGCTAGAACACGAGTAAACAAGGTCTCAAACACTCCCATTCCCAGAATCACTCTCAAACTGCAGAAACAGGGCAGGGTCTACAGATTGAATCCCATCTCTCATTCCTTTCATGATTTCTTGCCCAAAGCTCATCAAACACATTCTCTAGCATCACTTGAAGCTAACCAAAACACAAAACACGACCTGTAATTCCTCTAACCAGTTCCACCATTTTCACTTTCTTGTTTTACAGTTGGAGGTCCATAGCTCGATTCAAGGTGTTTCAAAGCAAAGTAAGCATTGGAATAGCATCACCACACTTCAGGCAAGCTATACAGATCATCATCTTGCTCTGAAAGCTCCCCCATTGCCAGATAGAACTTCAACTGAACAGGTATCTTCTTGAACTTTTAACTCTTAGTCTAGGCATCATTAGCTCTAAGTTTGTGAATAAGAAGTGTTCTACTCATGCCCCTGAATCTGTACATGCTTTTACTTTTCATTTATTTTGCTTGAGCTGTGAGAATTTAAGGTTTGAATATGGAAGAAAAGTTAGGTCAGGATTTGGGAATGTCAAAATTCTCTCTCATTTCTGAGAGTTAGGATGAGTTCTTTATATATTTAGAATCGTGATTCAATGCTTAACATTTCTTATGTTGTGAGTTTGTGCAAAAGATCAAAGAATCCAGATGTTTGAACTTGGAAAACAGGCGCGCGTTTTGGAACATTTTTTGTCTGAAGGTTGAAGAAGAAGCTTCATGGGCTAGGCCTGTTGTGTTATTTCTATTCACACCTTGTTTTTGGTTTCATACCACCTGAGCCCATTATGTTTATTTTCATGATTTTTGACTTTTCTTTTTTTCATTTTGGCTTATTTATTTTTTCCCATAATATTAAAAACATGAAAAATTATTTTTACACCATTTTTATATTTTTAGGCATTTATTTAGTTATATTGCTATTTGTATGTAAATAAGTACAAAGAATATATTATTTAGAATAAATAGAAAAAATAATGTAAACACCATTTTATTTTCATTTTTATTTTGTTTTATCCTCTTAAAATATTTTATATAAAATATACTTTTTTATAAATATTAATTATTTTTATTTTTGTATATATAATATTTATTTAGTAAATAATAAAGATATTTATATATATTAGTACATTTAGGTAAAAAATACCAAAATACATACATTTTTATTTTATTAATATTTGACATGAAAAATAATTTTTATGAATATAATCCATTTTATTTTATTTTTTGTATATAATTATTAAATATTATACATATTAAATGGTTAATATACTTATTTAATGAAATCAGGGTTTTTACCCTTAAAACACAAAAATTCCAAAATATTACTTTTTTTTATTTTTATTCATTTGACATAAAAAAATATCCTTTTTCCATACATATGAAAACCCCTTTTGCATTTTGCATCTTTATTTTATTGTTCATTTAATTTATGCAATTAATTATTTTTGTAAATATTCCAAAATTGATGTAATAGCTAGGTTTAAATTCCTTGTCTAAATATCCCCCCATTTGAACATTTGTACCCCCCTTTCCATATTGTGTTGTAATAGTTTAGGAAATTTAAATTTCGCATTTTATTGCTTTCTAAATTTACCATGCTAGAATTAGGGTTTGTATGCAAATAAAAAGAATAAAATTAGTTTGACCTAATTTCAAGATAATCAAAGCATGAAAATGGACAACACCTATCACACTTGCACCCCTAGGGTATTCCACTTGTTGCCTTCAATAAATGGGCCATATTGTATGTTAGGTTTCTTTGGGCAAAAAACAAACAATTCAAATGATCATAGTCCCTCGATGACGCTTTCAAAAAGTTGCCTAAAATGATCAAAGTCCCTTTCAAAGAAAATTGCTCAAAGATACTTAGCACTATTGCAATCATGGTCTAAACAATGACCCGTGCCCGTCCTTTTCATCTCCTAACACAAGATTGTCCACCAAATGCAATGGTGGAACAAAATTGTTAAAAGGGTTAAAACATAGCATAAATCTTTGAGAAATTTAGGGTAGATAGCTCTTAAGTACTTGTCAATTTGCAAAAGAAAACACTTGCCTATTTTTCTAACCACACTTCACAAACACTTTCAAAAACAAACTTTCAAAAAACCCTTGAAACATCTTTTCAAAAAGACAAAACACCTTTTGTAGAACATTCGAGTAAAGAATTGTTACAAGGGTAGCCTAGACAAAGGCATCTTTTTCAAAACATTTTCAAAAGCCACACACAAAGCACCATTTCAAACAATTGAAAACCAAGGCAAGTTGATCTAAGCAAGTACCTAAGAGCCCATGGATAACCATGGATAGAAAGGGTGCTAATACCTTCCCTTTCTATAATCTACTCCCCGAACCCAAGAAAATATCTCAAAGGTTTTTGCTGTGCTTTTTAAACCTTTCCTTAGGATAAAATAAAAAGTCAGTGGCGACTTTTGCTCAACCGAAACATTTGCGAAAACAAACGCAAAACTCATAGTCAGTTCTCCCACCGTATCACAGTAGGACTTTACATTTCCGTAATTCATCGCTTTCAAATGTAAATGCTAGTAATTAGGGTGTGTATGGCAAGACATAAAACTAACAAATAGATCACCCTAATCAAGATTAAATGCATGCAATCAAACAAACTTTCACACTAGCACCCTTAAGGTAATCCCGCTTTGTTGCCTATCAAAAATAGTCATGTCCCTCGAATATGGGCGTTTTAGCAAAAGACCCTCGATAAAAGATCGTAGTCCCTCGATGACCCTCGATGTTGCTTTCAGTAAACGATCTAGTCCCTAAAACAACATTTGCTAAAACGTTCCATGGGTTCCTTTCTAGGACTATACAGAAACGTCCCAACATCCGTCCCTTCACATCCAACAATGGGTCTTCTTACCAACTCCATGGTAAGATAGCAACATCTAAAGGAGGAGGAAAAGAACATTAAGACCTTTTGAGTAGGTAGATTCTCCCCTAGTTGTTCGCTTGCTTACAACAAAAAACATTCTATGCACCTACACTCTCACTTTGAAACATTTTCGAAAGACAACACTTTGTACGCGTTCTTATAGAGACGAGAACCATTACAAAGAAAACAATTTTCAAAATCACTTTCAAAAATACATTTCATAAACACTTCTTTGAACTATTTTCAAAACAACACTTTGTATGCATTCTTATAGAGACAAGAATCATTACAAAGTCACATTTTCAAAATACTTTCAAAACCCATATCACAAGCACACATTCAAACAAAAGCAAGTGATCTAGCAAGTAACTAAGAGCCCATGGAAAACCATAGATGAAAAGGGTGCTAATACCTTCCCTTTTCATAATCTACCCCCCGAACTCAAGAAAACATCTCTAAAGGTCTTTCCTGTGCTTTTTCACCTTTCCTTGTTGGATAAAAGAAAAGTATGTGGCGACTCTTGCTAAACCGTAACATTTGTGAACACAAACGCAAAACAACCAAGTCAGTTCTCCCACCGCATCACAGAACTGGCGACTCTGCTGGGGAATATTCTTAAAGTGGGGTTACCTTAGGGTTAGATCACATCTACTTGCTTTCATTGTTTGATTTGTATTCTTTACATTATGGTTCTATGTTTGGTCTTGCTTTGATCCTCCACCCGGATCTGGGACACCTTTTTAGGTAAATAGCAATAGATTATAGAAACTATACAGTGTAGACCGATATGGTTGAAACAATGGCTATGTTAGTGTGACACATTTGTGCGTACCGGTATCCCTCATGGTGAATCGAGGAGAATACGGGGCCGCTGAGTGGCGTCATGAAGCACTAATTGAATTTAGAACCCTAATTGAACAAACTTGGCCATTAGGACGTAGTGAGATGACCAGTTTCAGTGTTAAGCTGAAAATTGGTTGATACTCGATACTACATTCATTGAGGCTGGACTTTTGGGATATGTCGGCCACAAGAAAAGATTGATTGTGCTGAGACAATGCCTAAGAGAAAGTTCGGTGATATTGAGATCCTTTAAAACCTGATCGCTATTACTAGGATAGGTTGAACCAATCCAACTTCAAGAGGGTACTACCTTAAAACCCATGCAAGCCTAAACCTAAGGCTGTTTGTTTGACTTGTGCGCTTTCAACTTGAACTACTTGCAAGGTTTTATTATCTGACGACATGAGTTCCTTGCAGGTTTTGCCTACAGTCATTATCCAATAACTTGTATTTCTTGCAGGGTTTACTTGCTTATATCACTTCGCACCTTTGCTTAAACGCGTAGCATACACATCATAACATCATACCATAGCATTTCCTTAAACATTTCAAGGATCTCAAGGGCCTGTGGTGCAGGTTATGATGAACCAAACGTCTAGCAAGGGGCAGGGGGACTTATTTTCCTCTGGCCAATGTCATCAAAAGATCAAAACACGATAACTTGTGTTGGGGGCTATGACCCACTAATATGGTGAGCTTGACTCTCGTAGAAGGACATTCGACGATACAATGTTTTTCAATCAAAGCTGCAAATCTCAACTTCTGACATTTTCTTGTTTACCCCGCGAGATCCTTAAAAACATTGCATACATATATCATACATATCATTGCATATACAGATTTCAAAGTAGGTCTCTCATGTTCTCGCTGTTTATTTCAGCAATAGCTCTCAAACAAGACAACAGAGATCTCCAAATTCAAGAGGCTCAGTTCATGGAAATGCTCCTAAGCCTATACAAGGGGCAGGAAGAGTTGAAAGCACTCCTCACTGGGAACCTGGCCAAGAAAAATCCTGAAGACAAATAAGGACGAACGGTTGGAACAAGTGCAAGCTGAGGTTGAAGCAATGAGAACCCAGATGCTAGGGCCGATGGCTCTTTTCCAAGGCCTAGCCCGGGGACAATAAGAGCTGAGAACCATTAGCAACAAACTTCATCAAGATGGATACAACCGTATGAAGCAAGCAGCCGAGGTTGGGGACCAAGTCATTGATCAACCTCCAAGAAGACAAGAGTTTGGTTTTGTGAAGAGTGGACATTTCCAAATTGCTACTACCTCACGGGTCCAACAACAACCTCACCAAAAACAACGGGTTAATCAGAGTAAGCTGGATATACCCAAAAGGCAGTTTACCAAACTCAACATGTCGCTGTCTCAAGCTTTGCAACACCTGTTAAGGATGAATTTGATTACGTTGATAGTACCTTATATGAATCCCAAGACTTCGTCCCCTAACTACAATCCTGATGCAAGGTGTGCATACCACTCCAACAGCCCAGAGCATGATACTGACGACTGTTGGAGGTTTAAATATGAAGTTCAAAACTTGATTGATGAAGTGGTGTTGGAGTTTACACAAGATGGTCAGGCTGAGTTCTTCTACCTTCCCTCAAAGAAACACCATCTGAAGTGACAAATTCAGGCAAATAGGCTTTTGTTCATTAGAATTTTCAATTTGTAATTTTCTTTTGATTGTTCGAACATTTATTCATGTCAAACTCTATTAGTTTATCAATGCATTGCATATGTCTGTTTTGAATCAATTCATTCATATTCACTATATTTAAACTGCTTCCCTTTTTGTGATATTCAACTCTCGATTAAAAGCTCTAAGCTTTTAGAGGGAGGATGACGAAAACAATACCACAATCTCTACAGTATGCTTTTGAACAGACCTTACTGACGATGTACAAGAGTTGTTTCAAATCCCAAATAGTGGAGTTATAAGGAAGATAATCCCTAGTCAACCCCTTTGAGCCAAAGAAGTAGGAGTTTTTATTTCACACAAATTAAAACCCTTAATCATAACCTGGGGCAGGTTAGTTTTCTCAGTCAATTCAGACGCGCATTCAGTCGCAATCTTCTGCTTCGTACACAATGAATGGCATCAAAGACGTCCTTCCAAATCAAAAGACAGTGATGGTTCCGCATGATTGTCAAGACAGACAGTCATTATCTCTCCAAATAAAAACTCGCTAAGTCAAAACCTATGAAGGAGACCTAAGAAAAAAAACGGGGGCATCCCGCTGACTGTAATAAAAAAGAAACAGTTCAGGAAAAAGACAGGGATAGTAAAATCAAAAAGAAAGAGGTCATACAAATCCTCGACAAAAAAGATGTCTGCCTATTCAAAATAAACTGTCAGTATCCAAACCATCACCGGAACATCAAGGACAATATTCCAGAACTCAACTGGGATTCTAAACGTGCAATTAACTGAGCATAGGACTGAAGAATATCACGAAGAGCGGGTGGGTACAAATAAATTTTGAGCCTTTATCCTTTGTTTCTTAAACTGTGAACCAGGCCACGTTATAACCCTTAAAATCCCTAGCTGAAGCATGGGTTAGTTCGAAAGCATATTGTTACAAAAGGTATCCTGACTCCTGTAGGGTTCAATATAAATCCCGAGTTGATATCACACTTTTACAAAAAAAAAATTGTTCTACTAAAAAATGAATTTTCAAACTTCAAGACAGACACAGGCTTTGCATTCTTTAAATGACATTGTTTGCATATGACTAGTTGTTTGACAACAGAGAAATCCGCACAATGGATGTTCAATGAACAAACATCCTCTCAATGGACAGAATCACCTCAATAGGAAATACACTTCCAACAACAGGTCTTCCATAAGCAAGGGGCATGACATGATGTCTAACACAGCTGAGGCAGTACCTCCAAAAGTGCCAAATAACCAGGGGAAGATCTCCATCTGAATCACTTGGGGAATTACGCATGCATTCCAGCAACGAATCATGTGCCATCAAGAAAACATCTTGACATTACTACAACTCAACACTATAGACGGTGACAACGCCCTACATCCTGAGAACGTGGACATAGTCGGAAAAGATCATACATGAAAAAGACCCGCTAGGTCGACTGGCCTTGGCAACAATAAGGGCATCCCGGAGAACCAAAAAAGTTCAGGCAAAAATTAGGGATAAAAACAAACAAAAAATCTTTACACCCGGCAAGTCGAAAACCTGAAAAGGCGGATTGGGCAAAAAAGGGGTATCCCGGTGGACTGAAAACCCGAAAGGGAGGTTAGGGATCAAAGCGTACGACTATGTCCCGTCATCTTGTCACTTGCCTATCAGTAGAAGACTTATCATTCTGATCAACAGTTACCAAGCACCTCATGATTTGGGATAACACTCAATCTACAAAGCCTCCGTAGGCACTTTCTTCAGTAGGTACAGGGGCAGAAAAGTCCTGATGCAAAGTCATTGTCATTTCCTCAGAATGAAACCCTGTGACATCTATGCCTCCCCACATAGTAGGGGCAACCAAAGCTTTGACATCGGATTCCCCAAACAGGAGTTACTTTCCCTAGCCAAGTTCCTTCAGAGAACCGACATCTATGTTCCACACCCAAATTTTGTAATCGCGAGCGGTTCATATAGTTTTCTCCAGAGCAGAGTTTATTTCTCTGGATAAAGGAGCTCAATCCCCGACAAAGCTCATTACTTCAGTTTTTGGAAATTCACCTTCCAAATTTTTCCCGCAGAGTTATTCTCAAACAGAATTCCCCCCTGACAAAAGTACAGTCACTTCCATTCATCATCCCTGAAATTCTGGCTGCAGATACTCAATGTCACGTTCAATGTTATGACACTGTATCTGACTTTCTATAAGACAGTAAATACAAAAAACAGTAAAGAACACAGTCAATTGTTTACCCAGTTCAGTGTGCAACAACACCTACTCTAGGGGCTACCAAGCCAGGGAGGAAATCCACTATAAGAGATATTAATTCAGGAATAAACCAACCAGTTTATCTCCTTCACTTAAGACCTACCCAATGCAACTTCAATCTAAGTACAACTTAAATCTGAGTTCCTACTCACTCCCCCTCAATCACAGCAGTGATACTTAAAACAATTGACTAATGAATTGATGAAGACACTCTTCAAAACATACACTTGATTATGCTTCACAGCTTTTTAATCAAGCAACACAAACACTCTTGCTTCACAGCTTTGAGTGATACGTAAACCTAACTTGACTTTGCTTCAAAGCTTTAGTCAAGAGACACACAATCACACTTGCTTCAAAGCTTTGAGTGATACACAACCCTTACAATTAAAACCTATTCCAAGTCACTTATCACAATGATAATTGCTTGGATTACAATAGTTAAAACTATACAACTTCTAAATGATCTTCTGTCAAAAAGGGATTGATTCCAAAACAGCAGCTCTGTTGAATATATATCAGCTGCATCTTCAGTTAGGGTTTCCACAAAAAACTAGGGTTAATTCCGTTTGACCTTAAGACTAGGTCACAGGACTTTATCAACCAGGTTAGGGTTGAGCTAGGTTAACCCCAAGTCCACGAGATTTTCTGTTCTGGAAAGACTGAGTCATTTTCCTGAAAAAACTCAAAATTACCCAAACTGCATAACTGTTAGTTCAGAACAGGATGTCTTAACATTTGTTATGACATCTGAAAACCTGTCTACTGATTTAGGTAAATGTGATCTTTTTGCAAAATGCTAAGATACACACTTATAAACAGCAGCACCTGTATGACAATATTTTTCTGCAAAGGTACCTAATGAATCAGTACATACTAAACTAGAATGTTATGACATCAGTCAAGACATTCACACACCTGGTTTTACCAAAAAATGCATGCCAACAACTAAACAACTACAATCCACATCAGAAGTAGAAGAGCCATATTTCTCTACAACACTCAAGAATTCTATTTTCTCCAGCAGCGGTCAGGGATTTATTTTCCCGGACTCGGATATGTCATGACCAACATCCCATGCTCATACATCATGACATGCACATACATATCACATACAGCATAATCTCGAGGATGTCATCTCATAACGCGTTTCATGCATCGCATATAACTAACCTTGTTATCTTTTCAGGAAAGACAATTATCACCAATAATTCCAGCAGTTATACATGTCATATCTGCAGGCAACCAAGAGAAAATCAATTCCCGAAACCAAACGGGTCAACTAATCTACAAGATCAAACAAAGTGACCTTACTATCCAGGTTCCTTCCCACAAGCCCTACTATCCAAGCTTTCATTTCGAAGTAACCCTACTATCCAGGTTCCTTCACACAAGCCCAACTATCCAGGCTTTCATTTCGAAGTAACCCTACTATCCAGGTTCCTTCCCACGAGACCTACTATCCAGGCTTTCATTTCGAAGTAACCCTACTATCCAGGTTCCTTCCCACAAGCCCTACTATCCAGGATTTCATTTCGAAGTAACCCTACTATCCAGGTTCCTTCCCACAAGCCCTACTATCCAGGCTTTCATTTCGAAGTAACCCTACTATCCAGGTTCCTTCCCACAAGCCCTACTATCCAGGCTTTCATTTCAAAGTAACCCTACTATCCAGGTTCCTTCCCATAAGCCCTACTATCCAGGCTTTCATTTCGAAGTAACCTTATTATCCAGGTTCCTTCCCACAAGCCCTACTATCCAGGCTTTCATTTCTAAGTAACCCTACTATCCAGGTTCCTTCCCACAAGCCCTACTATCCAGGATTTCATTTCGAAGTAACCCTACTATCTAGGTTCCTTCCTGTTGTACCCCAAAATTTTCCCTCTCATATTTCTCAAAACATGGCAAGAATAATCTCCAAATGGCTCAAGATTGCTCAAGAGTTGGACAGTCAAATCATCTCCTAAGGCAGTCAACCTTAAATTAGGGTTTTGTGTTGCATCAAGATCCTTGATTCCAAATAACCTCAAGTTCTCCCCAATCTCCTAATATACTATCAAGATCATCCATGTCAAATTTCAAGTCTTGCAGAGGAAGTTTGGTCAATTGCTCAAAAGGTCCAAAAATCGACTGTGGTAGGGCAAAAGTCAACTGTGACCTACAAATAGTAAAACTTCAAGATTTTTTGTCAACATTCTCATTTTGAAGGATATTTCATCATTTGATCAAGGGTTGATCATGATTCATCAAGGATTGCTCAAAATTCATCAAGACTCAAAAGTTGCTAAATTAGGGTTTTGTAGGAAAAGTCAACTCAACTTTGACCAAGCATTACTTTCTCATACTTTATGAGAAATGACCCATCTAAAGCTAATTTTTAAGAGGATGAAATTTTCTACAATCCATATTCACATTCCAAGATCAAAAAATGCACTCACAAGAAGTTACAAATTTGGACATTATAGGTCATTTTTGAAAGTCAACAAAAACACCTTTTTTTCCAAAGCTTATAACTTGAGCATGGTATATCAAAGTGAGATGAGACCAAAAGATTTGGTTAGAGGACATCTTAAGCTTTCTAAAAAGTCCAAGTACACCTCCAAAAGTTCAAAATTGAAGAAGTTATGCATTATTGAAGTTAGGTATTTTTACAAAATTGCCAAAAGTCAACTATCCCCAAAACTTCAAATTTTGTCAAATGGGCCCATTCTTTTCCACTTGATTTGATCTTGTCACACTACACACGTGTCCTAGCTTCAGCCTTGTGTCCATTTATTAATTTTTCTATTTTATTTGATTTTTTATTGAATTAATTCATTTTAAATCAATTTAAATCAAATAAAATCCAAATATTGATGACTTAGGATCTTTTTGGTTGTTATAGGTCTTAACTAACATCATGATCAGCATAAAATTCGTATCTCACCATATCATGAACAAAAAGATGGATTTTGGGCAATTTTGGAATGTTATCAATGGAGGATCAAATCATATCTCCAAACATCAATGTGCAAAGATTCAAGTCCAAATTGTTGACCTAATCCAATGCTGCATACATATACAAGCCAAAGGATACGAGTTCAAGGGTTAAAGGCTGCAGAATCCCAAAAACCAAACTTGAGAAAATTGTCAAAAAGCTTGAAACTGAAATCACTCCTAGAGGCCAATTCAGAACAAAATCTCCACACTAATCAATTGCTGGACCATCCTTGAAGCGGAACCAATCCAAAGTCAGTCTCCATACGCGCCCAGAAGCTTTGTAAATGTCTCAAAAAAATCACTTTTCAGTTGAAATCGTATCCTCATATTCTTGCACTTTTTGGCAATATCTTTACTTATTCATGCTTATCGTTCCATTTAGAAGCTTTCTGCATTATTTGATTGCCTTTATATAGCCTGTAACCCCCTAGCCGAATCTAGGGTTCTTGGTTCTTGTTTTTGGGCATTTTTGCTACAGGTAAAATTGGGGCCATTAATGGATATATATGTGCTCAAGAGGCCTAGACAAGCATGACTATGGTCTTGGAATTAATTTCTATGGCCTAGGATAGATTTTAGGATGCAGCTACGGATTTAGCTGCGGGTGTAAATCCGCAGGTAAATAACCAGGTCCAACGAAGAAGATGAATACGTGCCCCCCTCCCATTGGTTGATTCAAATCCAGCGCGCTTTTATTTTTTTCTGACCCATTGATTTGTTTTTTGCATTATATTAATTGTTATCCAATACACTAACGAATGAAGCATAGTGGTGTAGTGGTAAGCGCATTGTTCAGTGACTCACAGGACCTGGGTTCGAATCCCAGGTCCCCCAAATGCATTTGTGTTATTTTTTAACAGGTAATTCCATGCAATACCAGGCGCGCAGTACATCATGTTCCCTCACCCAGATACTTGCCAGATGGCCCCAGGCCAGATCTGGTGGTCCAGATTGAACGTGCACCATACGCCCTAGTCAACCAATGCACATGGGAGTCCAGAAATCAACCAGGCCTGCTTGTGTTGGGCCACAAACTTGCCATCCAAACCTCCAAATTGGGCCTGAACCCCCTGGGTTTTTTTTTCTATCTCATTCTTTTTTTTCATTTTATTTAATTGTTTTGTTTTATTATTTTTATTTTAACTAACCAGTTAAACCTTTTTCTCATAAAGTCAAAAACCAAAATATATTTTATTTACTAAGTTTAATTTTTAGTATTTTATTTTTATTAATAAATAATTAACTTAATTAATTTAGTTTAATTAGAAAATAACTTTAATATCTTTTGCAAATAATTAAAATTAATTTAGACAATTAGGTTTTATTAACTTTGATTAATTTATTTTTATTTCTTTAAATATCCAAAAATCTAAAAATATCTTTTTTTAATTAATTAATTTATTTACTTAATTAACTTAGTTTATTTCCTATAAATTCAAAAATAACAAAAAAATCTCTTCTTTAATAACAAAAGGGTTAAAACCCTAAAAACTCGCCCGATTTAATTTCTCGCACGCGTTCCATATTTATTTCATCATTGTATCTGTTTCCCGAAATGTAATAGTTAATTAGGACTTTAATTAATTTATCGCTTTATTTTTATTTTTCGCATTTTAATTTCAAGGGTTATTTTTGGCGATGTAAATACCTGACGCCTTGTAATAGTTAGTTTTAATTTCCGCAACTTATAAACTGTTAGATGTTTGAAAATAGGGAATGCATGACAAGATCAAATGTTTAAACCTAAAATCAACATAGATAACCATTGACATGTACAAAGATAAAATTAACCGAAACAACACACTCGCACATGCGCACTCTTAGGGTACACCTCACTTGGTTGCCTTCGAACGTGGTCATTGAGTATAGGAAGTTTTAGAGGTCGCCCTCTTGTCCCAAGATCATAGTTGCCTCGAAACGGTTGCCTCGGAAAAATGATCTAACACATTAGGGTTACCGCTAAGGCGTCCTAACATTGCTTTAATGACCACACGTCCCTTAATCGAATTGACCCTTAAAACTCCAACGACGATGCTACCTACTCATCAATACTGGGATAGCACTGTCTAAAGGATATTAGCACAGATTGATTCCTTTTTCAAGTAGGTAGATGGTTCTTAAGTACTTGCTCTTTCAAAACAAAACAAACTTTTCGCACTTACACCTTTCAAAACAAAAAACTCCTTTCAAACCTACAAACACAAAGAAAACAAATTTTTGAAAACACTTTGAGCAAGTACCTAAGATTCCATGGATAACCATAGATAGAAAGAGTGCTAACACCTTCCCTTTCTATAATCTACCCCCCGGACCCGAGAAACATCTCGAAAAAGGAATTTTTCTGTGCTTTTTTCCTTTCCTTGTTGGATAAAATAAAAGTCGGTGGCGACTCTTGCTTACCGCGACATTTTTGGAATACAAACGCAAAACGCGAACCAACATTCAAAAACCGTCAGTTCTCTCCCACCGTATCACACTTCCCACAAGCCCTATTATCCAGGATTTCATTTCGAAGTAACCCTACTATCCAGGTTCCTTCCCACAAGCCCTACTATCCAGGCTTTCATTTCGAAGTAACCCTACTATCCAGGCTTTCATTTCAAAGTAACCCTACTATCCAGATTCCTTCCCACAAGCCCTACTATCTAGGCTTTCATTTCAAAGTAACCCTACTATCAAGGTTCCTTCCTAAAAGCCCTACTATCCAAGATTTCATTTCAAAGTAACCCTACTATCCAGGTTCCTTCCCACAAGCCCTACTATCCAGGCTTTCATTTCGAAGTAACCCTACTATCCAGGTTCCTTCCCACAAGCCCTACTATCGAGGCTTTCATTTTGAAGTAATCCTACTGTCCAGGTTCCTTCCCACAAGCCCTACTATCCAGGATTTCATTTCAAAGTAACCCTACTATCCATGTTCCTTCCCACAAGCCCTACTATCCAGGCTTTCATTTCAAAGTAACCCTACTATCCAGGTTCCTTCCCACAAGCCCTATTATCCAGGCTTTCATTTCAAAGTAACCCTACTGTCCAGGTTCCTTCCCATAAGCCCTACTATCCAGGCTTTCATTTCGAAGTAACCCTACTATCCAGGTTCCTTCCCATAAGCCCTACTCTCCAGGCTTTCATTTCAAAGTAACCCTATTATCCAGGTTCCTTCCCACAAGCCCTATTATCCAGGATTTCATTTCGAAGTAACCCTACTATCCAGGTTCCTTCCCACAAGCCCTACTATCCAGGCTTTCATTTCGAAGTAACCCTACTACCCAGGTTCCTTCATATAATCCCTATTATCCAGGCTTTCATTTCGAAGTAACCCTACTACCCAGGTTCCTTCCCGCAAGCCCTACTATCCAGGCTTTCATTTCGAAGTAACCCTACTACCCAGGTTCCTTCCTGCAAGCCCTACTATCCAGGCTTTCATTTCGAAGTAACCCTACTATCCAAGTTCCTTCTCCCTCATCTCCAAGCAGCAGTTTACAACACTACAAGGCCTGGACCCGACCAGATACTGCCAATTTCACATTTCCCCAGCGAGTTGCTGTACAACCTAGACCCTAACTAGGTATACGTTCTACTTTCACCTCCTCAGTCAGTAGATAATTCCTCATTAGATTAATGGACAACCGAAGCTCCTAGACTTTACTTCCCAGTGCATAATTTGACATTACCCGACAAAGTTCCCCCCTCGATAGCTGGTACAGGAACTCTCATCCAAGAATCTCTTATGCAACCAATCTTTTTCGGATGGCATCTTTAAGCCCATCTCCTGTGATTTCCCATCGCCTTCCAAATAGTATCTGTAAGCCCATTCCCGACATTATCAATCAGCATTAATTCATGCGAGTGCAAATTTCTGGGCACTCTAGTGTTCAATCATCTTCCACCTTCAGATCACGAAAGGCAGACCAGCCAATCTATATCCTCAGGCTTAAGAAGATTGAACAGGGGCAACTGTTGTACCCCAAAATTTTCCCTCTCATTTCTCAAAAGATCATCCTGGACTCCCAAGCTCGCTTCTATCAAGTTTCAAGTCTTGAATTACAACTTTTCAAGAAAATCATCCACAAGGGCAGAATGGTCATTTACACACCAAAGGAGTCAAACTATGACTTTTGAATTAAAAATCAAGTTCCAAGAATCATATTTCATTAAGGCATGAAATTGGTTCATCAAAAATCAAAAGTCAGAAGTTACTTTGAAAATCAAATTTTCTAAATATTTAGAAAATTTTCTAAGTGTCTAGAGAATATGACACTTCAGAACTTCTGAGCCAACCTCTATGTAAGTGCAGTCAGAAGTTGCAAACACGGTTCAGAACATGACGCTTCAATCAGAACATGCAGAAGCGATGCTCTTTGGTCAGAATATGATGCTTCAGTCAGAACATGATTCTTCAGCATATGGAGGCTATGTTCAACGCCCTGGTCAGAAGATGCCCCTTCAACATTAGGAGGTTACGTTTCTGATCTTCTGCAATCAGAACATCACCAAATCCCAAGACCTCGTTTAAAAAACCTGCTACACTGCTACAATACAATACTCTAACCAGCAGTTAATCCAGTCCACACCTGCATTTTTCCAAATCTTATGTTTGCACCAAATACAAAAAGCTATGATAAAAAAGCAATGGAACAGTGTGCCTGTTGGCTCCCAAATTCGACACCTTTGTTTTGTTGATGTCAGCCATTAAAGCTGAAGGATGTTTTCGACTGGCTAAGTCTGTCGAAATGCCCGTCGAAAGATGGCAAAGTACTTAGAAGATTTCTTCCAAGGGAAAAGACTGGTTGCCTTCGACGTCGAAGGAGTTTCTCGTCGAAGATGTCTCTCGACGAAAGTGTTCGATGGTTCAGAGTGGAGCAGTTTGAAATTCAAGCTTTTGGAGGGAAAACGGTTTCCAGCAGTTACCACGTGCAAACGTGCAAGGATCTGGAGCGTCAAACGTGGAGAACGTGCCAAGTGGATTGATCTCGAAGCAGTGTAACTGCCCGACGGTTACTTGGGATGTTTTAGTATAAATAATAGTAGTCATGTAGTTTCTCGCGTGTGTTCACAATTCTATACAAAGTCACTCATATAGATTCGAGTACCCAGCGTGTGAGAAAGAATTGTTGAGAAATGTATGTGTGAAACACCAATTTTATTAATCAAAGTCATTTACTTTTCCAGAAATTTACTTGCTTTCCTCTTTACATTCCTGTCGAAGCCTTTTACTTTAAGCCTTGTTTATTTTACCAAGTCCTTTCTTCATGCAATTTACTTGAAACCTCTTTATTTAAAGCCTTATCCACTTTAATCAAAACTTCAAAATCAACCTATGTCCTAGGATCAATCTGATCGATCCTGCGAGTAACCAAATAAGTAACCATTTGGAGGATCAGCGGTTGTTTACCAAATCCCAAGGTAAACAAATTGGCACACCTGGTGGGACTGTGTGTTGATTGTTGAAAATAATCTCATCTTTTCGAGTTGTATGTTATTGAGAAGTGGTAGAATATACACTAACGATAACAATACTGCCAGAAGAAGGGAAGAGATGGAGAATCCGCCAAACAATAACGAAATCCCACAAACGAATGTGGGAGCAACGGTTAGTACGACCGTAAGTGAAGCGACAAATGTTGGTTCGACACCAGCAGTATCGGTCACAACCACGGGGCCAATACCTTCGTTAACAGGCCCCAGGATGCCTTTGGGAACTCCCCCACCAAGGGGAAATTTAGGCACAAGGCCTTTGGTTCCCCCAGGATTTATTCCATTCTATGGTATGCCAACTTCTGAAGTGGCAAGCCTGACGAATGCTGCGTCCACTTTTTCAGACCCTTTAGTGAGTGCCTCTTCGCCACTCCAAGGCTCTGGAGTAGGCATGGCGAATAGAAATAGGACCCAACTCTTAGGAGGAACGTCCCAAGTAGCCCATGGCCTTACAAATGCCTCGACAGCAGTCTTGAGGCAACAAATGGATGAAAGCAACCATGATATGGTGCAAATGTTGGCACAAACTTTGAGTACAGTGCTAAACCCTCTAATACAAAACACTACTCAATCGAATCAGCAAGTGACAGCGCAAATGGCGCGCTTGGCTGACTTCTTTGGAGTACCCCAACCGATTCGACAGCCCCAAAGGGCGCAAATAAGGGGAAACCAGGGGATATTTTTAGAGGAAGAAACCACCATTAACCAGGCTCAACAGTCTGTCGAAGAAAACCTTAGGGCACGATTGGAACAACCTGTCGAGGAACCTAGGGTAATAACCCCAGAGGTAAGGTTAGTTAACAGAAACCAAAATGCTGACGAAGTGGTTCAGCATATCCAATACCAAAACATGGGTTTGGAAAACAATCTGGCAACCATGATTGAAAGGATCATGACTCAGAATGGGATGAACATGGGCTTTCGAAGGCCCAACTTTACATCTCCATTGTCAGAATACGTGTTACAAACGGACTTACCTCCTAGATGCAAGGTCCCCAAATTTACTAAGTTCTCTGGGGACACGACAGAATCTACTGTCGAGCATGTGGCGAGATATTTGATCGAAGCGGGTGACATTTCGAATAACGAAAACCTAAGGATCAAGTACTTCCCAAGTTCTTTAACAAAGAACGCTTTTACTTGGTTTACAACTCTCCCCCCAATTCGATCCATCATTGGACCCAGTTGGAAAGATTGTTCCATGAACAATTCTACATGGGGCAAACCAAGATAAGCCTGAAAGAACTGGCCAGTGTGAAGAGACGCTTCACTGAACCTATAGACGAATATCTAAATAGGTTTAGGTTGCTCAAGGCGAGATGTTTTACACAAGTGCCAGAACATGAGTTGGTCGAAATAGCCGCAGGCGGTTTAGATTATTCCATTAGGAAGAAGCTAGACACCCAGTACCTAAGAGACATGGCCCAACTGGCCGATAGAGTTCGACAGGTAGAACGCCTCAAAGCTGAAAAAGCTAAGGCAACGAAAACTCACAAGAGAGAGAGGATAGCGTACGTTGAGATGGATGACGAAGATCTAGAATCCTTCGACGATACTTTAACTGTCGAAGAAGGAGAAGTCGATTTAGCAGAACTGAAACAAGGACCACCATACTCTTGTAAACTGTTAGTCCCCTCAAATGGGAAAAATCCCATTGGTCCAGAAAGGACCAACGATAGGTTCCCAAAAAAGACTTATAGTTTTGACATCACAAAATGTGATGAAATATTCGACTTGCTAGTTAAAGATGGCCAAATGATAGTACCCCCAGAGGTAAAAATGCCTCCTCTTGATCAAAGAAAGAAGAGAGGTTTTTGCAAATATCATAATTTTTTGGGCCATAAAACTTCTCAATGTTTTCTTTTCAGGAATCTTGTGCAAGACGCTATCGAAGAAGGGAGATTGAAGTTTGCTGACAAATCCCCCATGGCTGTCGACTCAAATCCATTGCAGGCTGAAGCCCACTATGCTGAACCCTCTGAGGTGAACGTGATAGAGGCAACCAGGATCCAGTCGAAGAAGCCAGGAATTACCATGGTCGAAGTCTCAAAGGACCACATCAACATGCCAATCTTTGGCAGTTTTTCTGGAAATTTATCCAGGAAGACAATTGAAGCTGTCCAGAAAGCGGTCGAAAACCCGAAGTCGGAGACCGCTGAAGCACAAAAAACTGGATCAAAACCCAGTTCCCACTTGGCCACTGTTCAAGGCCAGACGGAGAATCTGGAGATACAAATGAAGCAGTTAACTCTTGCTAACAAAGATACAATGAATATCAACATGGTCGAACTTTCTGACCCAAAAGCATCAGAAGAGGCCATGAGGCAAGAACAAGCTAATAAGACTGCTTTCCCTCGGGAAAATGAAAACTTGGCAGATTTTCTACAAAGATGCCAGAAAAAGAAATCAGAGGTGATGCTGTGTCCAAGATGCAGTTCGATCTTTGATAAAAAAGCTGCTGAGCACATTCAAGGCGTAAGAGCAGCGAATAAGAGAAGGGAGAATGTTGACTTTCGACATGATCCCAGAAGAGCCTCCCAAAGAGGTTCTAACCAAGAAAAGAGGCCATTGACTTTTAGGCCTCCGACAAATGTGCCAGTAGATACTTGGTACAAAACCTCTGGCCGGAAAAGGCCAAGTGAGGAGAAATGGCATTCTTTCGATGTGCCAAGAGGTTCCTCTTTGACTCAAAAGACAGAGCCTCAAGTTGCTGCACCTAAGGTTGCACAGGTGTCCAGCAACTACAAAGGTAAAAATCCCATGTCTCGATCTCAATGGAGGAGATATCAAAGGAGACGAAAAGCTGAAAGGGAGGCTGCCAACGAACCAAAGGCAGAAACCAGTTCGAACGTTCCTTAAAGGAAGCAAAGGAAACCTTTAGAAAGGGAGCCAGTAACCAACAGGCTAGTTTGGCCTAACCAAAGTGAAGTCGAAGACGAAGACGATGCTGAGTCTGATGATACTTTGGACATAATGGTGAATATAGTTTCAGTGCTGCCCAGAGAATTCAATCGACAGGTAGAAGTCGAAGCAAGTGACTGGGAAGTGGAGCAAGAAATGGCCAAACATAGGCCAGTGTGCTATTTTGTCATGGACAATGGCACTACTGAGGAACAGAATGGCTTCTTCGAGCCACCTACAGAGGCGATGAAAAATCACCTCAAGCCTTTATTCATAAGGGCTAAACTCGAAGAAACTACTGTGAATAAAATATTGGTGGATTGTGGGGCAACCATTAACATTATTCCTCACTCTATGCTAAGGAAAATTGGCAAAAGGGATGAGGACATTAAGCCTCACAACATGGTCCTGTCGAACTATGAGGGCGGCATAGGGACCACTATGGGAGTGATCTAGCTAGATATCAAAGTAGGGTCGATCCTTCGACCAACGATGTTTATGGTCATATCGGCCAAACCTAACTACAATCTTTTGTTGGGCCGTGAATGGATTCATGGTGTTGGCGCTGTGCCTTCATCGATGCACCAAAGGCTGCTGCTATGGCGTCTAGATGGGATGGTCGAAAACATAGAGGCAGATCAAAGCTATTACCTTGGCGAAGTGAATCACCTGGGTTTGGCAGATTTCGACAAGAACTTGGCTCACATAGGGCCATGTCCAACACCTAACTTCGACATGGCGCCAGCGCCAAACACCTTTTGTTCCCTATACCTGCATCCTGAGCATGGTTTCCAATGGGACAGAGAAGACTTGTCCCACATAGACTTCAGTGGGTTAACTGATATCCAACCAACTGGTTGGGGAAGCGAATTCAGTGATAATGACTGAGTCGCAATCTTTGAAGCGAATTTCGGCTTATGTAGCCGAAACCAAGATGATAACGGCTCTCGAAGCCGAAGTAAAGTACATGGCCACACAGGCCAATGATCAACAATTATCTGCTGTAGGCCCAGGAAAGGATTTCGATCCAAAACCTCCTGATATCATGCCAGAAGAAATGCAGGAACAGAGGCTCGACGCCATCTATGACGATGAGCCTTTGGGCTTCGAAAAGGACCCCTTGGCGAGCAACATTAAAATGTTAGCGCAAGACCCTTTAGAAGAAATCAACTTAGGCGAAGGATCAGAGAAAAGGCCAACTTACATCAGCGCCAAAATCGATCCAGAACTTAGGTTGGAAGTAATCCAATTGCTGAAAGAGTTTAAAGACTGTTTTGTATGGGATTATGACGAAATGCCTGGTCTCGACAGAGGATTGGTAGAACTTCAGTTGCCAATCAAACCTGGGAAGAAGCCAATCAAGCAAAATCCAAGGCGCTTCGCTCCAGAAATACTGTCGAAGATCAAAACGGAGGTCGAAAGACTTCTGAAATGCAAATTCATCCGTGTTACAAGGTATGTCGAATGGATTGCAAACATTGTGCCAGTAATTAAGAAAAATGGTACGTTAAGGGTATGCATAGATTTCAGAGATTTGAATGCTACTACACCCAAAGATGAATATCCTATGCCTGTGGCGGAAATGCTAGTCGATTCTGCCGCTGGCTATGAATACCTGAGTATGCTCGATGGTTATTCAGGATATAATCAAATATTCATTGCTGAAGAGGATGTGTCGAAAACAGCTTTTCGATGCCCTGGGGCCTTAGGCACTTACGAATGGGTAGTGATGCCTTTTGGCCTAAAAAACGTTGGGGCAACGTACCAGCGAGCAATGAATACTATCTTCCATGATTTTATTAACACTTTTATGCAAGTATATATTGATGACATTGTTATAAAATCTGTTTCCAGGAAGAATCATATTGACCACCTTCGACAATCATTCGAAAGAATGAGAGAACATGGTCTGAAGATGAACCCTTTGAAGTGTGCGTTCTGTGTGAAAGCTGGAGATTTCTTGGGCTTCGTTGTCCACAAGAAAGGAATCGAAATCAACCAGAACAAGACGAAGGCAATTCTGGAAGCGAAAGCGCCATCGAATAAGAAGGAATTGCAATCTCTCTTAGGCAAGATAAATTTCTTAAGGAGGTTTATATCTAATCTAAGTGGGAAAGCTCAAGCCTTTTCACCCTTACTTCGACTGAATAAAGAGGGGTTCGAATGGGGGCAAGAGCAACAAGACGCCTTCGACAAAATCAAAGGGTACCTCACTAAGCCACCTATTCTGGTGCCTCCTTGTAGCAATAGGAGTATGAGATTGTACATAGCTGCATCCGACAAAACTTTGGGAAGCATGTTAGCCCAAGAGGATGAGAATGGAGTCGAAAGACCCATTTATTATCTCAGTAGAGTTTTGAACGATGCAGAAACTAGATATAGTGAAGTTGAAAAATTGTGTCTATGTCTGTATTTCTCTTGTACAAAACTCAAGCAGTATATAAAACCAGTTGATGTGTATGTTTCGTCTCATTTTGATGTTTTCAAGTATATGTTGTCGAAACCTATCTTGCACAGTCGAATTGGCAAGTGGGCATTAGCATTAACTGAATACTCCTTGACCTTTATGCCTCTTAAGGCAGTAAAAGGACAAGTGGTTGCAGACTTCATGATCGACCACTCAATTCAAGTCGAGGATATTAATTATGTGGAGATAGAGCCTTGGAAATTCTACTTCGATGGTTCCAGCCATAAAGATGGAACAGGGGTAGGAGTCTTGATTATTTCTCCAGATAAAATTCCAACAACATTCAAGTACAAAATATCAGGTTCTTGTTCGAACAATGAGGCTGAGTATGAAGCTCTAATTACTGGCCTTGAGATATTGTTGGAATTGGGGGCAACTCGAGTCGAAATCATGGGAGACTCAGAGTTAGTCATTAAGCAAGTCACAAAAGAATATAAATGCATAAGAGAGAATCTCATTATGTACTTTGTGATAGCAAATCGTTTATTAAAAAAATTTGAAACGATCAATATTCGACACATACCCAGAGTCGAAAATCAAATAGCCAATGACTTGGCACAAATTGCATCTGGGTATAAGATTTCAAAAACGAGATTACAAAGAGCAATCGAAGTTCGAGAAAAGGTAAAAGCAACTTGTCTATCACCATCAGACTTGGAATCGACGAGACTAGGATATGCTGATCACAGTAACTTCGAGATTTCGTTCATTGATAATTTGTCAGAGCAAGATTGGAGGAAACCCATTGTGGACTATCTTCAAAATCCAGGAGCTTCGACAGAATGAAAAACAAAGTACAGGGCGTTGAGTTATGTACTCATGGGTAATGAGTTATTCAAGAAAACGCCTGAAGGGGTATTGCTAAAATGCTTAAGTGAAACTGAGGCATACGTAGCCCTTTCGACTACGCATGCTGGGGCATGTGGGGCTCACCAAGCAGGCCATAAGATGAAATGGTTGTTGTTTCGACAAGGACTATATTGGCCCACTATGCTGAAAGATTGTGTTGAGTTCGCCAAGGGTTGTCAAGAGTGTCAAGTCCATACAGGCATCCAACATGTACCAGCAAGCGAACTTCACTCGATAGTGAAGCCTTGGCCTTTTAGAGGATGGGCGTTGGACCTCATTGGAGAGATTCGACCAGCATCATCAAAGAGTCAGAAATACATACTGGTAGGCATTGATTACTTTACTAAGTGGATCGAAGCTATCCCTTTAGTCAATGTAGACCAGGAAAATGTCATTGAATTTATTCAAAAGAACATTATCTTTAGATATGGAATTCCTGAGACAATAACAACTGATCAAGGATCAGTTTTTACTGGTCGAAAGATGCAAGAATTTGCTCAGGAAACAGGTTTCAAACTCCTAACATCCACGCCTTATTATGCACAGGCGAATGGTCAAGTCGAAGCAGCCAACAAAGTGGTGATTGGCTTGATAAAGAAACATGTGGGGAAGAAACCAAAGAATTGGCATAAGACGTTAGACCAGATTCTGTGGGCTTGTCGAACGTCCCCAAAAGAAGCCACTGGTACAACACCGTATAGGCTAACTTTTGGCCATGATGCAGTGTTGCCAGCAGAAATTTGTCTTCAATCTGCAAGGGTTCAGAGGCATTATGATATTCCTTCTGAAGTCTATTGGAACATGATGTTAGACGAACTGGTGAATTTAAACGAAGAGAGATTACGCGCTCTCGACCTACTCAGGCTTCAGAAGAAAAGAGTAGAAGACTCTTATAATAAAAAGGTAAAACCTAAGGTATTTTTGCCTGAAGAACTAGTTTGGAAGGTAGTTCTTCCCATGGATAGAAGGGATCGAAGCATGGGGAAATGGTCACCCAAATGGGAAGGACCCTTCAGAGTTATCCAAACTTTTTCTGGTGGAGCCTATGAAGTCGAAGAGTTAGGTGGAGATAAAAGGCTCTTGAGAGTAAATGGTAAATATTTGAAAAAATACAAACCTACACTTCAAGAGATAAAAATAAAATAATAAAAGAACAAGACTAAATTAACCATAAAAAATGCCAAAATGGAAATTTTATAAATCTCAGCCAAGATGGCAATGTTGTCGAATATAGATTACAAAATATGGTTACAAAAGAGAATCAATCAAAAGGGAATAGAGTCCTTGAGTCGAAGGTACTTGGCTTGCTGCAGCTCCAACCTTTTCTTGCACCAGGCGTTCTCCTGCACTAGTTTGGCAATCTGAGCGTCGAAGCCTTGGGCCCTCTCAGCGAATTCCAGGCCTTGTTTGATTTCAGTTTGGCTCTCGGTGTCTGAGATGGTCGAAAGAAGTTCCTCCTTGCGTATAGTGTTGGCATTTATCTTCGCTTCTATCTCTGCGATTTGTTCCCGGAAGGAAGCATTCTCTCGATCAATGGCATCGACTTCTTCCTGCGTAGATGCTTTTTGTTTCGACAACTCCGCAATTCGAGAAGTCGTATCCGAGACAGCAGTCCATGCAGAGGAGCTTTTGACATACAACACCTCAAGCTGACTGTTAAACCCCCTTTGGCGCCTGTAATCTGCTGAGACTTGATCAATCATAGAGTGTAACTCCATCATCAAGCCTGAAACTTCTGGGGCTACAGCTAACAAGTCGACATCATTCAAGACATCCTTCAAGTATGATGGAGCAGTGGGGTCCCCCTCTAAAGCCTTCATCAAGTCCTTCTTGAAGAACTGGGCCTTAACCTTCGCCAAAGCGTCATCGAGAGGAGAGGTTTCAGTAGACTTCCCCGACAGGGTAGGAATCTCCTGACTAGCATCAGACGAACTCTTGCTCTCGATGATTGCGTTGAGATAGCTAACAGGGTCAGTTTGTTTCAAGAGTTCTAAGTCCTCTTTTGACCTGTGCTTCGTGGAGGTAACCCTTGCAACAGTATCGTCTTGGGTTTGAGGCTGTTGAGTGTTAGGTGCCTCGACTTGTTGCTCTTCGACTCGGACTGGGGCAGTACCAGCGTCACCTTGGTGCTCTTCGTTAGCGTGCTCTTCGCTAGCGTCACCTTGGTGCTCTTCGCTAGCGTCACCTTGGTGCTCTTCTCTAGCGTCACCTTGGTTCTCTTCGCCAGCAGCACCTTGATTTTCTTCGCCAGCATTGCCTTGGTCCCTTTCTTCATGATTCTCTTCTGACAGATTCACCACCTGAACCGCTTCTGGCTGTTGTTCCTCCGTCTGAGGTTCCTCCGCTGGTTTTTCTACCGTTTCAGCATTGGCCTCATTTTCAGTATGGGCTTCGTCATTTCCCAAGCCTTTTTCTTGTGGCCTGCTGAGTTCAGCAGACTCCAGCGTTTCAGAGGTCCTTGGCGGAGAACTTTCAGTGGTGTCCTGAAAAAGGAAAGAAGACAAATCTTCAGAGATCGAAAGAGACACAATCGAATATGGGTATCTATACCTAAGTTATAAAGGGAACTAAGAGATTACCTGTAAATTAGCTTCAGCCCCAGGGCTGGAATTGTCGCTTTCGACAGGCTTGTTAAGAAGAATGTTTAGTTCCTCCTCCGTTGGCTCCTCAATGATCACTGGAGGTGGCCTAGGCTTTCTCCCAGCAACCTTTATTCTGATGGTTCGACCTTCAGGAGCAGGAGCAGGAACAGGAGCATCCTTCGTCATCGCTCCCAGATTCGACCACCAGTGCTGGCCGTTTCTTGGGCGAAGGTGCCTAGAAAACCAATGGGAATTCGATTTAATAATTGCATCGAAAGTCAAAAATCGAAAGCCAGGAGGAAATAATGAAAGTCTGGTTACCGATATAGAAGGCTTCTTCGAAGAGCCTTCCCCCTATTGGTTGTTTGTGGTCTTCGTCGGCGCTGTAGTCTTCGCCGGCGGTGGAGGTTTTGTTGAAGGGCCTCCTCCCTGTTGGCCTTCTGTAGCCTTCTTGGCTACAGGCTTTCGAACAACTGAAAGCAAATAAAAGTTAACAGGCTAGCAGTCAAAAAAAAAAACAAAGTAATGTAAAAGGATGAACTTACATTTCTTTATTTTGTCCAACACAAGGACAAAAGATTTCTGAAGCTCATCCATGAAGTCCTTCTCGTCGAAGAACTCCTCAGCATAATAGCTTTTCCACCACTCCTCGAAAGATGGTGAGCAAAGAAAATTGAGCTGGTAGTCAAACAACGAGAGAACTGTTCGACCAGCATATCTTCCGATATGCTTGATGGCAGCTTCTTCTATGTAATCATTGCAGAAGTACAACATTGACTTCTCTCGTGGAAAAATCGGAGAAGGTAGGGTTTGGATAATACCAAACTGGCGAGATACCAGGTTTGGTTGGTATGCAATCAGACTCAAGTGAGTCTTAGAGCTCCTGAATCGAAGAGGCATGATCCTTGGTGTGAGGAACGCCTCCCACAGTATTGTATGTTCGTCAACATTAGGACCACTCGACGTCCTTGGATGTGGCCTTGTGAACCATGCTGGGCCTACCTTCCATCGAACAAATGGAGCCATAGTTGAAACAAACTCTTTCCTTCGAGCAAACATCAGGACGAAGTTGGTGAAGGTTTGCTGAAACTCCAGTCCATCTTCCATAGGTGTCAACAGAGCCAGCCTGGTTCCTTCGACGCGTCTGTTCGCTATCTCTGGAGCCTGCTCATTTATCTGAACCTTCTTAGGCAAGAAAGATTCGAAAGTGGCATTGAGCCACAGTTGGAGCAGCCAAAAAGGCCCAGCAAGTAGCAAGCTGGCCCTGTTCTCGATAATTTTTAGAAGAGTTGCCCCATTGCTGATCGAATCATAGAGGCTAGCCAGAATCAGTTCTGCCAAACAGATATTTTGGCGATGATGCAGTTGAGTAGCGAGAGTGACCATCTTTTTGGTCACCTGTAAAGACTTCGAGCAAAATACAAAGCGAGTCAGCCATAGGGCTAGAAACGCTATGTGTTCGACATCCGACACAGCATCTGTCGACCTGTCGTGATAGTGGTTGATGAAAGTGGTGTATGTTGGTTTGGTGTCAGAGAAGCCAATTTGATCTTCTGACATCTCTTCCGGATCGAAGTAGTCTCCGGTGGGTCGAAGGCCAGTAATAGCGGCCACATCGAAGAGTGTGGGGGTTAGCATCCCACAGGGAAGATGGAAAGTAAAGTGGGAGTAGTCCCAGAACAACAGAGAAGCTATCAGCATCTCCGGAGAATAGTTCAAACCTGTCTTCGACAGCATCACCAGGTCGAAGATCCCCATATCCTTCCAGATCGAAGTTTGGTGCTTCTCCATCTTTTCTAGCCAAGCAACGTAATCAGGGGTAAGGCTAGGGCCAGACCTAAAGGCCCTAACACCTCTGTTGAAGAAGCGGATGTCGATTTTTTCATGTGCAGGGTCTTCATTGTCTTCTGCGTCTTTTTTGGCGCATGCAACCGGTTTGAGTTTCTCGACTACCGGGAAATAGCTCTTGATCTTCATAGCCCCAGAGATACTTGGATACATGGGGCCAGACATAGCAAAGATCTGGTTGGAGTATCCAACCGGGATCATAAGATGGCGTGAGTAGGCATCGCGAACTGCGATGTCCAAGGGTTCAGGAACCCTTCGTTTGCCTGTAGAAGTTACTACTGGAGCAGTGACGCAAACCTTGGGTTTAGCATTTTCAGATGGTACAGTAGCGCCAGGAGCATTGGAAGCAGATGCCATTGTTAGAGTTGAGGTTGAAGACGAAGTGAAGGAGGAAATGTTTTTGCAAAGATGACAAGTTGTATGAAAACAGAGAAGTTTGAGAGCTAGATGGCGTAAAAAGTCCCACAATGGGGTACTTACTGCTATTTATAGTAGTGGGGGAAAATCCCCAAAACCGAGGACATTAAATGCCATTTAATTATTGCAGGAGTTAGTGGGACGCGTGGCAGCCCCCTGTTGTTTTAGCCGTTCTGCAAAAATAGAGGGACGCAGCGTGCGTCCTCGTTTTTGGGAATTGTCATAATGACAAATTCTGAAATGACGTTTGGTACTGCACGCCGTACTGAAAGTGACGTCCTAGGTACAGATAAATGATGGTTTTCTTGGGATTGCCAATAGTTGGTAGAAAACAACAAAAAGTGCACAAGTTAATTTGTGACTAAGCGTGAAAAGACAGGTGTCGAATGGCGTTTCAAAGAATGCCTTTTTCTTTCAGAGTCGAAATAAGGCATTCTTGGGGGGCAATTTGTTGGCTCCCAAATTCGACACCTTTGTTTTGTTGATGTCAGCCATTAAAGCTGAAGGATGTTTTCGACTGGCTAAGTCTGTCGAAATGCCCGTCGAAAGATGGCAAAGTACTTAGAAGATTTCTTCCAAGGGAAAAGACTGGTTGCCTTCGACGTCGAAGGAGTTTCTCGTCGAAGATGTCTCTCGACGAAAGTGTTCGATGGTTCAGAGTGGAGCAGTTTGAAATTCAAGCTTTTGGAGGGAAAACGGTTTCCAGCAGTTACCACGTGCAAACGTGCAAGGATCTGGAGCGTCGAACGTGGAGAACGTGCCAAGTGGATTGATCTCGAAGCAGTGTAACTGCCCGACGGTTACTTGGGATGTTTTAGTATAAATAATAGTAGTCATGTAGTTTCTCGCGTGTGTTCACAATTCTATACAAAGTCACTCATATAGATTCGAGTACCCAGCGTGTGAGAAAGAATTGTTGAGAAATGTATGTGTGAAACACCAATTTTATTAATCAAAGTCATTTACTTTTCCAGAAATTTACTTGCTTTCCTCTTTACATTCCTGTCGAAGCCTTTTACTTTAAGCCTTGTTTATTTTACCAAGTCCTTTCTTCATGCAATTTACTTGAAACCTCTTTATTTAAAGCCTTATCCACTTTAATCAAAACTTCAAAATCAACCTATGTCCTAGGATCAATCTGATCGATCCTGCGAGTAACCAAATAAGTAACCATTTGGAGGATCAGCGGTTGTTTACCAAATCCCAAGGTAAACAGTGCCAAAAGTTCAAATCCCATCTGTTTTCCCCCCAAAACCACAACAAATTCATCTATAAATAAGTGGCTCCATCACACTTGCAAGGGGCTGGCTTTTAGAGAGAGAAATCGTCAAAAGAGAGGAAAGAAATCTGTGGAACCCCTTTCATAAAAATCCAGAAATCCCAAACAGAAAACCAAAACCCTTGTTCTTCCCTTGAAGTAAAAGAGCCTAGTATTTTCTTTTTCATTGCTCTTGCTGACTCCAGAATATATGAAGGCAGAAGCTCAAGTCCCAAACACACGCTCCAGATTCAAGGTAAGTCTCCCTGACTCTGCATCTTCTCATTCAGAACATCATTAAACATGTAAATATCATAATATTAATGTTGTCCATATCACTGCGTGAGTAGAAAGACTGTGGATCAGAACTTCCTGACTAAGGCTAGACTCAGGATTAGGATCAGAGCTTCCATAAATTGTGGTGCTTTTATCCTTCTGATTTGTTGTTTGCTTAAAACTGAATAAATTATCTTTGTGCTGATTGATATATGGAAAGAGTTGAAATGTAACATAAAACTTATATTTTTTCACTCACCATTCCAACACATAGAACTTATGTTTTTCACTCACTGTTCTAACACAGCAGAGAACTTCTGAGTTCTCCCTATATGTCAAACATACTGAACTTTTGATGTTTCCATTTGCTGTTTTCACACACTCAGAGTTTCTGATTTTTACATGTTGACAATACACTGAATTCCTGATGTTTACTCACTGTTTTAGCGTGATACAAAACCTCTGACTCTTGGCTCACTATTAGAATACCACCCATAGTTTCTGTGTTTTCCCCCTAACGTGTTTTGCAAGATCTCAGAGTTTACCGATCCAGAACTTTTGATGCCCACTAACCTTCCTTTCTGAGCCATCACATGCCTGGCTTCAGAACTTCTGACCCCTCTTGTTTCGCTCGTTGCAGCATGCTTTTTCAACTCTTTCATTTACTTTCCTTTTTTATTAACCCTTTTTTATTAACATAAAACGACACAAAATATTCTCTTTTATTTAATTAATTTATTTCTTTTTTATTAAGACTAAAGAACCATTTTCTAAACAAGTTCATTTCGCATTTTTTTGTACATTCTTATCCATTCGATATGGTTGTAATAGTAACTTAGGATTTAATGTTATTTGCAATCCCCATTTGTAAATATGTACCCCTATCCCTAAAATATTGTAATAGCGTGGGACTTTACATTTTCGCAATTCACCGCTTTCAAAAGTAAATGCTAGTAATTAGGGTGTGTATGGCAAGACATAAAATTAACAAATAGATCATCCTAATCAAGATTAAATGCATGCAATCAAACACACTTGCACACTAGCACCCTTAAGGTAATACGGCTTTGTTGCCTATCAAAAATAATCATGTGCCTCGAACATGGGCGTTTTAGCAAAAGACCCTCGATAAAAGATCATAGTCCCTCGATGACCCTCGATGTTGCTTTCAGTAAACGATCTAGTCCCTAAAACGACATTTGCTAAAACGTTCCATGGGTTCCTTTCTATGACTATACAGAAACGTCCCAACATCCGTCCCTTCACATCCAACGATGGGGCTTCTTACCAACTCCATGGTAAGATAGCAACATCTAAAGGAGGAGGAAAAGAACATTAAGACCTTTTAAGTCGGTAGATTCGCCCCTAGTTTCTCGCTTCCTCACAACAAAAAACATTCTATGCACTTGCACTCTCACTTTGAAACATTTTCGAAAGATAACACTTTGTACGCGTTCTTATAGCGACGAGAACCATTACAAAGAAAAAGCTTTTCCAAATCACTTTCAAAAACACATTTCACAAACACTTCTTTGAACTATTTTCAAAATAACACTTTGTATGCATTCTTATAGAGACAAGAATCATTACAAAGTCACATTTTCAAAATAATTTCAAAACCCACATCACAAGCACACATTCAAACCAAATAAAGTGATCTAGCAAGTAACTAAGAGCCCATGGAAAACCATGGATGAAAAGGGTGATAATACCTTCCCTTTTCATAATCTACCCTCCGAACTCAAGAAAACATCTCTAAAGGTCTTTCCTGTGCTTTTTCACCTTTCCTTGTTGGATAAAAGAAAAGTCGGTGGCGACTCTTGCTAAACCGCAACATTTGCAAACACAAATGCAAAAAAACCAAGTCAGTTCTCCCACCGTATCACAGTGGCGAACGACTGATGTTCCTGAACTCTTCTCCTCAAAGCAGAAATCAACATTCCCCGACGGATTTCCCCCAAGCAGGAAGCAAGAATTCCCAGCAGAAGCATTCTAGAAAATATTAAAGATTATGCATATTCTTCATCCCCAGCAGCAGTCAAGGATCCTTTTTCCCCAACGAGATGTCATATGAAGTAACTGATACGCTTCAAATTCATAAATCATTTGCAAACATCATAACATATGCATGCGAAACACATATAGCACAATCTCATTTACTTTGAGAACATTATTACGCAATGCATTTCATACATCATGATATTGCATCCAACTAACTCTTTATACTTTTAGGTAAAGTCTACCAACAGACGAATATCATCAACAATTTTCAGAGAGGTTAGAGATTAACTACTGAAACAGGACAGGGAAACTGTCTATACAACCAAGCAAAGATTAACTCCCAAAACAGGACGAGGAAACTATCTTTCTTTCTTGATAGTCAGATGAAGATCAATTCCCGAAACAGGACGGGGCGACTATCTTTATCACCACTGGTATGAACTCTCGAAACATGACGGGTTTACCAATAAATTGATTGTATATCAACTCTCGAAACAGGACGGGCGACTATTTACATGAACAGATCGAAGATTAACTCTCGAAATAGGAAGGGGAAACTATCTTTCTTTCTTTATGGTCAGATGAAGATCAATTCCCGAAACAGGACGGGGCAACTATCTTTATCACCAATGGTATGAACTCTCAAAATAGGACAGATTTACCAACAAACTGATTACAGATTAATTCCTAAAACAGGACGGGGTGACTATCTACATGAACAGATCGAAGATTAACTCCCGAAATAGGACGAGGAAACTATCTTTATTTCTTTATGGTCTGATGAAGATCAATTCTCGAAATAGGACGGGGCGACTATCTTTATCACTAAGCAGTATGAATTCCGGAAACAGGACGAGTTTACCAACAAATAGAATGTAGATCAAATCTCTAAAGAGTACGGGGAAACTATCTACATGAAGAACACTTCCCTTCAGAATATTCATTCTGAAAATCACTTTCCTTCAGAAACTCATTATGAAAAACAGCTCCTTTAGACAGGACCGAATAGGTTCATCCTAAAAAGTATTCCTCAAATACAGTCAAGCGTAGACTCCTTTTGATACTTCTATCGACAGTTACTTTGGATGGCATCTATAATACCATCTCCGAATACTCTCCATAACCTCTCTAAATGGAATCGTTAAGCCCATTTAAGCAATATTATCAACCAACAGTATTATCTCCTGCACATGCGAGTGCAAATTTCTGGGCACTTAGGTGTTCAATCATATTTTACCTTCGAGATACGAATGGCGGACATGCCAATCTAACTCTTCAAGTTTAAGAATATTGAACAGGGGAAGCTGTTGTACCCCAAAATTTTCCCTGTCACTTCTCTTCAAGACATTCTCATAAGGTTCTCAAATGCTCAAGGTGGCTCATAAATTGATCAGACAAGTTCTCTTCCTAAACAATGGGTCCACAAATAAGGTTTGATGTTTCTCAAGGAATATTGGGTTTCGAGGGTATCAAGTGGTTTCTATGATTCTTCATATGTATTCAAGAATGCTCATGTTTCATGCCTTGCATCACAAGTTTGCTCAGTCAATGGCTCAGATGATTGAAAATCAACTACATTGGGTAAAAAGTCAACTGTGGGCAACATACAATCAAGCTTCAGGTCAACATCAACATTTTGAAGTTATATTCATCATTAGATCAACTGTTGATCATGATTCCTCAAGAAAATCCCTCAAATCATCAAAAGTCAAAAGTTGCCAAATTAGGGTTTCCTTAGGAGAAGTCAACTAAACTTTGACCAAGCATAACTTTTACATGCTTCATCAACTTTTCCCCAACAAAAGCCCATTTTGAAGGAAATCCAATTCTCTACAAATTTGTATCTCTATGATCAAGTCCAAAAAGTTCTTCATTTGAGAGATACGGGTCAATACATTATAGGTCATTTAAAAAGTAAACAAAAAGACACTTTTTGTCAAGGGAACTTACATTACGATAAATTCTCCAAATGCAAAAATAATCAAAAGAGAGATTGTAGAGGACATATTGAGCTTTCAAAAAAGTCATATATCACCCCAAAAAGATGGAAATTGAGAGAGTTATGACCATTACAAGTTGGGAATTTTTTTGTAAAATGCATGAAGTCTAAATTGAGAAAACTTGATATTTTTGGAGCTATTGGGCCATGGTTTAAGAGTACAAATGTGTGTTATGCTCTCCATACACCTAATACCTTGCTCTTACACCCCTTAACCTATTCTTATTTTATTTATTTTTATTATTTTGATTTAATTCATTAATAATATAAAATAAGATAAGATAAAATTATATCTTACTACAAGGCCCAACTCCATCATATTCTTGCCCTAAAAGTTCTCAATATATTCAAACATTGGGAAAGAAACGCTGACCACAAATGCTTTCCTCTCAAAAATTATCAAAAATCATCTAACTTTTCAAGAAAACCCTAGTGCTTCAAAACCCTCACTACAAGCCTTCCCACCGCGAGATCTTCATTCCATTCACTCCCAAGAATACTAAAGGGTATGTTTGGATCAATTACCATGATCCAAAGGACCTGAATTAACCCCATGCATCATCATTTTCATTGTTTCATGATTTTTTTTGAATTTTGGTTTTCATAATGTTTTAGCTCGCATTAATTCCACTAATGTGCTTTTAGTTATCTTTGAGCAGGATTTGACCATTATAGTGGTCTCATGCACATAGGAACAAAGAGATGCCATGTTTTCTCCGATCGGTATTGCTTGCTTATGATGCAAGGACTTATAGCCAAAATTAAGCCCATATTTGGATCCATGGGGTCGAATTAGGGGGGATAGGATATTCTGAATCACTAACGCCTTGAATTTGCAGTTTTTACATGTTACAGGTCGCCGGAGAAGATGACCGGAGCTAGGGCTCCGGAGCTTCTCCGGCCAGCATATTTGTTTTCATATTATATATTTTTTATTTCAATATACTAGCAGAAGAAACAGTCGCCCCAATGGTAGACACACACGCGATAAAGCTTTAGCCTCAAAGGGTCTGGGTTCGATCCAGCCCTTTTGACATTTTGTTTCATTAATTGTTCATATTTTGTAGGTTGATCATAAGGCATGCTGGATGCGTATCTTGTACACAATCGCACGCTTGGCCTGGGGGTAGGCAGGTTACATAAAGACCTTGAGGGCGTGGGATTAACACCCACCCCTACTGATTTTGGTTTTCTTCAATTCTATTTATCTTTTTACCTATTTTCATTCTTTCTTCTTTGATAAAACCTTTTCATAAAACCTTATTATTTTCATAAACCTTTGCCTATTTTTTCAAAACCCTAATTTAATTTTTTAGGATTAATTTATTTTTTGGTTTTGATTAATTTTAGTTTATTTAATTAATTTTAGGTGTTCATTAAATAAACCCTAATTTAATTCTTTGAGTTTTTTAAATTAAAATCAACTTAGACTTTAGGGTTTGCTTAACTTTAATCACCTAAATTTTGTTTTATAAATTAAAATTAATTAGACATTCGGTTAATCAAGTCTCTTTTTTTTTTCATCAAACGATTTTCAATTTTATTTTTTGTTATTCACAATCTTCGCGCGCTTCATTTGTCTTAGCTTTTAGTTTTTTCCCTATTATGTAACTGTTACGGAATGTAATAGATTAATTAAGGTTTATTTGTTTTTCTCCCCAATTTTTATGGTTTTGTACCCCCTCCCCCGAAGCTCTGTAATAGTTTAGATTTATTTTTCCGTAATTTATTGCTTTTCTTATTACTGCCAGTTTAATAGGATTGTATGGTAAGACTAAAAAATAAACAATAGATAACCTAAACTGCAAAGACTAAAATAAACTGAACTGAATCATTTGCACACACGCACCTCTAGGGTAACCTCACTTGTTACCTTCGGAAATATGGTCATGTCCCTCGAACATAGGGATACCCTTAACAAAGACCCTCGATCAAATTATCATCATACAAAAGATCGGAGTCCCTCAATGTCCCTCGAGTTGCCTACGGAAAAATGATCTAGTCCCTCGAGTTGCCTATGAATATACGATGACAATCCCTTCGAATTGCTAAGGTATCCCTATATGTTGCCTTCTATGACCATAACGATGACCCGCGCCTGTCCCTCATACATCCAACGATAGGGCTTCCTACTAACTAATGGTAGGATAACGCTATCTGAAGGAGGAGGAAAATAACACGAAAGACCATGAGTAAGGGTAGAATACTGTTAATCACTTGTGTGATGCGGTGGGAAAACTGACTTGAGGTTTTGGTTTGTGTTCACAAATGTTTCAGTTTAGCAAGAGTCACCACCGACTTTTTATTTTATCCAAAGGAAAGGTCAAAAAGCACAGGAAAGACCTTTGAGATGTTTTCTTGGGTTCGGGGGGTAGATTATGAAAAGGGAAGGTGCAAGCACCCTTTTCATCCATGGTTATCCATGGGCTCTTAGTTACTTGTTTAGATCACTTGCTTTGCTTTTCCAATTGTTTGAAATGGTGCTTTGTGTGTAGTTTTGAAAATGTTTTGAAAAGAGGCCATCGTTGTGGCAACCTTTGTAATGATTCTTGTTTGAATGTATACAAAGATGTATTGTCTTTTGAAAAGATGTTTCAATGTTTGAAAGTTTGATATTTGGGAAATGTTTTAAAATTGTGTGTTTTGAAATTAGCAAGGATGTTTTTGCAAGTTTTGATCAAGTAACTAAGAGTTGTCTACCCTATTTTACTCAAAGATCTTTCCTACACATTTTTAACCCTTTTGACAGTGTTGTTTTACCATTGCATTTGGTAAACAACCTTGTATTTGGATGTTAAACGGGACAGGCGCGGGTCATCGTATGGACCATGATAGCAATTGTGCTAAGTATCTTTAGCAAATTTTTGAGGGACTAGATCATTTTGTATAGGCAACCAAGATAGAGTCATCGAGGGACTATGATCTTTTGTTTTGTTTTTGTTTTGCCAAGATACTCAACATGCATATCATGGCCATTTTAAAGGCAACAAATGGATGAAACCCTAGGGTGCATGTGTGTATTATGTTGTCAATTTCATGCATTTTTGTCTTTGTATTAGTCAAGCTATTTGTTTTGATTTTAGACATTTGCATACAAACCCTAATCTCTAACATGGCATATTTGAAAGCATAAAGTGCGTAAAATAAATCTACACTATTACAACATTTGATATGGGAAGGGGGGATACAATTTTGAATGGGGGGATTTGCAAGAAAATAAAACCCTAATATTTACTATTACATCCAAATTGAATAAATGGTACAAATAAATAAATAGGCAAACATTTAAATGGTCAATTAAATAAACATGCAAAATATTTATGAATATGCAAAAAATGTTTTTGTTTATTTTTAGGTATGTAAAAATATAATATTTAATGTATTAAAAAAAGAAATAAAAGATTATTTTTGTCAAGGGTAAAAACCCTAATTTTCTTTAAGAAAAGTATATATATTAATTATATTGCTCATGTACAATAAAATAAAATAAAATATATACAAAATAAAAATATATTTAGAAAATATATTATTTAAGTATAAATAATAAAAAATAAAGGTATAATATTTTGATGTATTATTTTCAAGTTTTTATTAAATAAAATAAAAGTATGTACTAATTGAAATTCTGGCAACAAATACTTAATGTCACAGTGAATGTTATGACACTGTATCTGACAAATTGTACACAAACCAAACAGTAATTTAAAAGACAGTAAAGAACACGATCAATTGTTAACCCAGTTCAGTGTGTAACAACACCTACATCTGGGGGCTACCAAGCAAGGGAGGGAATTCACTATAAGAGGTATTAATTTAGGAATAAACCAACCAGTTTATCTCCTTCACTTAAGACCTACCCAATGCAACTTCAATCTAAGTCCTACTTAAACCTGAGTTCGTACTCACTCTCCCTTAATCACAGCAGTGATACTAATCTACTGATTAATAAGATTATGAATACATTCTTCATTACACACGCTTGATTTTGCTTCAAAGCTTTAATCAAGAGACACAACACTCGTGCTTCAAAGCTTTGAGTGATAAACAACCCTTACAACCAAATCTTACTCCAAGTCACTTATCAAGTGATAATTGCTTGGCTCACAGTAGTTACTAAAACTATCTACACAATGCCTTATTGATCTTCTGTCAAAAGCGCTACATACCATTAGGCTTTGTGAGAAATATATATGAAGTCTATTCTTCATTTAGGGCTTCCATAAAAATAGCTAGGGTTAACCAAAGTTAACCTAAAGACTTGGTCTTGGACTTTCATCATAACAGATTAGGGTTAAGCAAGGTTAACCTAATATCCACGTGAGCATTTGATCCAGTCAATATACTTCAATTTAGAATAGCATACCAAATTCCTGAAAATTCTCAGGCACAATAAATCTGCACAACATCTTGATCAGTACATGATGTCTTAACATTTGTTATGACATTGGTTATGACATCATGTATCATGCTTACTGATTTTGGTAGAATTCAGTATATATGATCATAGCTTAATCATCATGATATTCACTCATACTGAGTTGTTCCTGTAGAGCATTCCTTCTGCAGAATTTGTCTTTATCCCAGAATGTTATGACATCAGTCATGACATTCCCAATTCTGGTTTTACCAAAAATTAATGCCAACAAGCAAACACTTACAAACTCCCCCTTTGGCAAATTTTTGGCTAAAACCCCTAAACAATCAGAGATTAGAAAGCAGCAGAATTTTTAATAACAGCTACCAATATCTAATTCTACCAAAATTACCATAATTACTTATCCCCCTTTTTAGCCATAAAGAGGCCAAAGGATCTAGTACTTCAAGTTATACAGTCATTAAAAGGAAATCCAAAATACACAAAAAACAGAGAGAAGGTATCAGAGCAGCAGCAAGATCCAGCATCAATCTTTACATCGCAGCAAACCCAGACCTTTAGGTACTATCATCCCCTGAGGAAGCACTATTTTCAGCAGCATCTTCTGGTGAGCTTCTTGCGGAACCATCATGCTGTTCTTCATCAGCATCTTCTTCCCTTATTTGTTCTTCATTCTCCTCCTGTTCCAGACTAGTAATCAGCTCTTCAAGAGTCCTTTTTCTTGCATCAAGCTCTCTGCAGGTTTCTTTTAGAACAGCTATAACATCAGCTTTCTTGGAATGAGCTTTGACATTTGATGTCTCAGCAGATGTCATAACAATGTCAGGGACATGTGTTCCCTGAAACAGCTTATAGTGAAAACCAAGTGCAAGAGCTCTTTTGCACAGAGTCCTTTTCAACCAGAATATCAGGATACTGATCAATGATTATACCACACAGGAGAGAGGGAAAAGCAATAGGGCCTTTAATAGCACAACTCTCAGCATGTTTCATTGTTTGATCAAAGATGTAGTTTCCATAATCAAAGTTTGTTCTGGTTCCAACAGCATAGATAAATCTTCCCAAACCAGTGGAGATGGTGGATTTGTGGTTGGTGGGAACCCAGTTAGCTGCACCAATTTTGTGCAGTATGGCAAACTTCATACTCAGCTTGCTTGCAGTTAGCTTCCCTTTCAAGGGCCAATGCTTGACTTGCTTGGCAGTGATGGTTTGACAAACCTGGTTGTCAGTAACTTCAAGCTCAGGTTGAGCATCATCAGGCCTTCCTAGGTATTTGTTTATCACAGTAGGAGAGAAATTTACCTTCCTTCCTCTCACATGAACACTCTTAAAATCAGTTGACTTTCCATCAGCACAACCACCAGACAAATTTACTATGAATTCTTTGACAAGAATCTCATAGCAGTTGGAAAACTTGACCACGGTTTTCATCAGGCCAGCAACCTTGATGAGATCTATGACTTCCTTAAACTTAATAGCACTTCTGTTCAGCTCCCTCTCTAAGGCCATCCTTTTCAGAAACATATACTTCCACCTGCGTGCATTTTCTAGATGGTGAAAGGGGATGTTGTCAATGGCAACTTCAGGAACCTTAGGCAGTTTGCTAGAAGAGGGTTTCTTCCTGAGAGGAATGTCTGGAACATTACTCTCAACATCAAAATCAAAGTTTGATTCCTCATCAGATTCAGAGGGTTAAGGAGCCTTTCTTTTCTTGGCTATAGATTGTCTCAAGGGTTTTGAGAGACTACCAACAGATACCATAGCTTTTACCTTACCCTTCCCTTTCGAAGTTCCAGCTTTTTGATCCTTCTCAGCTTCTTCTCTAGCCTTGTTCTCAGGCCTAGCTTTCTCATGAAGAACTTCAGTAGCCTTCTCTTTGGAGGGGCTTTGGGCAGCACTCTGCTTTTCTTTTCTACTCATCATCCTTCTATCTATGCTAGGGTTGATATTAGCAATTAAATCATTGTCAAAAAATTCTTCATCAACATCAATGACAGGAGGTTCAACAGCCTTGTTAGTAGGGGTCTAGTGATCATCAGGTTTCTCTGGAGATTTCTCAATGTTGTCATCAGGTGTCTCAACATTCTGAGTGACATTGGGATCACTTTCTAAATTAGGGCTAGCAGTTTCTTGGTTAAATGGTACAGATATACCAGGAACAGAGTGATTCTCATTAAGAATCCTAGTGACTAGTCTAGCAATAGCTTGATGCACATAAGCAGAACCTTCCCTATTAGCTATCTCTGGAGGAACAGAGGATGATGGTTGAGAAGATTTACCAGAGGGAGAAGCTTGTGATCTTCTTGCATGTCTGGTTCGTAGCTTCTTGACCTTAGTAGGATCAACTGCCATTTCACGAAGTGGAGTTACCTCAAGAACATGAGCATCCATGGAGTTTACGATTGCCTTAGGTTCAGTGTCAGTGGGTGAGGAAGATGCAATTGCCTTTGATGAAGATGATGACACGGATTGTTGAGACGTCTTGAGAGATTGAGAAAACAAGTGACAGCGTGTGTGAAATCTTCTTTTGAGGGAATGGAGAGTGATGCAGAAAAATGAGAAGAGGGAGATATAAATATGTCTATTCCTCTTCTTAAACTTTTGGAAAGAAAGAGGGAAATAAATGATTAGCCCAATCAGAATAGACTTGATTAAAATATCTCTTTCAATCCTTGTATTCAGCAAAATTAATTGCTACATCTCTTCATATTGGAAAATACCCAGCTTGCCCCTTAAATTCTCAAACTGACTAGCATCAAGTGCCTTGGTAAAAATGTCAGCCAGTTGTAGTTCAGTGGCAACATGTTCCAGCTTAATCACCTTCTCCTCCATAAGATCTCTGATGAAGTGATGTCTAATGTCAATATGCTTAGTCCTGCTGTGCTGTATAGGATTCTTGGATATGTTAATAGTACTCAAATTGTCACAGTACAATGTCATGACATCTTGTGTGACATTATACTCAGTCAGCATCTGTTTCATCCAGATCATTTGAGAACAGCTGCTACCAGCTGCTATGTATTCAGCTTCCGTAGTAGATAGAGAGACACAGTTTTGTTTCTTGCTAAACCAAGAGACAAGATTATTTCCCAAAAAGAAGCATCCTCTAGAGGTGCTCTTTCTATCATCAGCACTACCAGCCCAATCAGCATCACAATAACCAGACAGAATTGGTTCACATCCATGAGAGTACAGCATGCCATAATTGTAAGTTCCACTTACATACTTCATAATTCTTTTCACCTGGTTGATGTGACTTACTTTGGGTTCAGCCTGGTATCTTGCACATACTCCAACTGCAAAGGCAATGTTAGGTCTGCTGGCAGTTAAGTATAGCAGACTTCCTATCATGCTTATGTACAAGCTTTGATCCATATTTGTTCCACTTGTGTCTTTGGACAACTTTAAATGAGTAGGTGCAGGAGTCCTTTTATGACTGGCATTCTCCATCCCAAACTTCTTGACAATATTCTTTGCATACTTGCTTTGAGACAGAAAAATTGAGTCTTCCATCTGTGTGACTTGCAGTCCAAGAAAGTAGGTCAATTCTCCCATGAGGCTCATTTCAAATTCAGCTTGCATCTGGTTAGCAAAATGTTTAACCATTTTATCTGATATTCCTCCAAACACTATGTTATCAACATAAATTTGAGCTACCATTATCTTTCCTCCTTCATCCTTGACAAAAAGAGTTTTATCCAAACCTCCTTTCATGTATCCTTTGTCAGTGAGGAACTTTATCAACCTTTCATACCAAGCTCTAGGAGCTTGTTTCGGGCCATATAATGCTTTCCTCAATTTGTAGACATGATCAGGACAATTTGGATCCACAAATCCTTTAGGCTGTTCCACATACACTTCCTCATTTAAGTACCCATTTAGGAAGGCACTCTTCACATCCATCTGAAACAGCTTGAACTTAAAGAGACAAGCAACTCCCAAGAGAAGTTTGATTGATTCCAGTCTGGCTACAGGAGCAAAAGTCTCATCAAAATCAACCCCTTCAACTTGAGTGTATCCTTGAGTAATAAGCCTTTCCTTATTCCTGGTGACAACTCCTTCAGCATCTGACTTGTTCTTGTAGATCCACTTTGTGCCAATGATGTTTGTTCCTTCTGGTCTAGGAACTAACTCCCATACTTCATGTTGCTTGAACTGGTTCAATTCATCTTGCATTGCTCCAATCTAGTATTCATCAGTCAAATCCTCTTTAACATTTTTTGGTTCAATCTTAGACACAAAACAAGAGTTTGTGATGATTTCTCTAGATCTTGTAGTGACTCCACTGTTAGGATCTCCTATGATGAGTTCCTTAGGATGATCTTTCTGAATTCTGATGGAAGGATCTTTGTTAGCTTTGTTTGATTCAGACTCTGATGGAGTAGGATTAGGCACATCATCCTTTTTAGACACTTGTGTTGAAGTCTCAAAGAATGTCTCAACATCATATGGGACATTTGTTTCCTCATGGTGATCATCAATTATGACATTTATAGACTCCATCATAACTTTGGTCCTGGAATTGAACACCCTATATGCTCTGCTGTTGGTAGAGTATCCTAGGAATATTCCTTCATCACTTTTAGGGTCCATCTTTCTCCTTTGTTCACGATCTGTCAGAATATAACATTTTCTTCCAAAGACATGGAAGTACTTCACTGTAGGCTTTCTTCCTTTCCATAGTTCATAAAGGGTGGATGATGTTCCCTTTCTCAAGGTGACCCTGTTGTGGACATAACAGGATGTATTCATAGCTTCAGCCCAAAAATGAATAGGAAGCTTCTTGGCATGTATCATTGCTCTGGCAGATTTCTGTATAGTCCTGTTTTTACTTTCCACAACTCCATTTTGTTAAGGAGTTATAGGTGAAGAGAACTCATGGTTGATTCCTTCTGAGGAACAGAACTCATCAAACTTACTATTTTCAAATTCCTTACCATGATCACTTCTGATTCTGACAATGCATCCTTCTTTTTCTATTTGAATTCTTTTGCACAATTCTTTAAAAACATCAAATACATCATACTTTTCCCTAATGAAGTTTATCCAGGTGAATCTGGAAAAATCATCCACAACAACATAGGGATATCTCTTTCCACCAAGACTTTCCACCTGCATGGGACCCATCAGATCCATATGTATAAGTTCCAGCGCCTTAGAGGTGGTCAGATGTCTTGTCTTTGGATGTGACATTCTAGTTTGCTTTCCAACCTGGCATTCACCACATACTCTCCCTTCATCAATATGAAGCCTTGGAATCCCTCTGACAGCCTCCATGGATATGATCTTTTTCTTCCCTCTAAGATGTAAATGACCAAGTTTTTGATGCCACAGTTTCACTTCCTTTTCTTCTTTGGCTATGGAGCACACAGAAGAGTAGTTAGTGTTCTCAGACTCCTATAAGTAACAGTTGTCTTTTGATCTGACTCCTTTCATTACAACTTCTTGTTTTTCATTAGTTACAAGACATTCAGACTTGGTGAAGTTGACCTTGAATCCTAGATCACATAGTTGACTGATACTTATGAGATTAGCAGTCAAACCATTTACCAGCATCACTTCATTTAGGTTTGGAACTCCAGGGCATTCCAAGCTTCCAACTCCTTTGATTTATCCTCTAGCACCATCTCCAAAAGTGACATAACTAGTAGTATGAGGTTTGACATCATTCAGCAGATTCTTGATTCCAGTCATGTGTTTAGAGCATCCACTGTCAAAGTAGCAGTCTTCCTTGACAGAAACTCTAAGGGAGGTGTGAGCTATCAGGGCTGCAGTCTTTTTCTTCCACTGTTGAGTATATGGTGCCTTTTTAGTCTTAGGTTTGACATATGGGGTCTGATTAGGATATCCATATAATCTGAAGCAGAATGGCTTTATGTGACCAAACCTCCCACAATAATGACATCTCCATCTTTGATACTTTTTCTTCATATTTCTCTGTTCTTGATGTTGAGTCCTATGTTGTGACATCTGCTTTAACATTTGTTTATCAGGCCTGGTCTTCTTCTTGTCAACAGCATATTTCTTTGCAGCCACAAATCCTAGACCAGACATGTTTTCTGCATTTTGTCCAGCCTGGAGGATTTCTTCCAACTTGTCAGTTCCATTTGTTAACATCTTGACAGACTTAGTCATCTGATCAAGTTTGGAGTTCAACATTAGAACTTCACCTTCGAGATGACTTATAGTAGCAGTGTCTGCCTTCTTCTCAGCCTCCAACTTCACTATGAGCTTTTTCTGTTTCTCATTTTGCTGACATACTTCAGCACTTATGATACATAGCTTCTTGTAGGAGTCAACAAGTTCTTCAAATGTAACTTCCTCATCACTAGAATCATTATCAGAGTTATAAATACCAGATGGTGCAGTAACTAGTTTAGCAGATTATTCTTCAGAGTTACTTTCTGAGTCACCATCAGACCAAGTAACAGACATTCCTTTCTTTTGTTTCTTTAGAAAGGTAGGACATTCAGCTCGAATGTGCCCATATCCTTCACATCCATGGCATTGGATTCCTCTGCTTTGATTTCCCTTTTCTTCAGACTTAGTTCTTCTGCTAGAGTCATATGATCTGCTAATGTCAGAGGAAATATTCTTGACATTTGACCTTGACTTTGGGTCCATTCTCTTGATGAGTTTGTTGAACTGCCTTCCAAGCATAGCTAAAGCTTCTGATATATTCTCTTCATCAATCTCCTTGCTTTCATCTTCGGTATTGGATACAAGGGCTATGCTCTTGTTTTTCTTGTCAACATTGTCACTGATCCCCATCTCAAATGTCTAAAGTGACCCAATGAGTTCATCGACCTTCAAGTTGCAGATATCCTGAGCTTCCTCTATAGCAGTCACTTTCATTGCAAACCTTTTAGGCAAGGATCTGGGAATCTTTCTCACCAGCTTTTCTTCTGACATATTTTCTCCTAATGCTCCTGAGGTGTTGGCAATTTCCAAGATGTTCATGTGAAACTCATGAATGGTCTCATCTTCCTTCATCCTTAGATTCTCAAATTTGGTAGTGAGCATCTGAAGTCTTAACATTTTTACTTTGGATGTCCCCTCATGGGTGGTTTTGAGAGTGTCCCAAACATCCTTGGCCAGTTCACATTGATGTACTAGTCTGAATATGTTTCTATCAATTCCATTGAACAAGGCATTTAATGCTTTAGAGTTACCCAGGGCTAACTCTTCTTCTTCTTTGCTCCATTCTTCCTCAGGTTTCAGACTAGTCGTCCCATCTTTCCCAGTTATGGTGGGATGGTTCCATCCTTTGTCAGCAGCTCTCCAAGCTTTCTTGTCCAGTGACTTCAAGAAGGCAATCATACGAGGTTTCCAGTAGTCATAGTTTGATCCATCCAGAATATTTGGTCTGTTCCCAAATCCTCCTTCCTTGTCCATAGCGCCAGAAAATAATATCCATAGATCTCACCCAGAAAGACAGGCAGGGTGCCTGCTCTGATGCCAATTGAAATTCTGGCAACAGATACTTAATGTCACAGTGAATGTTATGACACCGTATCTGACAAATTGTACACAAACCAAATAGTAATTTAAAAGACAGTAAAGAACACGATCAATTGTTAACCCAGTTCAGTGTGTAACAACACCTACATCTGGGGGCTACCAAGCCAGGGAGGAAATTCACTATAAGAGGTATTAATTTAGGAATAAACCAACCAGTTTATCTCCTTCACTTAAGACCTACCCAATGAAACTTCAATATAAGTCCTACTTAAACCTGAGTTCCTACTCACTCCCCCTCAATCACAGCAGTGATACTAATCTACTGATTAATAAGATTATGAAGACATTCTTCAATACACACACTTGATTTTTCTTCAAAGCTTTATTCAAGAGACACAACACTCGTGCTTCAAAGCTTTGAGTGATAAACAACCCTTACAACCAAATCCTATCCAAGTCACTTATCAAGTGATAAGTGCTTGGCTTACAGTAGTTACTAAAACTATCTACACAATGCCTTATTGATCTTCTATCAAATGTGCTACACACCATTAGGCTTCGTGAGAAATATATATGCAGTCTATTCTTCATTTAGGGCTTCCATAAAAATAGCTAGGGTTAACCAAAGTTAACCTAAAGAATTGGTCTTGGACTTTCATCATAACAAATTAGGGTTAAGCAAGGTTAACCTAATATCCACGTGAGCATCTGATCTAGTCAATATACTTCAATTTAGAATAGCATACCAGATTCCTGAAAATTCTCAGGCACAATAAATCTGCACAACAACTTGATCAGTACATGATGTCTTAACATTTGTTATGACATCGGTTATGACATCATGTATCCTGCTTACTGATTTTGGTAGAATTCAGTACATATGATCATAGCTTAATCATCATGATATTCACTCATACTGAGTTGTTCCTGTAGAGCATTCCTTCTGCAGAATTTGTCTTTATCCCAGAATGTTATGACATCAGTCATGACATTCCCAATTCTGGTTTTACCAAAAATTAATGCCAACAAGCAAACACTTACACTAATTAATAATTATTTTCATGTTAGAAAAATAAAATAAAATACAAAAATAAATGTGAAAATTTATAAAAATATTTTTGGTAAGTTTTTTATGTTTAGAAAAAATAGAATAAAATCATAAATAAAAAATAAATAGAAGAATACAAAATATAAAGAAATGGGCCAGGGGGTGCAATCAGTAAAGAGGGGGTGTCAAAAACAAAGCAAGAACCAAGCCTAGCCCACTGAACTTCATTTTCAACCTTTGTCAAACAAAACACGCGCGCCTGATTCAAATAAGGAAAACTTGCATACTCGCTCTAATGCAAAAACTCATAACACCAAAGTTATAGCATTTTTCAAGACGATTTCAACCATATAAAGAACTTGATCTAACTCTCAAAGACCAGAGAGAATTTCTATGGCCCTAATTTCTAACCTAACTTTTTCAGGAAGTTCATGAATCAAATTCTATTAACATGTTTAACTTAAATGAAATATAAGCATATGTACAACTTCAGGGCTGTGAGTACTACATTTTTTATTCACAAACCTAAGCCTAATGATTCCTAAATAGAGAGATAGAAAGTTGACAAATACCTGTTTCAGATGAACTCATCTATGGCAATGTGGAGCTTTTCAGTGAGACCTGAGGTGCTTGGGAGCTTTCCTGAACTTCCTCTGACCTTCCCCAATGCCTAGTTTGTTTTGGACTTGCTTGAGCAAGCTTGTAGAACTCACCTGCACAAGCTAAAAACAGAAATGGTGAGCTTGCAAATGGAGTTACATTCACTGTCCAATGGTTGGGATAGCTTGGATAGGTTATATAGAATATGTTTGAACAGGTTTGGAGCAAAACGCACGAGTGGTTTTTGCTATGGAACTCCAAGTGCAGAAACTGCCCTATTTTGCAAAAGGAAGGTGATTTTGTGTTTTGGAAGGCTTGAGGGTTCAATAAATCGTGTTTCTGGCTCAAGGCAAAGTGTAAAAACTTGTTTGGAATGCTTGCCAAGCTTGGTTCTATGAGATTCAAGTGTTGTTGACCTTTTGCATAATTACTTGGTTTTGAAGTAAAAAGTGAGAAGTGACCATGCTAAGGTTGTACAGGCCTGTAACCTAGTTGCACAAAGTTGGTGAACTTTGCCTGATATTAAGGGGCTTTGTTTGAAGCAAAAGGCTTGGTGCAATGCTCAAGAGAAACAAAATTGCAAAAGTTATGCTTTATGTAAATGGCATTGTTGCCTTTTTGCCAAAAATGGATTTATTCATTGTGCCAAGCTCCATTAATCAGAATAAGACCAATGTCCATTGTATTTGCATTTAATTTTTGAGTGTGGAAGGGTTTAGAGACCTGTAATCAAGTACAAAGAAAGTTTGGACAAATTTTGCAACTTGTGTCAACATGAAAATGCCATGGATCAAAGTGAGTTTTTGCCAAATTCAAACCTTCGATTCTCCCTAACCATAAATGATTTTGGAGAGTTCTTGGAAATTTTGGAAAGCTTGTAACATTATCTAAAATCCATATTTGAAATTCATTTTGAGATTCCAAGTGGAACTATGTGAAAAATGGTCATGAAGATAGGTCAAAATCCTGCCTAAACTAGGGCAAAATTTCACTAAGTTAAAAGTTTCATGGACCCTTGTTCCAAAAATCATAACTTGAGATCGAAGCTTCTTTTTGGAAAACTTTGTGAATCAAAGTTGTATACTTTATATAGGACTATAACTTTCATGTTGGAAGTTTTGTTTGAATCCAATTGCATCATGGTGAAAATGTTGGGCAAAGTTGGGAAAAAATAAGAAAATTTCATAACTTAGAAAAATTCTAAGTTATGAAATTTTTCAATCTTAAACCCTAATTTGCAAAATTAGGTTTCTTGATGAACAAGTTTCATGTTTTGACACATCTTGGTGAAAAATGACCCTTGGCACTTGATTTTGACCAAAAAGTCAAAGTTTGACTTTTAGTGTACAGTCAAATTTTGAGCAATTGACTGAAAAATTCATCTGTCAATCCAATGCATTTGAGATCTTGTGAATAGGTCAAGATGATGCCATTGAGTCCTTGAATCCATTCTTGAACCCAATTTGCCATTGGTTAGGTGAAAAATCAGAAATTGCCCTTATACAGTCAAAACCCTAAAAATGACTATTTTGCCCTTTTGATGATCTGATCAAATTTCTTGAGGAGTTGTGATCCAAACTTGATCAAATAGTTCATATGAGTCTATAATATTGATGTGGTTAAAAAATTATGAGGTTTGACTGTAAATTGGCCATAGTTGACTTTTTCCCCAATACAGTTGATTTTTAGGTCAATTGTCCAATTGACTGGGCAAAAATTTGATTCAAGGCTTGAAACTTGGTGTGAACAATCTTATAAGTCCAACATGAAATATGAAAGTCACTTCGAGCATTGAAAGTCCAAAAATCCTTGTGTAAACCCAAACCCTAATTTCAGGTTATCAGTGCAAGGAGATGTCTTGAGCAGAGCAAAACCCTAATCCTGTCTGGAGTTCAAAGAGTCTTGTGAGGGGGAAATATTGATAAAATAAGAGGGAAAATTTTGGGGTACAACAGCTGCTCCTGTTCAATCTTCTTGAACCTGAAGAGTTATATTGGCGAGTTTGCCTTTCGTGACTCGAAGGTAAAAGAGGATTGGACACTAGAGTGCCCGTAAATTTGCACTTGTCAAAACGAGGGAATGGGCTTAAAGATGCCATTTGGAGATGGTAGAATCTTGCTGGAGATGGGCTTAGCGATGCCATCCAAGACTATTTGTTGAAAATCAGGAGAATAAACGCAAGAATGGTATCCGTATCTGGAACATATTTGAGTTGTAACCGTATTTGATTCTTGAATGAATATCAGAATGACTGTCGTGTCTGTATTGTATATGTATTGTATTTGAATTCTGAATGGGCGACAGAGAAACATCTATGTATAGAGCATCTCTGGGCTGGGGATAAATTCCTAATGAGTGACAGAATGGCAACCGTGTCTGGAGCGTATCTGGACTGTATCTGAAGTTGAGATCTGTATGAGTAGCAGAATGACTTTCGTGTCTGGAGTGTATCCGCGCTGTAACTGGGATATGGACAAGTGATAGACTGACTTCCGTGCCTGGAGTGTATCTGAACCTAGGGTTGATAGCTGAATCTGAATGAGAAATAGAATGGATTCCGTGTCTGGAGCGTATCTATACTCTATCTGATTGATGAAGTCTGAATGAGTAATAGAATGACCTCCGCGTCTGGGGTGTATCTATACTGTATATGAATAAGAGATCTGAATGATTAGCAGAATGACTTCCATGTCTTGGAGTGTATCCGTACTGTATCTGAAATCTTTGAATAGTTGTTAACAATAGCTTTTAATCTCATCCTGAAAGGGGAAAATGTTAGCTGAAACACAAAGTTATATTTGCATGACATGTATGATGCAATAAAATGTGTTCTATCAATGCTTATGATATATGAATGTAATGGATGCGCATGTAAGCTGATTAGCTGTCTTGCTGAGGAAAATAAATCCTTGATAGCTGGAGATAATGAAATCTTTGACTGCTGCCGGGGAAAATAAACCCTTGACCGCTGTTGGGGATATAAAATCCTTGGCGACTGTTGGGGATAGAAAATCCTTGGCGACTTGTGGGGATGTGAGAATCCTTCATGACTTTCCTGAGGAATAAGGAAAACTCGGACGATCTCTACTGGGGAATTGAAACCTTGGAGGCTTCACCGGAGAAATGAGAATGAGAAACTTCGATCTGCTGGGAAATAACTCTGTGGGGAGAATGCTTATTCTGTGGAAGAGTTTTCAAGAGCTTGGGTTGTATGCCAATCTACTGAGGAATTATCTGAAGCTGTCGTCTAGTTAGTTGTCAGGCTCTAAGATAACTTGCAGGGGAATCTTCTTATTTTAAGACAATTCTCTGGGGATTTGGAGGAAACTAGATGGTCTTCCACCGGGGTTTAAGGGTTGAAGTTTTGGACTCAGTTGGGGAAGAAAGTTCTATCTTCGCCGAGGGTCTGTAGTTCAAAGTTTTCTGGCTCCGCGGGGGATTGGGAGTTTTAAAAAACTCAAATCTGATGGGGATTTTGAAACTTAACTCCACTGGGGATATGTATTTCAAGGCTTTAGCTCTGCTGAGGATTTCTCCTGGAATGTCCTAAAGTCGTTTTTCCATACTTTCAATCTGTCAGTAATTATTTTTCCTTATTTCGTTTTATTTGTAAGCAGTGATTATATTCAAATGCATATGCTCATTTAATAAATCACTAGACGTTTTCAAATAAAACACAAGTGTAAAGAAAAATAAACGGCAAATAGTTTTCTGCAATTTGAAGTATCTTTGTATTAACTTTGTGTAAGTATTTTGTACAAAGGAGACAGACATCCTAGTAAGAGAATGTTATCATAAAATTGAGAAAAATTTATACAAAGAAAGAGGCCTATGTGTAACAATTCCACGGGGTTCCCATTCTGCTATAGCCTTCGTAACTCTGAGTATCTCGTCCATTCGTTGCTTCGTCCGCAGATGATTGGATTGATCAGAAGCTGGGAGCTTATCCGTGAAGAGATTGTCCTTAAAGTGATCCGACGAGACATATTCATACGCTTTAATTCCCTAACTTTTGCCTGGATCTCCCTTTCGGGTTTTTGATCCACCGGGAAAACCTTTTTTGCCCAAGTCGCCCTTTCGGGTTTTCAACTTGCCGGGTGTACAAATTTTTTTATATTTATCCCTAACTTTTGCCTGAACCGCCCTTTCGGGTTTTCGATTCACCGGGATGCCCATTTTTGCCCAAGTCGCCCTTTCGGGTTTTCGACTTGTCGGGTTGTTTATGCGTAGTATCTTTTGACTATGTCTGCATTCACAGGGTGCGGCAGGTCGTCGTCGTCCATGGTGGTCAGGATCATTTCCCCACCAGAAAAGATGTTCTTGATCACAAATGGTCCTTCATAAGTAGGAGTCCATTTTCCCCTGGGATCACTTTGCGGAAAGATGATCCGCTTGATTACAAGATCCCTGACTTGATATACTTGTCTCTTGACTTTCTTGTTGAAGGCCTTGATCATACGTTTTTGATACGCCTGACCATGGCAAACAGTAGTAAGTCGCTTTTCGCCAATCAAGTTAAGTTGATCAAGCCGGGTCTGAATCCAATCGTCTTCACTCAAACCAGCATCCTTCATAATTCTTAAGGAGGGAATCTGAACCTCGATAGGTATAATAGCTTCCATGCCGTATACCAAAGAATAGGGTGTTGCCCCAGTTGAAGTGCGTGTCGTGGTACGGTACCCGTGCAGAGCAAACGGTAACATCTCATGCCAGTCCTTGTAGGTGAATGTCATCTTTTGAATGATCTTCTTGATATTTTTGTTCGCAACTTCGACAGCACCGTTCATCTTAGGCCGATAGGGAGATGAATTGTGATGTTGAATCTTGAACTGCTCGCACAGAGCGGTGATCATAGTATTGTTCAAATTTGTACCGTTTTCAGTAATGATCCTGTCGGGGATACCATACCGGCATATGAGGTTCCGCTTGATGAAGCGGACAACCACATTCTTTGTAACGGAGGAGAAGGAAGCTGCCTCGACCCACTTGGTAAAGTAATCAATGGCCACCAGGATGAAACATTGTCCATTGGATGTTGTAGGCTTGATCTCTCCAATCATGTCGATTTCCCACATCACGAATGGCCAAGGAGCTGTTAAGACATTGAGAGGAACTGGAGGTATGTGTACCTTGTCCTCGTAGACTTGGCATTTGTGACAAGTACGGAAATGTTGATGACAATCAGCTTCAATGGTAGACCAGTAGTAGCCTGCTCGTAGAATCTTCTTAGCCATCCAATGACCGATTGAGTGGGTGCCAAAGGTGCCATTATGTAGTTCAACCATGATCTTCTCAGCCTCAAACTTGTCCACACAATGGAGTAAGACACAATCAAGATTGCGCTTGTATAGGATACCATTGCTCAGAAAGAACTTGGCCGCGAACCTCCTTAAGAACTTTTTGTCGTTGACTGAAGCTCCTTCAGGGTATTCTTGTGCTTCGAGATACCTTTTGACGTCATGAAACCAAGGTCGATCCACTACCTCTTCGGTATTAATCTCGTGACAATGTGCAGGTTCGTCCATTCGTTCAATGGTGATTTGAGGAGCCTCATTATCCCAGTTAAGTTTAAACATGGAGGACATTGTAGCTAGCGCATATGCCAACTGATTCTCTTCTCGCGGGAAGTGCTCGAAGGTAATCTGCTTGAAATGTGGTAACAATGTCAAGACATGTTCTTTGTAAGGGATGAGGTTTGGATGTTTAGTATCCCACTCTCCTTTGATTTGACTGATAACCAAAGTTGAGTCCCCAAATACAATCAAAGATTTGATTCCCAAGTCAATAGCGGCCTTGAGACCAAAGATACAAGCTTCATACTCGGCCATGTTTTTGGTGCAGCTGAAGCAGAGTCTAGCAGTGAAAGGTGTATGGCAACCTTGTGGAGAGATAAGTACTGCGCCGATACCGTTTCCTAGTGCGTTGGAGGCACCATCAAAGTATAGAGTCCATCGGGATCCTTGTTCAGGTCTGTCATATGGTCTATTTTCTTCAATGTTGCTTAAAGTCATGATATCCTCGTCGGGAACATAGAACCTCATGGGTTGGTAATCTTCGAAATCTTGATGGGCCAGATGATCGGCTAGCACACTCCCCTTTATAGCTTTTTGGGTCGTGTACTGTATATCATATTCCGTGAGGATCATCTGCCATCTAGCGATTCTTCCGGATAGAGCAGGCTTCTCGAAGATGTACTTGATTGGATCCATCTTAGAGATCAGTAAAGTGGTATGTGTCAACATATACTGCCTTAGCCGGCGAGCAGCCCATACCAAAGCGCAGCAAGTTTTCTCAAGCAGTGAGTAGCGAGTCACACAGTCGGTAAACTTTTTGCTAAGGTAATAAATGGCATGCTCTTTTCGGCCAGACTCGTCATGTTGGCCCTGTACGCACCCCATTGAATTATCCAAGACAATTAGATACATGATTAGCGGTCTTCCTTCGACGGGAGGTATCAAGATAGGAGGTTCTAGCAAATACTCCTTGATTTTATCGAAAGTAACTTGACAATCATCGTTCCATTCAACCACTTGATCTTTCTTCAACAACGTGAAGATTGGTTCATAGGTAGAAGTTAGGTGAGAAATGAACCTTGCAATGTAGTTTAGGCATCCTAAGAAACCTCTCACCTCCTTTTCAGTGCGGGGGGCAGGCATTTCTTGTATGGCTTTGACTTTGGCAGGATCAACCTCGATGCCTTTGTTACTGATGATGAATCCCAAAAGTTTACCGGACCTGACTCCGAAAGTGCACTTGTTAGGGTTCAGTCTGAGCTTGTACTCTTTCAATCTGACAAACATCTTTTGCAGATGGTCGAGGTGTTCTTCTTCTGTTTGTGAACGGGCTATCATGTCGTCTACGTAGACTTCAATCTCATGATGTATCATATCATGAAACAAAGCTACCATGGCTCGTTGATAGGTTGCCCCGACATTCTTCAGTCCGAATGGCATTACTTTATAGCAGAAGGTACCCCACTGTGTAACAAAAGTAGTCTTCTCCATGTCTTCGGGGGCCATTTTGATCTGGTTGTACCCTGAAAATCCATCCATGAAAGAAAATACCTTGTGCTGAGCTGTATTGTCAACCAAGATGTCAATGTGCGGTAGTGGAAAGTCATCTTTAGGGCTAGCCCTATTTAAGTCTCTGTAATCCACGCACATTCTGACTTTGCCATCCTTCTTAGGCACGGGCACAATGTTAGCAAACCATTGTGGATAGGAAGTAACAGTAAGAAAGCCAGCATTGAACTGTTTCATCACTTCAGCTTTGATCTTTTCGGACATGTCGGGCCTCATTCGGCGGACTTTCTGTTTGATCAGTGGATAGTCTTCTCTTGTAGGGAGACGGTGAACCATAATATCCGTATCCAGTCCTGGCATATCTTCGTAGGACCAGGCGAAGATCTCAACATATTCATTCAACTGATGAACTAAGCGCTCTTTGACATTTGGCTCTAGGTTGGCACCCATTTTAACCTCTTTTCTGTCTTCCTCTATTCCCAAGTTGATAGTCTTTAACAACTCCTTGTGAGGTAGAATAGCCCTTTCTTCCTGTTGCAAAAGTCTGGCCAACTGTCCAGGCACTTCACAGTCTTCATCACCTTCGTATTCGGCATAATTGACCAGATCTTTAGAGTCACTGAAGGCCATAGCAGAATTGTTACCCATAGAATCCGGAGTGGATGGGTACCTGCGTTTTGTGAGTGTGGGTGTGTGTAAGGGATAGCCACCTTTAAACAAAATAAAATGTAAAAAGAAAGAAAATGAATACAAAAGTTTATATATGAAAACGTCCATGATTCATCAAAAATGGCATATGAAGATGAAAAATCAAGCCCTTACAGATGGACCTATATGCCCCGGGTAAGGCATAAGGAAAAAAGAGTGTACAAATTGTTTAAAAATTATTACAAACCAACAGAAAATGTTCAAAAGATAAATTATTGATTGATGAAAGTAATGGGAACGAAGTCTTTCGCCTCTCAGTTGTTCAATCCTCCTTCAATAGTTGGAAAGATCCAGTCTTCAAAATTGCTTTCTTCTTCATCATCCTTTAAGGCATGTACTCCATGATGAGTGATCTTTAATGGTGGTCCTCCATCCCGGGAGAGACGCACAACCTTCTGACTAGCAGCAGTGAAACCCAAGCGGAACTTATCTATCTTGTAAGGAAAATCTGGCAGTTGACCCCATACTGTGCTTCCTCATTCCTCGATCACAGCCTTCGTATCTTTAAGGGATGACATCCGGGACACATGCTTGGTAATGATGGGTACATAAGTCATTGTCTTAGCTACCGAAACTTCATGAGAAACCTCTTCAAAGTGCTGAAAGGGGGTCTCGATGAATTCACCATCTAATTTAACATAGCGGAATGAATTCAGATGGCTTATCATATACTCCTCCTCGCCATGAACTGTCACAATTTTCACCTGGACTGGGTATTTAAGCTTCTGATGCAGAGTAGATGTAACGGACCCAGCGTTGTGGATCCATGGTCTACCCAACAAGCAAGAATACGAAGGACAGATATCCATCACATAAAATGTAGAGTGGAAAGTCTCAGTACCCACTTTAATTAGGATGTCCACCTCCCCGTGGACCATCCTCTTAGAACCATCAAAGGCTCTTACAATGATATTGATGGGTTTTAGGGTCAAACCTTCACAGTCCAATCTGTCTAATGCTTTCTTTGGCAGGACATTTAAAGATGATCCGGTATCAACCAGAACGTGAGAAAGAGTGGTCCCTCTGCACTCCACCGAGACATGCAGCGCATCATTATGCTTTCTTCCCTTAGATGTTAGATTAGCATCAGAGAAGCCAAGAGCATTGTCGGCTGTCAGGCTGGCTACACACTCTTGGAACTGATCCGCGGAGGTTTCTTGAGGCACATGGCCCGTCTTCAAGAATTCGATCAAGGCTTTGGCATGAGCTTCAGAACAGAGCAATAGGGCCAGCATATAGATTTTTGAAGGGGTTTTCCCCAGTTGTTCTACGACATCATAGTCTCTTTTCTTAATTATTTTTAAAATTTCCTCCATTTCCTTTTGGGTGGTCTTGGGGATGACCAAAGGCTGAGCCCTCGTCCTGACGGGCGCTTTTTGGATCCTTTTACCTTTATCAATAGTAACAGCAGAGGGTACAACTTCGGGAGTAAGAATTTCTTCATTAACTGGACTTCGCACAGATATCTTGACTGGCACAGGAACCTGTGAGGGTCCGAAGATTGCCCTTGGAGGAGAAATCTCCGGAGAAAAGATTCTTCCGTTGCGGGTGATCTTACTTTTCCCCGCAATATTTCATACATCAGGAGTCTCTTCATTGGAAATTTCTTCAACTGATTCGATCTGCTTAACACCGTGGTAGAAGATCTCTCCTCCATAATCCCACGGTATTGTCTTGTTGGACTTGTATGGGATAGGCCCCGACATTGTTATCTTTAGAGGTACAAACTTTGGATCGGGTGTAATCTTAACAGGTCTTTTGGAGACCTTGGAAAGATTGTCGGAAATGTGATAATAGCAACATCATTGATTGGAGTAACAGCAGTAACAGGAGTTTTCTTAAAGAGGATTTCTTGATTATCCATTAGGCGTTGGATGCCTGACTTCAATAGCGAACATTCAGATTGCAAGGTCGAACAAAGGTAACAATCTTTTTCACAGCCTGGGAAAATCCCGGCTTTCAACAGATTCATCTTGATCATTGGCAATGGAGTCATTAAGTCATCAACGGCAGCAACATAAAGATCTTCCGCAATAGCATGGACATTATGACCATGTTTTGGCATTGGAGCGGATATCACATTAGGTTTTTCGGGGGCATCAAACTCCACCTCCTTGGCGTCTATTAAATCCTGGATCTTATTTTTGAGGGCCCAACAGTTGTTGGTGTCGTGCCCCACATTGTCCGAATGATAGGCACACTTTGCATTTGAATGGTAATAGGGAGAAGATGTATTTGGGTTCTTTGGAGCCTCTTTCAAGTTTGTAAGGTTTAACTTCAACATATGAGGGAGAACCTGAGCAGGTGTCATATTGATCCGGATGAATTGTCGTGCAGGCCTTTCCACCCTTGTTTGGTTGGTTTTGGGTTGACTGCTTCGAGGTTGATCGGCTGCGGAATTCTGAATCATCACAGCCCCCACCGCTGGTCGGCGCTCCATTCTTCCTTGATTTCTCTGGGAGTAAACAACTGAGATTTATTTCTTGGCTGGAAAGGTCTTCTTAATAGCAGCGAAAGCGGATGCGTCCTTTTGAATTTTACCGCTCTTAATTCCAACTTCGACTCTTTCGCCAGTCAGAATTAGCTCGGTGAACCCTGCAAATGAGCTCCCGATCAAGTGATTAAAGAATGGACATGACAGGGTCCCCAAAAACATATCTACAAGCTCTCTCTCAGACAATGGTGGCAGCACCCTTCAAGCCAAGTCCCTCCACTTCTGGGCATACTCCTTAAAGCCTTCATTAGAAACCATACCCATACTCTGTAATTGAGTACGAGTAGGTGCTAAATCTACATTATATTGGTATTGCCTATAGAAGGCAGCAACCAAATCTTCCCAGTTGTGTACATCGGATCTTTCAAGCTGGTAGAACCAATCCAATTGTGTATCCGACATACTATCCTGAAAAAAGTGGACCCACAGATCCTTATCAGAAGAATGAGGTTGGATCTTTCTGACGTAATACCGCAGATGCATCTTCGGACAAGACAAACCATCATATTTAGCAAATGTAGGCACTTTGAATTTGGGGGGAATCACAATCCTAGCAACCAACCCTAGCTCCTCGAAATCCAGCCCAGGCACCCTTTGTACCTCCATAGCCGCCAGACGCTCTTCCAGATTCTTATACTTGTCGTCTGCAGGAGGGTACTGCTGTTCGGAGTAATCTTCATCCTCTTCTTCTTCTTCCTCAGACTCAGGTTGTACTGCAGCTCCCTTTCCTTCCCCTTCCTCAGATGATGAGGGGAAATCAAGGACCCTTCTAGCTTGGTTCTCAAATATTCTTCCCAAAGTAGCTACACCCGCTCTTTTATTTTTCTTTTTCTCCTTTTCTTTTTCCTTTTCATTCTCTAACAGTAATTTAAGGTCCTCCTACCCCTTTGCCAAGGTCATAAGGAGTTGTTAGAACTGTGAATTTTGCGCTTGTAGATCTTTGACCATCTGCTCTATATCCATCTTGCTGAAATAAACAGCAGAAAGATAAGGAAACCTGGTGTGAAGACCTGCTTATGCATGTGATGAATGATATGTTATTCATGTAATGCATTCAAGGATTTTAGAAATTCAAATTTGTTGTAAACAAAAAAGAACGCACGTCATATTAATAAGATAGAATGGTTAGTACATAAATTCCCCATGGGCAAAATATTACAAAATTACAATGTAAAAAGACGTTGCGCAACCTTTTCGGTGCGATGTAGGTGTTGAGAGTCTGCTCTTTGTGGAGTCGACGAGTAAGTTCCAAAACCTTCTTCTCACTGGCGTAGAAGCTGGCTTCAAAAGTGTTATGTTCTTCCTTGAGTTGTATCCAACTCTTTTGCAAATCTTCCAATGATGTTGGCATGTCGGGATGTAGGAGGGTGTATGGAACCTCTCCTTCCATAACAGGCTCTTTGATCATAGGCAGAATGTAGGGGTAAGGCATCATAAGACTCTGGGCACGGGTTCGTACCCACTTGAGGTTAGGCTCAACGGGGATGGAATTCTTGTGTCCCAGTGTCTTACTATCCACTTTGTTGGGCATCCTCCAAGCTCGGATAAACCTTTGTCGAAGTCCTTGAGTTTCGTTGTCAAAGTCAAAAACCAAGTCTGGAATCAGCATGTCATGAGGGACATCCCTTCGGGCATACCCAAATTGTCTCAGAGCCAAACAGGGGTTGTAGGTAATGCCTCCCCTAATGCCAAGTAACGGGACATTAGGTAATTCCCCACAACGATCAATAATGATGACATTTTCTATGGACCGAGAACACCAATAAACATCAGAATGTGTAAGAGTCATCAATCGTTGTGACCACCTCAAGCCTTGCTCATTCTTCAAGACTGACTGGGGAAGGTAAGAAATAAACCACCTTGCTAGAAGAGGAGTACAACACATGAGAACACCTCTTTTCCTCATTGTTCGTGTGTGAAATGAGTGGATGATATCCCCAAGCAATGTAGGCACAGGATTCCGAGATATGAAAATATTGACAGCATTCACATCTATAAGCTGATCAGGGTTTGGGAACAAGACCAACCCATAGATGAGAAGTGCTACAATCTCCTCAAAAGATTGCAGATCTAGAGAATTCCAACAGTCTTCTGCCTTCTCAAACAGAAACTTTGCCAAGAAACCCTTGACACCACTTCTGGTTTCCCAATGACCTTTGATATCAGATGGTTGCAAGTGTAAGGCTTGAGCAACATCTTCAGGCTTTGGCTCTCTTTCCGTACCGTTGTAGGGTAGTTGATGGAGAATAGGAATCCTCAGGAGTTGAGAAAATTCCTCCAAAGTAGGTACTAGTTGGTAATCAGGAAATGTAAAGCAATGGTGTAGGGGGTCAAAGAACTGGAAGAGAATTTTCACCATGTCTTCTTTAATGTTGGAGTTGACCAAGTTGAGAAGTCTACCATGTCTTTCACTGAAGGGAGAATTCTCTGGAATCTTGGAAGTTAGCTCCTTGAGTTGAGGAGGGATTCTCACAAGGTTTATATGGATTGTTTTTCTGCGGAGTGATTCCATAACCTACAAAACAGGAACAAAGATGAAGATCCAAACCCTTGAAATAGTTAGTGAATGCATATGATGCTTTATGATGTTCATGATGTATGCACAAGTATATGTACAAGCAAATGCACAAGATCCTATTTTCAGGCTTGCATGGGGTTTCACAGGTAAGTACCCTCTTGAAGTTTAATTGGCTCAACCTGTCCTATAAATAGTAACCGGGTTCTAAGGAGCTTAATATCACTGGATTATTTTCTGTGTTCATTGTTTCAGTTTAGCCACTTAACTGGCGACCGAAATATTCTAAGAAAATAACCCTCAATGAGTGTAGTATCGAGTATCTACCAACTTTGGACTGCACCAAAGCCGGTCATCTCACTACCCCTAATAAGGCCAAGATGGTCAAGTAAAGGTTCTAAAAGTTCATTAGTGCTTCATGACATCACTCAGCGGCCCCGTATTCTCTTTGATTGACTCAAAGGCTACCAGTACCCAAAAATATGTCGCACTAATATAGCTATTGCTTCAACCATGTCGTTATACCCCGCACAGTTTCCACAACGTATTGCTATTTACCTATGAATGTTTCCCAAATCCGGGTAGAGGATTTCAAACCCAAACAATAGAACCAAGTGCAAAGCAATCAAAGAAAACAAGGTAAGCATGTAAATATGATCTAAACCCTAAGGTAACCCAACTTTTAGATTTCTCCCCAGCAGAGTCGCCAGTTCTGTGATACGGTGGGAGAACTGACTTAAGGTTTTGCGTTTGTGTTCCCAAATGTTTCGGTTTAGCAAGAGTCGCCACCAAATTTTTATTTTATCCAAAGGAAAGGTCAAAAAGCACATGAAAGACCTTTGAGATGTTTTCTTGGGTTCGGGGGGTAGATTATGAAAAGGGAAGGTGCAAGCACCCTTTTCATCCATGGTTATCCATGGGCTCTTAGTTACTTGTTTAAATCACTTGCTTTGCTTTTCCAATTGTTTGAAATGGTGCTTTGTGTGTGGTTTTGAAAATGTTTTAAAAAGAGGCCATCGTTGTGGCAACCTTTGTAATGATTCTTGTTTGAATGTATACAAAGATGTATTGTCTTTTGAAAAGATGTTTTATGTTTGAAAGTTTGATATTTGGGAAATGTTTTGAAATTGTGTGTTTTGAAATTGTGTGTTTTGAAATTAGCAAGGATGTTTTTGCAAGTTTTGATCAAGTAATTAAGAGTTGTCTACCCTATTTTACTCAAAGATCTTTCCTACACATTTTTAACCCTTTTGACAGTGTTGTTTTACAATTGCATTTGGTAAACAACCTTGTATTTGGATGTTAAACGGGACAAGCGCGGGTCATCGTATGGACCATGATAGCAATTGTGCTAAGTATCTTTAGCAAAATTTTGAGGGACTAGATCATTTTGTATAGGCAACCAAGATAGCGTCATCGATTGACTATGATCTTTTGTTTTGTTTTTGTTTTGCCAAGATACTCAACATGTATATCATGGCCATTTTAAAGGCAACAAGTGGATGAAACCCTAGGGGTGCATGTGTGTATTGTGTTGTCAATTTCATGCATTTTTGTCTTTGTATTAGTCAAGCTATTTATTTTGATTTTGGACATTTGCATACAAACCCTAATCTCTAACATGACATATTTGAAAGCATAAAGTGCGTAAAATAAATCTACACTATTACAACATTTGATATGGGAAGGGGGGATACAATTTTGAATGGGGGGATTTGCAAGAAATAAAACCCTAATATTTACTATTACATCCAAATTGAATAAATGGTACAAATAAATAAATAGGCAAGTATTTAAATGGTCAATTAAATAAACATGCAAAATATTTATGAATATGCAAAAAATGTTTTTCTATATTTTTAGGTATGTAAAAATATAATATTTAATTTATTAAAAAAAAGAAATAAAAGATTATTTTTGTCAAGGGTAAAAACCCTAATTTTCTTTAAGAAAAGTATATATATTAATTATATTGTTCATGTACAATAAAATAAAATAAAATATATACAAAATAAAAATATATTTAGAAAAAATATTATTTAAGTATAAATAATAAAAGATAAAGGTATAATATTTTGATGTATTATTTTCAAGTTTTTATTAAATAAAATAAAAGTATGTACTAATTAATAATTATTTCCATGTTAGCAAAATAAAATAAAATACAAAAATAAATGTGAAAATTTATAAAAATATTTTTGGTAAGTTTTTTATGTTTAGAAAAAATAGAATAAAATCAGAAATAAAAAATAAATAGAAGAATACAAAAATATAAAGAAATGGAACAGGGGGTGCAATCAGTAAAGAGGGGGTGTCAAAAACAAAGCCAGAAACAAGCCCAACCCACTGAACTTCATCTTCAACCTTTGTCAAACAAAACACGCGTGCCTGATTCAAATATGGAAAACCTGCATACTTGCTCTAATGCAAAAACTCATAACACCAAAGTTATAGCATTTTTCAAGACGATTTCAACCATATAAAGAACTTGATCTAACTCTCAAAGACCAGAGAGAATTTCTCTGGCCCTAATTTCTAACCTAACTTTTTCAGGAAGTTCATGAATCAAATTCTCTTAACATGTTTAACTTAAATGAAATATAAACATATGTACAGCTTCAGGACTATGAGTACTACATTTTTTATTCACAAACCTAAACCTAATGATTCCTAAATAGAGAGATAGAAAGTTGACAAATACCTGTTTCAGTTGAACTCGTGTCTGGAAATGTGGAGCTTTTCAGTAAGACCTGAGGTGCTTGGGAGCTTTCCTGAACTTACTCTGACCTTCCCCAATGCCTAGTTTGCTTTGGACTTGCTAGAGCAAGCTTGTAGAACTCAACCTGCACAAGCTAAAAACAGAAATGGTGAAGCTTGCAAATGGAGTTACAGTCACTGTCCAATGGTTAGGATAGTTTGGATAGATTATATGGAATATGTTTGAACAGGTTTGGGGCAAAACGCACGAGTGGTTTTTGCTACGGAACTCCAAGTGCATAAACTGCCCTGTTTTGCAAAAGGAAGGTGATTTTGTGTTTTGGAAGGCTTGAGGGTTCAATAACTCGTGTTTCTGGCTCAAGGCAAAGTGTAAAAACTTGTTTGGAATGCTTGCCAAACTTGGTTCTATGAGATTCAAGTGTTGTTGACCTTTTGCATAATTACTTGGTTTTGAAGTAAAAAGTGAGAAGTGACCATGCTAAGGTTGTACAAGCCTGTAACCTAGTTGCACAAAGTTGGTGAACTTTGCCTGATATTAAGGGGCTTTGTTTGCAGCAAAAGGCTTGGTGCAATGCTCAAGAGAAACAAAATTGCAAAAGTTATGCTTTATGTAAATGGCATTGTTGCCTTTTTGCCAAAAATGGATTTATTCATTGTGCCAAGCTCCATTGATCAGAATAAGACCAATTTCCATTGTATTTGCATTTAATTTTTTAGTGTGGAAGGGTTTAGAGACCTGTAATCAAGTACAAAGCAAGTTTGGACAGATTTTGCAACTTGTGTCAACATGAAAATGCCATGGATCAAAGTGAGTTTTTGCCAAATTCAAACCTTCGATTCTCCCTAACCATAAATGATTTTGGAGAGTTCTTGGAAATTTTGGAAAGCTTGTAACATTATCTAAAATCCATATTTGAAATTCATTTTGAGATTCCAAGTGGAACTATGTGAAAAATGGTCATGAAGATAGGTTAAAATCCTGCCTAAACTAGGGCAAAATTTCACTAAGTTAAAAGTTTCATGGACCCTTGTTCCAAAAATCATAACTTGAGATCGAAGCTTCTTTTGGGAAAACTTTGTGAATCAAAGTTGTATACTTTGTAGAGGACTATAACTTTCATGTTGGAAGTTTTGTTTGAATCCAATTGCATCATGGTGAAAATGTCGGGCAAAGTTGGAAAAAAATAAGAAAATTTCATAACTTAGAAAAATTCCAAGTTATGAAATTTTTCAATCTTAAACCCTAATTTGCAAAATTAGGTTTCTTGATGAACAAGTTTCATGTTTTGACACATCTTGATGAAAAATGACCCTTGGCACTTGATTTTGACCAAAAAGTCAAAGTTTGACTTTTAGTGTACAGTCAAATTTTGACCAGTTGATTGAAAAATTCATCTGTCAATCCAATGCATTTAAGATCTTGTGAATAGGTCAAGATGATTCCATTGAGTCCTTGAATCCATTCTTGAACCCAATTTTCCATTGGCTAGGTGAAAAATCAGAAATTTCCCTTATACAATCAAAACCCTAAAAATGACCATTTTGCCCTTTTGATGATCTGATCAAATTTCTTGAGGAGTTGTGATCCAAACTTGATCAAATAGTTCATATGAGTCTATAATATTGATGTGGATAAAAAATTATGAGGTTTGACTGTAAATTGGCCATAGTTCACTTTTTCTCCGATACAATTGATTTTTAGGTCAACTGTCCAATTGACTGGGCAAAAATTTGATTCAAGGCTTGAAACATGGTGTGAACAATCTTATAAGTCCAACATGAAATATGAAAGTCACTTCGAGCATTGAAAGTCCAAAAATCCATGTGCAAACCTAAACCCTAATTTCAGGTCATCAGTGCAAGGAGATGTCTTGAGCAGAGCGAAACCCTAATCTTGTCTGGAGTCCAAAGAGTCTTGTGAGGGGGAAATCTTGATAAAATGAGAGGGTAAATTTTGGGGTACAACAGCTTGCTCGCACAAAAATAAATATTTTTCACAAAACACTTTCTTCTGAAATATTTTCAAAAACAAACACTTTGTACGCATTCTTAACTAATACAAGAATCATTAAAAAGTTGACATACTTAGGCATTTTTTTCAAAATATTTTCAAACACATACAGAAAAGCATTTTCAAACAAAAGTGAGCTAGCGATTAAGAGCCCGTAGATAACTACAGATGAAAAGGTTGCTAACACCTTCTCTTTTCATAACCTACACCCCGAACTCAGAAAATTCTCAAAGGTCTTTCCTGTTATTTTCACCCTTTCCTTATTGGATAAAAGAAAAGTCGATGGTGACTCTTACTATCCGCAACATTTGCGATAAAATGCAAAACCAAAAGTCAGCTCTCTCACTGTATTATAGAGGGAATATGATCTTTTGTATGATAATGATTTGATCGCGGGTCTTTTACTAAAGTATCCCCACTTTCGAGGAACATGACCATTATTTCGAAAGGCAACGAAGAGAAGCTACCCTAGAGGTGTGAGTGTGAAAGTGTGTTCGCTTCAGTTATTTATCTTGAAATTAGGGTTTTCTAAGTTTTTTTAGTCTTGCCATACAAACCCTAACTACTAGCAATTGCATAAAATATGATAGCAGAATATAAAGTGCGTAATGTAAACCTAAGACTATTACATGACGAGGAAGTTACATAAATATAGAGAGTGCGAGAAAGTAAATCCTAAAACTATTACATCTTGGAAGCAGATACATAATAGAGAAAAATCAAAAGAAATATAAAGCTACGCTATTATAGTCGATGGTTGCAACTTATACAATTGATCTAGGATTGTAAATAAATGAAGGAAAAGAAATAAGAAAAATAGAAAAAAGAAGTTTGAATGTTTTTGTGGTATTGTATGGAAAAAAATATTTATGATGATAGGTAAGGAAAAAAACCTAAAAATTCTAATTAATTTTAGTATTATTAAAAAAATGGTTAACTAATTAATTAATTAAAGGTTAATTAAAAAACCTAAGCCTAATTAATTAGGGTTTTTTTTAAAAGGTTTGTTAATGGTTAACTAAAAGAATTAGGGTTAGGGGAAGAAAAATCAAGGAAAACAAAGTTAAAAACCAAAATAAGAAAAATGTCAAGGGTGGGTGTTGAACCCACACCCTCCTGCCTTTGTCTTACATCATTTGCCACTGAGTCATGCATTGGTTGGTGTCTGTAGACTGAGCACTACATAAAATATATTAAACCTGTGAAAATTGGAAAATATGAAGAAAAAACAGCAAAAGGCAGGGATCAGACCCATGCCCTTATAGATCAATGTCTTAACGCGTGCGTTCCTGCCACTGGGGTGGCTGTTTCATTCGGTATTACAATGAAACCAAACAAATATAAAATAAAACAAATGACTGGGCTGGTCAGGCGCTGGAGCCCTAACTTCGGTCGTCTTCTCCGGAGACTTGATTTCTTGTACCTGCAAAATAGCAACTGTTAGCGTTCCAAAAGAATCCTACCCCCCCCCCCCCCCCTAATCTGACCCTTACGAGTTCAATGCTGGCCTTGGTTTTCACTAATTCTTCCTGCATAATGAGATACGAAGAGAATAAGGTGAATCAGTGTAACCATGACAATGCATGATTCTGGCCTCATGGGACTCATGCGATGGGTTAAACCTGTATATTTACACCTCAGAAACACATTAGCATGGTTAGTATGAATCAAAGCAACGTAAAAACTAAAATTTTAAATTCAAGAAAAACATGCAAATCGGTGATGTATAGATACAAGTTTCAGGCGCTTTTGACCATCCAGAACGATCATGTCTTACCCTACAACTCCTCAGGGATTGATTTGGATAGTTGTTTGGCTTTGAAAATGGCTGGAACAATGATTTCAAGTTTGCCCTAGTTTGGACAAATTTTGATATTTTTGAGGGAGTTCTCTTGCAAGGGTTTTGCGATCCTTCTTGTTTGAACATGAGGTATATTTATAGGCCAAAATTAGGTTAAAGGAAGATGGGCTTGGACCTTGTATGAAAACCTTTGATTTTGTTTTAAAAATAGAAATTGGAATAAGACAAAACATGAATATTTGTCTTGAAAATAATCCCCACACGATTTACAGCATATCTTGGGCCTCCAAAATGTTTGAAACAAAAGCCTTTTAAACATTGCACCTCTCTTTAATATTTATTTGATTTAATTTGAATTTAAATGAATAAAATCAAAATAAATGAAATAAAAAATCATCACGGTTCATGAATGGATTTGGAGGTCTATTGTAACGTTTAGAACACGTTTGGACTTTGAAAGATAAGCCCATTAGTCCAAAAATTTAAGTTTGATCAATTTGGGTTTCTTGCATTTTCTCAAAATTACCCAACTTGCATCAATCATAACTCTCTCAATTTTTATCATATGAAGGTAACATTGTTGGTTGATTGCATCAAGAATGGGCTTATGGATGCCATTTGGAGAGGTGAGAGAGAGTTGTCGGAGATGGGCTTATAGATGCCATTAAAAATAAATGTTGACTTCAACTGGAAGAAGTATCAGAATAAATCTTTGGTTTATTTAAACTGAACCAGAGAAAGGTCTACTGGAAAAGCATCAGGATAAATCATTGGTTGATTTAAATTGAATCAGCAGATGTTTGTACTTAACTTTAATTGGATAAGAATCAGAATAAATCTTTAAGTGATTTAAACTGAACTAGAGAAAGGTCTTGATTGTATTTAACTGGATAAGAATCAGAACAAATCTTCGGGAGATTTAAACTGAACCAAAAAAAGTGTCTACTGGAAAAGAATCAGGATAAATCATTGGTTGATTTAAACTGAACTAGCATATGTCTATAATTGTCTTTAACTGGATAAGAATCAGAATAAATCTTTGGGCGATTTAAACTGAACTAGAGAAAAGTGCCTACTGGAAAAGCATCAGGATAAATCATTGGTCGATTTAAACTGAACCAACAGAGGTCTATAATTATCGTTAACTGGATAAGAATTAGAATAAATCTTTGAGGGATTTAAGCTGAACCAGAGAAAGGTGTCTACCGGAAAAGAATCAGGACAAATCATTGGTCGATTTAAACTGAACCAGTAGAGGTGTCTATTTATCTTTAACTGGATAAGAATTAGAATAAATCTTTGGGTGATTTAAATTTAAACAGATAAAGTGTCTACCGAAAAAGAATCAGGATAAATCATTGGTTGATTTAAACTGAACTAACAGATGTTTGTACTGAGAATGACCCTCTGAGGAAATTACTGAAATAGCCCTTTATCAGATGTAGCCTTTGAGAAGACTGTTAGGTTATATAAGTAGTTGATGATGTTTGTCTGTTGATTGATCTTTCCTGAAAATGTAAAGATTTAGTTGTATGCAATGTCATGATGTATGAAATGCATTGCGTAATGATGTTCTCAAAATAAAAGAGATTGTGCTATATGCGTTTCGTATGCATATGCTATGATATTTTGTAAATGATGTATGAATGTGGAATGTTTTTTAAGTGCATTTGTAAATTCGAGCAACATCTTTGTCTGGGGAAAATATATCCCTGACTGTCGCTGGGGATGAAGAGTATGTGTATCTTCGATCTTTTGAGGATTGTATCCGCTGGGGACCCCTGCTTGCTGGTTTGAGGAAAATTCGTTGGGGAACATTGATTTTTACTATTTGTTTGAGGAAACTCGGTTGGAGAGTATTAATTCCTTCTTGGGGAGAAGAATTCAAGAATATTGGTTGTTCATTGCTCTATTGGGGAATTTATATCCTGACTGGAGATGGAAGAGGTGGATAACCTTTTGACTTATCTGGGGAAGATATGGTTGACTGGTATTTAATTTGATTCCAGGTTCCATAGAAACTCTTTGGGGATAGTGGTAACTTCACTAGGGAGAGGATTTTAGCCGGTGATTTATGGTAAAAACGTACTCAAGCTGGGGAGTGTCAGAATAAATCTATGCCTTGATTGTATCTGAAGATGTACTGAATGAGTATTAAAATTAATCTATATCTAGATCGTATGTGAACTGTATCTAGAAGAGAATCTAGGATGAGTGCCAGAAAGGATATATATTTAGATTGTATCTAAACTGTATCCGAAAGATGCATTGAATAAGTATCAGGATGATATCCATATCTGGATCGTATCTGAACCGTATCTGCAAGAGAATCTGGAATGAGTGTCAGAATGAATCTATATCTAGATGGTATCTGAAGTGTATCTAGAAGATACATTTGAATGAGTATCATAATGACATCCATATCTGGATCGTATCTGAACCGTATCTGCAAGAGAATCTGGAATGAGTGTCAAAATGAATCTATATCTAGATTGTATCTGAATTGTATCTAGAAGATGCATTTGAATGGGTATCTAGATGACATCCATATCGGGATCTTATATGAACTGTATCTGCAAGAGAATCTGGAATGAGTGTCATAATGAATTTATATCTAGATCGTATCTGAACTGTATCTGAAGTGAATATAGAATGAGTTCCATAATGAATCTATATTTAGATTGTATCTGAATTGTATCTGAAAACTGTTGGCAATCTCTATCTGTTTGGGAACTGACATGATGTGTGTAATGTATTGGTGCGTTTGTCGAGAGAAAATCAATACTCCTTTGTCCACTAGAGCGATCTACCGAAGATATTATGGGGATAATCCATAGAAGTAATTATGTGGGGATTTGTGGACTGCTTGAACTTTGTCCTAACTCCCAGAGTCTTGAGTAAATGATGATCAGGGTGATAAGTCTTCTACTAATAGACGGGTGACGAGATGAAGGGACATAGTCGTATATTTTAATCCCTAACTTTTTCTTGAACCGTCCTTTCAGATTTTCAGTCCACCGAAAACCTCTTTTTTCCCAAGCCGCCTTTTCAGGTTTTCGACTTGTCGAGGGTGCAGTTTTATTTATATATCCCTAATTTTTGCTCGAACTTTTTTGGTTCGCCGGGATGCCCTTATTTGGCCTAGGACAGTCAACCTACCGAGTCTTTTTTTTCATGCGTAGTATTTTTCGACTATGTCCGTGTTCACAGGGTGCAGAGAGTTGTCATTATTCATAGTAGTAAGTGTTGCAGCACTGCCAGAAAATGTTTGCTTGATCGTACATGGCCCGTTGCTGAAATTCAAGTTCAATGCCCCAGGTGATTCAGATGGAGATCTGCCCCTAGCTATTCAACACTTTTGAGAGATTCCTTGAATCTTGACTCGACTTCCTCCAGATCAGTTAGACACCGTGCCATACCCCTTGATTATGAAAGGCTTGTTACTGGAAATGTCTTTCCATCTGAGGTGTTTCTGTTCATTGAGAGGATTTCCATTCATTGAATACCCGTCGTGCAAATTTCTATGCTGTCGAACAATTAGTCATATGCAAATAATGGCATTTAAAAATGCAAAGCTTATGTCTGTCTTGAAGTTTTGAAAATGAATTTTTAGTAAACAAACAGAATTTTGTAAGAATATGAATTCAACTCAAGATTTATAATAAACCTTACAGGAGTCAGGATACCTTTTATAACAGTATTCTTTCGAACTAACCCATGCTTCTGCTAGGACTTTTAAAGGTTGTAATCTAACCTGGTTCACGGTTTAAGAAACAAAGGATAAAGGCTCAAACTTTATTTATACGCAACCCGTTCTCTGTGACGTTCTTCTAGCCCTATACGCAGTTAATTGTGCATAATTGAGTCTGGAATGATATTTTGGTGATGGTTTGGATACTGGAAGTTTATTTGAGAAGGCAGACATTTTTTGTGACATTTTTTCTGTTGTCGAGGATTCGTAACAACCTCTTTTTTTATTATATCTAGTTTTGCCTGACTATTTTGTTTGAGATTGCAGTCAGCGGGATGCCCCAGTTTTTCTTAAGTCTCCTTCATAGGTTTTGACTTAGCGGGATCTTCTTTCGAAAGGTAATGACTACATGATTTAATAATTACGCGGAACCATCACCTAATTTTTATTCGGAAGGATGTCTTTGATACTTACGTCGTGTATGAAGGTAGAGTTTACGACTGAATGCACATTTGAATTAACTGAGAAATTACCCTGCCCCGGGCTACGATTAAAGGTTTCAATTTGCATGAAAAAGAAAACTCCTACTTTTTAGGCTCAAAGGGGTTGATTAGGGATTATTTTCCTTATAACTCCAGTGTTTAGGATTTGAAATAACACTTGTACATCGTTAGCAGGGTCTGTTCCAAAGCATACTGGTATTATTTTTATCATCCTCCTTCTAAAGGCTTACAAATTTTAATCGAGAGTTAAATATCATAAAAAAGGAAGTAAAAGCATAGTTTAAATATATTCAAAACAAATGGACTACTTCAAGCCAAACATATGCAATGCATTAATGGAATAACAAATTTTGACATAGAATAAGTGTTCAAACAATCAAAAGAAATTACAATTTGAAAATTCAAATGAAATAAACGCTCTCAAACTTGGAAATGATTTGGCATGGGAGCAGTGATCACATTGGCGGTCTTAGGAGGGTAAAATTCAACCTCCTTAGCATCAATCATGTCTTGAATCTTGTTCTTAAACACCCAACAGTCATTCGTATCATGGCCAGGGCTATTGGAATGGTATGCACACCTTGCATTAGGATGATAGCTAGGAGCAGAAGTATTGGGATTCCGAAGAGGATCTTTCAATGTTATCAGCTCTGCCTTCATCAGGTGTTGCAGTGCCTGGGATAATGGAATGTTGATCTTAGTAAATTGTCTCTTAGGTGCATCTGGCCTACGCTAATTGCCTTGCTTTTGATGTTGCGTTGGTTCAGGATTGAAGATTAACACAGCTCCCGCAGATTGGTTGTAGTCTCTCTTATTACAACCATTCTAGCCATACACAACATTGGCTTCCTTCTTACCACCAAACAACTATTTCTCACCATTAGAAGAGGTAGCCATCAGGATCTTACCATTATTTATACCACTTTCAATTCTTTCCCCAGTCAGAATCATCTTCGTAAAGCTGGACGACGAGATTCCAATCAACAAGTTAAAGAACGGGTCTTTCAGAGTACCCATGAACATGTCTACCATTTCCCAATCAGTCATAGGAGGTTGCACCATACCATCTAAATCCCTCCATTTCTGCGCATATTCCTTGAACCCTTCTCTTGAGCCCATGGACATATTCTGCAATTGCACTAAAGTTGGTGCCAGGCCAGCATTGTATTGATAATGCTTATAGAAAGCAGCAGCCAAATCTTCCCAGGTGTGGATATTGGTTCCCTCCAGCTGATAGAATCATTCCAGTTGTGTGCCAGCTAAACTTTCTTGGAAGAAATGGACCCATAACTTCCGTTCAGCGGTGTGATGTTGGATCTTTCTGATGTATAACCTCAGGTTAAGTTTAGGACAAAAGACCCCATCATATCTGGCAAAGATAGGGACCTTGAACTTAGGTGGGATGACCACCACTAGGACCAAACCTAGTTCACCGAAATCCAATCCTGGTATCTTCTAGACTTTCATTTCCTTGAGCCCGTCCTCCAACTGCTTATATATGTCATCCGCAGGAGGATATTGTTCGTCAGAAAAGTCTTCATCTTCAGGAGTATTCTCTTAACCCTTATTTTTATTTCCATCTTCATCATTGTTGTCATCTTCTTCAGAGGAGTCATCTTCCACTTGGATTGGTTGAGAAGGACCCTTGAACCTCCTCCCCATGTTGAGGATAGCAGCAGGCTTTTTGGTCTTCTTTTTCTTGGCGACAAGTGCCAACATCTCTTCTTGCCCTTGGGCCAGATTCATGAGAGTTTCCTAGAACTGGGCGTGTTGAGCCTGGAGATTCTTTACGGTTTGTTCGAGGGCCATTTTTCTGCTGAAATAAATAGCGAGAAAATGAGAAACCTGTCTTGAGAACTACCTGTCATGTAATGACATGCATGCAATATTTTCAAGGATCTCGCAGGATAGACAAAAGTGAACATTTAGAAGTTGATGTAGCTTTGACTGAAGAACTTTGCATCTTTGAACGTCCTTCTATGAGAATCAAGCTCACCATGTAAACTGGGTCTTAGAATTTGACTCAAAATAGTGTACTTTGGTCTTTGACGACATTAGTTAGAGGAAAATAAGTCTCGTTACCCCTTTCTAAATGTCGGCTCATGATACTTTACCGATATTTGGTTAGAGGAAAAATAAATCCTCATCCCCCTTGCTAGGTGTCTGGTTTATGATTACCTGCATCACAGGCCCTTGAGATCCTTGAAATAGGTAATGGAAATGATATGGCATGATGTCATGATGTGTATGCTATGCACCAAGCAAAAGTGTAAGGCAGTGAAAACAAGTAAGTCTTTCAAGAAGTCTAAGTTATTGGATAATGACTACAAACAAGTCCTGCAAGGAATTCAAGTTGTTAGATAATGAATGCAAACAAGTAACACAAGTAGCCTTAGGTTCAGGATTGCATGGAGTTTATAGGTAAGTACCCTCTTGAAGTTTAGTTGGTTCAACCTGTCCTAAAAGAAGTAACCGGGTTCTAAGGAATCTCAATCACTGATCTTTCTTCATCTGGCATTGTTTCAGCTCAAGCGATATTTTCTCAGAGCCGAAATACCCCGAAAGCTTGATCTCAATGAGTGTAGTATTGAGTATCAACCAATCTTTAGTTTTGCACTGAAGCCGGCTATCTCACTACTTTATAATGGCCAAGTTTTTTCAACTAAGGTTCTAAGTTCAGTTAGTGCTTCATGACACCACACAGCGGCCCTGTATTCTCCTTGATTCAACACAAAGAATACCAGTACCAACAAACGTGTCACACTAACGTATCCATCGCTTCAACCATATCGGTCTACACCGTACAATCTCCACGATCTATTGCTACTTACATAAAGTGCCCCAGATCCGGGTATATGATCTTTAAGAATAACCTAAACATAAACCCGAAATGTAAAGCAAGCAAGTAAAACAAGTTAAGCATTTTAAATATGATCTAGCTCTAAGGTAACCCCACTTTTAGTTTTATTCCCCAGTAGAGTCGCCAGTTCTGTAATACGGTGGGAGAATTGACTTTAATGGTTTTTACATTTTATTACAAATGTTGCGGTTAGCAAGAGTCGCCACCGACTTTTCTTTTATCCAACAAAGGAAAGGGTGAAAAGAATAGGAAATACCTTTTTAAAGATTTTGAGTTTGGGTTGTAGGTTATGGAAAGGGAAGGTATTAGCACCCTTTCCATCTATAGTTATCTATGGGCTCTTAGTTGCTAGCTCACTTTGAAAATGCTTTTTAGTGTAAGTGTATTTGAAAATATTTTTTGAAAATACTCCTTAGTGCGGCGAACTTTGTAGACTCTCGTATCATTGAGAACGCATACAAAGTGTTTTTTATCTTTGAAAATACTTAGAAGAAGAAAGTGTATGTGTGAGAAAATGATTTGTTTTGTGAGCAAGAAACTACAAGTGGTCTACCTACTCGAATAATATTTGTTCTTTTCCTATTTTCCATAAGATAGTGATATCCTACCATTAGTTAGTAGGAAGCACTATCATTGGATGTTTGAGGGACATGCACGGGTCATCATACAATCACGAAGGCAACTTGTAGGGCACTTTAGCAATCTTATCTTAAGGGACTAGATCGTTTACCGAGGGCAGAATCAAAGGGTCATCAAGGGACTACAATATTTTTTGTATCGTAGGGAATTTGCTAAAGTGTCCCCATGTTCGAGGGACATGACTGTTTGTTTTCTGAAGGCAACAAGTGAGGGTCACCCTAGAGGTGAGCGTGTGTGAAGTGTGTTGTGTTTCAGTTATATTTCTCTTGAATGTTAGGTTTTCTAATGTTTGCTTTTAATTCTTATCATGCAATACATATTAGCATACATCTAGAAGTTAAATATATACAAGTACGGAAAAATAAAAATGCGGAAATTAAACTATGTTATTACATCGCTTCGGGATGCGGGAAATACAAACTAGAAATGGGGGAAAGAAAAATGTAAAAATTCCTAGTTTAAACTATTACATCCCTTTGTACAATTACATAATTACTATAAGGAGAAAAATAAATAAACGCATGGAGAATGAGAAGGGGAAAATATAAAATCTTAAAGAATTCTAAGTAGAAAAATATTTTTTTTTGTTTTCAATTAAAAAAAGCTTTATGATAATAAACCTAATCCTAAACAATTTTAATTAGAAAAATAAACTCAAAATGATTTTAATTAATTAATTTTTATTGTAAAATTAAAGTTAATTAATTAAATAAATCTAATTTTTATTTGATTTTATGATTTTATTAAAAAATTTAATTAAAAAGAAAAAGAAAGAAATGAATTAAAACAAAAATAAATAATAAACAAAAAAGAGTTATGGGCTAAAAGTTCTTGAATCGTGCGCTTTGGATCAAAATGCACAGATCAGAGGAAAATGGTATCTATCAAATCCGCGTGCATGAAAGTGTATAAATGGTTAGAACCTGTTCATCAAGTACTCAAAAAACACGTTAATAATAATCATTAAGCTCAATACAAAGTAAAACAAAAGAACATGAATCTCAAAATGTTATGCGACCGGAAATGTATGTTATGCCTTTATCATGTGTTTTGGACCATGGTAACTGGTCTAAGCTTACCCTTTCACGTTCGGGAATAGGATAAGGATAGATTTATGGGATGAGAAGGCCTACAGGTAGAGATTTGAAGCACGAAGGTTCTTGAGAATTTTTTGACAATTTTGCAAGCTTCTATGCATATTATTTTTTGGAGAATTTTGAAATGGCTTTGGTATGCAAGAATTTTGTGGTCTTTGGAGTTGCTATGCCTGAGTACTTATAGAGAGAGTGAATGGGCTAGCAAAGATGGAAATGAATCAATCATTTAACCATGTTTTAAGACAAGAATCAAAATTTGAAAACTCGTCAAACTTTGTAGCATTTAACCATATTCTAAGACAAGAATCAAATTTTGAAAACTTGCCAAACTTTGTAGCATTCTTGACATTTTTATTTTTTGCATGAATTTAGACACATTGTTAGCTTGCTTGAATATTTGGGATTCAATCTTGACCCATAAATCCAATCATGCGCCTAAGCCCATTAGCCACACTTTTTGTTTTGATTTAATTTGTTTTAAATGAATAAAAATTCAAATAAAATAAATAAAAATCATGAAAAATAAGGGAATGGTTTTAGGATTCCTGAGATATCATGAACATGTTTGAGTCTCAAAAATTAAGCCCATTGGTTCAAAGATTCAAAATTGCCCAATTTGAACTTCATGAATTTCTTCAAAATATCTCAACTTGTGTGTTGTACCCCAAAATTTGCCCTCACATTTATCAATATTATTCTCACAAGATCTCTTTGACTCAAGACTGGATTAGGGTTTGACCAGCTCAAGACCTCTTATCAGGCACTAATCACCCAAAATTAGGGTTTGAGTTTGCCCAAAGATTTTTGGACTATCAATGCTTCATAGGACTTTCAAACATCATTATGGACCCCTAATATTACTCATGACAAGTTTCAAGCCTTGAATCACATTTTTTATCAGTCAATTGGACAGTTGACCTACAAATCAGTTGTATTGGAGAAAAAGTCAACCATGACCAATCTATAGTTAAACTTCATAATTTTTTATCCACATCAACATTTTAGACTCATATGTATTATTTGATCAAGTTTGGACCACAATTCCTCAAGAAATTTGATCAAATCATCAGAAGGGCAAAATGGTCAAAATTAGGGTTTTGACTAAGAAAGGGCAATTTCTTATTTTTGACCTAACAAATTACCAATTTGTTTGAAGCATGATTTCAAGGATTCAATTGTATCATCTTGACCTAATTACATGGTTCAAAACATTGCAAATCCATTGGATAGACAGATGAAATTTGCAATCAACTGATCAAAAGTCAATTGTATACTGAAAAGTCAAACTTTGACTTTTTGGTCAAAATCAAGTGCCAAGGATCACAATTCATCAAAACATGTCAAAATGTGAAACTTGTTCATCAAGAAACCAAAGATTGAAGATTTGATTTTGAAATTTGAAATTTTTCTTAACTTAGAAATTTTTCTAAGTATAGAAAATTTCTTATTTTTTCTCAACTTTAAGCCATTTTTTCACCATGTTACAAGATGATTCAAAGAAAGTTCCCAACATGAAAGTTTTAAAAATCCACGAAATCTACAACTTTTCCTCACACATTTTTCCCTAAAGATGCTTGGATATCAAGATATAATTTTATGAATACATGTCCATGAACTAAAATAACTTAGTGAAATTTTGCCCTAATTTAGGCAGGTTTTTGACCCAACTTCATAGAAATTTTTCACCTAGTTCCAAGAGCAATATTTAAATGCATTTCAAAGATGAGTTATATAGAACATTGCAAGCTTTCCAAAATGTCAAAGAAATCCTTGAGATCATTTTTTAGTAGGGAGAATCGAAGAGATGAAATTGGCAATTTCTCACTTTGAATTCAAGCCATTTCATGAAGAACAAAATTCAAATCTGAACATATGCTGCCTAATTCTTGCTTTACAGGTCTCAAACTTGTTTCTCACTTCATAATTTAATGTTTACTCAGTTGACAAAGCCTTAATCCAAGCCCAAGGGTCTTTGTCCAAGCTTTAATTCCATAAATGGCACAAAGTTGCCATTGCCATTTTGGAAAAGCTTAACTTTTGCAACTTTTCAATTCTTGAGCATTGGACCTGTCTTCTCTGCACACACAAGTGCTACAAACCTAAAGCAATTTGTATAGAGATTGTATCAACTCCAAGCAGGCCAGTACAAGCATGTAGAGACTTGTCCCTTCACTTTGCTTCAAAAGCAATAAAGTGTGCAAAAAGCCTACAACTCAAAAATCTGTTGAGGAGCTGACTCGAAACCTTTTCTATACTAATACACAAACCCATTAAAACTTAGAACATGATTTCTAAAGGCCTAAAACACTCCAAAACACCCTCTCACCAAAAACCTGTCAAAAACATGCAGTTTGAGAACAAGCATAGCAATCCACAAATTGACTCGTGTGTTTCAAGTTTTAATCACTCAAACACTTTACCTACCTCATATCTAAGTGTTCCAGACCATCACCCCTTCACTGTAACTCCTCCTTCTTCATCTGTCATTTTTGTTTTCCAAGCTTGCAAGTTGACTTGTATAGAGAGTTCCAGACACTTCCAAAGCAAGGCAAGGATTGGAACACACTCAGGAAGGTTCAAGCAAGCTAAAGGAACCTTCAGGCCTTCCTAAATCTCACTCAAACTCCATTCACGATCTCAGCTGAAAGAGGTAAGAATTCCAACTTTTATCTCATCATACAGGCATCCATTAGCCACGATTTGTGAAAGAAAAACGTAGATATTATAGTGCTGAAACCAACCATGTGCATAGGTTCCATTTCTGTTCATTATGTGTAGAGAATTTTGGAGTTCAAATTTATATAAAAATTAGGTTTAAAATTAGGGCTTTCAAAATTCATTTTAATCTTTGATTGTTAGTTTCCATAAGTCACATGTCTGAAACCGTGGCAAAGAATACTATCATTTTCATGTTGGAAGTTTCCATTTTCATGGAGAAATGAGAGAGATATGCTTGGTCTGGCTAGCTAGAGGAAGAAGACGAAGTACAGGGCAAAGGAAGTTGTTTGTGTTTGTTTTTCTTTTTTCATTTGAACTAACCGATGTACAACCACCCTAGTGGTAAGGCAGCACACAAAAATGCTCAAGGTCACAGGTTCGAGCCTTGGCGCTGCCTTTTTGCATTTTTCACATTTCTTTCATCTTTTTTGACTTGCTTGCAGCATGGGCTCAGCACCTATGGGCCTCATTTTTTGCTAATATTCACCTCCTTTTCTCTTAACAGCACCCCTGGCCCAACCATTTTATTTATTTGTTTTATTTTCTTTTTTTGTTTCATTAAATATTTTCTGTAATACAAAAAATCATGAAAAATATAAAACATGATAAATATTGCATTTTGTTTATTTTATTTTATTTTCACATAAAAAATATTTTTATTAAACTATATATTAATTATTTTTCTTAAATAAACTTGTAAATATAAAAAAATAGAATTAGGTTAATTATTTTATTCCTTTTCATTTCACACTTGTAAATATTTATTTTGACATATAAAAACCAAATATTTTCATAAAATATTATTTATTATTTGTAATACAAAAAATACCTAAAAATAATACCTAAAGAACTTTATTTTCTTTTAAATTAGAAATTAGGGTTAACTTTTGTTTTCAAAAATTAATTTCTTTTTCTTAAGTTTATTAGACTTAAGTCAAAACTCTTTTCCATATGAAAAATAAAACAAAATCTTTTTCTTGCATATACATAACATTACATTTAATTTATATTGTATATTGTTTATTCAAACATTTGTACAAATTCGATTTGGTTGTAATAGCTTAATTAGATTTACATTATTGCAAATCCCCATTCATAATTTGTATTCCCCCTCCCATAAAAATGTTGTAATAGCGTAATAATCTTTAAATTTCACAATTTACCGCTTTCACATACAATGCTAGTAACTAGGGTTTGAATGGCAAGATAAAAACAAATCAAATAGAAAACCCTAAATCCAAGACAAAATCAAAGCATGAAAATAACACACTTGCACACAGGCATCCTTAGGGTTTCTCCACTTGGTTGCCTTATACAAAAATAGCCATATTACGCATGCGAAGTATCTTGGCAAAACAAACAAATATAAGATCATAGTCCCTCGATGACGCTATTCAAAGTTTCCTTACAAAATGATCTTGGTCCCTCAAAAATGCTAAGATACTTTGCAACATTGCTAGTCATGGTTATACGATGACCCACGCCCGTCCCGTTTACATCCAAATATAGGGTTGCTTACCAAATCAATGGTAAGACAACAATGTCAAAGGAATAGAAAATGAACAAGAAAGACATTTGAGTAGGTAGATTGCTTCTAGTTACTTGCTCTATTTTCAAACAAATATCCTTGCTATCTTTAAAACAAACACACACATTTCAAAAACATCTTACACACATTGAAAACATTTTCAAAAAGACAAACATCTTTGTATACATTCTTACGAACGAGAATCATTACAAAGATTGCCTAAATAATGACCTATTTTACAAAATACTTTAAAAACCACACAAAGCACAATTTCAAAACAAAAGCAAGTGATCTAGCAAGTAACTAAGAGCCCATGGAAAACCATGGATGAAAAGGGTGCTAATACCTTCCCTTTTCATAATCTACCCCCCGAACTCAAGAAACAATCTCAAAAGTCTTTCCTGTGATTTTTCACCTTTCCTTTTGGATAAAAGAAAAGTCGGTGGCGACTCTTGCTAACCGCAACATTTGCGATAAAACGCAAAACCCTCAAGTCATTTCTCCCACCGTATCATAGAACTGGCGACTTTGCTGGGTAAATTTTATAAAAGTGGGGTTACCTTAGGGATAGATCACATTTATTTGCTTACATTGTTTGACTTGTTTGCTTTACATTATGGTTCTTTGTTTGGGTTTGAAATCCTCTACCCAGATTTGGGATACATTATAGGTAAATAGCAATACTTTGTGGAAACTGTGCGGGGTATACCGACATGGTCTAAGCAATAGCTATGTTAGTGTGACATATTTGTAGGTACCGGTAGCCTTTGAGTCAATTAAAGAGAATACGGGGCCGCTAAGGGATGTCATGAAGCACTAATGAACTTCTAGAACCCTATACTTGACCAACTTGTCCTTTAGGATGTAGTGAGATGACCGGCTTTGGTGAAGTCCGAAGTTGGTAGATACTCGGTACTACACTCATTGAGGGTTGGTTTCTTGAGATATTTCGGTCGCCATTAAAGAGGCTTGAGCTGAAACAATGACCAAGGAAACAATCCGGTGATATTGAGCTCCTTAGAAGCCGGTTACTATTATTAGGACAGGTTTAAGCCAACTAAACTTCAAGAGGGTACTTACCTATAAAACCCCATGCAAGCCTAAACTAAGAACTTGTTTGTTTTGCTTGTATATGCATACTTGTACATAACATCATGGACATCATGAGCATCATATTCATTCACTAACCATTTCAAGGATTTTGGAGATTCATCTTTGTTCTTGTTTTGCAGGATATGGATTCACTTCGTAGGAAAACTATCCAAGTCAACCTTGTAAGAATTCCTCCACAACTTAAGGAGCTAGCTTCAAGGATCCCTGAGAACTCTCCATTCACCGTTAGGCATGGTTGTCTACTCAACTTGGTCACCTCCAACACATATGAGGATATGATGAAGGTGATGTTCCTTTTCTTTGATCCTTTGCACCATTGCTTCACATTTCCCGACTATCAGCTTGTGCCTACTTTGGAATAATTCTCTCAACTCTTGAGGATTCCCATTCTCAATCAACTACCTTTCAACGGTACGGAAAGATACCCGAAGCTAGAAGAGATTGCTCAAGCTCTGCACTTGCACTCATCTGATGTCACAACCCATTGGGAAACTAGAAGTGGTGTCAAAGGCTTCTTAGCAAAGTTTATGTTTGAGAAAGCCCAAAGTTGTTGGAATTCCTTAGACTTGCAAGCTTTTGAGGAAATTGTGGCTCTCCTAATCTATGGGATGGTTTTGTTTCCCAATCCTGACCAACTCATAGTGTGAGTGTCGTCAAAATCTTCATGTCACACAATCCGGTGCCTACGTTGCTAGGGGATATCCTACACTCTTTTCACACTCGCACAATGAGGAAAAGATGTGTCCTTATGTGTTGCACTCCTCTCCTAGCAAGATGGTTTATTTCTCATCTTCCCCAATCAGTCTTAAAGAATGAGCAAGGATTAAGGTGGTCACAAAGGTTAATGACTCTCAAACATTCAGATATTCATTAGTGCTCCCGATCCAAAGAGAATGTTATCATTGTGGACCGTTGTGGGGAACTCCCTAATGTCCCTCTACTTGGAATTAGGGGAAGCATAACTTACAACCCATGCTTAGCTCTAAGACAGTTTGGTTATGCCCGAAGGGATGGCCCGCATGAGATGCTGATTCAAGGCTTAGTATTCGACTACGACAACGACGATCAAGGTCTTCGCCAGAGATTCATCTGAACTTGGAGGATGCTAAACAAGGTGGATAGAAAGACTTTGGGACACAAGAATTCCATCCCTATTGAGCCTTACCTCAAGTGGGTACGAACTCGCTCTCAAAGTCTTATGATGCCTTACCTTCCATTCTCTCAGCGATCGTTGAGCCTGTTAAGGAAGGAGAAGTTCCATACATTATCCTACATTCGGACATGCCCACATCTCTTGAAGACCTACAAAGGGATTGGATACAGCTCAAAGGAGAGAAAGATACTTCTGAATCCCAATTCTACGCAAGCGAGAAGAAGGTTTTGGAACTCACTAGGCAACTTCATGAGGAGCAGACTCTAAATGCCTACATTGCACCAAAGAGGATGCACACAACTTTTTTATCTTGGAGTGTTGTATTATTTTACCCAAGGGGAATTGATGTACTCAAAACTCTATCTTATTAATATAATGTGTGTTTATTTTTGTCTAAAACGAACTTGAATCTTTAAAAATCCTTGAAAACATTACATATGCACATATCATTCATCATAACATAAACAGGTCTTTTGCAATGAGTTTCCTCATCTCTCTACTGTTTATTTCAGTAAAATGGATCTCGAACAAACAGTCAAAGATCTTAAAGTTCAAAACACACAGTTTCAACAGTTACTCATGACCCTAGCCAAGGGGCAAGAAGAGTTGAAGACTTTGTTAGCTGAAGAAAGAAAGAAGAAAACAAAGAAGGTCACTGGGGTTTTGAACATAGGGAGAAGGTTTAAAGGATAGACTAGAAGAACCTTGAATTTTGCAGCCACTTCCAGGGAAGGAGAAGGGAAAGGAAAAGAAACAGTGGTTCTGTCAGAATTTGAAGAGGAGGAAGAAGAGGAAGACTACTCCGAGGAACAGTATCCTCCAGCAGATGATAAGTACAAACATCTTGAAGAGCGTTTGAGCGCTATGGAAATACAAAAGGTGCCAGGTCTAGACTTTGAAGAATTGGGACTAGTGTCAGGAATTCTAATTCCACCGAAGTTCAAAATGTAGTTGTTTGCAAAATATGATGGGGTGTCATGTCCTAAGATACACCTCCGATCATATGTGAGAAAGATCCAGCCGCACTCTGTCGATAAATACCCGTGGGTGCATTTTTTCCAAGATAGCATATCTAGAACACAACTCGATTGGTTTTACCAATTGGAAAGGGCCAACGTCCACAACTGGGAAGATCTTGCCGCAACTTTCTATAAGCAATACCAATATAATGCAGATTTGGCACCTACCCGTACTCAACTTCGGGGTATGGCCATGGCTTCCAATGAGGGTGTCAAGGATTACGCGTAGAAGTGGAGAGATCTAGCTGGGAGAGTTCAACCCCCTATGTTTGAAAGGGAGTTGGTGGATATGTTCTTAGGCACTCTATCGGGCCCTTTCTTCAACCATCTGATTGGAAGCTCATCTGCAGAACTTACTGAGTTAATACTGACCGGAGAAAGGGTGGAAGCTGGCATAAAAAATGGAAAGATTCAGAAGGATTCATCTGCCTCTACAGTTGTGAGTAAACCTTTCATTGGGAAGAAAGAAGTAGTTGTTGTATATCCATAAAGGAACCAAGGGAGAGCCGAGCGCCGACCAATGGTGGGGGTTGTCATGATCCCAAAGCCTACATTTGATTAACCAAGAAGTAATCAACCGAGGGTGGAGAGGCCAGTCCGGAAATTCACCAGAATCAATATGACTCTAGCCCAGGTTTTACCGCACCTTCTGAAATCTAATTTGGCAACTTTAAAAGAAGCTCCAAAGAACCCCAACACATCGTCCCCTCATTATCACCCAAATGCCCGATGCGCATATCATTCCGAAAGTCCGGGTCATGACACTAACAACTGTTGGGCTTTGAAAAACAAAATTCAAGACCTTATAGACGCAAAAGAGATTGAGTTTGATGCACCCGAGAATCCAAACGTCATTTCTGCTCCTATGCCTAGACATGGTCACCACACTAATGTTGTTGAAGAATATTTGTTTGTTACCATAATTGATGAACTCTTGACTCCACTCCCAATCATTAAGATAAATTTGTTAAAAGCCGGTGTATTCCCGAGTTGTAATGAAGACTTCCATCTTTGCTCATCCTCACCAACTGTTTTCCCTTTGTTGAAAGTAGGCATTCAACGCTTGATAGACAACAAAGAGATTCTGTTTGATAGTACTCATGTTTCACCTGTTCCTTTTGAAGACATTTCAAACATAACCATCTCCACCAATTCTTCCAGGGTTCCTGTTGAGGAGATAATTTTTGAGTAGGGAGAATCGAAGAGATGAAATTGGCAATTTCTCACTTTGAATTCAAGCCATTTCATGAAGAACAAAATTCAAATCTGAACCTATGCTGCCTAATTCTTGCTTTACAGGTCTCAAACTTGTTTCTCACTTCATAATTTAATGCTTACTCAGTTGAAAAAGCCTTAATCCAAGCCCAAGGGTCTTTGTCCAAGCTTTAATTCCATAAATGGCACAAAGTTGCCATTGCCATTTTGGAAAAGCTTAACTTTTGCAACTTTTTAATTCTTGAGCATTGGACTTGTCTTCTCTGCACACACAAGTCATACAAACCTAAAGCAATTTGTATAGAGCTTGTACCAACTCCAAGCAGGCCAGTACAAGCATGTAGAGACTTGTCCCTTCACTTTGCTTCAAAAGCAAGAAAGTGTGCAAAAAGCCTACAACTCAAAAATCTGTTGAGGAGCTGACTCGAAACCTTCAGGCATTCCTAAATCTCATTCAAACTCCATTCACGATCTCAGTTGAAAGAGGTAAGAATTCCAACTTTTATCTCTTCATACAGCATCCATTGGCCACGATTTGTGAAAGAAAAATGTAGATATTATAGTGCTGAAGCCAACAATGTGCATAGGTTACATTTCTGTTCATTATGTGTATTGAATTTTGGAGTTCAAATTTCTGTAAAAATTAGGTTTAAAATTAGGGCTTTCAAAATTCATTTTAATCTTTGATTGTTAGTTTCCATAAGTCACGTGTCTGAAACCGTGGGAAAGAATACTATCATTTTCATGTTGGAAGTTTCCATTTTCATAGAGAAATGAGAGAGATATGCTTGGTCTGGCTAGCTAGAGGAAGAAGACGGAGTACAGGGAAAAGGAAGTTGTTTGTGTTATGTTTTTCTTGTTTCATTTGAACTAATGGATGTACAGCCACCCCAGTGGTAAGGCAGCGCGCAAAAATGCTTAAGGTCACAGGTTCGAGCCTTGGCGCTGCCTTTTTCCATTTTTCACATTTTTTTCATCTTTTTTGACTTGTTTGCAGCGTGGGCTCAGCACCTATGGGCCTCATTTTTTTGCTAATATCCACCTCCTTTTCTCTTAACAGCACCCCTGGCCCAACCATTTTATTTATTTGTTTTATTTTCTTTTTTTGTTTCATTAAATATTTTCTTTAATACAAAAAATCACGAAAAATATAAAACATGATAAATATTGCATTTTGTTTATTTTATTTTATTTTCACATAAAAAATATTTTTATTAAACTATATATTAATTATTTTTCTTAAATAAACTTGTAAAAAAAATAGAATTAGGTTAATTATTTTATTCCTTTTCATTTCACACTTGTAAATATTTATTTTGACATATAAAAACCAAATATTTTCATAAAATATTATTTATTATTTGTAATACAAAAAATACCTAAAAATAATACCTAAAGAACTTTATTTTCTTTTAAATTAGAATTTAGGGTTAACTTTTGTTTTCAAGAATTAATTTCATTTTCTTAAGTTTATTAGACTTAAGTCAAAACTCTTTTGCATATGAAAAATAAAACAAAATCTTTTTCTTGCATATACATAACATTACATTTAGTTTATATTGTATATTGTTTATTCAAATATTTGTACAAATTCGATTTGGTTGTAATAGCTTAATTAGATTTACATTATTGCAAATCCCCATTCATAATTTGTATTCCCCCTCCCATAAAAATGTTGTAATAGCATAATAATCTTTAAATTACGCAATTTACCGCTTTCACATACCATGCTAGTAACTAGGGTTTGAATGGCAAGATAAAAACAAATCAAATAGAAAACCCTAAATCTAAGACAAAATCAAAGAATGAAAATAACACACTTGCACACAAGCATCCTTAGGGTTTCTCCACTTGGTTGCCTTATACAAAAATAGCCATATTACGCATGCGAAGTATCTTGACAAAACAAACAAATATAAGATCATAGTCCCTCGATGACGTTATTCAAAGTTGCCTTACAAAATGATCTTGGTCCCTCAAAAATGCTAAGATACTTTGCAACATTGCTAATCATGGTTATACGATGACCCACGCCTGTCCTGTTTACATCCAAAGATAGGTGTGATACGGCGGGAGAACTGACTTGAGGTTTTGCGTTTTTATTCGCACTTGTTCGGTTTAGCAAGAGTCGCCACCGACTTTTTATTTTATCCTAAGGAAAGATTAAAAAGCACAGGAAAAACCTTTTGAGATGTTTCGTGGGTTCGGGGGGTAGATTATGAAAAGGGAAGGTATTAGCACCCTTTTCATCCATGGTTATCCATGGGCTCTTAGTTACTTGTTTTAGATCACTTGCCTTTGATTTTCAATTGCTTGAAATGGTGGTGTGTGTGTGTGTTTTGAAAATGTTTTGAAAAAGATGCCTTTGTCTCGGCAACCGTTGTAACAATTCTTTACTCGAATGTTTTACAAAGGTGTGTGTCTTTTCGAAAAGATGTTTCAAAGTTTTTGGAAGTTTGTTTTGAAAGTTGTGTTGTGGAGTGGGTTTTGAAAAGTAGGCAAGCGTGTTTTGCAAGTTGATCAAGTAACTAAGAGTCGTCTACCCCTAAATTTACTCAAAGATTTTTCTCATGTTTTTAACCCTTTTAACAGTATTGTTCCACCATTGTATTTGGTGGACAATCTTGTGTTAGGATGTTTAACGGGACAGGCGCGGGTCATCGTATGGACCATGAATGCAATGATGCCAAGTGTCTTTGGCAATTTTGATTGAAGGGACTATGATCATTTCGTTTAGGCAACTTTCGAAAGCGTCATCGAGGGACTATGATCATTTGAATTGTTTTGTTTTGCCAAAGAAACTCAACGTGCAAGCATGGCCCATTTTGGAAGGCAACGAGTGGGATTACCCTAGGGGTGCAAGTGTGAATTGTGTATTGATTGTCATGCATTTATCTTTGTATTAGGTTATCTAGCGGTTGATTCTATTTACATACAAAACTCTAGGTCTAACCATGGTATATTTGAAAGCGATAAATTGCGGGAATTTAAAGTCTACGCTATTACAAATAAGTATCCGGGAATGGGGGTACAAATATTTACAAATGGGGATGAGACTTTAATAGGAGAGTAGTGTCCAAATAATTTACAACCAAATCGAATTAATCGCTATATAAAATGTATCAATGCATAAGAATAAAAGAGAAACAAGATATGTATTGTAAATGTGTATGTGAAGCTTTACAAGTGACGTAAGATGTTATCTTAATGCGAAATTAAGTATTTTATTTATTCTTGTATTATTATCTTTTTCGTGTTTTTGTTAAATATGTACAAAAAGATTTTAAAGAAAAAAGTGTTTTAAGTTTAATTATCCTATTGTCTAGGTATTAATGTACAAAATTAAAAAAAGGAATTTTTAGACAAAAATCTATTATCTTAATTAAACTTAATATTCATGTATTTTTTCAAATATAATAAAATAAAAGAAAGTTTTGTATGAAAATAAGGTATTGTTTTATTTAACAAAATAAAATATATTAGTTAAAAAAAGAAAAATAAAAGGATAAGTAAAAAAAGATATCAGTTAAAAAAAAAGAATTGGATGGGCTTAGGTGTTTTATTCTGGCCCAAACAGAAATCAAAAAAGGGGGTGGGGCGCCTGATTGCACATGGGCTTAAGGCTTGTTAGTGGGGAAAGGCCCAAGCGTGTTTGCACAATTTTGTTTTAGGGTTCCACACATTTGTTTCACTTTGGGAAAATAGGGTTACAGGCTTGAGTTACAGATGCGCCGTTCCTTCTTCGCTTTCGTCCTCTTCATCTTTTTTGAGCAAGGCCTCTGAACTTTCCTCCACCTAGGGCCACCGAGCGCCGCCGTCTACTCCTTTTCCCTCCATGGATGAGCGTAACAGCGACAAGCATAGGTAAGAAATTTCCCATTTTTATGTCTTTTGCTTCAGTTCGTGCATGTTCTGATCATTGTTTATTATTATGTCTTGTGAGGTGTTTTAAGGAAAGGAAAGAGTATTATACCTTTTGGAGACGGAGGCGTTTGGAGATGGAGGAGGAGCGGATTTGGAGGCGCTTCAGGCGCCCAGACGGAGGGATACGCGATGCTGTGAGCTTTTGCTTCCTGGTATCTTTACCTTTGCCTTTTAATGGTTTTGTGATGATGGTCTCTGAAAACCCCTAGTATAATCACTTCTTTTCCTCGCTTTTGTATGCTTGTATGCTTGTATGCTTGGTTTGATGTTCTGGTTGGATGTTTGGATAGCTTTTTTTCTGGTTTGCTGGCGAGTTCTGGATTGAATAAGGGCTATGGCTTTAGGCTTACTAGTTTGAAACAGGGTGTAGGATTGGAAGCTTTTACTGCAGGCTTTAGGCTTGAGGGCTTCAAGGTTTAGGCTTGCTATTTGTATATTTTGGATACAGGTAATAGGCTTGAAGCTTGGGGTTTGTTTTGAAACAGGTTACAGGATCTTTGTTTGTTTGAAACAAGTCAAGGCTTTATGCAGGTTTTTTGAAAGGCTTCAAGCAGGCTTCTGTTTGAGGTCACGGGTTGAGAGCTTGTGTGGATGTTTAAGGCTTGGGCTGGTTTGAAGCTTTAGGCTTGGACACAGGTTTTTGGAGAGGCTTCTGTTTGAGGCTTGACTTGTTGAAATGTTTGACACATTTTGGAGGCAGTTTTGTTTGTTTGCTTATGTTATGTCTCACAGTATTGTGGTGAGCTATATCTTTTGTGATGTTCTGCCCCCCTTTTACTGTGTTCAGATATGCTTGTTTATATCTTTTTCTCAAGCCTAAGCATGTAAGCTTTTTCTCTTTTCTCTTCTCTCTCTCCAACAGAAAAGCATATAATATTGCTTAAAAACTGTACCTTTCTGAAAAGGTAACTTGGCTGGAAAGTGATGTCTCTTGAACATTGCTTGCATTAGTTATTTTCCTCTGCATATTTCCTGCTTTCCTGCATATTGTTGACAGCTTTTTTTTGTACTTGTGGATAGCCTGATATCTTTCTATATCTCTTGGACAACTTTTGACAGCTTTGGTTTAGTTTGAAATTGTGACTTTGTAATTTGTTTGGCAATTCTGGCCAGTTTAGTTTGCCTTTGTACTTGGTTGACAATTTTTGGATTTATGCAGTATGTTTGACAATTTGAATTTGTGCCATTGTAACTTTGTGCATTTCATACTTTATTTGCAAGCATATTTCTATCCCTCTTTGTGAACCAAGAGCAATCTTGTGATTTGCAGAGAGGGCAAACTGATTTCGGCCAGTTACTTTTAATGATGAACTTTGTGATTAACTGTCTGCTTTGAATTTTATCTGCATTTGACTTTTCTTTTGTTTCTTGTTTTTGCAGATAAAATCAATTGAGCAAAGGGGCATCAGAGGATGAAGATTTAGAAAACTTAGGATTCAATTTTATTTCAATTTTAATCATTGTAACCATTATTATTATAAATACTTGTAAATAATTACTGTATTTAAATAACAATTGTACAAATAATTAAAAATGAATAAAAGTCTTTTTATTGATATTCCTTTTAATTCTTCTTCAATTATTTATTTAATTATTCATATTTCTTAAATTATAATAACTGGAATTTATCCCAAGTATTCTAATTTAGAATAAATAAATAATTAATAAACAACTGGCGTTCCGAATAATCAAAGCATTGCACAATCAAATCAAACAAACATCCACATGTTTTTTCCTTTTACTAATTAAATCAAACACTGAAAACTCTCAATCCAAATGCCTCAGCTCATATCCCAGAATAACTTGAACAGAACTGTAGAATTAATTCTTTCTGAGAATGCGCGCACAAAACACTGATTCTTGATTAAATTTTCACAGAAGCGCCTTCCTGACCAAACCATGAGCCCAAACTCAAACAAAACCTAGCAATCTACTTGAACTGCTTCAGAAATTAATGGAAACCCTAATTTGGATAGACTGATAAGAAAAAGTCTGTTTGACTGATTCTTACGCCATTCTGAAAAGTCAGGGCAAACCCGGAGTTGTGACTTCTTGTGGAAAAATAGGAGGGCAAATTTTGGGGTACAACAGTTGCCCCTGTTCAATCTTCTTGAACCTGAAGAGTTAGATTGGCAAGCTTGCCTTTCGCGACTCGAGGGTAAAAGGAGATTGGACACTAGAGTGCCCAAAAAATTTGCACTCGGTGATGTGACGGTAGAGGGAATGGGCTTAAAGATGCCATTTGGTGATGGGCTTAAAGATGCCATTTGGAGATGTGACAGAATCTTGTCGGGGGATGGGCTTAAAGATGCCATCTGGAAATGTGACAGAATCTTGTCGGGGGATGGGCTTAAAGATGCCATCTGGAAATGTGACAGAATCTTGTCGGGGGATGGGCTTAAAGATGCCATCTGGAAATGAGTATCAGAAAGGTGTCCATGTTTTGGAACATCTCTAAACTGGGGGGTCTTGAATAAGCAATGGATTGATATCCGTGTTTGGAGAATCCGTAAACTGTTTTCAAAAGTTGAGTCTGAACAAGCGGTAGAGCGGCATCTGTTGCTGGGAAGAATCTGTAAACTGTTTTCAGAGGTTGAAGAATCTGAACAAGCGATAGGTTAACATCCGTTACTGGAGAACCCGTGAACTATTTTCAGAAGTCTTGAAGTTGAATAAGAAATAGAGAAGCATCCGTTGTTGGGAAGCGTCCGTAAACTGTTTTCAAAAGTTGAGAAGAATCTGAACAAGCGATAGGTTAGCATCCGTTACTGGAGAACCCGTGAACTGTTTTCAGAAGTCTTGAGTCTGAAGCTTACTAATCTTTATCCTGAAAAAGGGTAAGATATTAGCTGAAACACAAAGTCATGTTGCATGAAATGTATGATGCAATGTATGTTATATCAATGTTTATGATATGAACATAATGAATGTGCATGTATGCTGATGAGGTTTCTTGCTGAGGATAGATGAATCCTGGATGGCTGGAGACAAAAGAATCTTGACTGCTGCTGGGGTAATAATTCCTTGACTGCTGCAGGGGAGGGCAAGAATCTTTTGATCGTTGAAGATGAGAAGTCCTGGGACCGCTGTTGGGGAATCAGGAGCTTGGGTCGTATGCCAATCTACTGGGGATTCCTGTCTTAAGGGGATCTTCACTGGAGAATATTTGAATATCCTGTGAGGAACTGAGAATGAGAGTCCTCATTCTGCTTGGGGATTGATAGTTGGAAGTTTTAGCTCTGCTGGGGATTGATAGCTTTGGCACCACTGGGGATTTTGAAACTTGACTTTAGGGGAATTAGGTTCTGGAAGGCTCTTTGGCTGGGGAAATCAGCTTTGAGAAAGCTCTTGTGGTTCTGCAGATGAAGGCTTGGAATCTGAACAATCGATAGATTAACATCCGTTACTGGAGAATCCGTCAACTGTTTTCAGAAGTTGAAGAATCTGAACAAGCGATAGGTTAACATCCGTTACTGGAGAACCCGTGAACTATTTTCAGAAGTCTTGGAGTCTGAACAAGCGATAGGTTAACATCCGTTACTAGAGAACCCGTGAACTGTTTTCAGAAGTCTGGTCTGAACAAGCGATAGATTAACATCCGTTACTGGAGAATTCGTAAACTGTTTTCAGAAGTTGAAGAAGAATCTGAACAAGCGATAGGTTAACATCCGTTACTGGAGAACCCGTGAACAGTTTTTGGAAGTCTTGAGTCTGAAGAAGCGATAGATTAACATCCGTTACTGGAGAATCCGTAAACTGTTTTCAGAAGTTGAAGAAGAATCTGAACAAGCGATAGGTTAACATCCGTTATTGGAGAACCCGTGAACTGTTTTCAGAAGTCTTGAGTCTGAACAAGCGATAGATTAACATCCGTTACTGGAGAATCCATAAACTGTTTTCAGAGGTTGAAGAATCTGAACAAGCGATAGGTTAACATCCGTTACTGGAGAACCCGTGAATTATTTTCAGAAGTCTTGAAGTTGAATAAGCAATAGAGCAGCATCCGTTGTTGGGAAGCGTCCGTAAACTCTTTTCAAAAGTTGAAGAAGAATCTGAACAAGCGATAGGTTAACATCCGTTACTGGAGAACCCGTGAACTGTTTTCAGAAGTCTTGAGTCTGAACAAGCGATAGATTAACATCCGTTACTAGAGAATCTGTAAACTGTTTTTAGAAGTTGAAGAAGAATCTGAACAAGTGATAGGTTAACATCCGTTACTGGAGAACCCGTGAACTGTTTTCAGAAGTCTTGAGTCTGAACAAGCGATAGATTAACATCCATTACTGGAGAATCCGTAAACTGTTTTCAGAAGTTGAAGAAGAATCTGAAAACCCGATAGGTTAACATCCGTTACTGGAGAACCCGTGAACTGTTTTCAGAAGTCTTGAGTCTGAACAAGCGATAGATTAACATCCGTTACTGGAGAATCCATAAACTGTTTTCAGAGGTTGAAGAATCTGAACAAGCGATAGGTTAACATCCGTTACTGGAGAACCCGTGAATTATTTTCAGAAGTCTTGAAGTTGAATAAGCAATAGAGCAGCATCCGTTGTTGGGAAGAGTCCGTAAACTGTTTTCAAAAGTTGAAGAAGAATCTGAACAAGCGATAGGTTAACATCCGTTACTGGAGAACCCGTGAACTGTTTTCAGAAGTCTTGAGTCTGAACAAGCGATAGATTAACATCCGTTACTGGAGAATCTGTAAACTGTTTTCAGAAGTTGAAGAAGAATCTGAACAAGTGATAGGTTAACATCCGTTACTAGAGAACCCGTGAACTGTTTTCAGAAGTCTTGAGTCTGAACAAGCGATAGATTAACATCCGTTACTGGAGAATCCGTAAACTGTTTTCAGAAGTTGAAGAAGAATTTGAACAAGCGATAGGTTAACATCCGTTACTGGAGAACCCGTGAACTGTTTTCAGAAGTCTTGAGTCTGAACAAGCGATAGATTAACATCCGTTACTGGAGAATCCGTAAACTGTTTTCAGAAGTTGAAGAAGAATCTGAACAAGCGATAGGTTAACATCCGTTACTGGAGAACCCGTGAACTGTTTTCAGAAGTCTTGAGTCTGAACAAGCGATAGATTAACATCCGTTACTGGAGAATCCGTAAACTGTTTTCAGAAGTTGAAGAAGAATCTGAACAAGCGATAGGTTAACATCCGTTACTGGAGAACCCGTGAACTGTTTTCATAAGTCTTGAATCTGAACAAGCGATAGATTAACATCCGTTACTGGAGAATTCGTAAACTGTTTTCAGAAGTTGAAGAAGAATCTGAACAAGCGATAGGTTAACATCCGTTACTGGAGAACCCGTGAACTGTTTTCAGAAGTCTTGAGTCTGAACAAGCGATAGATTAACATCCGTTACTGGAGAATCCGTAAACTGTTTTCAGAAGTTGAAGAGGAAATCTGAACAAGCGATAGGTTAACATCCGTTACTGGAGAACCCGTGAACTGTTTTCATAAGTCTTGAGTCTGAACAAGCGATAGATTAACATCCGTTACTGGAGAATTCGTAAACTGTTTTCAGAAGTTGAAGAAAAATCTGAACAAGCGATAAGTTAACATCCGTTACTGGAGAACCCGTGAACTGTTTTCAGAAGTCTTGAGTCTGAACAAGCGATAGATTAACATCCGTTACTGGAGAATCCGTAAACTGTTTTCAGAAGTTGAAGAAGAATCTGAACAAGCGATAGGTTAACATCCATTACTGGAAAACCTGTGAACTGTTTTCAGAAGTCTTGAGTCTGAACAAGCGATAGATTAACATCCGTTACTGGAGAATCTGTAAACTGTTTTCAGAAGTTAAAGAAGAATCTGAACAAGCGATAGGTTAACATTCGTTACTGGAGAACCCGTGAACTGTTTTCAGAAGTCTTGAGTCTGAACAAGCGATAGATTAACATCCGTTAATGGAGAATCTGTAAACTATTTTCAGAAGTTGAAGAAGAATCTGAACAAGCGATAGGTTAACATCCGTTACTAGAGAACCCGTGAACTGTTTTCAGAAGTCTTGAGTCTGAACAAGCGATAGATTAACATCGGTTACTGGAGAATCCGTAAACTGTTTTCAGAAGTTGAAGAAGAATCTGAACAAGCGATAGGTTAACATCCGTTACTGGAGAACCCGTGAACTGTTTTCAGAAGTCTTGAGTCTGAACAAGCGATAGATTAACATCCGTTACTGGAGAATCCGTAAACTGTTTTCAGAAGTTGAAGAAGAATCTGAACAAGCGATAGGTTAACATATGTTACTGGAGAACCCGTGAACTGTTTTCAGAAGTCCTGAGTCTGAACAAGCGATAGATTAACATCCGTTACTGGAGAATTCGTAAACTGTTTTCAGAAGTTGAAGAAGAATCTGAACAAGCGATAGGTTAACATCCGTTATTGGAGAACCCGTTAACTGTTTTCAGAAGTCTTGAGTCTGAACAAGCGATAGATTAACATCCGTTAGTGGAGAATCCATAAACTGTTTTCAGAGGTTGAAGAATCTGAACAAGCGATAGGTTAACATCCGTTACTGGAGAACCCGTGTATTATTTTCAGAAGTCTTGAAGTTGAATAAGCAATAGAGCAGCATCCGTTGTTTGGAACCGTCCGTAAACTGTTTTCAAAAGTTGAAGAAGAATCTGAACAAGCGATAGGTTAACATCCTTTACTGGAGAACCCGTGAACTGTTTTCAGAAGTCTTGAGTCTGAACAAGCGATAGATTAACATCCGTTACTAGAGAATCTGTAAACTGTTTTCAGAAGTTGAAGAAGAATCTGAACAAGTGATAGGTTAACATCCGTTACTGGAGAACCCGTGAACTGTTTTCAGAAGTCTTGAGTCTGAACAACCGATAAATTAACATCCGTTACTGGAGAATCCGTAAACTGTTTTCAGAAGTTGAAGAAGAATCTGAACAAGCGATAGGTTAACATCCGTTACTGGAGAACCCGTGAACTATTTTCAGAAGTCTTGAGTCTGAACAAGCGATAGATTAACATCCGTTACTGGAGAATCCATAAACTGTTTTCAGAGGTTGAAGAATCTGAACAAGCGATAGGTTAACATCCGTTACTGGAGAACCCGTGAATTATTTTCAGAAGTCTTGAAGTTGAATAAGCAATAGAGCAGCATCCGTTGTTGGGAAGCGTCCGTAAACTGTTTTCAAAAGTTGAAGAAGAATCTGAACAAGCGATAGGTTAACATCCGTTACTGGAGAACCCGTGAACTGTTTTCAGAAGTCTTGAGTCTGAACAAGCGATAGATTAACATCCGTTACTGGAGAATCTGTAAACTGTTTTCAGAAGTTGAAGAAGAATCTGAACAAGTGATAGGTTAACATCCGTTACTGGAGAACCCGTGAACTGTTTTCAGAAGTCTTGAGTCTGAACAAGCGATAGATTAACATCCGTTACTGGAGAATCCGTAAACTGTTTTCAGAAGTTGAAGAAGAATCTGAACAAGCGATAGGTTAACATCCGTTACTGGAGAACCCGTGAACTGTTTTCAGAAGTCTTGAGTCTGAACAAGCGATAGATTAACATCCGTTACTGGAGAATCCGTAAACTGTTTTCAGAAGTTGAAGAAGAATCTGAACAAGCGATAGGTTAACATCCGTTACTGGAGAACCCGTGAACTGTTTTCAGAAGTCTTGAGTCTGAACAAGCGATAGATTAACATCCGTTACTGGAGAATCCGTAAACTGTTTTCAGAAGTTGAAGAAGAATCTGAACAAGCGATAGGTTAACATCCGTTACTGGAGAACCCGTGAACTGTTTTCATAAGTCTTGAGTCTGAACAAGCGATAGATTAACATCCGTTACTGGAGAATCCGTAAACTGTTTTCAGAAGTTGAAGAAGAATCTGAACAAGCGATAGGTTAACATCCATTACTAGAGAACCCGTGAACTGTTTTCAGAAGTCTTGAGTCTGAACAAGCGATAGATTAACATCCGTTACTGGAGAATCCGTAAACTGTTTTCAGAAGTTGAAGAAGAATCTGAACAAGCGATAGGTTAACATCCGTTACTGGAGAACCCGTGAACTGTTTTCATAAGTCTTGAGTCTGAACAAGCGATAGATTAACATCCGTTACTGGAGAATTCGTAAACTGTTTTCAGAAGTTGAAGAAAAATCTGAACAAGCGATAAGTTAACATCTGTTACTGGAGAACCCGTGAACTGTTTTCAGAAGTCTTGAGTCTGAACAAGCGATAGATTAACATCCGTTACTGGAGAATCCGTAAACTGTTTTCAGAAGTTGAAGAAGAATCTGAACAAGCGATAGGTTACCATCCATTACTGGAAAACCTGTGAACTATTTTCAGAAGTCTTGAGTCTGAACAAGCGATAGATTAACATCCGTTACTGGAGAATCTGTAAACTGTTTTCAGAAGTTAAAGAAGAATCTGAACAAGCGATAGGTTATCATTCGTTACTGGAGAACCCGTGAACTGTTTTCAGAAGTCTTGAGTCTGAACAAGCGATAGATTAACATCCGTTACTGGAGAATCTGTAAACTATTTTCAGAAGTTGAAGAAGAATCTGAACAAGCGATAGGTTAACATCCGTTACTGGAGAACCCGTGAACTGTTTTCAGAAGTCTTGAGTCTGAACAAGCGATAGATTAACATCGGTTACTGGAGAATCCGTAAACTGTTTTCAGAAGTTGAAGAAGAATCTGAACAAGCGATAGGTTAACATCCGTTACTGGAGAACCCGTGAACTGTTTTCAGAAGTCTTGAGTCTGAACAAGCGATAGATTAACATCCGTTACTAGAGAATCCGTAAACTGTTTTCAGAAGTTGAAGAAGAATCTGAACAAGCGATAGGTTAACATACGTTACTGGAGAACCCGTGAACTGTTTTCAGAAGTCTTGAGTCTGAACAAGCGATAGATTAACATCCGTTACTGGAGAATCCGTAAACTGTTTTCAGAAGTTGAAGAAGAATCTGAACAAGCGATAGGTTAAAATCCGTTACTGGAGAACCCGTGAACTGTTTTCATAAGTCTTGAGTCTGAACAAGCGATAGATTAACATCCGTTACTGGAGAATCCGTAAACTGTTTTCAGAAGTTGAAGAAGAATCTGAACAAGCGATAGGTTAACATCTGTTACTAGAGAACCCGTGAACTGTTTTCAGAAGTCTTGAGTCTGAACAAGCGATAGATTAACATCCGTTACTGGAGAATCCGTAAACTGTTTTCAGAAGTTGAAGTAGAATCTGAACAAGCGATAGGTTAACATCCGTTACTAGAGAACCCGTGAACTGTTTTCAGAAGTCTTGAGTCTGAACAAGCGATAGATTAACATCTGTTACTGGAGAATCCGTAAACTGTTTTCAGAAGTTGAAGAAGAATCTGAACAAGCGATAGGTTAACATCCGTTACTGGAGAACCCGTGAACTATTTTCAGAAGTCTTGAGTCTGAACAAGCGATATATTAACATCCGTTACTGGAGGATCCGTAAACTGTTTTCAGAAGTTGAAGAAGAATCTGAACAAGCGATAGGTTAACATCCGTTACTGGAGAACCCGTGAACTATTTTCAGAAGTCTTGGAGTCGAGAAGGAACCGGTGTAGGGTTTCCTGATGATGAGTCTGTGTAAAACTATATCTTCCAACAGGTGATGAAGGAATTGTTGAACACTTTTGACATTCGAATGCCCCAAGTGATGATGAAGGAGACTTGCCCCAAGTTCACTGAACTTTTGAGAGATTTGTTGAAATCTTGATTGGACTGCCCCAGGTTAATCTGCAATTGAGAGATTTCTTGAAATCTTGACTGGACTGCCCCAGGTTAACTGAACTTTGAAAGATCTGTTGAAACCCTGACTGTACTGCCCCAGGTTAATTGGTTGGTGACATGTCATGCCCCTTGTTGATTGGAGATTTGTCGATGGAAGTATCATCCTTCTTGAAGTGATTTTACTCACTGAGAGAGCTTTCGTTCACCAGATATTCATTGTGTGAATTTCTCCGCTGTCAAACAAATAGCCAAATGAAAACAGTGATATTCAAGCAATGCAAAGTTTATGTTTGTCTCGAAGTTTTGAAAAATGCGTTTTTTAGCAGAAAACTTTTTTATAAGACAAAATCAACACAAGATTTAGAGCAAAGCCTTACAGGAGTCAGGATACCTTTTGTAGCAGTATGCTTTCGAACTAACCCATGCTTCAATTAGGACTTTTGAATGGTTGTAATGTGGCTTGGTTCACGGTTTAAGAAACCAAGGATAAAGGCTCAAAGTATATTTGTACCCACCCGCTCTTCGTGATGTTCTTCAATCCTAAGCTCAGTTAATTGTGTGTCGCACTCTGTTCGAGTTTGGAACGACTTTTGGGTGATGATTCACCAGTTGAATTTTGGGAGATAGTCATCATCTCCTTTTTATTTTGCAACATTTTTCATGTTGTTGAGGATTTATAATGACCTCTTTCTTTTGATTTGTCATCCCTAACTTTTGCCTGATTGTTCCTGTTTTCGAGATTACAGTCAGCGGGATGCCCCAGCTTTCTTTAAGCTTCCTTTATAGGTTTTGGCTTAGTGGGCTTTTCTCTTTTGAGAGATTGACTGCCTATATGGTAGGGAACCATCACTGTCTTTTAATTCCAGAGGAATGCTTTTCTTTGACGTCGTTTGTCGTATTACGAACTGAGAGTTTGCGACTTCAATGCGCATCTTTTTTTTTGAATTAACTGAGATACTACCCTGCCCCAGGTTTATATCAAAGGTTTCAATTTGTTTAGAATAGAAAACTCCTACTTCTTTGGCTCGAAGGGGTTGACTAGGGATTATCTTCCTTATAACTCCAGTGTTTGGGAATTGAAAGAAATGCCTGTACATCATCAGCAAGGTCTGTTCAAAAGCATACTGTATGAGTTCGTGGTATTGTTTCGTCATCCTCCCTCTAAAGGCTTGCAGCTTTTTATCAAGAGTTAAATATCATAAAGAAAGCATAAGAGTAGTGAAAACGAATGGATGAATTCAAGACAGACATATGCAATGCATTAATGAAACAAAGTTTGATATTAAAAGATAATTGTTTGAATAACAAAGAGATTACAACTTGAAAATTCAAATGGAACAAAAGTCTCTCAGTTTGAGCTTTGTCACTTCAGGTGGAGAAATTCTTAACGGGAGATTTTCATCTCGCCGTCTGGCATGAACCTCAGCACTCCAATGTCAATCAGATCTTGAATCTTGTTCTTCAAGGCCCAACAGTCGTCGGTGTCATGTCCCGGGCTATAGGAGTGGTATACACAAAATGCATCGGGATGATAGTTAAGAGCGGAGGTATTGGGCTTCCGAATAGGATCCCTTAAAGCAGTCAGATTGACCTCCAACAAGCGCTCTAGTATTAGAGATGACGGTATGTCAGTCTCAGTGAACTGTCTTCTCAACGTATTTTGCTTACACCGATTACCCCGTTGACGTTGGCGAGGTTGTTGATGGGGTTGTGACCCTGAAGCAAGTAGGGGAGCCTTCCCTTTGTCTTCTTGTCTGGAGGGGGGTTGAATGTTGACTTGCTCTTCAACCTCAGATGTTTGCCCCACTTGGTTTTCCCGAAGCAGTTGGTTGACGAGAACCCTGAGCTCTTCTTGTCTTTGAGACAAGTCCTGGATGAGAGCCATCTGGCCCACTAGCTGTCCCATCACTTGGATCCTCAATGTTGCCAAATCAAACTGCAGTTCCCCCAGCTGATCACTCCTGGCATTGTTTGAATTCTCCTGGACCAAGCCCTTTGTGAGGAGAGCTTTCATTTCTTCTTGCCCCAGAGACAGGTTCAAGAACATTTCCTGAAGTTGAGCAGTCTGGTCCTGGATATCCTTGACAGTCCTCTCTAGAGCCATCTCTACTGAAATAAACAATAGGAGAGTAAGGAAACCTGAAAAAGGAAAGACTGTTATGATGCAATGCATGATATGCGGATGCATGTTTTCAAGGATCTCTTGGGGTAAACACAAGAGAATGTTAGAGGTTGAACTTCGATCTTTGATTGGAGAACTTTGCACCGGTGGATGTCTTTCAACGAGAATCAAGCTCACCATGTCAAGTGGATCATAGCCCCTGATTCAAGTTGTTGCACTTGATCTTTGATGGCATTTGTTAGAGGAGAAACCTCTTGCCCTTTGGTAGACGTCTGGTTCAACGTAACCCTGCATCAAAAGAACCTCGAGATCCTTGAAATGGTTAGTGAAAATGCTATGGTATGATGTTATGATGTTATGTACATGTATGCAAAAGCAAGTGAGTGTATATACAGGCAATCATATTCACACAAATCAAACAAGTCCTTAGGTTTAGGCTTGCATGGGGTTTGTAGGTAAGTACCCTCTTGAAGTTAGTTGGCTCATGATGTCCTAAAATAGAAACCGGGTTCTAAGGAGCTCAATATCATTGGATTATTTTCTGTGTTCATTGTTTTGGTTTAGCCACTTAACTGGCGACCAAAATATTCCAAGAAAACAACCCTCAATGAGTGTAGTATTGAGTATCTACCAACTTCGGACTGCACCAAAGTCGGTCATCTCACTACCCCTAAAAAGGCTAAGATGGTCAATTAAGGTTTTAAGAGTTCGTTAGTGCTTCATGACATCACTCAGCGGCCCCGTACTCTCCTTGATTGAACTCATGGGTTACCGGTACTCACAAATATGTCGCACTAACATAGCTTACTGCTTCAACCGTGTCGGTATACCCCGCACAGTTCCCTCATAGTTTTATTGCTATTTACCTAAAAAGGTGCCCCAAATCCAGGTGTAGGATTTATAGCAAACCCAAGCAAGGACCCAAAAAGTAAAGCAATCAAGGCAATCAAAGCAAGAATGTAAAGGTGATCTAAACCCTAAGGTAACCCCACTTTTAAGTTTCAGCATCCCCAACAGAGTCGCCAGTTCTGTGATACGGTGGGAGAACTGACTTGAGGTTTTGCGTTTGTATTCGCACTTGTTCGGTTTAGCAAGAGTCGCCTCCGACTTTTTATTTTATCCTAAGGAAAGGTTAAAAAGCACAGGAAAAACCTTTTGAGATGTTTCGTGGGTTCGGGGGGTAGATTATGAAAAGGGAAGGTATTAGCACCCTTTTCATCCATGGTTATCCATGGGCTCTTAGTTACTTGTTTTAGATCACTTGCCTTTGATTTTCAATTGCTTGAAATGGTGGTGTGTGTGTGTGTTTTGAAAATGTTTTGAAAAAGAAGCCTTTGTCTCGGCAACCGTTGTAACAATTCTTTACTCGAATGTTTTACAAAGGTGTGTGTCTTTTGGAAAAGATGTTTCAAAGTTTTTGGAAGTTTGTTTTGAAAGTTGTGTTGTGGAGTGGGTTTTGAAAAGTAGGCAAGCGTGTTTTGCAAGTTGATCAAGTAACTAAGAGTCGTCTACCCCTAAATTTACTCAAAGATTTTTCTCATGTTTTTAACCCTTTTAACAGTATTGCTCCACCATTGTATTTGGTGGACAATCTTGTGTTAGGATGTTTAACGGAACAGGCGCGGGTCATCGTATGGACCATGAATGCAATGATGCCAAGTGTCTTTGGCAATTTTTCTTGAAGGGACTATGATCATTTCGTTTAGGCAACTTTCGAAAGCGTCATCGAGGGACTATGATCATTTGAATTGTTTTGTTTTGCCAAAGAAACTCAACGTGCAAGCATGGCCCATTTTGGAAGGCAACGAGTGGGATTACCATAGGGGTGCAAGTGTGAATTGTGTATTGATTGTCATGCATTTATCTTTGTATTAGGTTATCTAGCGGTTGATTTTATTTACATACAAAACTCTAGGTCTAACCATGGTATATTTGAAAGCGATAAATTGCGGGAATTTAAAGTCTACGCTATTACAAATAAGTATCCGGGAATGGGGGTACAAATATTTACAAATGGGGATGAGACTTTAATAGGAGAGTAGTGTCCAAATAATTTACAACCAAATCGAATCAATCGCTATGTAAAATGTATCAATGCATAAGAATAAAAGAGAAACAAGATATGTATTGTAAATGTGTATGTGAAGCTTTACAAGTGACGTAAGATGTTATCTTAATGCGAAATTAAGTATTTTATTTATTCTTGTATTATTATCTTTTTCGTGTTTTTGTTAAATATGTACGAAAAGGTTTTAAAGAAAAAAGTGTTTTAAGTTTAATTATCCTATTGTCTAGGTATTAATGTACAAAATTAAAAAAAGGAATTTTTAGACAAAAATCTATTATCTTAATTAAACTTAATATTCATGTATTTTTTCAAATATAATAAAATAAAAGAAAGTTTTGTATGAAAATAAGGTAATGTTTTATTTAACAAAATAAAATATATTAGTTAAAAAAAGAAAAATAAAAGGATAAGTAAAATAAAGATATCAGTTAAAAAAAAGAATTGGATGGGCTTAGGTGTTTTATTCTGGCCCAAACAGAAATCAAAAAAGGGGGTGGGGCGCCTGATTGCACATGGGCTTAAGGCTTGTTAGTGGGGCAAGGCCCAAGCGTGTTTGCACAATTTTGTTTTAGGCTTCCACACATTTGTTTCACTTTGGGAAAATAGGGTTACAGGCTTGAGTTACAGAGGCACCGTTCCTTCTTCGCTTTCGTCCTCTTCATCTCTTCTGAGCAAGGCCTCTGAACTTTCCTCCGCCTAGGGCCACCGAGCGCCGCCGTCTACTCCTTTTCCCTCCATGGATGAGCGTAACAGCGACAAGCATAAGTAAGAAATTTCCCATTTTTTATGTCTTTTGCTTCAGTTCGTGCATGTTCTGATCATTGTTTATTATTATGTCTTGTGAGGTGTTTTAAGGAAAGGAAAGAGTATTATACCTTTTGGAGACGGAGGCTTTTGGAGATGGAGGAGGAGCGGATTTGGAGGCGCTTCAGGCGGCCAGAGGGAGGGATACACGATGCTGTGAGCTTTTGCTTCCTGGTATCTTTACCTTTGCCTTTTAATGGTTTTGTGATGATGGTCTCTGAAAACCCCTAGTATAATCACTTCTTTTCCTCGCTTTTGTATGCTTGTATGCTTGGTTTGATGTTCTGGTTGGATGTTTGGATAGCTTTTTTTCTGGTTTGCTGGCGAGTTCTGGATTGAATAAGGGCTATGGCTTCAGGCTTACTAGTTTGAAACAGGGTGTAGGCTTTGAAGCTTTTACTGCAGGCTTTAGGCTTGAGGGCTTCAAGGTTTAGGCTTGCTATTTGTATATTTTGGATACAGGTAATAGGCTTGAAGCTTGGGGTTTGTTTTGAAATAGGTTACAGGATCTTTGTTTGTTTGAAACAGGTCAAGGGTTTATGCAGGTTTTTTGAAAGGCTTCAAGCAGGCTTCTGTTTGAGGTCACAGGTTGAGAGCTTGTGTGGATGTTTAAGGCTTGGGCTGGTTTGAAGCTTTAGGCTTGGACACAGGTTTTTGGAGAGGCTTCTGTTTGAGGCTTGACTTGTTGAAATGTTTGACACAGTTTGGAGGCAGTTTTGTTTGTTTGCTTATGTTATGTCTCACAGTATTGTGGTGAGCTATATCTTTTGTGATGTTCTGCCCCCCTTTTACTGTGTTCAGATATGCTTGTTTATATCTTTTTCTCAAGCCTAAGCCTGTAAGCTTTTTCTCTTTTCTCTTCTCTCTCTCCAACAGAAAAGCATATAATATTGCTTAAAAACTGTACCTTTCTGAAAAGGTAACTTGGCTGGAAAGTGATGTCTCTTGAACATTGCTTGCATTAGTTGTTTTCCTCTGCATATTTCCTGCTTTCCTGCATATTGTTGACAACTTTTTTTTGTACTTGTGGATAGCCTGATATCTTTCTATATCTCTTGGACAGCTTTTGACAGCTTTGGCTTAGTTTGAAATTGTGACTTTGTAATTTGTTTGGCAGTTCTGGCCAGTTTAGTTTGCCTTTGTACTTGGTTGACAATTTTTGGATTTATGCAGTATGTTTGACAATTTGAATTTGTGCAATTGTAACTTTGTGCATTTCATACTTTATTTGCAAGCATATTTCTATCCCTCTTTGTGAACCAAGAGCAATCTTGTGATTTGCAGAGAGGGCAAACTGATTCCGGCCAGTTACTTTTAATGATGAACTTTGTGATTAACTGTCTGCTTTGAATTTTATCTGCATTTGTCTTTTCTTTCGTTTCTTGTTTTTGCAGATAAAATCAATTGAGCAAAGGGGCATCAGAGGATGAAGATTTAGAAAACTTAGGATTCAATTTTATTTCAATTTTAATCATTGTAACCATTATTATTATAAATACTTGTAAATAATTACTGTATTTAAATAACAATTGTACAAATAATTAAAAATGAATAAAAGTCTTTTTATTGATATTCCTTTTAAATCTTCTTCAATTATTTATTTAATTATTCATATTTCTTAAATTATAATAACTGGAATTTATCCCAACTATTCTAATTTAGAATAAATAAATAATCAATAAACAACTGGCGTTCCGAATAATCAAAGCATTGCACAGTCAAGTCAAACAAACATCCACATGTTTTTTTCCTTTTACTGATCAAATCAAACACTGCAAACTCTCAATCCAAATGCCTCAGCTCATATCCCAGAATAACTTGAACAGAACTGTAGAATTAATTCTTTCTGAGAATGCGCGCACAAATCCCTGATTCTTGATTAAATTTTCACAGAAGCGCCTGCCTGATCAAACCATGAGCCCAAACTCAAACAAAACCTAGCAATCTGCTTGAACTGCTTCAGAAATTAACAGAAACCCTAATTTGGATATACTGATAAGAAAAAGTCTGTTTGACTGATTCTTACGCCATTCTGAAAAGTCAGGGCAAACCCGAAGCTGTGACTTCTTGTGGAAAAATAGGAGGGCAAATTTTGGGGTACAACAATAGGGTTTCTTACCAAATCAATGGTAAGACAACAATGTCAAAGGAATAGAAAATGAACAAGAAAGACATTTGAGTAGGTAGATTGCTTCTAGTTACTTGCTCTATTTTCAAACAACTATCATTGCTATCTTCAAAACAAACACACACATTTAAAAAACATCTTACACACATTGAAAACATTTTCAAAAAGACAAACATCTTTCTATACATTCTTACGAACGAGAATCATTACAAAGATTGCTTAAACAATGGCCTATTTTACAAAATACTTTCAAAACCACACAAAGAACAATTTCAAAACAAAAGCAACTAATCTAGCAAATAACTAAGAGCCCGTGGAAAACCATGGATGAAAAGGGTGCTAATACCTTCCCTTTTCATAATCTACCCCCCGAACTCAAGAAACAATCTTAAAGGTCTTTCCAGTGCTTTTTCACCTTTCCTTTTGGATAAAAGATAAGTCGGTGGCGACTCTTGCTAATCGCAACATTTGCGATAAAACGCAAAACCCTCAAGTCAGTTCTCCCACCGTATCATATTGTGTAACTTATAACATGCTCAATTTTAATCTTTTGAAGATGATATTAGACTTTTTAGAAATATCAAGATGTCCTCTACAATCTCTATGTTTATCATTTTTGTTTTCGAAGACATTATCTTGATGTAAGTTGCCTTGACAAAAAGTGTCTTTTGTTGACTTTTGAAAATGACCTATAATGTTTTAGCTCATATCTTTTAAATGAAGCATTTTTTGGACTTGAGCATAAAAACAAGTTGTAGGGAATTGAATTTTCTTCAAAATAAGCTTTGGTTGGGGAAAAGTTGATGAAGTATGTGAAAGTTATGCCTGGTCAAAGTTCAGTTGACTTCTCCTAAGAAAACCCTAATTTGGGAATTTTGGACTTTTGATGATTTGAGAGCTTTCCTTGGGGAATCATGATCAAACCTTGATAAAATGATGAATATCACTTCAAAATTTTGATGTTGACCAAAAATCTTAAAGTTTGAGTGTATGTTAACCACAATTGACTTTTTGATCAATATAGTTTATTTTCAATCATCTGAGCCATTGATCGAGCAGACTTGTGATATAGGACTTGAAAATTGACATGACCCTTATTGAGGACCTATGTAGAACCATGGAATCCATTTTAAACCTTTGCAACCCAAATTTCCTTGATAAACTCAAAACCCTAGTTGTAGACCTTTAGCTTAGGATGAGCATTGACGGGTAACCCTTGTGTATCTTGAGGGTTTGAGAAGCTTTAAAAGAATGTCTTGAGAAAGATGAGAGGGAAAATTTTGGGGTACAACATCATCCTTCTTAGGTATTGGCACCATATTCGCAACCCACTAAGGATAATAAGTAACAACTAAGAACCCTGCATTGAACTGCTTCATAACCTCAACTTTGATCTTTTCAGACATCTCAGGACGCATACAACGAACCTTCTGCCTTATTGAAGGACAAACTTCCTTAATCGATAGACAGTGAACTACATTGTCAGTATCAATCCCTGGCATATCTTCGTACGACCAAGAAAATATCTCAACATATTCACGCAACATCTGGATTAACCTCTTTTTGACACTGTCTTCTAGGTTGGTACTTATATTGACTTCTTTTTTGTCCTCTTTAGTACCCAAGTTCACAACCTCGACTAGTTCTTCATGTGGTTGTATGGCTCTTTCTTCCTGAATTAACCGCCTAGCAAGCTCTCCAGGTAATTCACAATCTTCCTCAACTTTGTCCTCGGCTTGGTAGATCGGATTTTTGAAGTTATAATTGGCAATAGCAGAATTGTTATCAATGTGATCCATGGTGGATATGGATCTGCAATTTGTTGTGTGGGTGTGTGTAAGAACACATAGATATTTTGAAAGCAGTAAAGTAAAATAAATACAAAGAGAGCAAAATTTCAATGCAAACGTCCAATGATCTATTAAATGAAAATATGCGGATGAAAAATGACAACCCTAACAAATGGACCATTGCGCACCGGGTAAGGCACAAGGTTTAAAGTTATTGTTTAAAATTACATAACCAAAAACTTAAAAGAAAGAAAACAGAAAATAACATTTACTCCTGACTAAAGGAGATTGGCATAAAGTCTTCATCCTTCCAATTGTTGAGCCCATTGTCAGTAGTAGGGAAATCCAATTGTCTATGTCATAGTCACTACCAGCATCTTCTACCGCATTGACTCCATTGTTGTTAATGCGGAATGGTGGTCTCCCAACACGAGCATGTTGAACAGCCCTCTCAGCCTATGAGGTGAAACCCAAACCAAATTTATCAAACTTATAAGGAATATCAGGAAGTTGACCCTAAAAAGTGCAACCACTTTCTTCTATCACAGCTCTAGCATCTTTAAGAGAAGCCACTCTAGGAAGAACCTTGGTAACCTTAGGAATATCAGAATCGTCTTTAGTAACGGTAGTTGTCCTAGGAACAATTTAAAAGGTCTTTCATGGAGTCTAGATTAATTTTCTGTTCATCTCAACATACTTGAAGGAGTTCAAGTGGCTCACCATGTATTCTTCTTCACCATAAACTGTAACAATCTTTCCTTTCACGGGATATTTCAACTTTTGGTGTAAAGTAGAAGTAACAGTGCATGCCCCATGAATCCAAGAGCGTCCAAGTAAACAGGAATAGGCTAGACGAATGTCCATCACATAGAAGTTAGAATCAAAAACCTGAGAACCTGCTTTGATTGGAAGATTAACTTCTCCGTGCACCATTCTCTTTGAACTGTCAAAGGCTCTCACCACAATATCACCAGGTTTCAGCATAACCCTTCACAGTTAATCCTGTCTAGAGAACCCTTCGAAAAAACATTCAATGAGGAACCCGTGTCAACCAACACATGAGCTAAGGTAGTTCCCCTGCACTCAATAGAGACATACAGTGCCTTGTTATGGTTCCTACCTGCGGGAGTCAAGTCAACGTCAGAAAATCCTAGCCCATTATCAGTTGTCAGGCTAGCAACATAATTTTCGAAATAATCAATAGAGATTTGTTGTGGTACATGAGAATATTTCAAGAACTTCACCAAATCCTGGGCATGGGATTCAGAGTACAACAACAGGGATAACATGGATATTTTGGAGGGAGTCTGCCCCAGCTGTTCAACAATCTTGTAGTCACTCTTCCAAATAATTTTTAGTACCTCCTCCATCTCTTTCCTGGAGGTATCTTCAGTAGTAATTTCTTTAGGTGGCTCAGCCTGGACAGACTCATTCATCTATTCTATGCCTCGAGCCTCAGTAGTTGATTCAGTGGTGGTAACACGAACTTGTGTAATAATAGTCTTCGGAGAGATTTCTGGAGAGAAAACCCTTCCACTTCTAGTAATTTTACTGGTCCCAGCAATATTTCCAACATCGGGATCAGTAACTTCAATATTTTTCTATTTGATAGTCAACGGTTCTTGCTTGACGCCATGGTAGTACACATCAGCTCCATAATTCCAAGGGATAGCCTTGTCGGAGGAATATGGAATTGGTCCAGGCGTAGTAATAATCAGAGGAGCAACCCTAGGTTCGTCAGTAGTATTCACAAGACCTTTAGAAGTGATCCTTACAGGAATTCCAAAAATTACAGATACATCTTCAAGCTCTAAGTCTTGAAACAAATTCTCCATAGAAAGAGTCTTCTAAAATAGAATTATATGGTTATCTATTAGACACTGAATACCTTCTTTCAGCAGTTTTCAGCCATTGGATTGGGCCGCACAGCAATAGCACCTTTCAATGCAACCCAGAAATAAATTGACTTTCAATAGATTCTTCTTAATAATCATTGGGGGAGTAGTCAAGTCACTCACAACAGAAACATCACCAATAGCATTAACACCTCTGTCATGGTTAGGCATAGGTGTAATGATCACATTGGGAGTCTCGGGAGGATCAAATTCAATCTCTTTGGAGTCAATCATATCTTAAATCTTATTTTTCAAAGCCCAGCAGCCATGAATGATAGGCGCATCTTACATTAGGATTGTAATGGGGAGAGGAGGTGTTAGGATTATGAGGAGGATCTCTCAACGTAATCATCTCTGCCTTCAACAGGTGTTGTAATTCCTGAGACAATGGTATGTTGATCTTGGTAAATTGTCTCCTTGGTGCATCTGACCTATGATGATTGCCTTATTAATATTATGTTGGTGCGAGATTAGATATTAGTAATGCCCCAACAGATTGGTTGTGGTCACCTCTACTACGACCCTTCTGGCCATACACAACATTAGCTTATTTCTTACTGTTGAACGGCTTTTTCACAGTACTTGAAGATGTAGCCACCTGAATTTTCTCACTTCTGATTCCACCTTCAACATGTTCCTCTGTTAATATCAACTCGTTGAACCCGGTTGAAGAGCTTCCAATCAGATGATTGAAGAAAGGACCTGTCAAAGTTCCCATAAACATGTCAAGAAACTCCCTATCAGACAAAGGAGGTTGAACTCTTCCTGTTAGATATCCCTATTTCTGGGCATACTCTTTAAAACTTTCGTTTGAGCCCATGGTCATACTTTGTAATTGCACACGGGTTGGTGTAAGATCACCATTGTACTGGTATTTCTTGTAGAAAGAAGTAGCCAAATCTTCCAAGGTACGTATATTTGTCCCTTCTAGTTGATAAAATCATTCCAATTTTGTTCTAGACAGGCTCTCTTGAAATAAATGCACCCATAACTTCCTATCAGTAGTGTGTGGTTAAATCTTCCGGACATATGACTTCAAATGAAGCTTTGGACCAGTAACAACATCATACTTTGTAAAATTAGGGACCTTAAATTTACGAGGAATGACAACTCCTGAGACTAAACCCAAATCTTAAAAATCCAACCCATGCACTTTTTGGATCTCCATAGCATTCAGACGGTCTTCTAACAACTTGTATTTTTCATCATCAGGGGGATGTTGTTCATGTAAATAATCTTCTTCCTCTTCCTCGAAACATTTGTCAGAACCCTGGTTTTTATTTTCCTCAGCTTTCACACTCTTACCATCTTCCACTTGGTTATCATCTTCATTTGATGAGACCTCAAAATCTAGAGTTCACTTGACCGGACCTCTGAATCTTCTCCTTATGTTAAGGATGTCAGCTGGTTTCTTAGTTTTCCTCTTTTTCTCTTTGGTGGTGAGTGTCTTCAGTTCTTCCTTCCCCTTGGCTAAGGCAAGGAACATTTGTTGGAACTGAGCATTCTGAGCCTAAAGATCTTTGACTGTTTGTTTGAGAGCCATCTTTCAGCTGAAATAAACAGCAAGAAGATGAGAAAACCTATTTTAGGAATACCTGTTATGTAATGATATGCATGACATGTAGATGCATATGCAATATTTTCAAGGATCTCACGCGATAAATAAAAATTGAAATGTTATAAATTGAGTCTGGCTGAAAATTTGTCTGAAGAACTTCGGGTCTTCATCTTTGAATGTCCTTGTATAAGAATCAAGCTCACCATGTTAAGTGGGTCCTATCTTTTGACTCAAGAAAGTGTACTTCGATATTGACAGCATCTGGCTAGAGGAAAATAAATCCTCCTGCCCCTTGGTAGAAATCTTGCTTATGATAACACTGCATCACAGGTCCCTAGGATCCTTGAAATGGTTAGTAAAACTGACATGTCATGATGATATGATGTCGTGATGTTATGTTCAAACAAGTAGTGAACACAAACAAATCACACAAGAGCCTTAGATTTAAAGGCTTGCATGAATTTCAAAGGTAAGTACCCTTCTCTATTAGAGTTAAGTTGGCTCAACCTGTCCTAAAAATAGTAAGCGGGTCCTAGGAATCTCATATCACTGATCTTTCTCGCAGGCTTTATTTTAGTACGACAACTGTCTTACCACCAAAATATCCCGAGAGTCGAATCTTAATGAGCGTAGCTTTGAGTATCAACCAACATTGGACTGCACCAAAGCCGTCTATCTCACTACCTTATAATGGCCAAGATGGGTCATTTAAGGTTCTAAAAGTCTATTAGTGCTTAATGACACCATGCGAAACCTAATTTTATCCTCGACTGACTCGAGGAACATCAGTAGAAACCAAAGTGTCACACTAATATAGCCAACATTTCAACCATATCGGTCTATGTCATACAGTTTCCGTGATCTATTGCTACTTACCTAAGGTATCCCTAGATCCGGGTGTAGGATCTTGCAAGAAATAAACCCTAACAAACCCTCGAATTTAAAGCAAACAATTCAAACAAATAAATCAAATAAAGTGATCTAAACTCTAAGGTAACCCATATTTTTAAAGCACTCCCCAGCAGAGTCTCCAGTTCTGTAATACAGTGGGAGAACTGACTTGTTTTTGCATTTTATCGCAGATGTTGCAGATAGCAAGAGTCACCGCCGAATTTTCTTTTATCCGATAAGGAAAGGGTGAAAAAACAGGAAAGACGTTGATAGATTTTGAGTTCGGGGGGTAAGTTATGAAAATGGAAGGTGTTAAAACCCTTTTCATCCGTAGTTATCTATGAAGAATGGAAAAACACAAGAAGGGGGGTTTGAATTGGGGTTTTTAAAACTTAAAGTAAAGAACACGTTGGTTATCCTGGTTCGTTCAAACTCAAACTACTCCAGTCCACCCGCCAAGGTGATTTTGCCTCTCTCAACGAGGTATTAATCCACAAATCAAACTTGATTACACAACTACTATGACAACCGTCAAAGTCTTCTTGATTTTAAACTACAATCCGGTTTTCTCAAGGAATTACACTATACAAAATTTAAGAGAGTGTACAAAAAGTGTTTTCTAATAAAACAGTATCACACAAGTGATGTTTTACAAAAATATAATTCAATATGTTAGAAGGTGATGAAGATGAATTGTTTGTTGTGCGCTCAAAATCGTAAATTATTTCTCCTTGAATCTTTGTTTAAATAGGCAATGCATGTGGGAGCTTTTGGAATGTTGATAAATAGTAATTAAAGAGCTTTCCAAAAATAAAGATTCTTGTCCCTTTTCAGCCGTTACTTTTGAATGGCCATAAGTGAATTGTAACGCTTCAGAACATGCTTGCTTCAGAAGATGAATGTTACCATTACTTCTTTCTAGAAGTATATGAATCAGAATAATAGAGTTCATGTTTGCAGCATTTAGACAATCATACGTTGCAGCCTTAGAACTTATTTATAACAGATGTATTGAATAAGAGTTTGAGAAACTATCTAACTCATCTTCTGTGCTTCTTCCATCATAACTTCTCTGTAAAACAAAATATTTATTTAGAGAGCATAATTGTTCTTTGAGTATTTTTTATTATCAAAACTCTTATAAGGGTTATAGAATCAAACTATGTTCTAACAATCTCCCCTTTTTTGATGATGACAAAACTTGGATATTTCAAATAGAAACTTAAAGAACATAAAGTATTTAAAGTCCCCCCCCCCCTGAGTTGAATACTCAAATAAATAAGAAATACTTCCCTGAAGATTATTTTGATCAGAATTTTTGAAAAAAAAATTCTGATGCGTCCACTTCTGTTCTCAACAGAGTTTGTTCCTGTTTTACTTTAAGAAAAAAAAACAGAAGAGTTATGATATTCAAAATTTTTGAGACTGAGTCTCGACACTGTTATATTAGAGATATCTTATGTTCTCCCCTTGTTTTGTCAAGAATCAAAAGGAAAAAAACATTATAAGCAATTGTGATATGGTGGCAGAACCGACTGTTATACGGTTTTGCATTTGTGTTTGCAAATGTTGAAGTAAGCAAGAGTCGCCACCGACTTTTCTTTTATCCAAATTAAGGAAAGGGTGAAAAGAACATAAAAAGACCTTTTCGAGATTATTCTGAGTAAGGGGGTAGATTATGGAAAGGGAAGGTGTTAGCACCCTTTCCATCTATAGTTATCTACGGGCTCTTAGAGTTTTGCTCATTTTGAAAGTACTTTTGTGCTTTGTGTGTTTGAAAAATGTTTTGAAATGCCTTAGTGCGGCGATTTGCTTTGCGTTAACTCTTGTATCAGTCCTCAAGAATGTTAACAAAACAAATGTTTTTGAAAATTGTTTTTTTGAAAAGTTGTATTTGTGTAAGTGCAAAATATTTTGAGCAAACTTCTAACATCTATCTACTTTATACTCGAAAAGGTGGTTCTTTTCCTCCTATCTTTTAGACAGTGCTATCCTACTATTAGAGAGTAGGTATCCCTATCGTTGGATGTATGAGGGACATCGAAGGGACGTTATAGTCACGAAGGAAACTTGTGGATACTCTTTAGCAATTTTGTTTAGAGACTAGATCATTTACCGAGAGACAACTGTAGGGTCATCGAGGGACTATGATCTTTTTATTTTACGGGTCTTTTCTAAAGCGTCCCCATTTCGAGGGACATGACTGTTTTATTTCCGAAAGCAACCAAAGTGGGGTACCCTAAAGGTGCATGTGTACAATGTGTGTTATGTTCAATTATTTTAGTCTTGAGTTTAGTTTTCTAACGCTTTTGATTTCAGTCTTATCATACATTCTTAGTTACTAGCAGTAATATTTTGCAAGAAATAAAGTGCGAAAGTATAAACCTACACTATTACATGGCTTCGGGAAGGGGGTATTTACAATATACAAAACTGGGGGAAAGATAAAATAAAGAAAGCGATAAAAAAAATCCTAATTAGTCTATTACATACCAGTATACAGTTACATTATTATAAAAAATGCGAGAATAAAATACTGCACGCGAAACGAATATGTGTAAAAGAAACCTAGGGAATTGCTAATTAAAAATCTTTTTGATTCTTTTTGGTTATTTAGGAAAATACTAAATTAAATTAAACCTAAATTTAATTAATTAAAATAAAATAAATTATTGATCAAAATTAAATTCTAAACAAAACCTAACATTTTTTGTATTTGTTTTATTTAAGAAAATAATTAAACTATCCTAAAATTTATTTAGAAAAATAAATTTAATTAAGAAACTAGCTAAGTTTTTTTTTTCTTGTTTTTTTTATTATGTCATGAAAACTACTTAAAAATATAAAATTAAACCTAAGTCTAATTTATTTTAAATTTGAAAAAAAAAATGTTAAATTTAATTAATTAGTTAATTTCAGAAATTAATTTAATTAATTAAAAGAAAAAGCTAATCCTAATTTGTGTGATTTTGATTATTTATTGATAATTAAAAAAATAAATAAAAAACAAAAAAAACTAAAAGAAATAATAACAAACAAAACTAATAACTGGGCCTAGATGGTTAAAGAAAAAAAAGGGGGTGTTGCTGTTGAATTCGCTGGCCCAAGATGGGAGAATCCCAGATTTGCTTCTGGATCCAATGTGGATAATTCTTGATGGTACATGGTGATTTGCGCGCTTGACACCCTTGGATTTAGATCAGGTAGGATCTGATGATTGTGATTTGGAGGCGTATGGTATGCTCCTGGCTGGGCAACGCATGTGATCTGCAGAAATATGTTAAGAAAATGAAAAATGTTGGACCTAGGACTCGAACCCAGGTCCTCTCCTTATACACACGCCTTGCCTACCAACTGAGCCACTTGGTCATTCATACATATAATACAACAATAATATAATATACAAAAACAAGTCCATATCTGAAAATTAAAAATAAAAAAAAACCCGCGCTGGATTTGAATGAGCCAATGGGACAATGCCACACTTCATCTTCTTCATCCTTCGTCGTCTTAGGTACGATAACCTATAGTGACAGTTTTTGTTTTTCACTATAGCACCTACATCATGAAATATCCAAAATACGCAATATAAATTACATGTGAGGCCATGGATCAATTGGCCTCATTCTCCTGAGCACAATTGTGCCCCTGGTTTAGGCTAATTTTGGCCAATACAGAAAACTCCAATTTGGAGGTTCAAACCCTAACCATGGCCAAATGTGATTCCTGCATCAAAACTTCAATCCAACCATGCAGAAAGCTTGCAAATACTCAAATGAACAGAAATGCATGGTCAAAATGGATTTATATTACATGAATCAAAGAAAACATATTTTAAAAAATTGCAAACTGTGTGAACTTTGCTGGGGCTTTTCGTGATGCTTCGGGATGTGGTAATGAGTGGAATAGCTTCAGGGGACCTCCAGGAATGTATTGGGATCCTTTGTTTGGACTGAGGAAGGCTGGAATTGTGTTTTTGAATTTCACAACTTTGACAAATTTTTCAATTTAGTATGCTCTCTTCAGGCTGTATATGCAGGGCTAATGCTTGCTAATGTGTTCTTTATATAGAGAGGAGGGAGGAGACAAGATAACAAGAGATTAAACATCCTTAATCATGTTCTTCAAGGCCATGAATGTAGATTTTGTAACTTTGGCCAAAGTTGACTCCATGCAAATAATAAAATGCAAATATAAAATGCAAATAAAATCAAGACTATGTAAAAGTGGTTTTAGGGGTCCTTAGACATGTCATGAACATGTTTAGGCCCTAAACATTAGGCGCATTAGCTTGAAAAATGATTTTTCCCAAAGTTGACTCCATGCATTTTCTTCAAAATTACCCAACTTGTGCAAGCCATAACTTGCTCAATTTTCAAATCATGATGATGATATTGGACTTTTTGGAAATCCCAAGATGCCTACTTCAATCCCTATTTTTATCAATTTTGAATTTTAAGATTTTATCTTGATGTAAAAGGTCTTAGAAAAAATTGGCTTTTGTTGACTTTCTTAAAATGACTTGTAATGTCTGAGCTTGTATATTTTAAATGGTGCACTTCTTGGACTTGAGGGATGAAGATAAGTTGTAGGGAATGCGATTCTCTTCAATATGAGCTTTGGTTGGGAAAAAATGGATGAAGTGTGTGAAAGTTATGCCTGGTCAAAGTTCATTTGACTTTTCCTATAGAAACCCTAATTTAGCAATTTTTGACTTTTGATGAATTGGGAGCATTTCTTGAGGAATCATGATCAACCTTTGATCAAATGATGGATATCACTTCAAAATGTTAATGTTGACCAAAAATCATGAAGTTTGACTGTATTTGGGCCATAGTTGAGTTTTGACCTAATACAGTTGATTCTCAAGCATTTGAGCAATTGTCTAAGAAAACTTATTGTGCAAGACATGAAACTTGGAATGGACAAACTTGAAGGCATATTAAGACCACAGAAAACATTTTAGACCTTTTAAGCTCAAACATCTTGATTAAAATTGAAACCCTAATTAGAGGTTCATTGCCTTAGGAGGATAATTTGTCTGGTCAATTCTTGGTCAACCTTGAGCAATTGAGGATCTCTAGGAACATGCTTTGAGTAAAAATGGGAGGGCAAGTTTTGGGGTACAACAACAATAAAATACGGTTTGTATTCAAAAGGATTTCAATAAAACACATTCTGAAGAAGACAAATAACAAGAACATAATGAAGAAAATATATTTCAGAACTATGTTTGAGGAGGTGGAAGTCGTGTGAACAGGGCTTCTAATAAATTGTTAATCTAATTGCTTGAATCTTATTATTTTCCAAGCATCCCTTTGATTTTCTTGCACATATCATCATGCTTGTCTAGTCTTTTCTTAAACACAACATTCTCTTTCTTCAAATCCTCCAGAGTTTGCAGCACAAGAGATGAAGATGGTATATCAACAGAAAGTACCACCTTTTCAGAGCAAGTTGCAGCTGATTCTGACTCAGGAGCTTCTTCAACTTCCTTGCCTTTGTCTTGAAATTTAACTAGAGGTAGAGGATCATAGTATGGTTCATTGCATTATGTTGGCTGATGATATTCCCAAGGGACATTGTCCATTAGAAGAAGTGGCTTCTTTTCCCATTGACGCAAAACTTAATCCTTGAAGATATTCAGATGATCACAGAATTTCTATTGAGCAATTTCATAACTCAGCTCCTTGAGTTTCTAAGATTCAGAGTTGAAGCATTTTCTGAACTGGTTCCATTGAGAACCAGAAGCAGCAGGATTAAGATTCTCTAAGCAAGCTTGCTTCAGAGATTTAACCCATTCATGTATTTCTTTTTCAAAAATCATCAAGGATTTACCAACATCTGCTTTGGAGATTTTCAGTTTTGGTACGACAATTTTTTGAGAGCTTAAGACAAGATTGTCCAGAGCTTCTAAGTCTATAACTGTGTGAAGGGGATCTTCTAGGTGGTTGATTGGAGAGGGAGAGTCAGGAATAACAATGGGAGAATGTGGTGTGTTTGGTAGAGTGGATTTATAGGGAGATGGAATATCTAGGATAGAGTGGATTGTGAGTGGTTGTGAGACCATGAGAGGGAAGGTGATTCCAGGAATGGATGTTGTGGTATCATATTAAAAATTTGGATTTTCTGAGTGGGGAGCTTCAAACAGCGAATCAAATTGATCAATATCAGAAAGAACTTGATCAAGTTCAGGTTGATTTTGGTCAATATGAGTAGTAGGGGATTTTCCATAAGGTTATCTAGAGATAGTGAGGGGTAAAATTCAATGTCAAAGTCATCAAAAGTTTGTGTTGATGGATCTCCTGTAGGTTTTGGAGAGGTAGGGTTTTCAGATGTTGATAACAGAACTGATTCAATAACAGAAATAAAAGATGGATTACCTTTTTTAGCATCCTCGGGAATCTTCTGAGAATTTCCTTCTGTATTAACTTTCCTTTTCCTTATTTTTCTAGGGGCAATCTTCAGAGGTTGTTATCTCAGATCACGAATTTTTACTTCTGGATTTGTCCCATCCCTTTTACAAGCATCTAGACACCTGAGAATAATCTCTAGAGAAGCATATGTTTGGGTAAAGAGTGGAAATTCCTTCAGATGTACTCTTCTATTTGTAATGACTTCCCTGGTTGTCATTGTTGGATCCTTCTTGATGGTTTCAATGATCTTCATCTTCTTCAGGTTCTTAGAATTTAGAGGTTTACCAGCACAAGCTTCCAGAGTGCTGACTTGTTGAGCTTCAGTCAGATGTTCTAACAATTTGTTTTGTGTCAGAATATCTGAGATGAGTCTTCCCAGAGGAATCCAAAGTCTCTTTGTTCTTTCTTTTTCTCTAGTCTCTTGACGCTGGTCTTCAGATGATTAAACAGGAGATGAGGAAGATTAACCTTTGATTTTTTTGCTATGAAATATAGAAGATACTTTTGATCAATATTTATATAGTCTAGAGAGCTTGTTGGTTTTCTGTGATTGATGCAGCCCAAAATGATTTTCGACCAAATTGTGAGTTAGTCTTTCAGATCTTTAATTTTGTTGGAAGGCTGGCCAAAAGTAAAAATCTCTTTTGAGATCTTTTTTAGGTCAGAGCTTTTGTCTGCCATATCGCTGCAACGAATACCTCCGCCGCCGTGACCTATCAATTGTCCAATGAGCTCTTTAGAGATTACTATTTTCTTTCCCATCACAAACGAAGTGACCTGATGAGTTGAAGCAGTAGCGTGAATCCAGAATTCTTTAACCAATCTTAGAAAAACTTGACCCAGTAGACGAGCAAAATACTTTGTCCAACCTTGAAATTCACCATCAGGAGTTAAATCGTATTTGTTTCCTTCATACTGACAAAGTTCACAATGAGTTCACACAGAGCTTCCAGCGAATCAATGGGAGTTAGGAGTGTTATTGAGGGTTCTTCGTACCTTTCTGTTGTTGAGGAAGAAGAGACAGGAACACTTTGAGAGCTTTGAGCAATTTGTTGGGAAGAAGCCATTATTCACATAAACTTTTTAGGGTTTTGAAAAATTGAACACAAGTAATAGAGAAAAAGGAATACGAGTGGAAAAACGATAGTGAAAGTGAGTAGCATATTTATAGAAAAATAGGAAAATTAGTTAAAAAGAAAAGGGTCAAAAAATGACTACTAGCATTAATGATTCCTGAAAAGAGGGATATCGTAGAGATATGAAACAGTTACCGATGTGACATGAGTCTCAATGCATCCAATCAACATTTCAGTCTCTTTAGAATTTGAACACGTGTTCATCCTTAGAAGAAACCCTTGTGAAGAGATGAAAGTGTTGATATTGTGAACTGCAAGCCTATCTTTAAAATAAACCGTTTGGAGACCATTCAGATCTTCTTAGATATATTCTGATGCAACTTTCCTTCTTACTTTTGAAGAATTATTGATCGGATGTTCACAAAAAACATAAAGTTATGAGGGTTAACATATACAAAAACAAGACTATCATTCTGGGCGTAATTTCATGCTGAGATGTTTCAAAATGAAGTTAAACCTATCTTCAGAAAGGGGTTTTGTGAAAACATCATCCCATTAATGGTGTGAGTGTGAAAGTGTGTTTGTTTCAGTTATTTATCTTGAAATTAGGGTTTTCTAAGTTTGTTTTAGTCTTGCCATATAAACCCTAATTACTAGCAATTGCATAAAAAATATGATAGCAGAATGTAAAGTGTGGAATGTAAAGCTAAGACTATTGCATGGCTTCGGGGCAGTTACATAAGTATATAGAGTGCGATAAAGTAAACCCTAAAACTATTACATCCTGGAAGCAGATACATAATAGAGAATAAGCGAAACAAATATAAAGCTATTACAGTCGATGGTTGCAACCTATACAATTGGTCTAGGAATGTAAATAAATGAAGGAAAAGAAATAAGAAAAATAGAAAAAGCAGTTTGAATGTTTTTGTGGTATTGTATGGAAAAAAATATTTATGATGATAATTAATTAAAAAAAAACCCTAAAAATTCTAATTAATTTTAGTATTATAAAAAAATGGTTAACTAATTAATTAATTAAAGGTTAATTAAAAAACCTAAGCCTAGTTAATTAGGGTTTTTTTAAATGTTTGTTAATGGTTAACTAAAAGAATTAGGGTTAGGGGAAGAAAAATCAAGGAAAACCTTTTCCTTACACCATTTTCCACTGAGTCACACATTGGTTGGTGTTTGTAGATTGAGTGCTACACAAAATATATTAAACCTGTGAAAATTGGAAAATATAAAAAAAAAATAGCAAAAGGCAGGGATCGAACCCACGTCCTTATAGGTCAATGCCTTAATGTGCGTGCTCTTACCACTGGGGTGACTGTTTCATCTGGTATTACAATGAAATCAAACAAATATAAAATAAAACAAATGACTGGGCCGGAGAGGCACCAGAGCCATAGCTCTGGTCGTCTTCTCTGGCGACTTGATTTCTTATACCTGCAAAATAGCAACTGTTAACGATCCAAAAGCACCCTACCCTCCTAATTTGACCCTTGTGAGTTCATTGGTGCCCTTGGTTTTCACTAATTCTTCCTGCATGATGAGATACAAAAACAATAAGGTAAATCGATGTAACCATGGCAATGCATGATTCTGGCCTCATGGGACTCATGCGATGGGTTAAACCTGTATATTTACACCTCAGAAACACATTAGCATGGTTAGTATGAATCAAAGCAACGTAAAAACTAAAACATTAAATTCAAGAAAAACATGCAAATCGGTGATGCATGGATGCAAGTTTCAGGCGCTTTTGACCATCCAGAACGACCGGTGTTAGCCTACAACACCTCAGGGATTGACTTGGATAGCTGTTTGGCTTTGAAAAGGGCTGGAACAATGATTTCATGTTTTCCCTAGTTTGGAAATTTTTTGATATTTTTGAGGGAGTTCTCTTGCAAGGGTTTCGTGATATTTCTTGTCTGAACATGAGGTATATTTATAGGCCAAAATTAGGTTAAAGGAAGATGGGCTTGGACCATGTATGAAAACCTTTGATTTTGTTTTGAAAATAGAAATTGGAATAAGATAAAACATGAATATTTGTCTAGAAAATAGTCCCCACACAGTTTTCAGCATATCTTGGACCTCCAAAATGTTTGAAACAAAATCCTTTTAAACATTTTACCTCCCTTTAATATTTATTTAATTTAATTTGAATTTAAATGAATAAAAATCAAAATAAATGAAATAAAAATTATCATGGTGCAATGAATGGATTTGGAGGTCCATTATGAGATCTATAACATGTTTGGACTTTGAAAGATAAGCCCATTAGCCCAAAAATTTAAGTTTAATCAATTTGGGTTTCATGTATTTTCTCAAAATCTCCCAACTTGCACCAATCATAACTCTCACAATTTTTATTATATGAGGGTGATCTTGGACTTTTTGAAAACCTCAAGATGTCCCCTACAATATCTATGTTGATCATTGTTTCATTTTAAGAATTTATCTTAATGTAAATTACTTTGACAAAAAGTGTCTTTTTGTTGACTTTTGAAATCACATGTAATGTTTTGGCTCATATCTATCAAATGAAGCATTTTTGGACTTGATCTTAGAGAGAAAAATTTGTAGAGAATTGAATTTCCTTCACAATGATATTTGGTTGAGAATAATTTGTTGAAACATGTGAAAGGTATGCTTGGTCAAAGTTTAGTTGACTTCTCCTAAAGAAAACCATAATTTAGCAACTTTTGACTTTTGATGAATCTTGAGTTTTCTTGATGAATCATGATCAACCCTTGATCAAATGATGAATGTGACCTCAAAATCTTGACGTTGACCAAAAATATTGTAGTTTGACTATATGTTGACCACAATTGACTTTTTATCCAATATAGTCGATTTTCAACCATTTGAGCAATTGACTGAGCAAACTTGTGATGCAAGGTTGAAATTTGGCATGAGGATTCTTTGAGGCATATGAGAAACCATGAATTCCACTTGAGGCATTAGAAGTCCAATTTTCCTTGAGAAAAACAAAACCCTAGTTGTAGGTCAACTGCTTAGGAGGAGATTTTGTCTAATCAAAACTTGAGTAATCTTGAGTAATTGAAAACCCTAGGAGCATGAAGAGATATCTTGAATAAAATGGGATGGAATATTTTATGGTACAACACCTTACTATCATTTTCTCCTATCGTGCTTTTTGCTTCTCTGTTCCGATCTAGTCTTTTTGGCTAATCCCTTATCCTTCTATATGTAGACATGGCGGAGGTTTGATGATGGCGACGACATCGTGATGGAGAGGGTAGTGGTGATGGTTGAAGAAGGATTACAGCGGTGAGGCTCTCTGTTCTTCTTCTGTTGGAAATTTCTCTTTTATATATAATTCTCTTTCTTTTGGTTCCTTTATGTTAATCCATATGTCCTTTTTCTCTGTAAAATTTTCTCTTCCCCTACTTTTAGAAATCTCTATATAGTTAGTTAGGGTTAGTTGATTTGGAAACAAAATTATTGTTTTGATTGTAATTTGATTATGTATTAATATGAATTGATTCGTTTCTATGTATTGATTCGCACAATTTTAATAGGTTTTAATCTGTTTTGATTAGTTTCTGTTTTCGGCTTGATTATGTTCCCGTTTGTAACCTGCGGATATAAAAGATATTGATTTCGATCCAAACAGTAATTGTTAACAAGCGATATCATCATGCCCTTTTCAATTATTTTCACAATAAGGGCTAAAACATTAAAGTGCGTGTTTCTTTTGATCGGGCCTACAATGGGTTTTGGACTTGGGTTGGAGTGGACCGTGTATTTAAGCCTCTTCTTTGGTCATTGTTTTTAACAAAATTGAAATAATAATTTTAATAATTTTGAATAACAAAGTATTACTTTCAAAAACCTGAAATGGGTCAAAATATTGGGCTTTGTGTTTTCAAACTGTCTCAGCAACCAACTTTCTAATCCAAAGATTTTTATTAAAAATAATGATATAGCGCAAAGCCGATTAATAATAGTAATAAAATAATGGTAACAATGATAATGATGATTATACTTAAAACAGTTTTTCAAAACAAAACAAAAAGTTGATCGGGCCATGCTATTTCAGTTTGTTGGGCCTCAACAAAAAAATGAATTACTTTATACACCCTCTTTCCAATATTTTGAAACGGACTAAAAAGTTACATGGGCCTTTTTGATTAAGAAAGGCCCGTGATTTCTTTATAAGATAAACCCCTTTTATAAACTTTAAACCCCCATAACTATATGAATAATATTTTATAAAAGAATAATTTTTAGAAACAGAAATAAAAAAAATCAGGCACTAGTAAGGAAAATTTGGGGTATGACACTTGTGTGACCCTCCTTCTTACAATGATAACATCGAATACCAGATGCTTTGCCACTATAATACTTCTGCTGACTTTTACCTTTCTTCTTGTTGAACTTACCATCCTTTTTCAAGAATTTTCCCACAATGGACAAACCTTCACCAACCGTCGAAGGTTTATGCTTCTTTCGTTTGCTCAAGTCCTTAGAATACAAGGTTGATCGAACTTCTTCAAAGGTCAGGGACTCCCTTCCATACAAGATAGTTTCTTTGAAGTGAGCATGTGTTCTAGGCAAAGCGCACAACAACAACAATGCTTGATCTTCATCATCGATCTTCACATCAATATTTTCAAGATCAAGAATCATCTTGTTAAATATATCCAACTGTTCAACCAACACTTTGTCTTCAAGCATCTTAAATGAATACAAAGCTTGCTTAAGGTAGAGTCGATTTACCAACGATTTGGTCATGTACAAACTTTCAAGTTTCACCCATAACCTTGCCTCCGTCGTCTCCTTTGATACCCGTCGAAGAACCTTATCACCAAGTCTCAACAAGATTGCATTCTGGGATTTCTCTATCACTGTCATATTCTCAACTTCCATTAACACATCATTCATGGCTATCTCTCCCTTCAGCGCTTCCAAACAACCCTGCTTAACCAGTAGGGCTTTCATCTTCAAGCGCCACAAACTGAAATCATTCACTCTGGTGAACTTTTCAATCTCATACTTTATTGATGGAATCTTCTCCATGCTCAACGTTGTTGTGAAAACGATGCCTTGGAAACAAAGTTAAACGGTTTCTCTATGATCAAGAAACAATCAAGGGTAGAAAATATGGAAAAACAAGAAGAACAACAAGGATTAGTTATTAACGACTATTATTTACTCTCTTAGAACAAGATTATAAGTACACAAGAATAGAAAATAACCCTCTCACCCTAAATTAGAATTTGTAGTATGCAATGATGAGAGGCTAGTGTGCTATTTATAATAAACCTAATATACTAAACTAATGAGATTTTTCACAAATACCCATTACAAGCTAACTTAGGGTACAAGCTAACTTAAACAACTAGACATAACAAATAGGCCCAATTCAAAATACTAACAACCCTAGCATTTCGACACCCACATACTATAACACATTTCGACTACAGTATGTAGGTCTTTGACACCAGCATGTGAACATACTTCGACGGCATGCATAAATTATGTCGAACCAGAAGCTACTCTTTGACCCAATAGAGTTCGATTTCATATCTCACATGAACATAATGTATAGAACCCATGGAGCTTAACCTACACGAGTATGGTTTCTACTTTGATGTCAATTGAAATTTTATTTTCTGGATAACAAAATGTACACAATGTTTTAACAATGTGTATGACAAGTTCAATGCATAATTAGAAAAATAAATGTAGTAAATAAATTAACGCATGAATTGGTAACCTAGTTCAGTGGAAATCCGCCTATGTCTATAGGGCATTAACCCAATTAAAGGAAATTTAATAATAGTCAGAAGTATAAATTGGTCTGATTTTAACTCTCTTAGTTAATGCCTCTTTTCTTAATACTACCAGTGAACTTATATCTAGAACTCGTCCGGAATATGAGACCCCTCTCACATTCACTCCAACACTCTCTAAAGTGTTTGGGAAATTACACAATATTAGGAATGATGGAATGGAATTACAACTCAAATACTTTATCCCCTTTAACATACAAATAAGACCCAAGAATAGAGTTTTACACAAACACAAACACAAGACTCGAAAAAACTTAAACATACCAAGCTTGATTATGCAAGGTATAATATTCACAATGGAGAATTCCTCCTTAAACACCAATAAAGGCTGAGCTTTAGAAACCGATTAGTGTTTTGGTCTTGAAAACGACTGAACTTCCCAAAGGCATATGAAACCAATCTTTTATTATGTTAATTTAAAATATTTGATTGACTAAATCTTGAACATATCAGAATACTTCAAAGTTAATCTTGCTAAAAGTTATTCTGAGAAAAAACTTCCTTATTCCAAAAAGTGCACAAAAGTTTAAAACCCGGTTAAACATAAAAGGAAACAAATAATTAACAGCATGATAATTACTCAATTTAACTTGTTGGAAAAGTATCTCAGGGTGAGATATGATCTCTCACAGATAAGGGGAATTATGCTTAATATGTTTTTTCTTACTTGATCTAGAGAGACATGATGTCTCATAACTTTCTATAACATCTTACTTTGCATATTGCCTATAAAATGACACTTACCATATATAGTAACAAAAGATTTTGATTCTAAGTCATTGTCAATCATTAGATACTGCTGCAATCAATTTTAGGTGTTACAAAGTGAAATAATCGACTATTCTTTAGGTATATATTTTTGTAAAACATGCTTCTATTTGATAAGACAATTCCCTAATAAAACAATTAGGATTCTAAATAAATTAGGTGGTTTTACAAAATAAAGAAAGACTTTAAAAATGGCTGAAAGTGTGTGTGATTTGTCTTAGTAAATTCGAGAGTTAGCCTTATACATTTACATACACTGATCACTTGACGCAGACTCGACGAGCATTCGAACTTCCTCTTTTTCTCAACTCTAAAGATTCTAGTTCCTTGCCACATTATCTTTGAATTTAGAACTTAACTGGAAACTTTAATCTTCTTTTGATGAGTCTTGAGATGACTCTTCATGATAACCTCCATCATAAAACAAACTGCTTGATCAAAGATCTTAGTTGACTTCACTTAACTCCACTTGACATAAGGTGTTATCTGATATAAATAGACAGATGACTTGATCTCCAATCACTAGAAACTTGATCAGCATAACTTAAGCACATTCACTTGATCATTGCATCAGATAATCTTCAAACACTTTACCTGCAATTGATGAACATATCAAGCTCCATCACTTGATCAACATATCAAACATCATCACTTAATCAACATATCAAGAACCATCATTTGATTAACATATAAATCACTATACCTAGAGAAACATATCAAAGACCACCACTTGATCAACATATAAGATGATGTCATCTCAACCAAAAAACCTTGAACAACAAGACTAATGAAGACTTCTCTTAAGAGAGTTATCAACATCAAGACCAAAAAGATCAATAAAGACATTATACTTGAAAGCACATATATCCATAGTAACTATATATTATTGGCAGGTTGTTTATGTTCATTAGACATAAGTAATACTCGATTGTGACATAAGTATTTTACACTTGATCAAACCTTCATTGGTTGTGACTTCGCCCAAGATATCAAGGAATTGTAATCATATGAGGCATGCTACGCAACCAGAAATCGTGGGTATGTAAAATTGTCATGATATAAGAAGACTAAGTATATGTTTAGGATGATATTAACCACATGAAAAAGGAAAAGGATTTGAAGGGATAACTTACTTGTTTCTCTTATTAGAAGTTACAATCATTAGTTTAGTTTATCTATTTTTTATAATTATTGCATAATCTATTCAATCGCGTTATACACATTCCCTATATGCAACTCGAAAAGACATTTGTGTAGGTTTTAAAGATACATAATTTGAAGGAAGTGTCCTGCTTAACCCTAATGAGCATTTGGCCACGTTCAAGGAGATGCATACCTTTTGCTACCCAAGAGGCATGATAGAAAGCCAAAAGAGATTAATATTGTTCGCACTAACACTTACAGGTAGAGAAAAATATTGGATAAAAAACTATCAATTAGAGTGATAAACATTTGTGTGAAGTTGGAAGAATGTTTTTGGAGAGACTCTACTCAATAAACAAATATATGGACAAAATGGTGGGCATCACTTGATTTGAGAAATAAGAGACTAAATTTATCCATGACGTGTAAGAAAGGTTTAAACTTATGATTAAACAATGTTCATCATATAAACCTAATGACTTGGGCATGTAAAATATTTCATGAAAGGAACTAGGGGAAACACGAGGCTCTTATTTGGCCCTCAACTGAAGGTGCTATGCTAAGAAAATTTTATATGGAGGTGAACGAATCGATTGAGAATATAACCCAAAATAAGTATCAAGCCCTATTAGACAGATGTGTTAGAAAAAGAGGAAGCAACATATTTGACACTCAAAGAACATTATTCTCAAACCACAAGAAAATTTAAGCATACTTAAATGCTCTGACCAAACAGTTAGCAAATTCTCAAAAGGGACATCACCAGGTAAAATAGGTACAACATGTACAACACGCTTTCATATGTGATTACTGTGGGGGTGGCCATGAAAATGGCCAATGAAACTCTAAAGGTTTCCATGATGAATAAGATAATTACATGGGAAATTACCTAAGGAATAGTCCATTCTCAAGCTTATACACACATGCATGAAGAAACCACCCAAACTTCAGGTGGAGTGACAACCTTGGGCAAGGATCCAATCAAGGCCAACAATATCAAAATCAAAACTAGAGACAACCATGTCAAAATAAATAGTAGTAGTCTTAACAATACCATAATCACTCTCAACAAAGGCCGTAATAGAGATATAATAATGAGAATTAAAAACAACCATACAGAGATTTGCCTCAATAATAACAACATCCAAATAAATCTTTTTGAATGGAGGATGCCTTGATCCAGTTCATATAGGTGACACATGACAATTTCAAAAACATAAAGTTTGATCAGGAAAGTTCCAATATGAATAATAAAGCACCACTCAGGATCTTAGAAACACATATTGGCCAATTATCCAATCAATTTGTTGCTAAATATACCAATAACTATGAAGGAAATACAAAGGATAATCCCAAGAAGAATGAGAGATAATAGGTTGTCAATTTTAGAAAGATTAAGTTTGATAAAATGGCAAGTGTTGTGCATTACTGCAAAAAGTCATTTGAGAATATTGAGGTTAAAATTGAATGTGGAATTGGAGAGGAATAATAAGTAGTAAGTATAGTTGAAAAAAGTGAGGAAAGAAAAAAAGAGAATTGAGAGAAAAATAAAGAGACAGAAATTACAACCCCTATATCATTGACGTATACACCTATGAAGAAAAAGGATCATAAAGAAAGCCAATATAAAAAATTCATCGAACTATTCAACAGTCCATGAGTACCCGTCCCTTTTGAAAAAGCGCTACAAAAAACTCCAGCATATGCTAGAATTTGAAATAACATCTAATAAAAAAGAGAAGACTTCCAATAATGAAATAGTTAACTTTTCAGAAGGATATAATGCTATCTTCCAAATAATAATTCCACCAAAGCTATTAGACTCGAGAAGCTACAATAGTACTCGTGCCATAGGAAACCTACAAATTTCATGGGCATTATGTATTTGAGGAAAAACATCAGTTTGATGCCACTCTCAAATATGAATAAACTAGGAGAAATGTGCTAGTCAAAGTTGGGAACTTTAAGAGCAAATTTTGATTGGATAGATGTGAACTCAAGATGAAATTTTATAAGGAAAAAATGATAATCAAAGAGATTATGGCCTGAAAAACATGTGGAGAAGATTTTGAATGATATAATATGGATGTGCGAGAGATAAATAACTGACATGAAAGAACTCCCACTTCCTACAAAGACAGAAATGAGGGACAAACAAGTCAAAAATTTGTTTTCACTAAGGGAAAAACAAGAAGATAACATCAGTCGGGCAGTAAAATTCCAAGAGAATGATAATTAGGGAGTTGAAAGGTCTTGGTTTAGAAGAATAGAGAAGCAAAGAGTAAGGTATAAGCAAATTCCATTATTTTTGGATAAAGCTTCCATACCCAATTGCATCAAAGAATAAAGTGAGACAATACATTTAGATGGTAGCAATGTCAAAGACTGATGACAAAATAAATAGGAAATTCCCTCCCTAACTTTGGAGGTACGACGTCAAGCTAATGACGTTAAACAAGCAGTGAATGAGAGGCAATCCATCAAAATCATTTTTTTTTTGTTTTTTTATCATGTTTTTAACAGTAGATATAAAGTAGATCAATTTTTTGAGAGAATAAGTCAACAAAATTTTTTTGGGAAGAATGGAGAAAGGGTTAAAAATTTTAAGAAAATTTTGGTTATAATAAAAATCGCACTCTACCAAGCTAGAGCGTTGCATTCTGTCTATTTTGAAAGAATAATGGCACTTCTATCGCACTTTGTGACACATTTTACCCGTTTTATAGTCGTTGCAAGAAGAATGTTTTATGTTACAATGTGTCACACCTATTAACTAAAGAGGCACAGTATATACACTCATAGCCATTTTATAGATGTTATAAATTAAAAATGTAGTGTTCCATAGAGCAAGAGCGACACAATTATACAAGGTTCTATAAATAGTATCTAATTTTCCAGATTTCCCTCTCTCATCGTCTTTTACCCTCTTATATTCTTTTGACACCCATTTAACATAAACCTAAGCCATTATTTTCCTCTAATATCTTCCCCATTTACCCTTATGGCACCAAATAAGCAAAAAAGAGGTGAAACTACCTCAAGCACTAAAGTACCACATCCTTCTTATGTTATATTCAAAACCTAAGAGGTAGCTGCAAGGTGGGATGAAATCAAGCAATATAAGGTCAGTGTCAAAAGAAGATTTGATTGGGATGCTTTGTCATATTATCCCATCATACTTAATAACATTCAAGCTAGAGGGTGGAAGAATTTTTTTAAGTTCAAAGTGCAACCTAAGAGGGGGGATTAATTAGATTTTTCAAATTTTTAGAGTTTTTAAGCGATAGTTCTTATGCTCCTATTTTTCAAAAATTATTTCAATTAACTTGAGAAGTAAAATGCAGAAAGTAAATAACATAATGATGTATTCTAGTTCCCCTTAGCAATCAAATGTACATCTATTCCCCTCACACCACATGAGAGATTTTCACTATTGTTAGATATTTGTAAAAGTCTCACACCAAGACTTCTCCTACAATCTTCTAACAACAACAAAGAAGCAAACCACCTCCTTGATTTCCAACAACACCAATAACTATGGTGGATTTTGAATCACCCCGATTCAAAGGAATTTCTCCAACAAATAAAAAGACAACCCTTCCTATTTTCAAACACCTTTAGAAAGAAAAACTAATTTCTAACACACAAAAATCACCACACACACTTGGTGAAAAAATACAGCAAACAAATGAAACATTATACAAACAGAATTTGTAGTAGACTTGATCAAATTGAGATTTTGCTACTTTTCTGATATATGAAAATTCAATCTTTTCCTTCAATGAAAAAAAATCAAGATATATAAACATTTAAGCGCTCAAGTGTTTTCTTTAAACTTTTTCACATATGAATGAAAATCATGCGGAAAAAAATTTATGTTAAATATTACAGACATTGAAAAACATAATTTTATTCATGAAGAAGGTGATTTTGAATTTTAAAATCCTTCTATTTATAATTCACCAAATACATCTTGAAAATCAGAAACAATGGTTGAAAAATAATCACGAAATCATGTGATGATATGGAATGGTTTCATGATCATTTGAGATGAAGAGGTATGGTACTTGTTCAATATTTTTCCAAAACATATAGCTGACAATCAATTTCTTTGCCATGAAAATCGATTGCCTATACCCCAACGTTAAAAAATTTAAACCTACACAGTGACAATCGATTGCATCAGGATGACAATCGATTTCCATGCTTTAAAAATGGAATTTTTGGATGGTAGAGATATATGACAATCAATTGCTTCAGGATGACAATCAATTGTCATTCTTTAATAATGGAATTTTTGCTTAAAATATGAAATTCTAACCAATGCATGCTTAAAACTTTATGATTAATTGAGCACCTAAAGCTTATAACAAGTCAATTGCACATTGTACCTTGGTCTATGATCCAATTCCATTAAAATCCAAAAACTTTATGCAAACTTGATACTTTGATTCCAATCTTTCCAATATTTTTCTTTATTGATCTTTCTTCTAAGATAGACTTTTGTCTTCATCCAAACTAAGCTAAGAAGGATGAACGCATCTTCTTCACAATCTCTGCCTCTTTGATGATGATAAAAAACATTGATAGGGAGTTTTTGTTTGACACTTGATTTTTCCTCTATCTTGTATACCTCCCCCTATCTTGCATATCTCCCCATTTCTTTTGCAATTTATTCTATGATGTCTTTGATATTATGAAAAACAACAAAAACGACCACCTCTCTTCTCCCTTTTTTGACATTATTAAAAAGAAAGAGAGTAAAATCTAAAGGAGTATAATAATATAAGGGCAACGATATATTCAATACAAATATACTTATCTTCTTCAAAACACTAGTGTATGAAGTCAAAGTTGATATCAAAGTTGATCTTTCTTCAAAACACACTTCAACCAATGAAACTTTTAGAACTGCCACATCATATGGTCTTGTATCTTGAAGAATCAATCTTGAATTGACAGTACTAGCATATGATCTTTAAGTACCTACAAAATAGTTAATAATGCTTAGATATCCAATATTCTTTGGTTCCTCTTGGGTTAAATTCCTTTCTCACCCATATATACTCACCATAAGGAATACCATAGTTTCTTATGTAGCGAGCATTAGAAGTATGGCCTTTTGCATTACCATGGATACAAGTAGGTCTAAAAACATGATTCCTTTTATTAACATACAAGTTATTTCTATCATAAGGCCTTTTATTATGATTTACAACATGTATTTTCCTTGATTCCTTATTGTTGAATCTGTTAGTAGCCTTTACAAAGATAATTTGACTTGTACTAGGTTTATCAAAATTTGAAAAGTGAATTCCATATTTTCTAAACCAATTTGACCTTTTTCATATTTCTTTATCACTTGGTTTAATTCAACAATTTTAGATTTACGATCTTGACATTTACTTCATGTAGAATTTTTTACTTCTTTTAATTCCACTTTTGTGTCATTAGCCACACTTTCAAGTTTTAAAATAGTCTTATTTTGATTTGAACATTGTCTAGAAAGTTTCCAAAATTCTTCATGTAATTCACGAAAAGCATTTAGTAATTCATCATATGAAGGACTGTCATCAATTTCATAATCACTAACCTCATGTTCTTCATCACTTAAATAATATAATGTCATCAATGCCTTGTTTGTATGATCTTCATCTAAATATGAATTTATTTCATTGTGATCCAATGCTACATGTGGTTTTTTGGTCTTTTGTCCTTCTTTCTCTTGAATTTATTCTTCTTTTAAAGTGTAGGGCATTCACTTTTGACACGCCCTCTTTCTCCACCATTCAAAGCAACCTTTCTTCTTGGTGATTCTTTCTGACTCATTTCTTTTGTCCTTTCCTTATTTAAAAACTTTTCAAATTTCTTGACTAGAGCATCATCTTCATCATTGGTGGATTGAGATTCATCATTTTCTTACTATCATAGTTTTTTACTTTAGTATTTAAGGCAATATATTTTTAATTCTTTTCTCGATCTTCATGCTTCTCAAGTATTTCAAGTTCCATCTCATGCTCTTGGAGTTTTTCGAACAATGTTGCAGAAGTCTTTTTGGATAGACTCATATTTTATGATATCACTGTCACTTTTGGTTGACATGCCTTTGTTAATGACCTTAGTACTTTGAGATTTAATTCATCATTTTTAAAAGTATTACCAAGTGCCATTAAGTGGTTCGTCAAGTGTGCGAATCTTTCTTGCAAGTCGATAATTAATTATTTGGGTTGCATCTTGAATATTTTGTATTCTTAAGCTAAAGCATTCAGTTATGACCTTTTCACTTCCACAGTTCCTTCATGAGTAACTTTTAATTTATCCGATATCTCTTTTGTTGTTTTCCAATGAGAAACACGGAATAATCAGTCCATACCTATAGTTGTTGAAGTATATTCTTTGCCTTTTTATCAAAGATCATTTTCTTTTTGTCATTATCATTCCAAGAACGTTTAATCTTGGATGTACCAATGGCATTAAAAACACTTGTGGGAATGAAATGATCATTTTCTATAACATCCCATATTTCATCTCCTTGTGTTTCTAGATATGCTTACATGCTAATTTTACAAAACTCATAACATTTACCAATGGACAAATGAGTTATGTTATTACTACCACCATCTCTAAAATTGGACTTGTGGAAGCCATCTTCTGGATATTAGGAGCAAGTTACCTGTAACCTACTTTGATGTCAACTGTAATTTTAAAGTTCAATCTAAAGAGGGGGGAGGTGAATTACATTTTCCAGATTTTTAGATTTGAAATTCTAGTATGATAGAACTCAAATGTCCTATGACATGTTGGGACATCTGATTCGACATAAATAAACAGGAAAGGTATTAACAATAAAAACAAAGCTGAAAAGCATAAACAACATACATAATTGTTAAACCAGTTCGGAGCAAATCTCCTACTCTGGAGGCATACCAAGCCAGGGACAAATCCACTATGATAGTATCAATTCATATACCCTACAACAAACCTCCAATTTACAGCCTAATCACTTAATCACTACCCTTCCTAGATTTCTATCTAAGACTCACCTAGATATGAGGCCCTCCTCAATCCCTCTTCAGTCACAAACAACGATTGGATCAACATAATTCTGAACAAAATAGGAAGACACACTTCCATGACAATCACTAGCCAAGACTCTTGACTAATACCCTAACTTGGAGTTGCTTCAAAGCTTCCTCTAAGAAAAATACTCAACTCATTACTTCACAACTTCTGAGTGAGAACAACAATTACCATCTCACAACCTGAGTGGTTCACTTACACCAACTTTCCTAGAGAGCGGCAAAAATACAAAGCCCTAGACTTATACATCTTGAAACCGTGCCTTTTCTAGGTTACAAACACTTCTATTTAGAACCTGTACCCAACTGGATTTAGGTCTTCAAAGTACAACATATCAGCTGTAACAAACAACAGTAACTTCTTCTACAAACAAGGTCTTCAATCAAATCTTCCTAAATTATCTCCAAATTGAGAAACTGTATATTCTTCAATATTCTGATTGATTCTTCTTGACCTTTAAATCAACATCCTATAATGTTGCATAATATTTCTCAAAATATTCTACATCAGTTAAATCATAACAGAATCTAATTGTCCAGTTCAGCCCAGGCGCGATGTCGTATGCTCCTTTATAGGACATCTTATCCGACATGTTGTTCCATATGTTAAAACTCTTCAACTCAACATGTCCTAACATAAGATAGGACTTATTGATCAACCTGTTCCTGTTAGCAAGTTAATACATTCTACCTAACATATTGTCGTATTATTTGTTTTACAAAAATTAACGTTGATCTTTAAAACTAGAGAACTTTCAAGATTTTTTAAGTGACATTCTTATGATCTTATTTTTTCGGAATTCTTTAAATAAACTTGAAAATTAAAATGCATAAAAATAAATGTAGGCTTTTGTCTTCACCAAAACCAAATTAAGAAGGATGAACACATCTTCTTCACAATTTTAACAAAATTTTAGTAAAAACATCCAGCCTCACAATAAGGCTAGAATTCTATACGAATGCACATGAATCCACAAGAGAACAAATTTCTTTTGTGAAAGGAAATGTGATTGATTTAAGCTTTGACTACTAATTGACTCCTTATCCTTTAAGTGCCTGATGAATGTGTTATAAGAAGAATGAGACATTCAGATCCTTCAACACAAAAGGAAAATGAGATCATATTTTAGAATATATTGGCCAAGAATGGGCAAGATGGGTGCAATTTCCGAATATACATCCATATAAAAAAATTGCCTCCGAACCCAATCCATATTCCAAAATGTGGAAATCTTTATTTATTTCAAACTGGAAGAACAGATCAAACTACTCTAACTGTGGAATCTCAAGGGTTCACACACTCTTAGAACTTTTACATGAAGAACCCCATCGATGTGGGAATATTAATGCCTAGTAGTATAAATACCTTAACTAACTCTACCCCAATTTCTTTTGGGAATCTATGCATGATAAAGGCTATTTGTAACAAACAAATAATACTCTACAAATTTGAAATTGAGGATATATGTGCTTGCCGGTATTGTCAAGATGATCCAAAGTGGTGGAGGTTGTTGATAGTAAACCTACAATTAACTGATCAATTGTTTTCTTTTGATGATGATAACACCCAAATAATATCTATTGAAGTCATTATCTCTTGGAGATAGCTCAAGCGGCCAAAGATTATTAAGATGTGTTCATAAAGCTATCCTTTTAAATATGATCTTGAAGATCGAGTTATCTCTTTGAAGTTAACACTATGGTCATACGACATTCAAGTGAAAACTTTTGTTTCAAGGTTCTTCAGTGGTTTTAATATCTCAACACTATGATGATGGTAATCAACTTGAAGATATCTCAAACCTCATCAAGATAGAATATTCAAGGTTCTTGTGTGATGCTAAAATCAAAGATAATGATTCCAATACTCGAAACTTCACAGTTGTGAACGAGAGAAAGTATGAAAACTTGTATGCTCATATTCGTCTGAGTGACTAGTGTCTTATAGAGGCACAAATGTATTTTAGAAAATACAAGGAAAAAAGAAAGACAATCACACACACAAAATCTTTGAGAAGCCTCTCTTATTTTATTACAACTATATGGAAATGTTTTTAAGGTCTAACTGATTATGAGATTGTCTGATCAATTGGATGACTTTTTGCAATTGGATAATCGATTAGCCCTAATTATCTAATCGATTATTTTAACTTTATTGAGTCTAAAATAAATTAGGATAATCTATGAATGATCGATAACTACTAAATATCAAAACCTTCTATTTGTGACTTGAACAATAGATTATTGAGGTGCAATAACTGATTGGCCTAATCGACTATGGCAGTTAATTTGCCCATGGATTTTTTTCAAATTTAAACCTTAATTTGACCTATAATTTTAGAGCTTTCTTATCATTTCTTTTCATCCAAAAAAAAGGGTGTTGATCCTATTTTCTCACTCTCATTATTTTCTATAAGAAGTTGTTTGGTTGCAAGTTAAACCAGTAAAAGCTCTTGTTTAGTTTGGGAGGATTGTAATAGGAAGTCTCCATTTGATTTGTGAGTTTTTCCTAGAAGAAAAGATCTCTTTTGGTTTGTGAAGAATGTTTAAATCCTGATGCTTTAGTTCCTTGAAGCTTGATAGCACCACTGTGCTATGAGGGTGTGCCGCTATTAACTATCTCTTGTAATTTTTTCTTTAGTTTTCTTTCATTCTTCATGTTCTAGTCCCCTGCTTACTTCATCATCGTAAATTTCACAATAAAATAATTTAAAATTTGTTTGGTTATGATGATCTCAACTTAGTTTGGTCCTTTTCACAAATCACCAAAATCTTTATTAAAAATGTTCAAAACGAAAAATGCATTAACAACAAAAGTACTTAAAAACGATGAAATTGAATACTAAACACATAGTGTGATGGATTGTCATCACCTATATTGAATGAGTAAATGGATGTTGAACACTTTATAAGTGAGAGAGACCTAATGTCTTAAAGTTTTGGGTTAAGATGTAGTGTTAACTTATTTATATAATTGTTCAAAAGTCAATGTATTGAACATGAATCCCTTATGACCCAACAATGGTATTAAAGTTAGATTCAATCAAGACTGTTTGTATCAAAAGTATTTTTGATTAAATTGTTAAGACATATGTTCTGATGAAGGCAATTAACCACAATGGATGTAGATATGGCTGGAAAAAAACTCCATTTGTGGGGAGCATATCCATGATAAGAATTCAAGGATTCACACTTGAGAGAGAGAGAGAGAGAGAGAGAGAGAGAGAGAGAGAGAGAGAGAGAGAGAGAGAGAGAGAGAGAGAGAGAGAGAGAGAGAGAGAGAGAGAGAGAGAGAGAAGAAATGAGAAGATTAATGATATATTAAGTGATTAAAAGTGTAGATGTTTAATACTTTGAAAGTGAGATAACTCATAAATATAATTCCTTTGAAGTTTTGAGTTAAAAGATAGTGTCCAATTTATTTATATGATTGTTCAAAATCCAATGTGTGGTCTCTGAATCCCCTTATGATCCAACATCATGTAAAATCAACTATTTACAAAATAAAATTGAAAATTTCTCTTTACATCTAGTACATTTCTTTTAGACCTCTGATGAAAAATTCAAAATACCTCCCGAGTTCGGATATGCATATCCGAACACACTAAATTTCCGTTTTTAAGGGTGTTTTCAGATATGCTTATCTGAAATAACCCAATATTCTATTTTCAGGGGGTTTTCTGATATGCATATCCGAAATAATCAAATTTTAGTTTTTTAAATGTGTTTTTGAATATGCTTATCCGAAATAACTCAATATTTCATCTTTGAGAATTTTTAGATATATGTATCCGAAGTATTCCAACAATTAGAATCATGGTGTATCAATTTCAACAATTAGAATCAAGGTGTATCAATTATATTAATTATATTACCTTATCAATTATTTAGATAAGTTTTATATAATTTTAGTATATTAGAAATGGAAAAATATTATTTATTTACATAAAAATATTTATTTAATATAATAAAAATTCTAATTAAACATAATAATTAATTATCAATTTTATAATAAAAATTAAGTGTCATCTAAATTAAATATAACTTTTAAAGTTATAATTAAAAAATATTTCTTATATTTTTTTTATAAAAAATTATTCATAATTTTAAATAAAAAATTAAAAGACAATTACATTTCATTATTATAATTAAAAATTTAATTATTGCATTCATTGTTTAATTTCATATAATAAATTTATTTTAATATTTAATTTTTAATTATAAATTTAAATTATTCTTTATTAATAATAACTCAATTTAATTATATTATAATTATATTATAAATAAATATTTTTTTAAAATAAAATCAAAAAAAATTTGAGATATTGAGTTATTTCAGATATGTATATCCGAAATTTCTCTGAAAATAAAAAATAAATTTTTTTCCGGATATACATATTCAAAAAATTTAATATCTCAAATTTATAAAATACATTTTAATGAGCATACGAAAGATATTTTTAGGTTTTCAATAATAAAAGTCACCATTACTAAAGAGAAATTCTCAATAAAATTTGAGTAGAAATTCTCAATAAAAGTTTAGTACAATTTTTGGTTAGAAAATTTCGCTAAAATGTTTGGTTAGGAGACTTAGCTAAATGTGGTTTATGTCTCTAACTACGTAGCAATTGTAGTACTATTATTCTTATGACAACAATACTTATAAATTGAGACCACATCTTAATATATGTAAAATACACATAAAGAATATTTATTCTCCATTGAAAAACAAATTGAATGGCTAAAAGAATTAGCAAGTAACACGTCTCCTCTGCATTATTAGAAACTTTTGTTTTGCCAATATTAAAAGTTAAAACGCATTTTCTTCACTCATAGTGCCCTTTAGCAACATATATGAACCACCAACTAGTCATATACATTGATGATGATTAAAAGCTAAAAATTCAACCATAACTAAACCCACCTCTCCTCCATCATCTACCTTTTTTTGGTCTATACATCTGACCCTCTTCTCTTGAAAAGCAACCAAGTTTTTTCATCCTAATTGATACCACTAAATATAACTATGATTTTGATGTATAATATATGATATATAATGTGGAAACACCTTGGCGAGTGAGGTAACATACATCCTAGGTAGGCCCTATTAAAACTCAACTACTTGTCCTAGACCAACCTGTCCTTGTAGCTTCACTCCTTTTATATTTTTCAGTTTTGTTCCTATTGCGAGGGAGGGTAAGATAGGTAAACTTATTATGTGTTCAAAGTTGTCATAAAGTGATAGACTTATTCGAATAACCTAATGTTACTTTTTTTCCTTTGAGATTAATGGTTGCGGGACCAGACGGCTTTAATCTAACTTCTGCCCACGTGTATAACATGAGTGATAAGGTGGGAGAGTGGATTTATGTGGTGAAACGTATAAACTTTATATATGTCCCTTGTATACTTTTTCTAATGTGTCACTTTTTTATAATGTGTCACTTCTTATTTGTGGAATAAAAGTTGAGAGAACTTTAACTCAAAATAAAATAAAACTAGGAGAAATTCCTTAGTGGAAATAGGTGTGGGAGAAAGAAAAAAAATTTTAAATGTACTCTCATGCATGGTTGATACGTCAGACATGATAAGACATATTAATTCAAGTGTAAGTAGTTAAATTTAATATCAATTATGAATTGACAAAATGTTATATATAGAAGATATATTCTTATACCTACTAGTTTAAGGTTTTTGATAATGCGTTTGATGTGTTGTTGCTCCCGCCTCTTCCAAACTCTTCAACAAATGCTATTTGAGCTTTTGGTTTGACTTGGTGGAATAGTGAGTTGTATCTAGAATTTTGTTGTAGGATGTGAGAGACTCATACTTGTGAAAAAAATTCTTTTGTTTAAGTGTGAGTTGTTAAGTTTCACATCGGCTATTAATGAATAAAATGTAGGATATCTAAGAAAGGTGACTCACATACATAATATATTACTTTTTTAAGGAAACATGATGTCCGACTTTCTTATGTCGTTGGGCTCGATCTTGCTCACACCTCCCCTAAATTTCCTAACAAGTGGTATAAGAACTTTAATATGGTTTGGTAGGGGGAGCAAGAGTTGAATCATATGTTAAATCTTGTAAAATGTGAGAGACTCACACTTGTTGTGGAAAAAGATGGTTCCACTTGTGTTATACCCCAATTTTCCCCCTAAGATCTCTCATCATCTCATATTATCAATACATCAAGATCACACATTAGGTTTGATTCTTCTTTCTACTTCATCCTATCTTTAAGTTTGCTCTTGAGGGATCACCAATCACCTTGAATTGTGTATCTTGTACATGTGTTTTTTTTAGGTGGATTAATTTTTAACTAACATCAAAATATGTATATATGTTTCTTTGGATGTTCATATTGTAGGTGATGACACAATTGCATTTATTTCACCATCTAACCTAGGGTTTGAGGGTTGATCCTCAGTGAACTGGTTCTTCAATGGATGGCAAGAGCTCAAGCTTCAAGGCTATGTTTATGACATCAAAGATTTGTGGTTCAAAGAACTCTCTCACCTTATTTAGGCCAAACTATCCTCAAAGTTGGTGGTGGTATTCATCAAGAAGATTCATAGGCTCATGTGTTTATTTCCATTCATTCTTCAATAATTTTCATTGAGACTTAAGCTCCATCTTAGAGTATGCTTCAAGACAACATCATTTCAAGGCCTATTGTGATCCATCGTGCTTTATTTTGTCAAGCAAGTTCAAAAAGATTCAAGGTTGATTCAACAAGTTTGACCTAATTGAGCAAATGCTTGATTCAGTGATCACAAGTGCATAACTCTCTCAATTTTCAATATTTTGAATTGGTTCTTATTGCTATAGGTTCTTATCATCATATACAACAACTTCTCTTCACATGACAAGATCCAATTGTGCAAGAAAAATCATCAAAAGTTAAAGGGAGTTTCGAGTTATTTTGACACTCTAAGATAGGGTTTGCTGACTTCCAAGGATCATATCTTGCTTTTTTTGAGATTTTGATTGATTCCAAAGTCATGATTCTATTTAAAGGGTCTTTAATAAGTTCTCTTCAAGGATCTAAGGCTAATTTTGAATGGAAGATCATTAAGGGTTGAGAAAGATTACAAGTCCTTTGGGAAAGCTATCAAATTCTCTTGTGTTACTTCAAAGGATCATAACTTGATCAATTATTATCTCCTTGAACTTATTCTTTTTCCACAATAATATTTGTAATGTCTACTACAATTTTGGTTCAATATGCAAGACTTGAAAATTCTTGGAAATTTGTTGAAGAATTGAAAAGTTTATAGGTCTTTTGTGAATTTCCCCAAATTTGTTCATCCTCTTCCAAAGATCATAACTCTTTCAATTTTTATTATTTTTGAGTGATTTCAATTCCACAACTCAATTCAAGAGGTCTACTTCATTTCACCTTCAAGGATTAAGAACAAATTTTGAACAGAAGGTCATGTAACTTTGAAGAACATTATAGGTCATTTTGAAGTTCAACACATAGAAATATTTCGAAGTACAAAAATCAGTCTGTTTTTCACGATTTCAATTGATCATAACTTTCAGCTCAAATCATCAAATGGAGTCTTTCTTGGCACATTATGAAGTTTGTTTTGAGATCTTTCAAATGCTTCAAGAATCATCCCATAAAACCTCCTACATTGTGAGCACCATGAATTTGAAGATGACAAGTTGAAATTGATTTTGTCAAAACAGTTAGATTGCAAATTGGTTAATGTGGCCTCTAATCATAAAATTGTTGCGTGTTTTTGCTTCTAATCAATCTTAACAACCTTATAGAAGCAATTAGCACCTCGAAACGCATGTTTTGGCTGAGTTTTAAGCAAATATGAGTCATACTTTTCATGCTTGGAACTTCACACAAATTCTCTCAAAATATCATCATATCACACGCTTGAGAATCCCATTTTCTCAGCTATAAATAGAGGATGATATCCCACTCATTTAGACAAGCTTGGACAGTCAAAATCAACCCTTCCAAACTCTCTCCATAACTCACTATTATGAGTTTTCGAATTCACTCTTCCCTTATTTTTCAATCTAATTTCTTTGTTCATTCTTCATCCTTGAACATCACTAAACCTAATAGAAGAAGAACCAAGCCTTGAAGTTCTCTAAATCCTGCTAGCCAAGTCAAGTTTCAGAGCTCTGAAGTTGAACTTCAACAGGTAGATTTCTCCACCAGTTCTCTCCAAACTTGTTACTACAATGTATCTCTCATCACTCTGATACTCATAGCATCGTTATTTTTCAACTGGAAGCGAGTTTTGCTCATGAATTTTCAAATCTTTTTTCAATTGTTTCCCTCTGGGTTTTTCCAAATCGACTCAGCTGTAATTAATATAAATTTTTTGCGAGGGTACCATTTGAATCGTCTTGATGAGACGAGGCGAATGACACGGGTCTGAGCTTCTAATTTTACATATTGGAGGACCTTTAATTCCCGTGTGGATGGAGGTTGAAGATGACCAGCGTGTCATCTCTCAACCAATGATGAGACACCACTTGTTTTTTCAAATCTGTTTAAAAAGTAAATGATTCAGTGGTTTATTCACTAATGTCTATATCATGCACAACACGTCTGATCTTTTGGGTTAGCTTACTAACGCGTTTTGACATTGATCATGTGGTCTATATTTTTAGCTTTATTTTTATTTTCTGATTTTTCTATTTAATTGTTTTAAACTTCAAAAATTCATTAAAAAAAATCATTTCAACTTCTAAAATTGTGAAAAAATTATCAAAAATGTTTTTGATTTTTCTCTTTCTGATTTTTATTTTTTACTAGTTTTATTTTGTGATTTGATATTTTTTTTATAAATTTTCACTTTATTTGATTTGTTTTAATTGTATAAAAATATTTTTGATCTTTTAAAAATAAAAATAAATAATGGAAGGATCCAGTGGCCTCTTGACAAATATGCTCATTTTATTTTATTTTTGATTTTTACTATATTTTCATGAATTTTGGTTTATTTTGCTTATTTCTTAAAATTTTAAAAATATTTTCTAACTTTAAAAAATTCTGAAACTTTTTGTTAATACTTGTTGACTCATGTTTGACTTTTGATATTTTTTTTAGAATTTTTATTTGGTGTTTTAATATATGTTGTGTATTTTACCAATTATTTCCTTTTTAAATCATTAAAAAAAAAAATTTATATTAAATATATTTTATTATTTTTTGATTGGTCCAGATTTGGAGACACTTGAGTGTTATTTTGGGACAAGTTCCTCAACCTCACTGGATCTTGGGTGTTGATAGGTTGAAAAACCAAATCCACCAAAATGGATGAATGATGTTGATGATATTTGAAACCCTAATTTTATTTGATACATTGGTTACACTATCATTCCCATCTCTCTTCATCTTATCCCTTTCTTATTTTTACTTGTGCTACATGTTTTTAGAGAATGATCTACATATCATTTCTCTAACATATTGGTACATAGATTTCTATTGACCGACCTCAAAATAAGTGTGGCTTCTACATAAGTCCACTTACGATTGCTTAACATAGTGCTAAATTTGTCCCGATTCGAAAAATGATCATTTGTTGCTCAAACCTATGTTTGCAAGCCCGAGTATATTTAATTTGAAACCTTGGATCCAATAACTTTTAAGTTCATTGTTAGGAGGCTTCGATCATATCAATCCTCTAATTAACTTCATGAATTTTGGTCTAAGCGAATCATTTGAACATCGTTGATCATATGTGGTTACTTTGAGTACTTGAAATGAATGATATACTTGACAAAAAGCAAATGAAACTTGTTGTTGAGAAGTTTTTATTTTATCAATCTTCTAATGAGTTTTAAATGCAAGTTTCAAGATGGGCATTCAACTAACCTTTCAACTTCTAATTCACTAACAATTAACTTTACTTTATGCCTTTATTTTGTGGCTTTATTTTTTTGTACCATTTATTTTAGGATTTACATTTCATACTATTTTCCTTTTGTTCACTTGAGCATTTATCTTTATGTCATTTTATCTTTGCTAACTTGAGCTTCCTTTTCTTTTAAAGACACTTAATAATCAACTTGAACATTAAAAGCCTTAAGGTTACTTGGACTATTTGCTTACTATTCGTATCACTGTGGAGTTCTGGATTCCTGAGACTTAGGTTAGAAGCCATGAGACCTTGGATCTCTGTGATCTTTGGTTGATATTTTTTTTGTGAAGATCTTCTGTAATTCTTGGGGTTTACTTCAAGGCATTGGTTTGAATTTTTTCTGTGTGAAGGTTATTCTGATGTTCATGCTTTGTCTGTGATTGAGAATTCCTCTATATACAGTTGTTACTCTGGCCAATTTTTGTCAATGAAGACTTTTCTTGGTTCTTAACTCATCTAAAGCTTGGTATTCCTCAGAGTTTTAGTATTTTTGCTTGCTTGGTTTCAATCCAAAGGATGGGAATTTTACATTGACTTCTTATGTCAAGTTTTGGCTTCTTGTTGGTTAGATCTTTCTTTTCCTTAGCTTTTATCTTATGTTTTAGGATATTCCCTTCATCTTCTTCTATTTTCTTTAATTTCAAAAATCTTCTCCCTCCTTTTCAAAACTCTTCTTGTTTTCTAACTTGAACTTCTTTTATAAAAAACTTGGACTTAGATCCATGCATTTTTAAAATCTTTTCTTAATCAAAATTTAATTAATTTAATCATACTTTGACATCTTTCTCAAGACTAAAAGTTAATTGACTTCATTCAAACCATTTTGTCACTTTGGCTTTTTACTTTAAAAAATTTTCTCAAAAATATTAGACTCTTGTCAATTCTTTTAGTGATGTGAGCTACTATACTTCTATGATATGTAGTGAAGTGAGATATTTTCCACTTGAGTGTTGAGTAAGGATTTATTGATTTTAAAATCCAAGCTATATCCTCCACTTTAAGATGCTGCAAGCTCTCCTTTCTCATAATCGTGGGTAGTAAGTATGTTTTCCACTCGGATATGATGATGATGTCTCCTCTCTTAAAATTAATCAACACACACGTGTTTTAAAAATTTTGAGGTGAACTACGAGTACCTTGATCCCCTATTACAAGGAAGGTAGTATGTAGGCACTAAAGGTTCGCAACCGCTGCGGGTGCAAAAGTTGTAAAAAATACTTCTTTTCTCATACCACCATCTATTTTTGTATACACCTTTTATAGCCAAAGTATATAGATTTTCAAAGAGGTTCCTACGGAGTATCGTAGATATTTAGGGTGCTAATACCTTCCCTTTGCATAACCAACCCCCGTACCTAGATTCTCTCCCTCTCTTTTTTGGGTTTATTCGCTCTTTTCCCATTTCCTATGGAAACAATAAAGCGCAGTGGTGATTTTATTTGATTTGTACGAGTTAAGTTAATCCAATGGCTTAGTCTTAACATTTCTATTACTATAGAAAATTGGCAACTTCACTGAGGAGAAACATCTCTAAATTGGGTTGAGCCTATCTTTGTTTATATGTGTATGTGCTATTATTTGTTGTATATTATTTGTTGTATATATGTATGTCTTTATTTTTCTGGTTTTCTAGGTGCTTGGTGATCTCTTATAAGTCCTCTACCCGGACTTGGGAAAACTTAAGATAGGACAACTAGTATAGTCATGTTAACTTTGAGGGAGGAATCCCAAAAAAGGATACATGAGATCCCCCACTCAGTGGAGGCCCCTTTGACTGTAGTATTTGTTTACCGAGCAATCGGGAAGACATCTTGTTTTCTACTTGGGAGCCTGAAAAGCTGAGGACTGTAGAACCCTTAACCCATCTCAGCCTTTTAGGTGTAGTGCGGAGACTATGACGGAGAAATCCAGAAGTAGTTGTCATGCGATGCTACACTCAAATGAGTTTTTCCTGAGAATATTGCTAATTACCAAGCTAATTGGGATGTTGGTAATATCCGAAGGAAGAATATAAACTTTGGGACCTCTTTAGAACCTTGTTAGGCAGGTGATAAACCACTAGTCCTTACCTTGTAGGTAGTACCTTTGACTTCATGCTCGTGACATCAAACCTATGAACCCCCATGATTTTTATCTTGTGTGTGATTGTTGCATCATCATGCATTCATGCATCCATGAACATTCTTTAAACAATTGATTCGAATAACTTAAGATTGACTTTTGCAAATATCTCAGGTACTCTTTTGACCATGGATTTTGGAAAGAGAAAGACTCTGAAGTATAGTTTCAAGGATCCTAAGATAGAGAAATTGATGAGCTTGATTCCTGAGATTGAGAATCCTACAGATTTCCGGAAGAAGTATGGAGCCATCGTGACTCTTATGAAGCTCAAGATGAAGGATGATATTCTTTCTACATTGGTCCACTTATATGATCCTCTACACCGATGTTTTACTTTTCCTGATTATCAATTGATGCCCATATTGGAGGAGTATTCGTACTTACTTGATTTACGTATTACTGATTATGTTCCTTTCACCGACTTAGAAAGAGAGCCCAAGTCTCATGAGATTGCTACCATGACTCACTTGAAGAAGTATGAGACTGAGGCTAACATGACTACCAAAGGAGGAGTCAGAGGTTTACCTGCTCAGTTTCTATTGGAGAAAGCTCGTTAGTTCTCCAAGATGAAGAGTGCAACTGCTTTTAAGACTATATTTTCTTTTCTTGCCTATGGATTGTTCATGTTTCCTAACATCGATAAATTTGTGGATGTCAATGCCATTAGGATCTTTATGATTGGGAACCTGGTCCCTACGCTTCTAGGAGATACTTATTATTCCAACCATCTTTGGAATTTCTATCAGGAGGGGATGATCATTTGTTGCACACCGTTGTTATATGAGCGGTTTATTTCTCACTTACCCTGATCTACTACTTTTTGGGATACCAAGAAGGAACCACAGTGGACACCAAAGATTATGACTCTCACTCATTCTGACATTGATGGTATCATTAAGCTTATTATGATATGGAGATTATTGATAGCCGTGGTAGTTTCCCCAATGTGCCTCTTCTTTGTACAAAGGGAGGAATTAACTACAATCCCGTTCTTGCGCATCACCAACTTGGATATCCAATGAGGGACAAGCCAAACAACATTCATCTGAGTGACTTCTTTCTCAAAGAAGGAGAAGATCACAAGGCAGCTAAGGAAGAGATTAAAAAGGCTTGGCGCCATATTCATAGAAAGGGTAGAAGAGATTTGGGACCAAGAAGATTTGTTTCCTTAGAGCCTCATCTTTGTTGGGTACAAGCAAGGGCAATCTAGTTAAAGATGCCTTATTCTCATGAAGAACCTATATTTGTTATGTTTATGAGGACTACTCCTCCTCTCTTAGAAGACGTGGAAGAACTTCAGCTTGCCTTGGTTAGGATGCAGCAAGAGAAAGAAACAAGAGGATTTTTTTCCTCTAGAGCTCAGCCAGGTTTCGGTCACCCATTTTCTGATGGATGGAAAGAAGTCACCGACAAATATGTAGAAGAGAACAAGTAGTTGAAGGCTTAGATTGCAACACTCAAGGGAAAGCGCCAGTGCATGGAGAGATCTTCTTCAGATTTGGCTCCTTAGGATTTTTAAATTCTATCTTTATTCTCTTGTACTTAGGATTATTGAAACTTGTAATAAAAATTGTAATCCATTCAGAAGTTATTATTAAAATGGGAATTTTTCAATATTTCTAAATGTGTTAGTACTTCAATATTTGCAATTGTTTATAATTCTTTGAGTTCCTTGAATAAAAAAATAAATCATGTGCATTGCATATCGTGCATCATTTTGCACATATTTTTGCATTCCCATCTTTCACAAGTGTCTTACTTGTTTCTCTGCTTCGTTCTATCGGCAAGATGTCTCATCGCTACAATACTCGGGCTAATTCTAGAAAGAAGATGGAAAATCTGGAATAAGAGAATTATGATCTGTGTGACGAAGTTACTTCTTTGAGAGCTGGTATGGCCAACCTAACTACTTTGGTACAATCATTGGTGGCTGCTCATAATCAGCCACCACCTCCCCCCCTCCGTCTCCTCATGCTAGTCAACCACAACAGACAACTGTTATTTCAGAGGTTCTGTCAGTTCCCATCTCTGTTACTCCAATTACTACTGCTCAATATTGTACGCCTCGCGGTTACCCGTGGGGAATGCTTGAGAATTTCATGCCAGAAGGTTATAATCCTGCTACTCAAGTTGCTCCATTCATTCAAACTGTTGTTGTTCATGCACCTCCCGTGGTGCATACTACTCTTGTTGCTAATAATGAGATTGATCATGCCGTACCTCCTACGGTGAATGTTGGGCCTATTATTAATGATGAAGTTTATCATCCTGCTCTTCCACCGAGTGAAAGTTTGGGGTTCTATAACCGAATGGATGACTTTCAGGATTAATTTAATGAAATGCAGAAAAAAGTGAAGGCTCTCTGAGGGAAAGAGTTATTTGGAAAGAATGCCAGTGACCTCTGCTTAGTTCCTAATATGAAAGTGCCAGCAAAGTTTACAGCGCCAGAATTTGAGAACTATAAAGGCAAATCTTGTCCCTGTGACCACCTGGTGATGTATACAGAAGGATGTCCACTCATACTAATGACCAACACTTTCTTATTAATTTATTCTAGTATAGTTTAACTGGTGCTTCCTTGAAATGGCATATGGGATTGGACAGTAGCAACATCTTCACATTCAATGACTTGGGTGAAGCTTTTGTGAAGCAATATAAGTATAACATGTTTATGGAGCCTGACCGTGACCAATTGAGAGAGATGGCTCAAAAAGATAAGGAGTCATTTAAGGAGTATGTGTAGAGTTGGCGAGAAGTTGTTGCCCGAGTGGTACCCCTAATGGGAGATCAAGAAAAATAACTCAGGTTTTCCTAAATACCATTAGTTCATTTTACTATGAAAGAATGGCTGCAAGTGTGCCAAGTGATTTCACTGAGATGTTGAGTATGAGTGTCGATTTGGAGGAAGCCGTCAGGGAAGGACGATTGGAAAAAGATGAAGGTTCTAGTGGAACAAAGAAATCATCATATGGGTTTTCCAAAAAGAAACAAAGTGAAACCAATGTTGTTACTGAAGAAAGAAGGATTAGACCACGGAGAAGACGTCATCAGCATCAACAATAGGTTGCTTCTATGACTTCGGTTGTCAATGTGGCTCCGATTACTGTTGCCTTTTAGAGAGCACTACAACAAAGTAATCAAGGGCAAGGTCAAAATAGAGAAGCTTTTGATCTTATTCTGATGAGTTATGCGAAATTGTTTCCGACTTTAATTCAAAAGAAATTGGTGCAGACTAGGCCTCATCTTACTATACCTTCAACTTTGCCATGGTAATAAGGCAGACCAGACTTGTGCATTTCATAAAGGATCCCCTGGGCATAGCATTGAAAACTGTTATCTGTTGAAGTCTAAAGTGAAGAAGATGGTAAGATTTGGTCTCATGTCTTTTAAAGACATTGGTTCCAATGTGAAAGATAATCCACTGCCCAAGCATGAAGGTGGAGGTGTTGTAAATATGGTTGTTGGTTGTCTTGGGGATTTCAGTATTTTTGAAATCAACCTGGTTAGAGGAGATTTAGTAAAGATGCATGCTGATCTTTGTGAATTCGTCTATTATACACATGATCATGCGGGTTGTAGTATTTACAGTTCAGATATCCATGGATGTGATAAAGTGAGAACTGATCTTTAAGAAATGACGAATGAAGGTCTTATCCACATAATCACACCAAGGGCTGAATATGAAAAGAGGTGAATATGGTTTATGGTTGTCCCGGTGAATTCCATATTTTTTATGTAAACTATATGGATGATGATCTGGTACAGCTACATGCTACATTTTGTCACATGGATATCCAGGAGGTACATCCTTATGGTTCCTATCAGATCTGCTATAGGGATTCCCGTGGTTGTCCTATTGTAAGAAGAGGTGTTCAATTATTTTTAGATAAAGGTACTATCAGAGTCAAAGGAAACATATATGATTATAATGGAGTTAATATGATTGAAGACTACTCTATTGAGGCCATGTCTGATGATGAGTACATTTCTGTTGATGAGTTCTTTTCTTCTGATGAAGATATATTTTCTGATAGTGATTATGTGATTCCTAAGTATTATGAAGAAGCATGGGTTAATGTCATTGTGCCATATTTTGGTGTTCCCGCTCCTGTAGAGATTTCGTACCACAACAAGCCTGATGTTGCTTTTGTGGTTATTTGTTTTCCTGGTCCTGTCCCATATGAATCAGACAAAGTTGTGCCTTATAAGTACAATGCAACTATCTTGGAAGATGGTACGGAAATTCCTATCCAACCTTTGTCCCATGTTGAGAACATTTTCGAAGCTAGTCAGGTAACTCGTAGTGGTTGTGTCTTCCCCTACCTTTTAAGGAGATGTTAATTCTGGTAAGAAGATGGTTGAGATTGTTGAACCTAAGAAAGTGGTAGGAGAATCTAGCGCCGCCGCCTTGGAAAAGGATGTTGATGATCTGTTAAAAATCATCAAGCTGAGTGATTACAAGATTGTGGATCAGTTGTTGCAAACTCCATCTAAGATGTATATTTTAGCCTTGTTGATGAACTCTTCTTCTTCGGGAATCTCTGATGAGGGTGTTGGATCAAGCTTTTGTTGAAAGTGATATGTCTCTGAATCAGTTCAACGGTGTTATGGGGAATATTACATCTTGTAACAATCTGAGTTTTTGTGATGAGGAATTTCCTGATGAAGGGAGAAACCATAACCTGGCTCTACACATATTTATGAATTTAAGAATGACTCTTTGTCCAATGTACTGCTAGACAATGGATCTGCTTTGAATGTATACCAAGAAGCACTCTCATGAAGCTTAAATACCAGGGAATTCCTATGCGTCCAAGTGACATTATAGTAAAAGCTTTTGATGGTTCAAGAAAATCTGTCATTGAAGTGGTGGATTTACCTATTCACATAGGTCCGCACTTATTCCAAATCATATTTCAGTTTATGGATATTGTCCCATCCTATAGCTGTTTATTGGGATGACCTTGGATCAATGAAGCATGATCCGTTACTTCAACCTTGCATCAGAAGCTAAAATTTGTCCGTGAAGGAAAGTTAGTCATCGTGAATGGTGAGCAAGCTCTGTTGATATCTCATTTTTCTTCCTTTAGCATTGTAGAAGCTGATGAAGCTGCTGTTGGAACTCAGTTCCAAGCTTTGTCTATTGATAATATAAGGAATAATGAAGATTATATCACCTCATTTAAGGATATGCATCAGGTAGTACAGAAGGGCCCTAACAAGGTGCGGGGGTAGGTTATTAGTCCACCTGTGAACAAGAATGGGACTGGTTTGGATTTCTCCGTGAAGAATGAATTTGTGAAGTCAAGGTCTTCTTTGAGTAAATATCAAGATATTTGTCACAGTTCAGGATATCTCTGTTCGACTACTCCAAAGATAACACTATTCTCGAAGATGAATCAGAGCAAGAGATACCGAACTTTGTGACACATGGAGTCAAAATCTAGAATTGGATCACTATTTATGTTCCTTCTTGCATTCATATTTCAAAGTTTTTTTTTGTTTGTCTTTTCAAAAGTCTTTCACTCTGCCCAAGGTGAAAGTGATGATGTATGGGCGTGTCTGTTGTTTTGATTTTTAAGATCATTAATAAAAGTTGTTTTTGATTTCAAAAATTGTGTCTTTATTTTCTGTTTTTTCTTGGGAAATGGTAACCAGAAAAAAACTTTCAAAATAAATAGTAACTGTAAATAAATATGCATAATTACTTGTTACATGTGGCTATTTCTAAAATCAATCATAAATCATATGTGCAGATTAATTAAAAAACCCATTGAGTGCAATGACCCTGCACCCTCTCCCAACTTTAATATCCTGTGTATGTGGCTGAAGAAGAAGAAAATGATGAAATCCCATAAGAGGTTTCACGGTTGCTTGAGCGTGAGGAAAATATCATTCAGCCGTATAAAGAGCTGTTGGAGACGATTAACTTGGGTTCAGAGTAAGATCTGAAAAAAGTCAAGATTAGGGCACTGCCTCATCCTAATGTAAAGAACATGTTGATTGAGTTGCTGAAAGAGTATGTGGATATATTTTCTTAGTCTTATCAAGATATGCATGGTTTGGACACTGATATTATGGAACATTATTTGCCGCTAAAGCTAGAATGTCCTCCAATCAAGTAGAAGTTGCGAAGACATGGCAGTGAAGATTAAAAATGAGGTTTTGAAGAAGATTAATGCTGGTTTTCTTGTGGCATTAGTGTACCCTCAGTGGATTGCCAATATTGTTCCAGTACCAAATAAAGACGGAAAAATCCGCATGTATGTTGACTATAGAGATTTAAATAAAGCAATTACGAAAAATGATTTCCCATTGTCACATATTGATATGTTGGTTGATAGTACAACAAAATTCAAAGTATTCTCATTCATGGACGGATTTTCCAGATACAATCAAATTATGATGGCTCTTGAGGACATGGAAAAAATAACGTTTATCACACCCCAGGGAATATTCTGTTATAGAATGATGTCTTTCGGGTTAAAGAACATTGGTGCAACGTACCAGAGGGCTATGACAACCCTATTTCATGATCTTATGCATAAGGAAATCGAAGTATATATTGATGATATGATCACCAGATATCAGACTGAGGAAAGGCATATAGAAGATTTATTGAAGTTGTTTCAGTGTTTGAGGAAGTATCGTCTCCACTTAAATCCAAATAAGTGTACTTTTGGTGTTCGTTCAGGAAAGTTGCTAGGTTTCATTGTCAGCCGAAAAGGAATCGAAGTTGATCCTGATAAAGTTAAGGCAATCCAAGAAATGCATGCACCAAGAACTAAAAAGCAAGTTAGAGGCTTCCTTGGATGTTTGAATTACATTTCCAAATTTATTTCCCATATGACTGCAGCATGTGAACCAATCTTCAAGCTGTTAAAGAAAGATCAAGGTTTTGTGTTGGCGGATGATTTCCAAAGGACATTTGAAAGCATTAAAGAGTATCTTCTTGAGCCTCTTATATTGCTTTGTCCTGTTGAAGGAAGACCATTGATTATGTATATGACTGTGTTGGATAATTCCATGAGCTATATTTTGGGACAACAAGATGAAACAGGAAGAAAGGAATATACCATTTATTATCTCAGCAAGAAGTTCACTGACTGTGAGTCACGGTATTCTATGATAGAAAAAACATGTTGTGCTTTGGCCTGGGCGGAAAAGCGATTGCGACAATATATGTTGAATCACACTACTTGGTTGATTTCCAAAATGGATCCAATTAAGTATTTTTTTGAAAATCCTGCTCTTACTAGAAGAATTTCCCGTTGCAGATGTTGTTGTCAAAATATGATATTGAATACCTTACTCAAAAGGATATTAAAAGCAGTGTGTTAACGGAGTACCTTGCTCACCAACCAGTTGATGATTATCAGTCTGTTAAATTTGATTTCCCTGATGAGGATGTGATGTATTTGAAAGTTAAAGATTGTGATAAACCTTTGCCTGAGGAAAATCCTGATCCTGAATCTTGGTGGGGTATGGTGTTTGATGGAGCTGTAAATGCTTATGGAAAAGGAATTGGTGATGTGATTATCTCTCCCCATGGGTCACATATCCCTTTTACTGCAAGGTTGACATTTGATTGTACCAATAACATGGAGTAGTATGAAGCTTGTATCATGGGTCTTAAAGAGGCTATAGATCTCATAATCAAAATTCTTGATGTATATGGCGATTCAGCTTTGGTAATAAATCATATCAAAGGAGAATGGGAGACTGTTCACATTGGCTTGATTCCCTACAAAGATTATGCAAGAAAATTACGACCTTTCTTCAATAAAGTTGAATTTCACCATATTCCCAAAGATGAGAATCAAATGGAAGATGATTTAGCCACCTTGGCTTCCATGTACCAAGTAAATGCTTGGAATGATGTACATTTGATTACAGTTTGACGTCTTGATAGACCAGCTCATGTGTTTACTGCAGAGGGGACGTCAAATGAAAAACCTTGGTATTATGATATCAAGTACTTCCTTCAGACTCAAGAATACCCGGTTCAAGCATCGAACAAAGATAGGAAGACATTGAGAAGGTTGGAAGGTAGCTTTGTCCTCAATGAAATATGTTATACAAGAGAAATTATGACATGGTCTTTGATCGGTAAAATAGCAAGTCTACTATTTTTACTCTTGTAATAATAAGGAAAATTCCCCGAATGTCGATCTCAAGGAATGGACATAAGTACCGAGTTTAACTCTTGGTTCAATTAAACAAAAACTAAATTTGGGGTTTTGTTTGGTTATTGTTACTGTAAAATAAACAGAAATATAAATTGGATTCTTCACAGATATGAGTAACATGCTAGTGTAAAGTGTATAACTTTCCATGTAACAACTTTGAATCCTGGTCTCTTTAACAAGTTCATAATACCAATTACTAGCTGTTGTACCCCAAAATTTTCCCTCTCATTTTCTTTCAAGATTTTCTTTTACATGGGTGGTTGCAAACTTTGGCTTGAGGAAAATAAAATTTAAAGATGAACGAAATGTCCTTCGATTGCAACATCAGGGTGTCCTTCGATTGGAACATCAGAGGGTCCTTCGATTGGAACATTAGAGGGTCCTTCGATTGGAACATTAGAGCTTCCTTCGATTGGAACATCAGGGTGTCCTTCGACTAGAACATCAGAGGGTCCTTCAATTGGAACATCATAATCGCCTTCAATTGGCGTATTAGAGCAAAGTATCCTTCGAATGGCATATCAGTGCAGATGTGTCTTAATCTAAAATATTCTGATGAGGGAAGTTTTGAACCCTTCAAATCAGAACTCAGAGCCATCAAAGAGAACAAGGGCTGATCGAAGAAGCTCTGATGAGGAAAGCCTTGAACAATTCGAATCAGGACTCGGGGCCATCGAAGAGAGCAGAACAACACTTCGACCAGTCAATAAGATAATGCTTCGATTGGTCAAGTTCAAATCCATCGAAGACAACAAAGCTTGAAACTTAATCGAAGGAACCATGATGGAAGCCTTGACCTATCATAACTTGTCCAGGTTCACTCAACGTTCAAAATGACATGTTTTCCTTACAAATATGGCAAGAATTCAATTTTGACAGTGGCTTCAATTCCTGAGTTAAGGGCCAGATTCTTTCCTTGTTTGTTCCTAACTCCACAAGAGCTGATTCGACTAGGGTGATTTTCTTCAAATCAAGCAATGGAAGTAGAGGGTGGCTCAATCGAAGGAGCCATGACAATGAAGTTGGTGCAATTCGAATTAGAATTCAGAGCTTTCGAAGGAAACAATGTTCTGACGAGGAAAGCTCTGAGTAATTCAAATTGGAGCTTAGATCCTCCGAAGAGAACAAATTCGAAGGGAAATGGGTCTGTAGGGGAATGTCAGCTTTTGATTTCCATCATATTGGAGGCCTAAACAACTCATAAAAGGCTGGCAGTAACGCATGAAAATAGATTGGCACCTGATTGAATAAAATATAACAAGTTTTTATGAACAAATCAAATCAGATCTCCTCATCATAATGGACCAAGATGTGATACACAAATGGTAAACTAAAATCCCTTGCCTATATAAACCTCATAATCTCAGAGAAAAAGGACACACATATACTGCCTCATAACACACACGCAACTGCCTCAAACAAACCCTAGCTCCAATTTTTTCAAAGTAGTGCAATTCAAAATCTCTCTCTCCAACCAATTCCAGGCCAAATCGAGTCCACCATCCATCCCCTGAGACTCCCAGAAGTTGAACCAGGCCCGTAGTCAAGCAGATCCACGTCCAAAAGATCCATAACCAGTCATCGTCGTTTGGTATATTATTTTTATTTCAATATTGCTAAATATGTGTTATTAACAGATCTAATGTTCATATATGTTTGCATGACATTGCATAAGGAAGGTTCAACGTATTGTATACAAGCTTAAATGCTTGAATCTCATATTGCCAATTCTAGGGCATAACCTGAAAATGCGCTCGAAACGCTTGATACAGTGACGATCCATTAAATCTAAACCCATATTTGAATCTCAAGATTCTTGGTATTGCAGGACGAAATAACTTCAGATTCGAATTAGAGAGGGAATTGAAGGACCTGGGTTCAACACCCAGGTCATACATTTTGTGTTTTTTCTAACAAACTTGCTTGCATATCCAATGTTCCAGATCGAAAGAGTATATCATGTACCATCATTAGGCACCTTCGATCATCCTTTTCACTTGGATTGAAAGGCAGCCTTAGGCCTTTCGATCCAGGTCAGCATCCTGTAGGTTGCCCCTTTTCTTTTTACTGCTCGTTCCATTTAGTTTATCTTTTCCATTACTTTGTTTCTTCTAGTTTCTAATCAACATTAAAAATAAAAAATCACAAAAAAGATTAGGTTTTAGTTTTTTACTATTAATATTAATTTTGTCAATTAATTAATTATTTTAATATTTTCTTAAAAAAACTAAAATTGAATAGACTTAGGATTTTTTTTAATTCAATTTCTTTTCATAATAAAAACAAATTTTTTTTCCTTTCACTTAGGATTTTAGACGTATTTTCAATTCATGCGCGTTTATTTACTTTCGCATTTTTTTAATTATTGTAACTGCCTACTAGTTTGTAATAATAATTAGGATTTTACTTTCGGCATTTTTATAATGTATCTCTCCCAAAGCCGTGTAATAACTTAGGATTTATTTTTATGTATTTTATTTTCCGCATATTTATTGCTTTATTATTTTACTATATTACTGTTAGTATGTAGGCTTGTATGGAAAGACTAAAATCAAACGTTAGCTAACCTAACAAAAAGACAAAAAATACTGAATCTCAACACACTCGCACATGCGCACCTCTAGGGTACCCCCACTTCGGTTGCCTTCGGAAATGGTCACAATTCTTAAAATGTGAGAATTTTTAGTTGTTGTCCTTTAGTTCAAGAGATCACAAGTCCCTCGATGACCCTTTCGATGTCGCCTCGGTTAAAAAGTGATCTTAGAGCTTTAGGACAATTACTAAAAGTTCTTGCCCAATTTCCTTAGTGACTGTAAACGTCCCTTCGATAGTCCCTCAACATCCAATGATAGGGCTACCTACTCACTAATAGTAGGATAGCACTGTCTAAAGGAAAAGAGGGAAAAAATGAACATTTTCGAGTAGGTAGATAATTGTTAGGTGCTTACTCAAAAACAACTTTTTCACACTACACTTTCAAAAACTTTTTCAAAAATGCTTTATCAACACTCTTGAGGACTGATACAAGAGTTATCATAAAGAAAACAAACTTTTTAAAACACACAAACACGAAAGCAATTTTCAAAAATGAGCAAGTATCTAAGAGCCCGTGGAAAACCACAGATGGAATGGGTGCTAGCACCTTCCCTTTCCATAATCTACCCCCTTACCCAGAAACTCTCGAAAAAGGTCTTTTTCTGTTCTTTTCACCCTTTCCTTTATTGGATAAAAGAAAAGTCGGTGGCGACTCTTGCTTACCGCAACATTTGAGAATATAAAACACAAACTAGTATAACATTCGGTTCTTCCACCGTATCACAGAATTGGCGACTCTGCTAGGGATTTTATAAAGTGGGGTTACCTTAGAGTTTTAATTCATCATTTTTAAAATGCTTTATTATGTGTTTGCTTGATTTATCTTTAAGGGTTTGTTGGGGTATTCTTGTAAATATCTTACACCCGGATCTGGGGCACCTTATTAGGTAAGTAGCAATAAATCATGGAGGTTGTACAACATAGACCGATACGGACGAAGTGGTGGCTATGTTAGCGCGATACTCTGGATTATACTAATGTTCCTTTAGTAAGTCAAGGATAACATTAGGCTTCCTCATAGTGTCACTAAGATCTAACTTACCTTTAGAATCTTTAATCGACTCATCCTAGCCATTATGAAGTAGTGAGATAGTCGGCTTTGGTTCCGACCTAAGATTGGTTGATACTCGATGCTACACTCATTGAGACTGGACTTTCGGGATTTTTTTGGCCCAATACTTTGGTGCGTGAGCTGAAACAATTCCTGATGGGAAGGTCAATGATATTGAGACTCCTTAGAACCCGGTTACTATTAATAGGACAGGTTGAGCCATCTGAACATTCAAGAGGGTACTTACCTTAAACCTCATGCGAGCCTTTGAACTTAAGGTCTATTGTGTGATTTACTTGTGTTTATATGTGATTTAAGCATAATAATTACATCATAAACATCATGAAGTTCATATATACTAACCATTTCAAGGAACTGTTGGACTTACCTCTTTGTTGTTTTGTAGGATATGAATTCAAGTCGCAGAAAAACCATCCGGATTAACTTCACACAAATCCCTCCCAAGCTCAAGGAATTGGTCTTTAAATTTCCTGAAGACTCATCACTCAACAAAATACATGGTCATTTGCTCAGCTTGGTTACCACCAGATTTGACGAAGTATTGAGGAGTGATCTATTCCAATTCTTTGATCCCGAGCACCATTGCTTCACATTTCCTGATTATCAACTGTTACCTACATTGGAAGAATTCTCTAAGTTACTTGGTTTACCTATATTAGACAAGTACCTTTCACTGGGTTAGAACAAGATCCAACTGCTGAAGATGTTGCCATAGCTTTGCACTCGAAGCCATCTGATATGGAATCCCATTAGGAAAGAAGAAGCAGAGTTAAAGGCCTTCTTAAAAAATTTCTAATGGAGAAAGCTCAGATTTTCCTAGATGCTATGAGTTACCATGCCTTCAAAGATGTTTTAGCTCTCTTGATCCATGGGTTGGTCCTGTTTCCTAATTCAGATCAATTTATAGATGTGAATTCCATTAACATATTCCTTGCTCATAATACGGTTCCTATATTGCTCAGGGATATCCTACATTCTCTCCATACTTGTACTCTAAAAAAGTGAGGAACTCTAATGTGTTGTACCCCTCTGTTATATGGGTGGTTTATTTCGCACCTTCCTCCGTAAATAATGCATAATGATTTAGGCTTAAGGTAGAGTCAAAGATTGATGTCTCTCCCTCACTCCATCATCCATTGGTGTCCTCGCTCTCAAGAAGACATCTCTTTTATTGATCGTTGTGGAGAATTTCCTAATGTGTCACTCCTGGGCATTAGGGGAGGCATCACCTATAATCCTTCTTTAGCACTACGCAGTTTGGTTATGCACGGAGAAATGGTACACCAGATATGCTCATCTAGGGTATTGTGTTCAACTACTCAAATAATTTGCAAAATTATCATTAGAGGTTCATCCGCGCTTGGAGCATTATTAAAAAGACTGATAGTAAGACTTTGGGGCGCAAGAACTCCATTCCTTTAGAACCTTACCTCAAATGGGTACGAGTTTGAGCCCAAAGTCTTATGCTGCCATACGATGCCATCTTACCAGTGATCTTGGAACCTGTTGTTCAAGGGGGTGAGTCCCGTATTATTCTCCATCCTGATATGCCAACAAACTTCGAAGAGTTGAAAAAGTCTTGGATCTAGCTCAAGGAAGAACAAGATACTTTTGAGGCTCAATTATATGAAAGTGAGAAGAAAATGCTGGAATTAACAAAGCAGCTTCACGAAGAGAAGAATGTCAATACCTACCTCAACACCAAGAGGAAGCGCCCATGGGAGACTTAGGAGTTTAGGATTTCCTTTCAATGTTTATTCCTGTGTAATCTTTTGTTTCCTTAAAAAACTTACTAATAAAGAGTTTTCTTAAATGTTTTATTTAAAAGAGCTTAAATCCAATAAGGTCTTTGAAAGCATTGCATAAGAATATCATACATTTCATTGCATAAGCAGGTCTTCAGTACATGTTTCTTATTTCTCTCCGCTGTTTATTTCAGCAAAAGAAATGGATCTCGAACAAAAAGTGAAGGACCTTCTAATTCAGAATGCTCAGTGTAACGCGGTGGGAGAACTGACTTGGTGTTTTGCGTTTGATCGAAATTGTCGCGGATAGCAAGAGTCACCATCGACTTTTCTTTTATCCAAAAGGAATGTTTGAAAAGAACAGGAAAGAACTTTCGAGATTATTTCTTGAGTTCGGGGGGTAGGTTATGAAATGGGAAGGTGTTAGCACCCTTTTCATCCGTAGTTATCTACGGGCTCTTAGTTGCTTACTATATCACTTGCTTTAGTTTGAAAATGTGCTTGGTGTAGGTTTTGAATGTATTTTGAAAATGTCTTTGTAATGGTTCTCGTTTCTATAAGAACGCGTACGAAATGTTGTTTTGAAAATAGTTCAAAGAGGTGTTTGTGGAATGTGTTTTTGAAAGTGATTTTGAAAGTGATTTTGAAAAGTGTCTTTGTAATCGTTCTCGTCTCTATAAGAACGCGTACAAAAAGCTTTGTCTTTTGAAAATGTTTCAAGATGAAAGTGTTGGTGTAAAAATGTTTTTTTTGTTGTGAGAAAACGAGCAACTAGGAGTATCCTACCTACTCAAAAAGGTCGAATGTTCTTTTCCTCCTCCTTTAGATATTTCTATCTTACCATTGATTTGGTAAGAAGCCCCATCGTTGGATGTGAAGGGACAAGCGTGGGTCAATCGTATAGTCATAGAAGGCAACTTGTGAGACACTTTTAGCAATATTTCATAAGGGACTACATCATTTTATTGAAGGCAACATCGAGGGACATCGAGAGACTACGATCTTTTTTATCGAATGGTCTTTGTTAAAGCGTCCCATATTCAAGGGACATGACTGTTTTTCTGAGGCCACAAGCGAGGTTACCCTAGAGGTGCGCGTGTGAAAAGTGTGTTTTATTCAAGTAAATTTGTCTTTGATTAGGGTGGTCTAGCGATTGTTTTTATGTCTTTCCATACACGCCTAATTACTATACAGTATAAAGAAAACAGTAAATTGCGGAAATTAAAATTCTACGCTATTACAGAGCTTTCGGGAATGGGGGTACAAACTTAAGAATAGGGATGAATCAATGCGATTAAAAGTCTAACTAGGCAATCAATACAACCAAATCTAATCAAACCATTAATCAAAACTACAACAATCTATGAAGTAAAAGTAACTAACAAAGTATGAAAATAAATTTTTTTGTATTTGTTTGAAAAGTTTGAAAAGAAAAATAAAATTCTATTCTATTAAAGAAAATAATTAACTAAAGAAATTAAATCAAATGTATGTATATTTTGTCTTTTGGTATTTTTTTATGAAAACAAACAAATTAAGACTAAAGAAAAAGTCAATAAGTAAAATTATTTACTAAGTATAAACTAACAAAATATTTGAAGTTATATATTTTTATTTAAAAACTAGACCTAAACTAATATTTATTGTCAAATTAAGTAAATTGAGAAATAAACTAAATGAACTAAAAAAACAACATAAAGTAACCCAACAGGGGTTGAACCCAGGTTCTCCTGATTATGAACAATGATGCCTTGCCAACTGAGCCGTGTTTTCTATTTGCTATATCTATGACTTAATTAAAATATAAGGTGAAAGCGGTTGAGGAAATTGGGCCAACAAGCCCAATGGGCTGACCCGGCTGGGAAAAGAGAAAGAAGGGTTTTGTAACCCTAGGCACAAATAGTCGCTACGGGGAGTAGCATGGGGAAGGGGAAAAGAAATAATTTTTGTTGTTTCCCAATAAAAAAACTGCTTCTATCTCATCGTGAAAAACAAACAAAAACTCTTTCTTAAAAAATCCCAATAGAACCAGGACCACAAACATCAATTGTCATCAGACATCATTGACCCAAATATTATCCCCAGGTGTAGCCTTCTCCTTCTCAGTTTATCGACAAGCTGGATTTTGTTGAAATTGAGTTGAAGCTTCGACTTAAACGGATCATAGAGCGTCGCAGAGTCATTACGGCAAGTTGATCTTAGATTCACGTTGTAATCAAGAAACCCTTGCAAGATAACGATCTCATCCTCGTCAGTCTAGTGAAACAAATTCCGCAAATTCTCCATGGACGACTTCTTCTCCTCCGCCTGATCAAATCTCTACTGTTTTGGCTCAGGGGAGTCAGCGGAGAGAGCCGTTGCAGCGCTAGGTAAGGCTAGTGTGACAGCAGGGACGGCGGCAGACAGTGAAAATGGATTGGCATGGATGAAGATTGTTGGCTGCTAGAAGGAGGGGGTTACAATTGAACGATCGAGACAGAGGAGGTATGTTTTTTATTTATATATTTATTTGTGTTATTACTGTAAACTATCCAATCTTATTTTAGATGAATTTTTTTTGTAAAGCATGAAAGGTTACAACTGGACACAGTAGTTAAAGACCTCTCTCTCTCTCTCACTGTTTTAGAACAAACAACAATAATAACTTTTCACAACAAAACAGTCAATCATGGCATTTGAAGATACAATGCAGAGACAAATGAGGAATACTGACACTGAAAATCCTTGGAGGTGACATCCTCAAGGTAAACTTAATACTTTCTCCTTCTTCTTCTTCTAAAATTTCTGATGGGAATAGTTGTTTCGATACGTTGTTGATGTGCTGCTTTGAGTTGCCAGTTGCTCTAACTTGGTTATGGTGTGGTTCCGCTTGAAAATATTCTATGAGACTTGGAGGAGTAGTTTTAAAACAACACAATTTCTTTATAAGAGTATTTACTGTTTTTTTTGGGGATTTTTCTTTGTTGAAATATATGAGAGATGGAGTATTGTGTGTGTGTGATTCTTGATGATTTTTCCTGTGTATCATATGTTGTCTTTCTCTGTATTATGATACAGTTTATATAGGTGAGAATGAATGTATTTTTTTTGGGGGGGGGGGGGATGTGGATAAGTGTTTGAACATACTCAGTGCATTGTTACATTGCTTTTGTATTGCAGCCTCTTTGTTTTACTTATTTCATGCAATATTTGGCTGGTTATGGACAGGGCAATAACATGTTTAGGCAGCATGTGGAGCAGAACTTTGGAATGATATAGGGTTGTTTTGTAGTGCAGCATTGCAGGCTGGTTTTTTAGACTATTATGCAGCAAGTTTGACAGTTTGGACAGCAAGAATGCAAGTGGACATCAACTTGCTCATGGTTCATGGACTGATTTCAACAAAAAAAAAATTGTATGGTTTTACAAGGTTTTGGAAAGTGGTCATGAGGTTTTATGTCTAGATTTTTGATGGTTATGTACACTTGTGCAATTTTGTAATGAAATCAAGAATGGTGTAATGGTTTTGAATTTGAATGAATTGAATCATGAAATTTATGGACGAGATTTGAATTCAAGTGTATGCTTAAATACTTTCTCATGAATGAATTTGAATTTATGATGAACTTGGAAATTTGAATGGATATTTGTATGAATGCAAAAAGGGAAATTATTTGAAATTTCGAATAATCTTGTAATGATACATTCTCCAATAATATCCTTTTCTTCCCATTTTCATGTGAATTTTACTCAGCCTTTACATGTTCAATCCATAATCATGATTTTGATTGTATTCTAATTATCCACCATTTGAATTCTTTGAATTAGAATTGAAACTTGAATGATATTTGAATCTTGAATTGTGATTCAAGTAAAAATATCTTGCACTTTGTTCTTGCAATCTTGAAGTAATCCTCTAGAAATGCATTTTGCTCAAAATTCCAAATTCATAAATCTTCTTGAATTGATATTGCAATTTAATTGACGAACTTGGATATTTGATTTTATGGCATTGGGTGCTAGAAAGAAGATTTCACAACATCGAACTCGTTCTTGATTCAAATTAAAGTAATCCCGCACTTTTGCACTTGTACTTCAATTCACATGATCAAACGGCGCTTTAGAAAATCCCGTCATGATATGAATGGAAATTAGAAGTTAAGAATTTTTCCAAATCAAAACATGACCCATAATTTTTTTCTAATAAATTCCATAGCATTCAAAGCATAATTTCACACCAATCTTTAAGGGAATTTGCAGATGACATTTCTTAAAAGCATTCGATTTTTTGATAATCTTTCGTATGTAATCGACTCTTGACTTGTAAAGAGAAGTTGGAGATAACGTCAAGGAAAGTCATACGCAAAAATAATCACTCAAAAATATCGAATAATAAAGAAGTTACAACTATTTGAATTTGATCTCGTAGAGGTCGATTTTTTGGGTCAATGTAGTCATTTTCAATCATTTGTACCATTGATTGAGCAAACTTGCAATGCGATGTTTGAAACTTGGCACGAGCATCCTTGAGAATACATGAAGAACCATGAAGACCGTTTGAAACTTTGGAAACTAAATTTTGCTTGACAAATACTAAACCCCAATTGTTGACTCACTGTCTAGGAAGAGAGTATGTCTGATCAACTTCTGAGCCAAATTGAGTATTCGAGAAACCCTAGGATAGTATATTGAATGAAAATTGGGAGGGAAAATTTTGGGGTACAACACTCAGTTCCAACAAATGATCATGGCCCTGGCCAAGGGGCAAGAGGAGATGAAGGCCTTGATTGTCATAGAAAAGACCAAGAAGCCGAAGAAACCAACTGGTGTAGTAAATTTGGGAAGAAGGACCAGAGGACCAGTGCGGAGAGCTTCAAAACTAGCAACTTCATCAAAGGAAGGGGACACTCTGGAAGGGGAGACAAGAGAGGAAGACCTCATCCCGAAGGGATCTGATAATGAATCTGATTATAATGAGGAGCAGTATCCTCCTACTGAGGATAAATACAAATAGTTGGAGGATCGTCTGAACACAATGGAAATCTAGAGGGTACATGGGCTGGATTTTGAAGAGCTGGGTTTGGTTTCTGGGGTGGTCATCCCGCAGAATTTTAAGGTTCCGGTGTTTTCTAAGTACGATGGGGTCTCATGTCCCAAGATGCATCTCCGATCTTATGTGAGGAAGATTCAGCCTCACACCGCTGACAGGGATTTGTGGGTCCACTTCTTCCAAGACAATCTATCTGGGACTCAGCTAGAGTGGTTCTATCAACTGGAGTGAACCAATATTCGTAACTGGGAAGACCTGGCTGCTACTTTCTATAAGCAGTACCAATATAATGCAGACCTTGCTCCGACTCGTACACAACTCCAAAGTATGTCTATGGGTTCTAGCGAGGGTTTTAAAGACTCTGCCCAGAAGTGGAGAGGCCTAGCAGGAAGAGTCAAACCCCCTCTGTCTGATAGGGAGTTGACGGACATGTTTTAGGGTACTCTATCTGGTCCATTTTTCAATCATCTGATTGGAAGATCCTCAGCTGGTTTTACTGAGTTGATCTTAACTGGAGAAAGAGTGGAAGTTGGGATTAAGAGCGGCAAGATTCAAAAGGATACCTCTTAAAATGCAGGAAAGAGACCTTTAGTGGGAAAGAAAGAGGTCAGTGCTTCTTACAGTAAAAGAAATCATGGCATAACTGAACACAGTCCAACGGTAGAGGCTGTAATGATATCCAAGCCTGCAGCTACTCAATAGCGAAACAATCAGCCTAGAGCAAAAAGGCCTACGAGACAGTTTACCTGGATCAATATAACCGTGTCTCAAGTTTTACCACACTTACTGAAATCCAATCTGGTAACTTAGAGGGAAGCTCCCAAAAATCCCAACACTGCATCTCCTCACTATAATCCAAAGGCTCGGTGCACCTACCATTCTGAAAGTCCAGGCCATGATACAAACGACTGTTGGGCTTTGAAGAACAAGGTGCAAGACCTAATCGAGGCAAAGGAGATTGAATTCGATGCACCAGAGACTCCTAATGTTATAACATCCCCCATGCCCAAGCACGACCATGGTTTTAACGTTTTTGACGATGATATGTTTGTTGCTTCTGTTGGGGAACTTGTTACTCCTCTCATGACTGTTAAAAGGAATCTGTTGCAAGCCAGTATATTTCCGGGTTATGGTGAAGGTTGCCACTTATGTTTATCTCTACCAACTGGTTGATATTTATTGAAAGAAGGTGTTTAGCTCCTGATGGATGATAAAGAGATTCTATTTGAGAAGACTCCAGTCACAACTGTTTCATGTAAGTATGTTTCTATTATAACCATTTTCGCCAATCCTCCCAGGGTCTCCACCAAAAGACCCTTCAGTATTACATCTGCTCCAAAGTTGGCTCCCCTGATCATCACTATGCCAGGGCCAATACCATATTCCTCGGACAAAGTTGTTCCCTGGAATTATGGGACTGACGTCTATTACCATATCATCAAGCAAGATCTATTGGCTGCTGAAGGCAAAGTTATTGAAAATACTGATCCTGACATCGACAATATCGTTGGGACCAGTAAAATAACAATAAGTGGAAGAGTGTTCTCTCCCGAGATCTCTCCCTCTAAAACCACTACTACACCTGTGATCATTCCTGCTGGTGCTCCTACTAATACTACCACTACTACTCATGTGATTAGCCCTGTTTTCACCCCTGTCACCGATTCGGCCGAGACTCAGGGCAAAGAGATATTGGTTGAGCATGTCCAGATGAAGGCCCATTCAGAATCCATTCCTGAGGTTTCTAAGAAGGAAATGGAAGAAATCCTGAAAATAATTAAAAAGAGCGACTACAATGTGGTTGAACAACTAGGACAGACTCCTTCCAAGATCTCAATGTTGGCCCTACTGTTGTGCTCCGAAGCGCATGCAAAGGCTTTGGTAAAATTTCTCAAGACAACTCATGTGCCACAAGAAACCTCCACTGATCAATTCGAGGATTATGTGGCTAGTTTGACCGCTGATAATGGACTGGGTTTTTCTATTGTTGATTTGACACCCAAAGGAAGAAAACACAATGATGCGCTGCATGTCTCCATCGAATGCAGGGACACTACTTTGGCCCATGTTCTAGTGGATATCGGTTCATTGCTAAATGTTTTTCCCAAGAAGGCTCTTGATAGATTAGATTGCGAAAGATTGACTCTGAAGCCAAGTAACATTGTGGTGAGGGATTTCGACGGTTAAAAAAGAATGGTGCACGGGGAGGTGGACATCCCTATCCAAGTTGGTTCTCAGACCTTTGACTCCACCTTCTATGTGATGGACATTCGACCATCTTATTCCTGTTTGTTGGGTCGCCCTTGGATCCATGGGGTTGGAGCTGTTACTTCCACCATGCATCAGATGCTGAAATATCTGGTGAAGGGAAAGATTGTCATGATGCATAGTGAGAAGGAGTACATGGTAAGCCACCTGAACTCTTTCATATATGTGGAAATGGACGGCGAGTTCATCGAGACCCCCTGTCAGAACTTTGAAGAGGTCCCTCAGACCATGGCTGCAACCAAAACTGTTACCAGTGTGCCAAAGATCACCAGACCTCCATTGAAGATGGCTTCTCTCAAGGACACCAAAGCAGCAATTGAAGAAGGTGGGTGTACCATTTGGGGTCAACTCCCTGACATTCCATATAAATCTAATAAGTTTGGTTTGGGCTTCACTTCATGGGCTCAAAGGGCTATTCGTCGTGCTCGCGCCGAAGGACCTCCCATACGCATCAGCAATCATGGGGTCAACGCTTTAGAAGACAATGATATTAGCTATGACCTGGACAGCTGGATCTTCCCTACTACCAATGGTGGACCCAGTAATTTGACGGATAAAGACTTTGTGCCGATTACTTTTATTCAGGAGTAATTGTCTTTTTGTTTTTCTGGATATGTAACAAATGAACAATATAAACTCTATGGCCTTATTCCTTACCCGAGGCACAATGGTTTATTTTTTAGGGTTATCATTTTTAAATCTCATATGTCATTAATAAAGCATTGGACACTTTTTCATACAAATGTTGCGCTCTTTGTCTTTCTTGTCTGCTTTTTACTTTGTCAATACAGCTATGCTCTTACACACACTCACGTATCAAACTGTAGATCCACATCCACTTTGGATCCCATTGATAATGGTTCTGCTATTGCCAATTATGACTTTGAAAATCTGATCAACCAAGCCGAGGACGAAGGCGAGGAAGATTATGAGGTACCAGGAGAGCTTGCTAGACTGTTACAGCAGGAAGAAAGAGTTATACAACCTCATGAAGAGCCAGTTGAGACAGTGAATCTGCGTACAGAAGAGGACAAAAAGGAAGTCAAGATAAGTGCAAATTTAGAGCTTAGTGTCAAACAACGATTGATTCAGATGTTGCATGATTATGCAAATCTTTGCCTGGTCATATCAAGATATGCCAGGACTTGACACTGATATTGTGGTTCATCGCCTGCCGACAAAAGAGGACTGCCCTCTAGTAAAACAAAAGGTTCGTCGTATGCACCCTAAAATGTCAGAGAAGATCATGGTAGAAGTTATGAAATAGGTCAACGCTGGGTTCTTAGCTGTCACCTCCTATCCATAATGGGTTGATAACGTAGTTCCGGTGCCTAAGAAAGATGGCAAAGTACGGATGTGTGTGAACTACAGAGACTTGAACAGGGTAAGCCCCAAGGATGACTTCCTGCTTCCCCACATTGGCGTTCTGGTTGACAACACCGCACAACATAAGGCATTCTCCTTCATGGACAGTTTCTCTGGTTACAATCAGATTAATATGGCACTCGAAGACATGGAGAAGACAACCTTCATCATACAATGGGGAACTTTCTGTTACAAAGTGATGCCATTTGGGTTGAAGAATGCTGGGGAAACCTATCAGCGAGCCATGGTAGCTTTGTTCCATGACATGACTCACCATGAGATAGAGGTCTATGTTGACAATAAGATAGCCAGGTCTCAAATGGAAGAAGAGCACCTTGATCACTTGTAAAAGTTATTTGATAGACTGAAGATTTATAAGTTGAGATTAAATCCGAACAAGTGCACCTTTGGGGTAAGGTCTGGTAAACTCCTAGGTTTCATTGTCAGTGACAAGGGTATTCAAGTAGACCCTTCAAAAGTAATAGCTATACAAGAGATGTCGGCTCCTCGCACTGAGAAGGAAGTTAGAGGTTTCTTGGGATGCCTAAACTACATTGCTAGGTTCATTTCCCATCTAACTTCTACTTGTGAGCCAATCTTCAAACTCTCGAAGAAAGATCAAGTGGTAAAGTGGAATGACGAATTTCAGGCTGCCTTTGACAGAATCAAATAATATCTTCAAGAGCCTCCAATTTTAATGTCGCCAGTTGTAGGAAGACCTCTGATCATGTACTTAACAGTATTATAGAACTCAATTGGGTGTGTGTTGGGAAAGCATGACGAGTCTGGTCGAAAAGAGCATGCAATATACTACCATAGCAAAAAGTTTACTGACTGTGAAACAAGATACTCACTGCTCGAGAAAACTTATTGCACTTTGGCATGGGCTTCTCGCTGACTAAGACAGTATATGTTGACTCACACTACCTTGTTGATCTCTAAAATGGATCCTATCAAGTACATCTTCGAGAAGCCCGCCCTCTCCGAAAGAATACCAAGATGGAAAACGGTCCTGACCGAATACGATATCCAATACACAACCCAGAAAGCAATCAAGGTAAGTGTACTAGATGATCATTTGGCTCATCAGTCCGTGGATGACTACCAATCCATGAACTTTGAATTCCCAGATGAGAATATCATGTTAGTAATTGATTGTGTAGAACCTGAACCGAATGAAGGACCTGAAAAAGGATCCTGATGGACCATGGTTTTTGACTAAGCTTCCAATGCACTTGGTAATGGTATCAGTGCTGTAATCATATCTTATGAAGGCTGTCATACTCCTTTCACTGACAGGCTATGTTTCAACTGTACCAACAATATGGCTGAGTATGAAGCATGTATAATGGGTCTCAAAGATGCTATTGACCTAAGAATCAAGTTCTTGAGTGTTTTAGGAGATTCAGCCTTGTTAATAAGTAAAATCAAAGGAGAGTGGGACACGAAGCACCCTAATCCCATCCCTTACCGAGAGCATGTGTTGACATTGCTTCCACACTTTGAAGAAGTCACCTTTGAACATTTTTCACGAGAAGAGAACCATTTAGCGGACGCGCTAGCTACTATGTCGTCCATGTTCAAGGTCAGATGGGACAATGAAGCTCCTCAGATAAATATTGAGATATTGGATGAACCAAATTACTGCTATGAGATTGATACTGAAAGGGTAACGGACAAACCTTGGTTCTATGAAGTGAAAAGATATCTCGAAGCTCAAGAGTACCCTGATGGGGCATCTGTCAATGATAAGAAGTCTCTGAGAAGGTTCTCTACAAAGTTCTTCCTCAGTAATGGAACCCTCTACAAGTGCAACCACGATTCTACTTTACTTCGGTGTGTAGACAAGAGCGAAGCAGAGAGGATTATGGCAGATTTACATGAAGGTACCTTTGGCACCCATTCTAGTGGACACACCATGGCTAAAAAGATCCTACGGGCAGGATACTATTGGTCCAATATGGAAGCAGACTGTTATCAACATTCGCGGACTTGTCACAAGTGCCAGATTTACGCTGATAAGGTGCACATACCTCCGGTTCCTCTAAACGAATTGACTTCTCCTTGGTCGTTTGCAATGTGGAGCATTGACATCATCGGAGAAATCAGACCTACCGCTTCCAACGGGCATCTCTTCATCCTTGTTGCCATTGGTTACTTCACAAAGTGGGTTGAGGCTGCCTCATTTGCTTCTGTTACCAAGAATGTTGTCGCGCGGTTCATCAAGCATAACCTTATCTGTCAGTATGGTATCCCCGAAAAAATCATTACAAATAATGGTACGAATCTCAACAACACTATGATCACTGAACTCTGTAAGCAATTCAAGATCCAGCATCATAACTCTTCTCCTTACCCACCGAAGATGAATGACGATGTAGAGGCTACTAATAAGAAAATTAAAAAGATCATACAGAAGATGACTGTGACATATAAATACTGGCATGAGATGTTACCATTTGCTCTTCATGGTTATCGCACCTCAGCACGTACGTCAACAGGATCAACACCTTTCTCTCTGGTGTATGGTATGGAGGTTGTCCTACCTATTGAGGTCCAGATCCCTTCTTTGAGAATCATGAAGGATGAAGGTTTGAACAAAGATGATTAGATCCAGACCCGACTTGACCAACTAAACCTGATTGATGAAAAAAGACTCACGGCTGTTTGTCATGGTCAGATGTACCAAAAGCGTATGATCAAGGCTTTTAATAAGAAGGTCTGACGTCGGGTATATCAAGTTTGTGATATGGTAATCAAGTGCATTATTTTGCCGCAAGGTGATCCCGGAGGAAAATGGACTCCCACATACGAATGGCCATTTGTGATCAAGAACATATTTTCTGGTGGAGCCATGATCTTAACCACTATGGACGATGACGACCTTCCTCACCCTGTGAATGTGGACATAGTTAAAATATACTACGCATGAATAAAGACCCGCTAGGTTGATTGGCCTAGGAAAAAATAAGGGCATCCCGACGAACCAAAAGGGTTCGGGCAAAAATTAGGGATAAATACAAAAAATATGTACACCCGGCAAGTTGAAAACCTGAAAAGGCGGCTTGAGAAAAAAAAGGGTATCCCAGTGGACTGGAAACCCGAAAGGGCGGTCCAAGAAAAAGTTAGGGATTTAAAAGTGTGTGACTATGTCCCGTTGGATCGCCTTGCAACTAGACTTCAGTATCAACTATCAAGCTCAAACGGTACCAATCAATCCAGTCAACTCCGGACGAATAGCAAAGTGATGAGACGCTCAAGGACATAGGGGAAATAGCAGAATTGAAACTCAATGGGATTATTACACATAGATGTTTTCTCTTTGCATATTATTTTTGTATAGTTTTCATTTTCACGATGATATTCTCTTACTAGAATGTCAGTCTCTTTGTACCAAAAAAACGCTTGTTATAGGAAAACTTCTTCAAAATCAATACAAATCATTTCTTTGAAATTACAAAACTTTTCGTTTTTATTTTTTCTGTTTTGTTTTGCAAAAAAAAACGTCCAGTGATTATTTTTGACATATGCATTTGAATATGGTTACTGTTTACAAATACTTGCATAAAAGACAAAAAGACAGTTGCTAATGACTTTAAGAAACGAGACAATGCTTAAAAATCCATATGTAGTCCCCGCAGTTACTTTCTCTAGCAGGTACAGGGGCAGAGACGTCCTGATGTGAAGTCACCGCCGCATCCTCAACATACGTCCTAGTGATGTCTATGTCTCCGCAGAGTGAAAATAACTAAAGTTTTAACCTCTTCTTCCCCAGGAAGGAATTACCTCCTCCAGCAAAGTTCCCTTAAAGAGCTGAAATCCATGTTCCCCAGCTAAGTTTTACAATCTCAAACAGTTTATAAAGCCTCATCCCCGATAGAGTTTATTTCTCTAGCTGCGGAAGTTCATCCCCCAACAGAGTTTATTTCTCTACATTGGTAAAATCTTCCAACAGAGCATCTTCTCCCCAACGGAGCATTCTCAAGAAGAAGACAAAGATCCCAGGCAAATTACCCTTAAAGAGCTGAAATCCATGTTCCCCAGCTAAGTTTTACAATCTCAAACAGTTTATAAAGCCTCATCCCCGATAGAGTTTATTTCTCTAGCTGCGGAAGTTCATCCCCCAACAAAGTTTATTTCTCTACATTGGTAAAATCTTCCAACAGAGCATCTTCTCTCCAACGGAGCATTCTCAAGAAGAAGACAAAGATCCCAGAAAAATTACCCTTAAACAAAAAGAGGAAATCCCCGGCAAATCATCTCCATTCATCATCCAAGCGGAAATGAAAGAATCACTTTCCTCATCTACCAAACAACAGTCCTGGATTCAGCTTCCCAGTACTCCCAACAAGCAGTCAGGGATTTATTTTCCCAGACTAGGAAATGTTGCAATAGCATTCCATGTTCATACATCATGGTATGCGCATATATATTGCATACAACACAATCTCATTTATTTTGAGAACATCATGACATTGCATACGACTAACTCTTTATCTTTTTCAGGTAAGATCAATCAACAAACACCATTAACTGCTTATATGGCCTGATAGTCTTCTCAAAGGCTACATCTGACGAAGGGCTATTTTAGCATTTTCCTCAAAAAGATCATTTTCAAAATACCTCTGCTGGTTCAGTTTAAATCGACCAATGATTCATCCTGATTCTTTTTCGGTAGATACTTTCTCTGGTTCAGTCAAATCGATCCTAAGATTTCTCTAATTCTATTCCAGTTAAAGATAACTCAAGACCTATACTGGTTCAGTTTAAATCGACCACTGATTTATTCTGATTCTTTTCCGATATATACTTTCTCTGGTTCAGTCAAATTGACCCTAAGATTTTTCTGATTCTTATCCAGTTAAAGATAATTCAAGACCTTTCTCTGGTTCAGTTAAATCGACACTAAGATTTTCTGATTCTTATCCAGTTAAAGATGCTGTAAAGCCTGGAGTCCGATTAGATAGTATTTTATTTTATTAATTACTATGAAGCCTGGACCCGACCAGATAATAGTATAACCTATGACACCGAAGCCTGGACCCGACCAAATAAAGGTATACTTCAGATTCAAGTTGATATCGGGACCCAACCAGATAACAGCTTAATTTCTTCAAATCAATGAAGCCTAGATAGAACCAGATAGCAGTTCAATCTATAATTATTGTGAAGCCTGGAACCGACCAAATAGCGGTTAATTTCATATTCCCCAATAGGTTGCTGTGAAGCATGGAATACGACCGGATAGCAGTCAGCCTTATTATCCTCAGCAAATTGATGTGAAGCCTGGATCCCGACCAGATAACAACATACTTTTGTCTCTGCAGTCAAGAGATAACTCCCCAGTAGAGTAATGGAAAACTGAAGCTCCTAGACTCTATTTCCCAAGACAGAGACCAACATTACTCAGCAGAGTCCTCCTCAAACGACAGGAATAGGAATCCCCACAAAGGAATCTCTCATGAAATCAGCATGTTCTCTAGATGGCATCTTGAAGCCCATCTCCGACGACTCTCCGTCATCCTTTCCAAATTGCATATGTAAGCCTATTCCCGATATTATCCACCAACAGTATCACTTCAGACGAGTGCACATTTTTAGGCCCTCTAGTGTTCAATCATCTTCCACCTTTAAATCACAAAAGGCAGACAAGCCAATCTACATCCTCATGTCTAAGAAGATTTAATAGGGGCAGCTAATGTACCCCAAAATTTTCTCTCTCATTTTCTTTCAAGATTTTCTTTTACATGGGTGGTTGCAAACTTTGGCTGGAGGAAAGTAAAATTTGAAGATGAACAAAATGTCCTACAATTGGAACATCAGGGTATCCTTCGATTGGAACATTAGAGGATCCTTCGATTGGAACATCAGAGGGTCCTTATATTGGAACATTAGAGCTTTCTTTGATTGGAACATTTGGGTGTCCTTCGACTGGAACATCAGAGGGTCCTTCGATTGGAACATCAGAATTGCCTTCGATTGGCGTATCAGAGAAAAGTATCCTTCGAATGGTATATCAGTGCAGAGGTGTCTTAATCTAAAATATTATGATGAGGGAAGTTCTGAACCCTTCGAATCAGAACTCGGAACTATCAAAGAGAACAATGGCTGATCGAAGAAGCTCTAATAAGGAAAGCCTTAAACAATTAGAATCAGGACTCAGGGCCATCAAAGAGAGTATAACAACACTTTGACCAATCAATAAGATAATGCTTCAATTGGTCAAGTTCAAAGCCATCGAAGAGAGAAAAGCTTGAAACTTAATAGAAGGAACCATGATGGAAGCCTTGACCTATCATAACCTGTCCAAGTTCACTCAAAGTTCAAAATGGCATGTTTTCCTTGCAAATATGGCAAGAATTCAATTTTGATAGTGCCTTCAATTCATGAGTTAAGGGCCAGATTATTTCCTTGTTTGTTCCTAACTCCACAAGAGATGATTCGACTAGGGTGATTTTCTTTAAATCAAGCAATCAAAGCAGAGGGTGGCTCAATCGAAGGAGCCATGACAATGAAGCTGGTGCAATTAGAATTAGAATTCAGAGCTTTCGAAGGAAACAATATTCTGATGAGGAAAGCTATGAGTAATTCGAATTGGAGATTAGAGCCTTCGAAGAGAATAAATTCAAAGGGAAATGGATCTGTAGGGGGCATGTCAGCTTTTGATTTCCATCATATTGGAGGCCCAAACAACTCATAACAGGCTGACAGTAACGCATGAAAATAGATTGGCACCTGATTGAATCAAATATAACAAGTTTTTATGAAGAAATCAAATCAAATCTCCTCATCATAATGGACCAAGATTTGATACACAAATTTTAACATAAAATCCCTTGCATATATAAACCTCATAATCTCAGAGAAAAAGGACACACATATACTGCCTCACAACACACGCACATCTGCCTCAAACAAACCCTAGCAAAAGCTCCAATTTTCTTCAAAGTAGTGTAATTCGAAATCTCTCTCTCCAACCAGTTCCAGGCCAAATCGAGTCCACCATCCATCCCCTGAGACTCCCAGAAGTTGAACCAGGCCCGTAGTCAAGCGCATCCACGTCCAAAATATCCATAACCAGTCATCATCGTTCGATATATTATTTTTTATTTCAATCTTGCTAAATATGTGTTATTAACAAATCTAATGTTTATATATGTGTTCATGACATTGTATAAGGCAGGTTTAATGTATTGCATACAAGCTTAAACGCTTGAATCTCAGATTGCCATTTCTAGGGCATGACCTGAAAATACGCTCGAAACGCTTAATACAGTGACAATCCATTAAATCTAAACCCAGATTTGAATCTCAAGATTCTTGATATTGCATGACGAAATAACATCAAATTCGAATTAGAGAGGGAATCGAAGGACCTGGTGTGATACGGTGGCAGAACCGACTGTTTTTACTGGTTTGCGCTTTGCGTTTTGTGTTTGCAAAATGTCGCGGTAAGCAAGAGTCGCCACCGAATTTTATTTCATCCCATCGGAAAGGAAACAAGTACAACAAAAAAAATCCTTTTTCGAGATATTCTGAGTACGGGGGGTAGATTATAGAAAGGGAAGGTGTTAGCACCCTTTCTATCTATGTTTTTCCATGGGCTCTTAGGTACTTGCTCATTTTTAAATTGCTTGTGTTTGTGTGCTTTGTTTTGAAAATGTTTTACTTCGTGATAACCCTTGTATTAGTCCTACAAGGTGTGACGAAGTTGTTTTGAAAGTTTGTTTGAAAAGTATAAGTGTGAAAAGTTTTGATTTGAGCAAGTACCTACTAGCATCTACTTACTCGAAAAAAGATTGTTACTATTCTTGTTTCCTTTAGACAGCGCTATCCCACTATTGAGAAATAGGTATCACCGTCGTTGGAGTTTTGCAAGGGTCAATTCAAAAGGGACGTACGATCACTAAAGCAATGTTAGGACACCTTAGTAGTAACCCTAGAGTCTTAAGATCTTTCTCGAGGCAACATTTCCGAGGCAACATTCAAATGGGACATTTTGATCTTTTTAGACTAGAGGGCAACCACTAAGACACCCTATGCTTAATGATCGCTTACCGAAGGCAACCGAAGTGAGAGTATACCCTAAGAGTGATATGTGCGAGTGATTTGTTTCAGTTATTTATCTTTGCACATTAGGGTTTTCTAACTGTATTAATTTGTCATGCATTCTTGCCATACAATCCTATTAGCATACATCTAAACAGTTAAATATTTGTAGGAATTAAAAATGCGAGAAAATAAATCTACGCTATTACAAGGTTTCGGGAGGGGGGATTAATTACATAGCCAAAAACCCAGGGATTTAACGGTAAATAAAGCCCTAAATTAACTATTATAAACCATGAACAGTTACAAAAATATTGGAAAAATAATAAACAAGCGCGCAGTGAATTAAATACGAAATGACTAGGGTTTTGACCCTTGACTAAACCTATTTGCGATTGATTAAAAAAATGGTTTTGTCATGTTTTATTATTTAAGAAAATAATGAAAGAATTAAATTAAAAAGAAAATCCTAAGTTCTAATTAATTTTAAATTAAGAAAAATAAATTAATTCACTCTAAAAACCTATTTTTGTATTTTATTTATTTGAGAAAAAATAAAAGAATTAAATCAAGAATTTAACCTAATTTCTATTTGATTTTATTTATAAAAACAAGTTAAAATTGCCCTAAGTTAAATTAAATTAAATTAACAAAATTAAATTTGATAAAAAAAATCTAATTCTAATTTTTATTATTTCTTAATTTTATGATTTTATAAGAAAAATGATTAATTTGTTAATTAAAATGATTAAAAGAAATACTAAAAGAATTAAAGAAAAGAAATAAAAACAAGTTCGAGATGGGCCTGATTGTTAGCAATTATGGGGGGTGCAAATCTGATTTTTGTGGCCCAAATAACACCAGCCTGTTTGACCAGGCTTGGTTTGGTGAGGTGTTGACTTGAGTGCATATCATGGTCCTTCAATGCTGGCACGTTAGATCTAGCTTGCTGAGGAATCTGATGGTTGAATTTGATGGCATATGGTGGGTGCTTGAGATTGTAGTGTACCTGATCACATGAAGCAAAATAATACAAAGAAAGGTTGGGACCTGGGGATCGAACCCAGGTCCTTATGCTCGCTCCCAATACCACGATGTCGGTTGAGCTGTGATGTTTAGTTATAATTATAATAATGACAAAGCATAATATAAGAAAACGTGAGTTAGTTGTCAAAACAAAAATAAAAAACGCGCGTCAGTTTGTATAAGCCAATGATGCTGGGACACATTATCTTCTTCTTCCTCATCCGTCATTTTAGGCTCAGACACTTTTACCTACGGACGTCTTGCTGTATCTACAGCCCTGTCACATTCCAAAATCCTATACGAACAATATAAATGAAAGGTGAGGGTACCAATCAACTCGTCTCATCCTCACGAGCATCATGGTACCAGAATCAAAGCCTAATTTTTCCTATATTGAAAAACCCTAAAACGAGCAAAGGAACCCTAACAATGGCATATCATGATTCCTGCACTGAAAACACAATTAAGTGATACCAATAGCTTGCAAACATGATTATGAACAAGAATATATAAATCAAAAGTGCTAATGATGCGTAAATTGCAAAAATCGAATTTGAAAAATGTACCAAACCGTGTGAGTTGTAGAACGAGTTTATGAATGCTTCAGGCCCTGGGAATGATTGGAACAACTTCCTGGGATGTCTAGGAAGGGATTGGTGATCTTGAAATGCTTTAAAACGCCTTGTAGATTGAAAACCGATTCCCACTTTTTCTTGAATTTTTCAGTTTTCTTCCTAGCAATTCACGACCTCTAAAACCTATTTTTTTACTTTGTTCTTGTTCATTATATATCCTTTAATGAATTAGGGTTGCAAAACAGATTGAATCTTCAAGCTTTGATGATATTTGATTTGATTCTTTAGCCATATGATATCTTTCTATTTTCATGCCAATCATGCTCTTTTTTTTACCAATTGCCATTGATTCGAATTGATCTTGCAAGCTCAGCATATCTTGGTTTCTAACCTGTCAAAAAAAACAAATCAAATCATATCTTTGATAATTTTCATCATTTATTTGATTTAATTCACTTTTTAATTAATGAAAAATCAAAATAAATTTAAAAATGAAGCAAATAATTTGTGGATAAGTATTTGAGTCGTGGACCACATTATAATTGAGGTGCAAGCATAAAAAGTTGGGCCCATTTAGCAAAAAAATGTAAATTTGAGCACATTTGACTTTTGGCAATTTTGCAAAAATGGTCAACTTGGCCAATGCATAACTCTCTCAATTTTGACCCTAGAGAGGTGTTCTTGGACTTTTTATAAGGCTTATGATGTCCTCTAAGCAACCCTTTTGGTATCATCTCAATTTAGTATTCCATGTTCATGTATGAAGCTTTGACCCAAAAGGTGCTTTTGTTGACTTTTCAAAAGGACCTATAATGTCAAAATTCATATCTTTTTGTGAGTCCATAATTTGGACTTTGGAGCTGATGATGAATTGTAGGGAATTGCATCCTATTAAAAATGAGCTTTGGATGGGTCATTTCTGATAAAGTATGAGAAAGTTATGCTTGGTCAAAGTTGAGTTGACTTTTCCTACAAAACCCTAATTTACAACTTTTGGGTTTTGATGAATTGTGAGCAATCTTTGAGGAATCATGATCAACCCTTGATCAAATGATGAATAATACTTCAAAATGAGGATGTTGACCAAAAATCTTGGAGCTTGACTGTATGTGGGCCATAGTTGACTTTTGACCTAATATAGTCGATTTTTAGGCATTTGAGCAATTGATTGAGCAAACTTCTTCTGCAAGGCTTGAAACTTGACATGGATGATCTTTAGGACATATTAGGAAAATGGTGAGCATTTGATTTCTTTTTGTTTCACATATCTTGATGAAAATGAAAACCCTAATTTGAGGTAGACTGCCTTAGGAGAGAGTTTATCAGGTCAACTTTTGAACTTCCTTGAGCAATTTGGGGACCTCACTTGCCAATTGTTGAGAAATATGGGAGGGAAATTTTTGGGGTAAAACAACTGCCCCTATTCAATCTTCTTAAACCTGAGGATGTAGATTGGATCGTCTTCCTTTCATGATCTGAAGGTGGAAGATTATTGAACACTAGAGTGCGTAGAAATTTACACTCACGTGAAGTGACACCTGATTTGTGATATCGAGAATGGGCTTACAGATGCCATTTAGAAGTTGCTAGAGAATTGTCGGAGATGGGCTTAAAGATGCCATCCGAAGAAGTATCGATCGCACAAGAGATTCCTTTGCGAGAACCCGTATACCTGTTGTTGAGGAGGACTTCGCTGGGGAATATTGGTCTTTATCTTGAGAGAAATGGAGTTTTAGGAGCTTCAGTTGTCTGTTACTCTACTGGGGAATAATTCCGGTTTGGGAAGCGGAAGTGAACTGTGTGTTTGGTCGTGGTATATGTTGCACCACGACTTATTGGGGAAATGTGAAATCAAGTGTGTTTGATCGGGTCCCAGTCTGACAGTGTTGTGGACTGCTGTCTGGGGATAAGAGAGGAAGAACCCGGATAGTAAGGTCATGAGAAGGAACCTGGATAGTAGGGTTACTTAGAGATGAGAACCTGGATAATAGGGCTGTAAGAAGGAACCTGGAGAGGAAGAATCCAGATAGTAAGGTCATGAGAAGGAACCTGGATAGTATGGTCACTTCGAGATGAGAACCTGGATTGTAGGGCTGTAAGAAGGAACCTGGATAGTAGGGTTACTTCGATATGAAAAACCTGGATAGTAGGGCTATGAGAAGGAACCTGGATAGTAGGGTTACTTCGATATGAAAGCCTAGATAGTAAGGCTGCTGATAAGGAACCTGGATGGTAGGGTTACTTCGATATGAAAGCCTGGGTAGTAGGGCTGTGAGAAGGAACTTGGATGGTAGGGTTACTTCGATTTGAAAGCCTGGATAGTAAGGCTGCTGAGAAGGAACCTGGATGGTAGGGTTACTTCGATATGAAAGTCTGGGTAGTAGGGATGTGAGAAGGAACCTAGATAGTAGGGTTGTGAAAAGGAACCTGGATAGTAGGGTTACTTCGGTACCAAAGCCTAGATGGTAGGGCTGTGAGAAGGAACCTGGATAGTAGGGTGTGATCGGTGGATCTGGAACTGACTGTTTAACGCTGGTTCGCGAAATGTCGCGGAAGCAAGAGTCGCCACCGTCTTTTATTTTCTCCAAATGGAAAGGACAAAAGCACAGAAAAATTCCTTATAGAGATTGCTCTCGGTTCGGGAGGTAGGTTATAGAAAGGGAAGGTGTTAGCACCCTTTCTATCCATGGTTATCCATGGGCTCTTAGATACTTGCTCAATGTGTTTTCAAAAATGTTTGCTTGCTTTTCAATTGTGGGTTTTAAAAAGTTTCTTTGAAAAATTTCAGTTCGACTCGTACGTCAGAGTGTTTGAAAAATTTGCTTTGAAAGCTTTTGAAAAGTGTTGGTGTGAAAAGAATTTTTTGTTTGAAATTAGAGCAAGTATCCTTGAGAACCTACCTACCCTAAGGAATTCGTCTGTGTAAATGTCCTTTAAAGTAGTGCCATCCCACCATTGAGAGGTAGGTAGCACCACCGTTGGAGGTGTTCGGGTCAATTCGAAGTTCGGGACATGGTGATCACCAGAGCAATGGGAAGACACCTTAGAAGCTACCCTCATGCCAGGTTCCCGGATCATGAGGACTTACTAAGACGTCCTCTACTCGACGATCACCTTTCGAGGCAAGGCAACAGTGAGGCGTACCCTAGGGGTGGTGTGTGCGAATTGTGTGTCATTTTCATTGATATTTGTCTTGTCATGTTCATTGTGATCTACGCTTGATTTTATATAAGTCCATACATTCTTTCATGCTTTTGTTAACAGTTAATATTTGCGGGAAAATAAATCTAAACTATTACAAATGGCGCGGGTCCACATCGCCAAAATTAAACCGGACCCGATTTGACGGAAAGTAAATAAAGCAAATAAAATAAAAGTGCGAGAAGTTAAATTGTCCGAGTTATATGGCTTTGGGAGAGATACATAATTAATTAAGCGAAATAAAATAAATGTGCAAAATTAAACAATTAAGAATATGGGCGTTGGACCCTTTTGCAAAATTAAAATTAACAAGGAATTAAAATTAAAATTAAAAGAAAAATGTTTTTGGTATTTTTGTGTTTTTTAGATTTAATAGAAAAAAGAGAATTAATTATAATTAAAATAAAATGTCAAACCCTAATTCTAATGGTTTTTAAATTTATTATGAAAAATATTGAATTTTTAACTAATTTAAACCTAAGTTAATTTACATGCATTTTTAATTATGAAAATAAATAAAATAAATATTATTATTGTAAAAAAGGGAAATTAAAAGGAATCAAAATTAATTAAACCTATTTCTACATATTTTTTGTATTTTTTTTATTAAAAGAAATTAAAATTGTAGCCTAATTAAAACTAATAATTACATGTTAATTTATTTATGAAAATATTAGAATGAAATGATTTATTACATTTTTTATCTTTTTCTGGATTTTTTATGATGTTTTTTTATATTTTGTAAAAATAATAATTACTTTAAACAAATAAAAAAATAAAAAAATAATAAAAAATAAAATAAGAAAAATATAGCAAAAGCAAACCAGGGGGGGTTCAGGCCCCAATTGTGAGGTGTTGATTCAAGAAACTGGCCCAATAAGCTTAAAATCCGTTTGACTTTTCTAGGCCACGTAAGGGACTTTTGACTAAGGCTTATGGTGTTCAGCAACCTTGAGCCTTTGATCTGGATATGCTAGACGCGTGGCTGGCTTGATGGTGATGGAACATGGTGTGCCTTAACGCTAGCGCTGCATGGGAATGTATATTGAAAAAGAATATTGGAAATTATACAGACCTGGGACTCGAACCCAGGTCTTTAACGTTGCCAGCACAACCACCTTGCCACTGAAGCGCTTCATGCATTGTTAATATTACATAAGCAACAATTATTATAAAAAGAACAAACGCATTAGTAATCTAAACGCGCGAAATTTTAAATCCTCCAATCAGCGCCGGCCAACACATCATCTTCTCCGTTTTGTTTATTTCCTGAAAATGTAAAAGAAATTAGCGGGGGTTCTGAACCCCCTCAATACACGCTTGTTTTAAAAATAGCGATTAGCACGCCTTGGTTCAGAAATTTGGCGCGACCATTGCAATCACTTCGTCCAAGCTTCCTGGTTTTGATCATGGTACTATTGTGTCTCAATTTTACAAGATAAGAAAATCCCTAATTGGGAGCTCAAGAAACCCTAGACTGCATTCATGGCAACATCACGTATATAGCACAAAAACGCAATCAAACTGTATGGTTAGCATCAGAAACTTATAACAAACATGAATCAAGGAATCAAAATGGCAAAGTATGCATAAATTATGATGCACAATTCTGGAAATTTTTTGACACAGTTCGTGTTCAATCTACCAGTTCTTGGAGTTTTTATGGTGTTTAATGATTGAGAATCGTTCAGTGAGACTTGAGGATGCTAATGAAACAAGTCTTGTCCTTTGAATCGACCTCGAACCTGCTTTTCAGTTTTGCTTTTTTTAACAAAAATTCCAAGTTTTTCTCTTAGCTTTTGCGCAGCTTCAATGTGTCTGGGCATTAGGGTTCTCTTCAGGCATTTGTAGTGAGGCAATTAGGTTAAGAAAATCAATCAAATCTCTTGTAATTCATTGTTTGAATATTTGATTTTTTTTCCATTATGTTTCATATCTTTTTCATGTGCATTTGATTCAATTAGCATCCAATCAAGCCAAATCTTTCCATGTTGGGATGTGCACGAATTATTGAGCCTAAAATGTGTACAAAAAGATTGGTTAGGTCATGTTAGATATTTTTCACATATTTATATAATTTAAATGAATTAATATGAATAATAATTCAAATAAATAAATAAAAAATGAGAAAATACTTCCCTTTGGGCCAAGTGGTCGTGCATAGGCTTGGAATGATGAATCATGGAAGAAAAATAGGCCCATTAGCAATTTTAGACCATTTGAATCAAAGTTGACTTTTCAAAATATCCAAAAATTTCCCAACTTCCACAAGGCATAACTTGCTCAATTTTTAAGCTTTTCTCATGTTCTTTGACATTGTGGAAAGGTCTTTGAGTCCTCTAACCAATGCCTTTGGTCCCATGTCATTTTGATTTACCAATCTCAAGTTATGGCCTTTGACTTAAAGTCCCTTTTTGTTGACTTTTGAAAATGACCTATAATGTTGAAATTGATAACTTTTTGTGAGAGCCTTTCTTGGACTTGAAGTATGAAGATGAGTTGTAGGAAATGTATTTCTCTTCAAAATGAGCTTTGGATGGAATTTTTCTGATAATCCATGTGAAAGTTATGCCCTGGTCAATTTCAGTTGACTTTTTCAGCTTTCCAAATATAGTAACTTTTGCATCTTTGATGATTTATGAGCCAAATTTTGAGAATCATGATCAAGCATTGATCAAATGATGTTTGTGGCTTCAAAATGATATGTTGACCAAAAATTTGAACTTTTGACTGTCAAATGACCATTTTGCCCCTACAGTTGACTGTAGTGCAATTTAGGGTTTTGATTGTGCAATTTTGAGCTGAATGCCTTGAAACTTGATATGAGGATACCTGACCATCTTTGTAAGCATATGAGACTTGATTGGGTCTTTGAAAACTTCCTTTTCTTGATCAGAACTCAAAACCCTAATCTTGACTGTATGGGAGATCTTTGACTGTGTAACCCTTGGGGAGTTTTGTGACTTGGCTTGGCAATTTCTTGGAGAATATGGGAGGGCAAATTTTGGGGTGCAACAGTTGCCCCTGTTCAATCTTCTTAGACCTGAGGATGCAGATTGGCGGACGTGCCTTTCGTAATCCGAGGGTAGAAGATGATTGAACACTAGAGTGCCCAGAAATTTGCGCTCACATAGTAGCAGTGCGGTGGAATGGGCTTATAGATGCCATTTAGAGATTGTTGGGTAGGATGATGGGCTTATAGATGCCATCTGGATGTTGATTGCGTAGGAGATTCCTTAGCGAGAACCTGCATACCTGCAAAAGAACAAATGAGTACCTGACACGTTGCAGGAGCTGGTTTTCAGATGCTTGGTATAGATGTGTCCTGACTGGTTACAGGAGCTGAGTCTGGAGCTTCAAACAGCGATGAATGAACCAGGGATGGTTACTGCCTTAGCATGAATGATAAGAGAACCTTGGGTGATTTTAACTTCAACAACGCTCGTTGAGAAAATCTTGATGGGAATTATTATCTTCGCAGTATTGGGAAGAGAACCATAGGCAATTATAATCTGAAAGGAATGATCACCTCACTCACCGTCAGAGAGGGAAACATCTGAAAAGGACTTACCACCTCACACACCGTCGGAGAGGGAACCATAGGAGACTATCACCTCACACTCACCGTCGGAGAGGGAAACATCTGAAAAGGACTTACCACCTCACACACCGTCGGAGAGGGAACCATAGGAGACTATCACCTCACACTCATCGTCGGAGAGGGAAACATCTGAAAAGGACTTACCACCTCACACACCGTCGGAGAGGGAACCATAGGAGACTATCACCTCACACTCATCGTCGGAGAGGGAAACATCTGAAAAGGACTTACCACCTCACACACCGTCGGAGAGGGAACCATAGGAGACTATCACCTCACACTCATCGTCGGAGAGGGAAACATCTGAAGAAGGAATTACCACCTCACGCACTTGTCGGAGAGGGGACCATAGGAGACTATCACCTCACACTCATCGTCGGAGAGGGAAACATCTGAAGAAGGAATTACCACCTCACGCACTTGTCGGAGAGGGGAGCATAACTTCTGCTGAGTCTTTATCAGAAAAATCTGTTGGGAGTCGATTTAGCTGGACTGGAGAAGGCTTTGAAATATGTTTAAACATTTTAACTGCGTCTTTCCTGAAAGGTAAAGGTCAGTCATATGCAATGCATGATATGGATCAAGCAATGATGTTCTCAACATAAATGAGATTTGTATGATATGATGCGTCTATGCATGCTATAATGATGTATGTGAAGTTTTATGTATGTTTTTGTCTAGGAAAGTGAATCCTTGACGGGTGCCGGGAAGTCGTATCCTGGGCTGATGTTGAAGAATAAGCTTTTACTTCCGCTGGGGATGATAGCTGCAAGAATACTGGTAGGAGAAGATGACTCCGTTGCGGAATAAACTTGGCAAATGGCAGATTCTGCGGGGAGAAAAGATACTCTAGCGACCATGCTGGGAAGCAATACTCTGTGGGGATAGAGATGTTTTGCTGAATTGTTGATAACTTGCCGAGGATATCCTTGTTGTTGGAAGTATTGATGGACTTCGCTGGGGTAAGAAGGCTTCGTTGACGACGCTCTTTCCGTGGCTTTTGGCTGAGGATAACCCAGTTATATCCTATTGAGGAAATAACTCTTTAAATCAAGCCGGACGACGCGTTCGTGTTCTGCGAGGGGATAAGCTTCCAGAACCTACTGGGGATAAGCTTACTGCTTGGGGAGATATGAATTCCAAATTTCCTGGGGAGACCGGATTGGAATTTTCTGGGGAAGTTTGATATGCTGGGGAAGTGATCCCTTTGAATATTGGTATACCGCCGGGGAACAATCTTTAGGCCAAGACTGCCGGGGATGCTTGTTAAGAATATATGTATTACTGCTGGGGAAGTATTGAGATCTACGGGAGAACACTCAATTTCCTTGAGACTGGATAGCTCTGCTTGGAGAAGAATATACTGTTTTGCTGAACCACTCTCTGGGGAATTCAAGTATACTGGTCATGCTTTTTAGCTGAACCTACCTTGGTACCTTGGAGGATAGAACAATTAGACTGCTCAGACAACTCTTCATTGCCCCTGTTTCTAGTGTTACCTGCAATTAATTCCTTTGTTTCGTATGCAAATATTTATGAGTTAGCAAATTATTGTCAATGCATATATCACAAATTGAACCTTGGACGTTCTTCGCAAAACAAAACAGAAAAAGAATAACACTTGGCACATTTAACTGAAAATATATTTGTATTGATTTTGAATGGCCTGAAAATAGGCGTTTTGTGTACAAGAGGCTGACGTCCTAGTAAGAGGTACGCCGCCGAACAAGAGAGTTTATACAAATTTTGTACAAAAGAAAATAAAACAGCTGTGTGAAGTATGACTGATCCACTGGGTTTCAACTCTGCTATTGTCTTTATAATTCCGAGCGTCTCATCACTTGATGACCTTGGTTGAAGGTGAAGCTGACTGATCGATGCCGTCTGAACTTGATGTAGATACCGGATTCTGGATGCAAAGTGATCCAATGAGACATAGTATTACGCTTTTATCCCTAATTTTTGCCTGGACCGCCCTTTCGGGTTTTCGGTCCACCGGGATACCCATTTTTGCCCAAGCCGCCTTTTCAGGTTTTCGACTTGCCGGGTGTACAGATTTTTTCATTTTTCATCCCTTCATTTTTCCCGAACCCTTTTGGTTCGACGGGAAGCCCTAATTTTTGCCTAGGCATGTCAGCCTAGCGGGTCTTTTTTTCATGCGTAGTATTTTTTTACTATGTCTGCATTGGCGGGGTGAGGAAGGTCGTCACCATCCATGTTGGTTAATATCATTGCTCCTCCTGAGAACACATGCTTAACCACAAATGGCCCTTCGTACGTAGGGGTCCATTTGCCCCTTGGATCACTCTGAGGAAGGATGATTCTCTTGATTACCAGATCCCCAACTTGATATTCCCGTGGTCTGACCTTTTTGTTAAATGCCCTGATCATCCGTTTCTGATACGTCTGACCATGACAGATAGCAGCAAGTCTCTTTTCGTCTATGAGGTTGAGCTGATCAAGTCGTGTCTGGATCCAATCATCTTCGTTCAGATTTGCATCCTTCATTATCCGGAGAGAGGGAATTTGTACTTCGATCGGCAAGACTGCCTCCATGCCATAAACCAGAGAGAAAGGAGTTGCCCCGGTTGACGTCCTAGCTGAGGTACGGTACCCATGCAGAGCGAACGGTAACATCTCGTGCCAATCTTTGTACGTCACTGTCATCTTCTGCACGATTTTCTTGATGTTCTTATTTGCTGCTTCCACATCCCCATTCATCTTCGGTCTGTAAGGAGAAGAATTGTGGTGCTGTATCTTGAACTGTTCGCAGAGCTCAGCGATCATCTTGTTGTTCAGGTTGGTACCGTTGTTTGTAATGATCCGCTCAGGGAAGCCGTACCGACAGATCAGGTTGTGCCGAATGAACCGTGCCACAACAGTCTTGGTTACCGTAGCATAGGATGCTGCCTCAACCCACTTTGTAAAATAATCAATCGCCACTAGGATGAAGCGATGTCCATTGGATGCCGTAGGTTTTATCTCGCCGATCATGTCTATGCCCCACATTGCAAACGGCCAAGGCGCAGTCAGAACATTCAGGGGAACCGGAGGAACATGCACCTTGTCTGCGTAAATCTGGCACTTGTGGCATGTCCTGGAGTGTTGGTAGCAATCAGCCTCCATTGTGGACCAGTAATATCCTGCCCGTAGGATCTTTTTAGCCATAGTGTGTCCACTGGAATGTGTACCAAAGGTCCCTTCATGTAGCTCTTCCATGATTCTTTCTGCTTCAGTCTTATCCACACAACGCAGTAAGGTTGAATCATGGTTTCGCTTGTACAAGATGCCGTTGCTTAGGAAGAACTTGGCTGCGAACCTCCTCAGGAATTTCTTATCATTGATAGAGGCACCTTCAGGGTATTCCTGAGCTTCCAGATATCTCTTCACTTCGTGGTACCAAGGCTTCTCAGTCACCAATTCAGTTTCGAGATCACAACAGTATGCCGGTTCGTCCAGTTTCCAGATGATGATCCGGGGAGCCTCATTATCCCATTTGACTTTGAACATTGAAGACATTGTAGCTAACGCGTCCGCTAACTGATTCTCTTCTCTTGGAAAGTGCTCAAAGGTTATCTCTGTGAAGTGGGGGATCAGGGTCAACACATATTCTCTGTAAGGAATCAGGTTTGGATGTTTCGTATCCCACTCTCCCTTGATCTGATTGATTACAAGAGCGGAATCTCCGAAGACACTTAGAAATTTGATCCTTAGGTCGATCGCAGCTTGAAGACCCATGATACACGCCTCATACTCCGCCATGTTGTTGGTACAGTTGAAACATAGCCGGGCAGTGAGTGGAGTATGAGTACCTTGTGGAGATATGATGATGGCGCCGATACCGTTTCCCAAAGCATTGGAGGCTCCATCAAAGTGCATAGACCATCGGGATCCTGGTTCAGGTCCTTCATCCGGTCCAGGTACTTCACAGTCTGTCACAATCATGATGCTTTCATCCGGAAACTCGAAGTTCATGGACTGATAGTCATCTACAGCTTGATGAGCTAAGTGGTCTGCCAATACACTTCCCTTGATGGCTTTCTGGGTTGTGTACTGAATGTCGTATTCTGTCAAGATCATTTGCCATCTTGCAATTCTCCCAGACAGAGCAGGCTTTTCGAATATGTACTTTATAGGATCCATTTTTGAGATCAACAAAGTAGTGTGAGTCAGCATATACTGTCTCAGCCGACGAGCAGCCCATACCAAAGCGCAGCAAGTTTTCTCAAGCAGTGAGTATCGGGTCTCACAGTCGGTAAACTTTTTGCTAAGGTAATAAATGGCGTGCTCTTTTCGGCCAGACTCGTCATGCTGCCCCAGCACACACCCCATTGAATTGTCAAGCACTGTCAGGTATAGTATCAGAGGTCTCCCTTCAACCGGTGGCATAAGGATAGGTGGTTCTTGGAGATACTCTTTGATTTTGTCAAAAGCAGCCTGACATTCATCGTCCCAACGCACTACCTGATCTTTCTTCAGCAGCTTGAAGATTGGCTCACAGGTAGCAGTCAGATGTGAGATGAATCGAGCAATGTAATTCAGGCGTCCTAAAAAACCTCTAACTTCCTTCTCTGTCTTAGGAACTGGCATCTCTTGAATAGCTTTGACCTTAGCAGGGTCCACTTGAATACCTTTATCACTGACCACGAAGCCTAGCAACTTCCCAGATCTTACCCCGAAGGTGCACTTGTTCGGGTTCAATCTCAGCTTGTACAGTTTCAACCGGTCAAACAATTTCTGTAGATGATCTAGGTGCTCTTCCTCAGTCTGGGACCTAGCGATCATGTCGTCCACATACACTTCTATCTCATGATGGATCATGTCATGAAATAAGGCAACCATGGCACGTTGGTAGGTTGCCCCAGCGTTCTTTAACCCGAACGGCATGACCTTGTAACAGAAGGTGCCCCACTGAGTAACAAATGTAGTCTTTTCCATGTCTTCAGGTGCCATCTTGATCTGATTGTAACCTGAAAAGCCATCCATGAAAGAGAATACTTTGTGCTGAGTTGTATTATCCACAAGGACATCAATGTGAGGCAAGGGGAAATCATCCTTGGGGCTGGCCCTGTTCAGATCCCTGTAGTCGACACACATTCTGACCTTACCGTCCTTCTTAGGTACCGGCACCACATTAGCAACCCACTGAGGGTAAGAAGTTACTGCAAGGAACCCGGCATCAAATTGTTTCATGACCTAGGCTTTAATCTTCTCAGACATCTCTGGACGCATCCGACGGACCTTTTGTTTAACTGGAGGGCGGTCTTCCCTAGTCGGCAAGTGATGGACGACAATATCGGTATCCAACCCGGGCATGTCTTCGTAGGACCAGGCAAAGATCTCCATATAGTCATGTAACATCTTGGTTAACCGTTGCTTCACGCTGAGCTCTAGGTTGGCACCAATCTTTACCTCTTTCCTGTCTTTCTCTGTACCCAGGTTTATGGTTTCCACTGGCTCTTCATGGGGTTGAATTGCCCTCTCTTCCTGAAGCAACAGTCTTGCAAGCTCGCCAGGCACTTCGCAATCATCTTCACCTTCGTCTTCGGCTAAGTTGATCGGATTTTCGAAGTCATAATTGGCAGTAGCAGAGCTGTTATCAGTGAGATCCAGAGTGGATTGGAACCTGTATGAGTGAGTGTGTGTGTAAATACAACTGTTTTTGGAAAATTATGTAAAGGAAAAGAAAGACAGAAAATGAGGACAATATTTGCAATGCGAAAAACGTCCAAGATTTTCATTCATGATGTATAAAATGACAGTTTGTATGCCCTCACAAATAGAACCACGGTGCCTCGGGTAAGACACCGGGCCATAGAGTTTATCATTGTTTATTACAAAATAACAAAACATAGGAATTCATTACTTAGTAACAAAAGAAACAGGGAGATTGTCCTTTGCGCTCCAATTGTTAAGTCCTTCGTCAGTTGCCGGGTAGATCCAGCTATCAAACTCAGCTTCGTCAACTTCCTCCTCGTCCCCAATAGCATTAACTCCATGAGCTGGCAAGGGAGCTGTTACCACATTAGGCTTGTCAGATGCCTCAAACTGTACTTCCTTAGCGTCAATGAGATCCTGCAGCTTGTTCTTTAGTGCCCAACAGTCATCGGTAGAGTGCCCCGGGCTATCTGAATGGTAAGCACAACGAGCATTCGGGTTGTACTTGGGAGATGTAGTATTTGGGAACTTTGGCGCCTCCCTGACAGTCACTAAGTTAGTGGAGAGCAACTGTGGCAGGATCTGCGATAGGGTCATGTTTAACCGGGTAAACTCTCGCCGGGGTCTTTCAGCCCTTTGAGGATTATTCGACCGAGGAGCGGCAGCAGGCTTAGCAATCATCACCGCGCTGACAGATTGGCGGTGCTCAGGTCTCTCTGATTTCCTAGAACCATACACGGCACTAGACTCCTTCTTGAATGGTTTCTTTTCCGAACTAGATGATGCACCCTTTGTAATCTTCCCAGACTTCAGCCCAGCTTCAATTCTCTCTCCAATCAAGATCAAATCAGTGAACCCAGCAGAAGAATTCCCAATCAGATGGTTGAAAAATGGCCCAGATAGGGTCCCCAAGAACATGTCTACCAGCTCCCGGTCAGTCAATGGTGGCTGCACCCTGCCAGCCAGGTCTCTCCACTTCTGAGCGTACTCCTTAAAACCTTCACTTGCACCTAACGCCATACCCTGGAGTTGGGTACGTGTGGGGGCAAGGTCGGCATTATATTGATACTGCTTGTAGAAAGCAGTAGCCAACTCCTCCCAGTTACGAACCTTGGTCCCATCCAGCTGATAGAACCATTCGAGATGAGTCCCTGAAAGACTCTCCTGGAAGAAGTGGATCCATAAATTCTTATCCGCAGAGTACGGCTGAATTTTCCGAACATAGGACCTTAAGTGCAGCTTGGGACAAGACGCCCCGTCATACTTCGAGAAGGATGGTGCTTTGAACTTATGCGGGATAATCACACCAGTCGACAAACCCAGATCTCCGAAATCCAGCCCAGGTACCTGTTGGACCTCCATAGCCTTCAACCTGTCCTCCAGTTGCTTATATCTGTCATCTGCAGGAGGGTACTGCTCTTCATCAAAATCTGTCTCGTTGTCGGAGACTACCGGACTAGGGACCTTTACTTCTACCTGAGAAGGACTCTTACCAACAGAAGAACCAGCCTCTTCATGCTGCAGAGTATTGCCAAATCTTCGGCCCGAGTTGAACAGAACAGTTCTTCTCTTCTTCTTCTTCTCCTTCTTCAGGAGCATAGTCTTCAGTTCTTCTTGGCCTCGAACCAGACCCGTGATTAATTCTTGAAACTGCGCATTCTGCGCCTGAAGAGCCTTGATTGATGTCTCAGTTGATACAGATTCGGGATTCATGATGCTGAAATAAACAGCGAAGAACTGTAAGCAACCTGAAAAGTGGAAAAACCTGCTATGCACATGATGTATGAAATGCGTATGCAATGTATTCAAGGGTTCGAAAGTTCAAATTCGTTGTAGACAAAAAAGAACACACGTTATCATTAAAGAAATCATTGTTCAATACATCAAGCCTCATGGGCAAAGTACAAAAATCAAATCAATCCCAAAATACACTGCGCATCCTCTTTGGAGCTATGTAAGTGTTGAGATTCCTCTCCTCATGCAACAGGCGGGTGAGCTCCAAGACCTTCTTTTCACTGGCATGCAGACTAGTCTCAAGAGAATTCTTTTCTTCCTTAAGCTGGATCCAGCTCTTCTGCATCTCTTCCCAGGATGTGGGCATATCAGGGTGCTGAATAATGTGGGACACTTCCCCTTCCAAGACTGGTTCTTTGATTACCGGGATCATGTGAGGATAAGGCATCACTAACTTCTGAGAGCGGGCACGTACCCACTTGAGATAAGGCTCCAATGGGATGGAGTTCCTGTGCCCCAGTGTCTTGCTGTCTATCCTACTAGGCATCCTCCAAGCTCTGATGAATCTCTGGCGAAGTCCTTGAGTATCGTTGTCGAAGTCAAAAACTATGTCAGGAATTAACATGTCATGAGGACCATCCCTCCGAGCATAACCAAACTGTCTCCAAGCCAGGCATGGGCTATAAGTAATACCTCCTCTGATTCCAAGTAAAGGAACATTAGGGTACTCCCCGCAACGATCAATGATAGTGACATCTTCTCTGGACCTAGGGCACCAATGTATATCTGCATGTGTAAGAGTCATCAACCGTTGTGACCATCTCAAACCCCGCTCATTCTTCAAGACTGATTGTGGAAGGTGCGAAATAAACCACCTTCCCAGGAGGGGAGTGCAACACATAAGGACACCTCTTTTTCTCATGGTTCGAGTGTAACATGAGTGAAGGATGTCCCCCAGCAATGTAGGTATGGGATTCCTGGACATAAAGATCTGGACAGCACTGATATCAATAAGCTGATCTGGGTTAGGAAACAACACCAAACCATAGACAAGGAGGGCCACAACTTCTTCAAAAGCTTGCAAGTCAAGGGAATTCCAACATTCATGGGCCTTTTCAAACATAAATCTGGCTAAGAACCCTTTGATACCACTTCTAACTTCCCAATGTCCCTTGAGGTCAGATGACTGTAGGTGCAAGGCTTTAGCAATCTCTTCAAGCTTAGGTTCCTTTTCTGTACCGTTGAAAGGTAGCTGATCAAGGATAGGGATCTTCAGGAGCCGGGAGAACTCCTCCAATGTAGGTACCAACTGATAGTCCAAGAAGGTAAAACAGTGATGCAGAGGGTCAAAGAATTGGAACAGGACCTTAATCATATCTTCCTCAATGTTGGTGTTGACCAAGCTGATGAGGCTTCCATGTCTTTCACTGAATGAAGAGTTCTCGGGAATCCTGGATATAAGCTCCTTGAGCTGAGGAGGGATCCTTACAAGACTGACTTGAATTGTCTTTCTACGAACAGTTTCCATGTCCTACAAAACAAGAACAAAGATGAAAATTCGAACCCCTGAAATGGTTAGTCAATGCATATGATGCTGGATGATGTCATGATGCTATGATTAAACACACCACAGATATTTACAAAGACAAACATGTAAGGCACACAAGGCACACAAGACAAGCACTTAGGGTTTAAGGACAGCATGGGGTCTGGGTAGTACCCTCTTGAAGTTGGTGGGCTCAACCTGTCCTATTAGAAGTAACCGGGTTCTAAGGGTCCCAATATCACTGGATTGCTTTCATTGTTCATCGTTTCGATTTAGCCACTGAACTGGCGACCGAAATATTCCAGGAAAGCAACCCTCAATTGAGTGTAGTATCGAGTATCAACCAACCTCGGACTGCACCAAAGTCAGTTATCTCACTACCCTAAAGAGGCCAAGATAGTTCAATTAAGGTTCCTAAGGTCTGTTGATGCTTCATGACACCACGCGGAGGCCCCGTACTCTCCTTGACTGAACTCAAGGGTTACCGGTACACACCAAAGTGCCACATCAACGTAGCAGACTGTTTCAACCATGTCGGTATACCCCGCACAGTTCCCTCACAGCCTTGTTGCTACTTTCTAAGAAGGTATCCCCCAGATCCGGGTTAGGATCTATAGAACTCCCAAGAAACCCACAATTTAAAACAAGCAAAGCAATACAATTGAAAACACAGTTATGACCTAGCCCTAAGGTACACCTCACTTTAAGTTAATTCCCCAGCAGAGTCGCCAGTTCTGTGATCGGTGGATCTGGAACTGACTGTTTAACGCTGGTTCGCGAAATGTCGCGGAAGCAAGAGTCGCCACCGTCTTTTATTTTCTCCAAATGGAAAGGACAAAAGCACAGAAAAATTCCTTATAGAGATTGCTCTCGGTTCGGGAGGTAGGTTATAGAAAGGGAAGGTGTTAGCACCCTTTCTATCCATGGTTATCCATGGGCTCTTAGATACTTGCTCAATGTGTTTTCAAAAATGTTTGCTTGCTTTTCAATTGTGGGTTTTAAAAAGTTTCTTTGAAAAATTTCAGTTCGACTCGTACGTCAGAGTGTTTGAAAAATTTGCTTTGAAAGCTTTTGAAAAGTGTTGGTGTGAAAAGAATTTTTTGTTTGAAATTAGAGCAAGTATCCTTGAGAACCTACCTACCCTAAGGAATTCGTCTGTGTAAATGTCCTTTAAAGTAGTGCCATCCCACCATTGAGAGGTAGGTAGCACCACCATTGGAGGTGTTCGGGTCAATTCGAAGTTCGGGACATGGTGATCACCAGAGCAATGGGAAGACACCTTAGAAGCTACCCTCATGCCAGGTTCCCGGATCATGAGGACTTACTAAGACGTCCTCTACTCGACGATCACCTTTCGAGGCAAGGCAACAGTGAGGCGTACCCTAGGGGTGGTGTGTGCGAATTGTGTGTCATTTTCATTGATATTTGTCTTGTCATGTTCATTGTGATCTACGCTTGATTTTATATAAGTCCATACATTCTTTCATGCTTTTGTTAACAGTTAATATTTGCGGGAAAATAAATCTAAACTATTACAAATGGCGCGGGTCCACATCGCCAAAATTAAACCGGACCCGATTTGACGGAAAGTAAATAAAGCAAATAAAATAAAAGTGCGAGAAGTTAAATTGTCCGAGTTATATGGCTTTGGGAGAGATACATAATTAATTAAGCGAAATAAAATAAATATGCAAAATTAAACAATTAAGAATATGGGCGTTGGACCCTTTTGCAAAATTAAAATTAACAAGGAATTAAAATTAAAATTAAAAGAAAAATGTTTTTGGTATTTTTGTGTTTTTTAGATTTAATAGAAAAAAGAGAATTAATTATAATTAAAATAAAATGTCAAACCCTAATTCTAATGGTTTTTAAATTTATTATGAAAAATATTGAATTTTTAACTAATTTAAACCTAAGTTAATTTACATGCATTTTTAATTATGAAAATAAATAAAATAAATATTATTATTGTAAAAAAGGGAAATTAAAAGGAATCAAAATTAATTAAACCTATTTCTACATATTTTTTGTATTTTTGTTATTAAAAGAAATTAAAATTGTAGCCTAATTAAAACTAATAATTACATGTTAATTTATTTATGAAAATATTAGAATGAAATGATTTATTACATTTTTTATCTTTTTCTGGATTTTTTATGATGTTTTTTTATATTTTGTAAAAATAATAATTACTTTAAACAAATAAAAAAATAAAATAATAATAAAAAATAAAATAAGAAAAATATAGCAAAAGCAAACCAGGGGGGGTTCAGGCCCCAATTGTGAGGTGTTGATTCAAGAAACTGGCCCAATAAGCTTAAAATCCGTTTGACTTTTCTAGGCCACGTAAGGGACTTTTGACTAAGGCTTATGGTGTTCAGCAACCTTGAGCCTTTGATCTGGATATGCTAGACGCGTGGCTGGCTTGATGGTGATGGAACATGGTGTGCCTTAACGCTAGCGCTGCATGGGAATGTATATTGAAAAAGAATATTGGAAATTATACAGACCTGGGACTCGAACCCAGGTCTTTAACGTTGCCAGCACAACCACCTTGCCACTGAAGCGCTTCATGCATTGTTAATATTACATAAGCAACAATTATTATAAAAAGAACAAACGCATTAGTAATCTAAACGCGCGAAATTTTAAATCCTCCAATCAACGCCGGCCAACACATCATCTTCTCCGTTTTGTTTATTTCCTGAAAATGTAAAAGAAATTAGCGGGGGTTCTGAACCCCCTCAATACACGCTTGTTTTAAAAATAGCGATTAGCACGCCTTGGTTCAGAAATTTGGCGCGACCATTGCAATCACTTCGTCCAAGCTTCCTGGTTTTGATCATGGTACTATTGTGTCTCAATTTTACAGGATAAGAGAATCCCTAATTGGGAGCTCAAGAAACCCTAGACTGCATTCATGGCAACATCACGTATATAGCACAAAAACGCAATCAAACTGTATGGTTAGCATCAGAAACTTATAACAAACATGAATCAAGGAATCAAAATGGCAAAGTATGCATAAATTATGATGCACAATTCTGGAAATTTTTTGACACAGTTCGTGTTCAATCTACCAGTTCTTGGAGTTTTGATGGTGTTTAATGATTGAGAATCGTTCAGTGAGACTTGAGGATGCTAATGAAACAAGTCTTGTCCTTTGAATCGACCTCGAACCTGCTTTTCAGTTTTGCTTTTTTTAACAAAAATTCCAAGTTTTTCTCTTAGCTTTTGCGCAGCTTCAATGTGTCTGGGCATTAGGGTTCTCTTCAGGCATTTGTAGTGAGGCAATTAGGTTAAGAAAATCAATCAAATCTCTTGTAATTCATTGTTTGAATATTTGATTTTTTTCCATTATGTTTCATATCTTTTTCATGTGCATTTGATTCAATTAGCATCCAATCAAGCCAAATCTTTCCATGTTGGGATGTGCACGAATTATTGAGCCTAAAATGTGTACAAAAAGATTGGTTAGGTCATGTTAGATATTTTTCACATATTTATATAATTTAAATGAATTAATATGAATAATAATTCAAATAAATAAATAAAAAATGAGAAAATACTTCCCTTTGGGCCAAGTGGTCGTGCATAGGCTTGGAATGATGAATCATGGAAGAAAAATAGGCCCATTAGCAATTTTAGACCATTTGAATCAAAGTTGACTTTTCAAAATATCCAAAAATTTCCCAACTTCCACAAGGCATAACTTGCTCAATTTTTAAGCTTTTCTCATGTTCTTGGACATTTTGGAAAGGTCTTTGAGTCCTCTAACCAATGCCTTTGGTCCCATGTCATTTTTATCTACCAATCTCAAGTTATGGCCTTTGACTTAAAGTCCCTTTTTGTTGACTTTTGAAAATGACCTATAATGTTGAAATTGATAACTTTTTGTGAGAGAATTTCTTGGACTTGAAGTATGAAGATGAGTTGTAGGAAATGTCTTTCTCTTCAAAATGAGCTTTGGATGGAATTTTTCTGATAATCCATGTGAAAGTTATGCCCTGGTCAATTTCAGTTGACTTTTTCAGCTGTCCAAATATAGTAACTTTTGCATCTTTGATGATTTCTGAGCCAAATTTTGAGAATCATGATCAAGCATTGATCAAATGATGTTTGTGGCTTCAAAATGATATGTTGACCAAAAATTTGAACTTTTGACTGTCAAATGACCATTTTGCCCCTACAGTTGACTGTAGTGCAATTTAGGGTTTTGACTGTGCAATTTTGAGCTGAATGCCTTGAAACTTGATATGAGGATACCTGACCATCTTTGTAAGCATATGCGACTTGATTGGGTCTTTGAAAACTTCCTTTTCTTGATCAGAACTCAAAACCCTAATCTTGACTGTATGGGAGATCTTTGACTGTGTAACCCTTGGGGAGTTTTGTGACTTGGATTGGCAATTTCTTGGAGAATATGGGAGGGCAAATTTTGGGGTGCAACATAGGGTTACTTCGACATGAAAGCCTGGATAGTTGGGCTGTGAGAAGGAACCTGGATAGTAGGGTTACTTCGATATGAGTTTGGGTAAAACTGCAGAGGGAACCTAGGTGAGGTTTCTTTTATCGCACCGATGATTACTCTGTTTAGCTTCGAGTGTTGATCATGGACTTACTGGAAATTGTTGATAATAACTATCTTTCCTGAAAGGAATACAGGGTTAGTTATGTGTGATGCATGAGATGCATTGTGATGAGGTTCTCAAAATAACTGAGATTATGTTATATGTAATGTATGCGCATGTCATGATGTATGAACATGAAATGCCGACGTAATAAACTGAATCCGGGAAAATAAATCCCTGATTGCTGTTTGGAGGATATGAGAAATGGTATTCTTGACTGCTGTAAAAAACCACAGTTCCTCTACTTCTGTTGGGGATGGTGAACAAAGACGACTATGCTGGGGATTTTCCCCTTGGCTGGTGAGTATTCTGCCGGAAGCAACCATGTCTGAGGATAACTCTGCGGGAGAATAACTCTGTTGGAGAGGAAATATTATGTTGCTAGATCTGCTGATTCGGAGAGATAACTCAGTTGGGGATGAATTTCCATTGCTGATGATAATGAATTCTATTGAAGATTGAATTTTTGCATGTGTGAGAAATAAACTCTGCTTGGGGAAAATTTAACTGACTCACTCGCGATTGTGAACCTCGGCTGGGGAGAGTTATGTCCTGTTCGGGAAAGCTAACATCACTGTCTTTGGATACTTTTACTCTGTGGGGAGTGTATATACCACTGCTCATGTTCTCAAGTTGTCTTTATCCCGATACCTGGTGGGCGGAGTAACTGTAAGGTTTGGGCACTTCTTATTTTCCCTGTTTCTAGCATTACGGGTAATCGTCTTTGTTTCTCATGTAAATATTTATGAGCAGCCATTATTTTCAAATGCATATATCAAAAATGAATCATTGGACGTTCTTGCAAAACAAAACAGAAAAAGAAAAACAAATTGAAATTTCTTGTGAAAATGAATTGTATTGACTTTGAAGTTGGCCTGTAATAGGCGTTTTGTACAAGGAGGCTGACGTCCTAGTAAGGGAATGCTGTCGAAAGATAGAAATTACAATTTGTGTAAAAGAAAGAAAAACAACTATGTGAAACAACCCCACTGGGTTCCAACTCTGCTATTGCCTATATATCTTTAAGCGTCTCATCACTTCGCTGCTTGGTCAAAGGTGGATCAGATCGATTGGCGACGTCCGAGCTTGATAGTTGTGATTGGTGGATCTGGAACTGATTGTTTAACACTGGTTCACGAAATGTCGCGGAAGCAAGAGTCGCCACCGTCTTTTATTTTCTCCAAAGGGAAAGGACAAAAGCACAGAAAAATTCCTTATAGAGATTGCTCTCGGTTCGGGAGGTAGATTTATAGAAAGGGAAGGTGTTAGCACCCTTTCTATCCATGGTTATCCACGGGCTCTTAGATACTTGATCACTTGTGTTTTCAAAAATGGTTTGTTTACTTTTCAACTGTGGGTTTTAAAAAGTTTCTTTGAAAATTCCAGTTCGACTCTTGTATCGGTCCTCAAGAGTGTTTGAAAAATTGCTTTCGAAAGCTTTTTGAAAAGTGTCGGTGCGGAAAGTATTTTTTTGATTTGTTTTGAAATTAGAGCAAGTATCTAGAGTCGTCTACCTACCCTAAGGAATTCGTCTGTGTAAATGTCCTTTAAGATAGTGCCATCCCACCATTGAGAGGTAGGTAGCACCACCGTTGGAGGTGTTCGGGTCAATTCGAAGGTTCGGGACATGGTGATCACCGGAGCAATAGGAAGATACCTTAGAAGCTACCCTCATGCCAGGTTCCCGGATCATGAGGACTTACTAAAACATCCTCTACTCGACGATCACCTTTCGAGAGGCAAGGCAACAGTGAGGCGTACCCTAGGGGTGGTGTGTGATTTGTGTGTCGTTTTCAGATATTTTGTCTTGTTCATGTCATGGGTGATCTACGCTTTTGTTTTTATTTTAACATTCATTCTTGCATGCAATTTATTAGCAGTTAAAAGGTTGCGAGAAATACAAAGTTCCTAAACTATTACAAAGGCGCGGGTCCACATCGCCAAATTAAATCCAGGACCCGATTTGGCATAAAATAAAGTTGCGAGAAAGATAAATGTTTAATTTACACGGCTTTGGGAGAATTACATAAATTATAAGAAAAGAAATAAAAATGCGCGAATTAGAATTGCGATCGAATGCGAGGGCGTTGGACCCTTTTTAATGAAATTAAATTACAATTTAACAAATTAATTAAATTAAAATAAAAGGAAAGATTTTTTGAGGTTTTTGGTATTTATGGACTTTTATGAGAGAATTAAATGAAATTTAAACCTAATTCTAGCTATTTTTAATTTATTAAGAAAATATGAAAATTAAGCCTAACGTTAACCTAATTAATTAATATAATTTGATTTATAAAATAAATAATTAATTATTGGTGATGATAAAAGAAAAGAAAAAAGATAAAAATAATTAAAACCCTAATTCTACAATTTTTAAGTTTATTAAAAAAATGTTTAAAATTATGCCTAGAATTTAAAACTAAATCAATTAATAAAGGTTTTATTTACAAAAATAGCAATTAAATAAAATACTTTTTATTTTTGTCTTTCTGATTTTTTTCTATTATTTTTATATTTTATGAAAATAAATTAATCTAAAGAATTACATTAAAACTAGTTAAAACAAATAAAAATAAAAAAAATACAAAAAAGATAAAAGAGCAAACCATGGGGGGTTCTGTCCCCAAATTGGAGGTATAAGTCAGTAATTCTGGCCCAATAGCCCTTGGCCTTGTTGACTTTCATGCTGGCGTGTGGCTTCGTTGACTGATGCCCATGGTACTCTTCCAATCAGGGCCCTTGGATTGAGGTTATAGGCCATGTGGCAAGCTGGATATGAGGCTACAGGATAGATCTTCAGACAAAGCGCTGCATGGAATCACGTTAGGAAGAAAAATATTGAAAGAACGTGGGGGACCTGGGAATCGAACCCAGGTCCCAGTGGTTACATGACAACACAGCTACCAACCATGCCAAGCGCTTTCTTTGTAGTATTATTGGAACGTAATTATTATAAAAGAAACAAAACGCTAATGCTAACAATAAAAAAAAACGCGCTGAATTTAAATAGACCAATCACATGGGGACAACAAGCCTTCTTCTCCGTTGGTGTGTTTTACCTGAAACAAAAACAAACAAGATTGCGGGGGTTTTAAACCCCCACTACTTGACACAAGGAAAAATAGCGAATAAGCCATCTTTGATCAGAAATTGGGCGCGATAGGATGGTTAGGTTCGTGTGAAGCTTCTCATTCCAATGGTACCAGTCTTGTGCCTCAATTTTTCCATAACAGAGAAGCCCCAATTTTGAACTCCTGCAACCCTAAAACACTCCAATGGTGGATTCGCGTATGGATGAGGAAAACTCAATTGAACAATATAGTTAGCTTCAGAATGACAAGACTAACACAAAACAAGCATTAGAATTCAAAATCATGGCATGAATGATGAAATACGATTATGCAAAAAAAGTGAAACAGTTGGACTGCTATATACCAATTCTGGGTGCTTTGGACGCGGAAAAGAGTTCAGTCCGATTCAATGATGTCTTGGCAAGTTAATGGGATCAATATCCTCCTCTGAATCGTCCTCCAAGGCAATTTTCAGTTTTGGATTTTTTTTTATAAAAATGCAAGATTGTTCTTGATGTTTGGGCGCAGCTCTGAGGTCTCCAACACTAGGGTTTGCATTAGTATAAGTATGGGAACTGATTAGGGTTGAAAATTGGATCCAAAACCCTTTGCATTGATGTACAAGATATTTGATTTTTATGCATATATTTTCAAATCTTTTCCATGCATATTTGATTCCAATCATGGAAAATCACATTGATTCTTTCCCTATCAGATAATACACGAGATCTTGAGGATATTTCATGCATAAAAAGATTTGAAAAACTTGCTTTGGTATTTTTTTCCATATTTTAATTAATTAAATGAATTAATAGCAATTTAAAATTCAAATAAATAAATAAAAATGATGAATATCTTCCCTTTGGGCCAAATGGTCGTGCACATGCTTTGGATGATGAATCTTGGAAGAAAATGTGGCCCATTAGCAATTTTAAGGCTTTTGAAGCAAAGTTGACTTTTCAAAATACCCAAAAATTTCCCAACTTCCACAAGGCATATCTTGCTCAATTATTAAGCTTTGATCATGTTCTTGGACATTTTGGAAAGGTCTTGAAGTCCTCTAACCAATGCCTTTGGTCCCATGTCATTTTTATTTACCAATCTCAAGTTATGGCCTTTGACTTAAAGTCCCTTTTTGTTGACTTTTGAAAATGACCTATAATGTTGAAATTGATAACTTTTTGTGAGAGCATTTCTTGGACTTGAAGTGTGAATAGGAGTTGTAGGAAATGTCTTTCTCTTCAAAATGAGCTTTGGATGGGATTTTTCTGATAATCCATGTGGAAGTTATGCCTTGGTCAAGTTACAGTTGACTTTTTCAACTGTCCAAATATGGAAACTTTTGCATCTTGAGACTTTTTGAGCCAAGCTTTGAGAATCATGATCAAGCATTGATCAAATGATGTTTGTGGCTTCAAAATGATATGTTGACCAAAAATTTGAACTTTTTGACTGTCAAATGACCATTTTGCCCCTGCAGTTGACTGTATGGCAATTAGGGTTTCTGACTGTGCAATTTTGTGCTGTAAGTCTTGAAACTTGACATGAGGATGCTTGACCATATTTGTAGGCATGTGGGACTTGTTTGGACCCTTGGAAACTTCATTTACTTTGCCAGAACCAAAACCCTAATTTTTTACTGTTAGGAGGCCCTTGAACTGTGCAACCCTTGGGGAATTTTGAAGCATGCTCTTTGCAATTCTTGAAGAATATGGGAGGGCAAATTTTGGGGTACAAAAATAGTCGATACCGACGTCTGGTTGCGAGATGATCCCATGAGACATAGTGTTACGCTTCGATCCCTAATTTTTTCCCGGACCGCCCTTTCGGGTTTTCAGTCCACCGGGATACCCTTTTTTGCCCAAGTCGCCTTTTCAGGTTTTCGACTTACCGGGTGTACAATTTTTTCATTTTCATCTCTTACTTTTGCCCGAACCCTTTTGGTTCACCGAGAAGCCCTTATTTTTTCCTGGGTCAGTCAACCTAGCGGGTCTTTGATTATGCGTAGTATCTTTTCACTATGTCTGCATTAACAGGATGAGGAAGGTCATCACCATCCATGGTGGTTAGAAACATAGCTCCTCCCGAGAAAATGTTCTTAACCACAAATGGCTCTTCACATGTGGGGGTCCATTTGCCCCTAGGATCACCTTGCGGTAGTATGATGCGTTTGATTACTAGATCCCCGACTTGATACTCTTGACATTTTACTTTCTTGTTAAAAGCCTTGATCATTCGCTTTTGATGCGCCTGACCATGACAGATAGGAGTAAGTCTCTTTTCATCGATTAGATTTAGCTGATCAAGTCGGGTTTGGATCCATTCGTCTTCGTTCAAACCCGCATCCTTCATAATCCTGAGAGAGGGTATCTGGACTTCGATGGGTAGGAAGGCCTCCATTCCATATACCAAAGAGTAGGGTGTTGCCCCTGTCGACGTCCGTGCTGAGGTATGGTACCCATGAAGAACGAATGGTAACATCTTGTGCCAGTCTTTGTATGTCACTGTCATCTTCTGTACAATCTTTTTGATGTTCTTATTAGCCGCTTCAACAACCCCATTCATCTTCGGCCGGTAGGGAGAAGAGTTATGATGTTGTATCTTGAACTGTTTACAGAGCTCGGTGATCATTATGTTATTGAGATTTGTACCATTGTCCGTAATAATCCTCTCTGGTACACCATATCAACAGATCATATTGTGTCGCATGAACCGCGCCACGACGTTCTTGGTTATTGCAGCAAAGGAAGCTGCCTCGACCCACTTCGTAAAGTAATCAATGGCTACCAGAATGAAACGATGCCCGTTAGATGTAGTAGGTCTTATCTCGCCGATCATATCGATGCCCCACATCGTAAAAGGCCAAGGAGCTGTCAAAACATTCAGGGGAACCGGAGGTACATGCACCTTATCAGCATAGACTTGGCACTTATGACAGGTTCAAGAGTACTGATAACAATCGGCTTCCATAATGGACCAATAATATCCTGCCCGTAGGATTTTCTTCGCCATGGTATATCCACTGGAATGAGTTCCGAAGGTACCTTCATGTAACTCTGCCATGATTCTTTATGCTTCGCTCTTGTCTACACACCGCAGTAAGGTTGAATCATGGTTACACTTATAGAGAATTCCATTACTGATGAAGAACTTCACAGCGAACCTTCTCAGAAACTTCTCATCATTAACAGATGCCCCCTCGGGGTATTCTTGAGCCTCCAGATACCTCTTTACCTTATGGAACCAGGGTTTGTCCGCTACTTCTTTGATGTCGATCTCACAGCTGTGTGTGGGTTCATCCAACCTCTCAATGGTAATCTAGGGAGCTTCATTGTCCCACCTAACTTTGAACATAGAAGACATGGTAGCTAGCGCGTCCACCAATTGGTTCTCTTCTCTTGGGAAATGTTCAAAGGTTATTTCCTCAAAGTGTGGGAGCAATGTCAGTACATACTCTTTGTAAGGAATAAGATTCGGGTGCTTCGTACCTCACTCACCTTTGATCTGACTTATCACCAGAGCGGATTCTCCGAATACACTCAAGAACTTAATCCTCAGGTCAATAGCAGCTCGAAGACCCATGATACGTGCTTCAGACTCCACCATATTGTTGGTGCAGTTAAAACATAATCGGGCAGTGAACAGAGTATGACAGCCCTTAGGAGATATAATTACAACACCAATGCCATTACCTAATGCGTTCAAGGCTCCATCAAAATACATAGACCATCGAGATCCCTCCTCGTGTCCTTCATCCAATCCAGGTTCTTCGCAGCCGGTTACCAACATGATATTCTCATCCGGGAACTCGAAATTCATGGACTGGTAGTCATCCACAGCCTGATGCGCCAAATGATCCGCCAATACACTCTCTTTGATTGATTTTTGGGTTGTGTATTGGATGTAGTAATCGGTTAAGATCATATACCATCTTGCTATCCTTCCGGAGAGAGCGGGCTTCTCAAAAATATACTTAATCGAATCCATCTTTGATATCAATCAGGTGGTGTGAGTCAGCATATACTGTCTCAGCCGGCGAGCAGCCCATGCCAAAGCATAACAAGTTTTCTCGAGCAATGAGTATCGGGTCTCACAGTCGGTAAACTTTTTGCTAAGGTAGTAAGTAGCGTGTTCTTTTCGGCCAGACTCGTCATGCTGCCCCAGCACACACCCCATTGAATTGTCCAGCATTGTCAAGTATAATGTCAAATGTCTTCCTTCAACTAGAGGCATCAAAATTGGTTGTTCTTGAAGGTATTCCTTGATTCTTTTGAAAGCAATCTGGCATTCATCATTCCACTTTACCACTTGATCTTTCTTCAACAGCTTGAAGATTGGCTCACAAGTAGCAGTCAAATATGAAATGAACCTCGCGATGTAGTTCAGACGTCCTAAGAAACCTCTAACTTCCTTCTCTATTTTTGGAGCCGGCATCTCTTGTATGGCTTTTAACTTTGCGGGGTCTACCTGAATACCTTTGTCACTAACAACAAAACCCAAAAGCTCACCAGACCTTACCTTGAAGGTAAACTTGTTCGGATTCAATCTCAGCTTGTACGTCTTCAACCTGTCAAACAGTTTCTGGAGATGTTCAAGGTGCTCTTCCTCAGTCTGGGACCTGGCTATCATGTCATCGACATAAACCTTGATCTCATGGTGAATCATATCGTGGAACAAAGCGACCATGGTGCACTGATAAGTTGCCCCAACATTCTTCAACCCAAAAGGAATTACCTTGTAACAGAAGGTGCCCCAGTGTGTAATGAAGGTTGTCTTCTCCATGTCCTCAGGAGCCATCTTGATCTGGTTGTAGCCAGAAAAACCATCCATGAAGGAGAAGATCTTGTGTTGTGTGGTGTTGTCGACTAGAACATCAATGTGAGGAAGTGGAAAGTCATCCTTAGGGATTTCCCTATTCAGATCTCTGTAGTTCACACACATATGTACCTTACCGTCCTTCTTAGGTACCGGAATGACATTGGCCACCCACTGTGGATAAGAAGTGACAACTAAGAATCCTGCGTCGAACTGTTTCATGACCTCTGCCTTGATTTTCTCTGACATTTCAAGGCGCATACGGCGGACCTTCTGCTTTACCAGAGGACAATCTTCTTTAGTCGTCTGGTGATGTACCACAATATCAGTGTCTAAACCAGGCATGTATTTATAGGACCGGGCGAAGATCTCAACATAGTCGTGTAGCATCTGTATTAACCGTTGTTTGACACTAGGCTCCAGATTCGCACCTATTTTTACCTCTTTCCTATCTTCCTTTGTACCCAAATTCACTGACTCAATTGGCTCTTCATGAGGTTGTATGGCCCTTTCTTCCTGCTGTAATAGTCTAGCAAGTTCTCCAGGCACCTCACAATCATCCTCACCTTTGTCCTCGGCTTGGTTGATCATATTTTTGAAGTCATAACTGGAAATAGCATAGCTGTTATCAATGGGATACAGAGTGGATATGGATCTGCATTATGATATGTGAGTGTGTGTAAGAGAATAGCTGTTTTGATAAAGTGAGAAACAGAAAAGAAAAACAAAGAGTGCAAAATTTGTATGCAAGAAACGTCCAATGCTTTATTAATGATATATGAAATGACAAATAATAGGCCCTCACAAGAAAAGCCAAGGTGCCTCGGGCAAGGCATCGGGCCGTGAAGTTTCAAACTGTTTATTACAAATCTTAAAACAAAAGTCAATTATTGTGGAATAAAAGAAACAAGTATGAAGTCCTTTGCCGTCCAGTTATTCGGTCCACCGTTGGTTGTTGGGTAGATCCAGCTATCGATGTCTGAATGTTATTCACTGTCTTCAATTGCATTAATTCCCCGATTGCTGATGTGTAGAGGAGGTTTTCCAATCCGAGCGCGCCTAACAGCCCTTTGTGCCCCTTCTTCAACCACAGCCCTGGCGTCCTTGAGAGAAGCTATCTTCAACAGAGGTTTGTTGGTAGTAACTTCAGTTGATGCCGAGACCTGAGGGACCTCTTCGAAATTCTGACAAGGAGTTTCTATGAATTCTCCGTCCATCTCTACGTAGCGGAAGGAACTGAGGTGACTCATCATATATTCTTCTTCACCTCGTACTATGACAATCTTTCCCTTCACCTAGTACTTCAGAATTTGATGGAGTGTGGAAGTAACTGCCCCAGCCTCATGGATCCAAGGACGACCAAGCAAACAAGAATATGATGGTATGATATCCATCACGTAGAAGGTGGACCCAAAAGTATGAGAACCCACTTTGACAGGGATGTCCACCTCCCCGTGCACCATTCTCTTCGATCCGTCAAAAGCCCTTACCACAATGTTACTAGGCTTTAGAGTCAAACCTTCACAATCCAAACGGTCCAACGCTTTCTTCAGCAGAACATTCAGTGAAGACCCGGTATCTACCAGCACATGGGCCATAGTGGTGCCCCTGCACTCGATCGGGACATGCAGAGCATCATTATGATTCCTTCCTTTTGGCGCCAGATCCTCATATGAGAAACCTAGCCCATTGTCAGCAGTCAGGCTTGCCACACAATCTTTGAACTGATCTGCTGAAGTTTCCTGCGGCACATGCACAGTCTTGAGAAATGCAATCAAAGACTTCACATGGGCTTCAGAACACAACAGTAGAGACAACATGGATATCTTTGATGGGGTCTTCCCCAGCTGCTTAACCACATTGTAGTCGCTCTTCTTGATAATTTTCAGTATTTCCTCTATTTCTTGTTTAGAGGCTTCCACAACGATTTTCTTAGGTGTCTCCGTCCGGGAAGGCTCACCTATAATTTCCTTGCTCTGAGTCCCAGATGGCTCAGCAGCAGGGGAGATAACTGGAGTAAGAATAGGAATAGTAGCAGGTGTAATAACTGGAGTAGGAATAGGAGAAATGTCAGGAGTGCTGGTTGGAGAAGCAATTGGAATAACAGTAGGCTTGTTGATAGTCTTCGGGGAAATATCGGGAGAGAAGACCCTTCCACTTCGGGTAACTTTACTAGTCCCGACAATATTACTGACATCCGTATCAGCTTCCTCATTCTTTGAATCTTGCTTAATACCGTGATAGTACACATCAATACCATAATGCCATGGGACCACCTTGTCTGAGGTGTACGGGATGGGACCAGGAACAATGATTATTAGCGGAGTAATTCTTTGAACAGGTGTAATCCTAACAGGTTTTCTCGAGGAAACCTTAGAAGGATTGGCAGAAATGATTATAATGGCAACGTCTTCATTTGGAACAACAGGAATCATAGTCTTCTCGAACAAAATTTCTTTATTATCCATCAGGCACTGAACACATGACTTCAACAAACGAAAACCAGAAGGTATAATCAAACACATGTGGCAACCTTCACCATAACCCGGAAATAAACCGGCCAACAACAAATTCTTCTTAACAGTCATAAGAGGAGTATAAATTTCTTCAACAGAGGTCACAAACAAATCAGTGTCAACAGCATTAACTCCACGACCATGTTTGGGCATGGGAGCAGTTATAACATTCGGCTTTTCTGGAGCATCGAACTCTATCTCTTTGGCTTCAAGCAGATCTTGTACTTTGTTTCTCAGAGCCTTGTAATCATTTGTATCGTGGCCAGGACTCTCAGAATGGTAGGCGCACCGCGCATTGGGATTGTATCTGGGAGAAGTAGTGTTTGGATTCTTGGGAGCCTCTCTCAAGGTTGCCAAGTTGGATTTTAATAAATGAGGTAGAACTTCAGCCAAAGTCATGTTGATGCGGGTAAACTGCCGTTGTGGTATTTCCACCCTTTGTTGATTGTTGCATTGTGGAGCAACTGCGGGTCTTGGTATCACTACAGCATTTACCGTTTGACGGTGTTCAGATCTGCTTTGCCCCTCGGGCTATAGACTGCACTGGCTTCCTTCTTACCAGTAAAAGGCTTCTTTGCTGGACTTGAGGAGGCATCCTTCTGTATTTTTCCACTCTGAATTCCAGCTTCTACTCTTTCTCCAGTTAAAATCATCTCGGTGAAACCAGATGACGAGCTGCCGATTAAGTGATTGAAAAATGGACCAGACAACGTCCCAAGAAACATATCAACTAACTCCCTATCAGACAAAGGGGGTTGAACTCTCCCAGCCAAGTCTCTCCATTTTTAGCATAATCTTTAAAACCTTCACCTGCACCCATGGACATACTCTAGAGTTGAGTACGAGTGGGAGCAAGGTCGGCATTATACTGATACTGCTTGTAGAAAGCAGCAGCAAGATCTTCCCAGTTTCGGACACTGGCTCCCTCCAACTGGTAGAACCATTCAAGCTGAGTCCCTGACAGACTATCTTGAAAGAAGTGGACCCACAAATTTCTATCAGCTGTGTGGGGTTGAATCTTCCTGACATACGAGCGGAGATGGAGTTTTGGGCAGGACACTCCATCATACTTGGCAAAAACTGGAGCCTTGAACTTCTGAGGGATGACCACTCCCGATACCAATCCCAATTCTCTGAAATCCAAAAGTCCCATGGACGCTTTCTCTTTCTGCTGATATAATCATTGAGCACTCTTTCTTCCTCGAGCTGCCTGGTGAGCTTTAAAACCTTCCTCTTTTGCTCATGGAACTGCTCCCGGTAAGTATCCCACTCATTCCTCAATCTGAATCCAAGACCTCTGTAGCTCCCCAAGATCAGTGGGCATGTAAGGATAGAGAACCGTGTAAGGAATGTCGTCTTCAGTAGTGGGTTCCACAATCACCGGTGATACGGCCACATAAGGCATCATAAGCTTCTGGGCACGAGCTCGGACCCATTGGAGGTAAGGCTGCATAGGAAGGGAAGTCTTCGGTCCCAACTCTTCGGGGTCAGATCTGTTTACCATGCCCCAAGCTCGTATGAACCTCCGGCGATGCCCCTTAACATCATCCTCATAGTTGAATACAATGTCCTCGAGAAGTAACTCATGGGGACCATCCCTTCGAGCACGACCAAATTTTCACAAAGCTAGACAAGGATTGTAAGTTATACCCCCTCTGATACCAAGTAATGGGACATTAGGGTACCCCCCACAGTGGTCAAAAACAGCAGTGTCTTCCATAGCTCGGGAACACCAAAGAATATTCGTATGAGCGAGTGACATTATTCTGTGCGACCAACCCAAACCTTCTTCGTTCTTCAGTACAGACTTAGGGAGGTGATAAATAAACCACCTTGACAGCAACGACATGCAGCACATAAGAGTCCCTCTTCTCCTCATAGTACGAGTATGGAGAGCATGCAAGATATCTCCTAGCAAGGTAGGCACAGGGTTGCGAGAAAGGAAAATCTTGATAGTGTTCACATCTACGAAAGAGTCTGGATTAGGGAAGAGAACTAAACCATAGATAAGAAGAGCCAAGACATCCTCAAAAGCCTGAAAATCCAAATCATCCTAAAATAGTTGAGCCTAGTCTATCAGAAATTTGGCTAGAAAACCCTCGACTCCGATTCGAGTTTCCTAATTGGATACCATATTGGCCCGTTTCAAATGTAAATCCGAGGCAATAACTTCTGGCTTAGGAACCTCTTCTATACCTGTGAAGGGTACCTGTTCAAGAATGGATATGCCCATTAGATGAGAGAATTCTTCCAAGGTGGGTCCAACTGATAATCTGGAAAGGTAAAGCAGTGATGCTTGGGATCTAAGAACTGAAATAGTACGCTCATCATCTATTCATCAAGGTTTTAAGTAACCAGGATGAGATGTTGACTGTGTCTCTTGATGAAAGTATAAGTTTCAGACAATCTAGATGATAGCTCTTTGAGTTGGGAAGGTATCTGCATAAAGTTGATTCAGATGGTATTTCTATGCACGGAAGCCATGATTTGAAAAACAGAACAAAGATAAATTCCCTTGGTCTTTGAAATGGTTAGTGTAATGAAGCATGAATGCCATGTTATAATGCATGATGTCATGATAAACCACAGGTATAGCAAACACAGGTATTGCAAACACAGTCAAATCACACCAAACCCTTAGGTTTAAGGCTTGCATGAAGTCAAAGGTAATACCCTCTTGAAGTTAAGTTGGTTCAACCTATCCTAGAAAAGTAACCGGGTTCTAGAGGATCTCAATATCACTGACCATCCTTCATCGGTCATGGTTTCAGCTCACGCAATCTTTTCTTGCAGCCGAAATTATTCCGAGAGTATGATCTCAATGAGTGTAGCATCGAGTATCAACCAGTTCTCAACTCTACACTGAGGCCGGCTATCTCACTACTTTCTAATGGCCAAGTTGGGCAATTAAAGGTTCTAAGGTCAATTTATGCTTAACGACACCATGCAGCGGCCCCGTATTCTCCTCGTTACTCCATAAGGGATACTTGTACCAACCAAAGTGCCACACCAATGTAGCTACTGCTTCAACCGTATCGGTCTACGCCATACAGTTCCCTCACAGTCTATTGCTACTTACCTAAAAAGTATTCCCCAGATCCGGGTGTAGGATCTATAGTAACCCCAAACAAAACCCTCAAAAATAAAGCAAACAAAGCAATCAAGAGAAGAAATTTTAATGACCTAGATCCTAAGGTATACCCCACTTATATTTCCCCAGCAGTGTCGCCAGTTCTGTGATACGGTGGTAGAACCGACTATTTTTACTAGTTTGCGCTTTGAATTTTGTGTTCGCAAAATGTCGCTGTAAGCAAGAGTCGCCACTGACTTTTATTTCATCCCATCGGAAAGGAAAAAAGTACAGAAAAAATCTTTTTTCGAGATATTCTGAGTACGGGGGGTAGATTATAGAAATGGAAGGTGTTAGCAACCTTTCTATCCATGGTTTTCCATGGGCTCTTAGGTACTTGCTCATTTTTAAATTGCTTGTGTTTGTGTGCTTTGTTTTGAAAATGTTTTACTTCGTGATAACCCTTGTATCAGTCCTCAAAGGTGTGACGAAGTTGTTTTGAAAGTTTGTTTGAAAAGTGTAAGTGTGAAAAGTGTAAGTGTGAAAAGTTTTGATTTGAGCAAGTACCTACTAGCATCTACTTACTCGAAAAAAGATCGTTACTATTCTTGTTTCCTTTAGACAACGCTATCCCACTATTGAGAAATAGGTAGCACCGTTATTGGAGTTTTGCAAGGGTCAATTCCAAAGGGACGTACGATAACTAAAGAAATGTTAGGACACCTTAGTAGTAACCGTAGAGTCTTAAGATCTTTCTCGAGGCAACATTTCCGAGGCAACATTTATGAGGCAATATTTCCGAGGCAATATTTCCGAGGTAACATTTCCGAGGAAACATTCGAATGAGACATTTTGATCTTTTTAGACTGGAGGGAAACCGCTAAGACACCCTATGCTTAATGATCGTTTACCGAAGGCAACCGAAGTGAGCGTATACCCTAAGAGTGATATGTACGAGTGATTTGTTTCAGTTATTTATGTTTGCACATTAGGGTTTTCTAACTGTATTAATTTGTCATGCATTCTTGCCATACAATCCTATTAGCATACATCTAAACAGTTAAATATTTGCAGAAATTAAAAATGCGAGAAAATAAATCTACGCTATTACAAGGCTTCGGGAGGGGGGATTAATTACATAGCCAAAAACCCGGGGATTTAGCGATAAATAAAGCCCTAAATTAACTATTACAAACCATGAACAATTACAAAAATATTGGCAAAATAATAAACAAGCGCGTGGTGAATTAAATACGAAACGACTAGGTTTTGACCCTTGACTAAACCTATTTGCGATTGATTAAAAAATGTTTTTGTCATGTTTTGTTATTTAAGAAAATAATGAAACAATTAAATTAAAAAGAAAATCCTAAGTTCTAATTAATTTTAAATTAAGAAAAATAAATTAATTCACTCTAAAAACCTATTTTTGTATTTTATTTATTTGAGAAAAAATAAAAGAATTAAATCAAGAATTTAACCTAATTTCTATTTGATTTTATTTATAAAAACAAGTTAAAATTGCCCTAAGTTAAATTAAATTAAATTAACAAAATTAAATTTGATAAAAAAAATCTAATTCTAATTTTTATGATTTCTTGATTTTATGATTTTATAAGAAAAATGATTAATTTGTTAATTAAAATGATTAAAAGAAATACTAAAAGAATTAAAGAAAAGAAATAAAAATAAGTTAGAGATGGGCCTGATTGTTAGCAATTATGGGAGGTGCAGATCTTATTTTTATGGCCCAAATAACACCATCACGTTTGACCACGCTTGGTTTGGTGAGGTGTTGACTTGAGTGCATATCATGGTCCTTCAATGCTGGCACGGTAGATCTAGCTTGTTGAGGAATCTGATGGTTGAGTTTGATGGCATATGGTGGGCGCTTGAGATTGTAGTGTACCTGATCACATGAAGAAAAATAATACAAACAAAGGTTCGGGCCTGGGGATCGAACCCAGGTCCTTATGCTCGCTCCCAATACCACGCTGCCAGCTGAGATGTTATGTTTAGTTGTAATTATAATAATGACAAAGCATAATATAAGAAAACATGAGTTAGTGGTCAAAACAAAAAGAAAAAACGCCCGTCAGTTTGAATAAGCCAATGATGTTGGGACACGTTATCTTCTTCTTCCTCATCCTTCGTTTTAGGCTCATGCACTTTTACCTACGGACGTCTTGCTGTAGCTACAACCCCGTCACATTCCAAAATTATATACAAATAATATAAATGAAAGGTGTGGGTACCAATCAACTCGTCTCATCCTCACGAGCATCATGGTACCAGAATCAAAGCCTAATTTTGCCTATATTGAAAAACCCTAAAACGAGCAAAGGAACCCTAACAATGGCATATCATGATTCCTTCACTGAAAACGTAATTAAGTGATACCAATAGCTTGAAAACATGATGATGAACAAGAATATATAAATCAAAAGTGCTAATGATGCATAAATTGCAAAAATCGAATTTGAAAATTGTACCAAACCGTGTGAGTTGTAGAACGAGTTTATGAATAATTTAGGCTCTGGGAATGATTAGAACAGCTTCCTGGGATGTCTAGGAAGGGATTGGTGATATAGAAATGCTTTGAAACGCCTTGTAGATTGAAAACCGATTCCCATTTTTTCTTGAATTTTTCAGTTTTCTTCCTAGCAATTCACGACCTCTAAAACCTATTTTTTACTTTGTTCTTGTTCATTATATACCCCTCAATGAATTAGGGTTGCAAAACAGATTGAATCTTTAAGCTTTGACGATATTTGATTTGATTCTTTAGCCATATGATATATTTATATTTTCATGCCAATCATTCTCTTTTTGTACCAATTGCCATTGATTCGAATTGATCTTACAAGCTCAGCATATCTTGGTTGCTAACCTATAAAAAAACAAATCATATCATATCTTTGATAATTTTCATCATTTATTTGATTTAATTCACTTTTTAATTAATGAAAAATAAAAATAAATTGAAAAATGAAGAAAATAATTTTTGGATAAGTATTTGAGTCGTGTACCACATTATAATTGAGGTGCAAGCATAAAAAGTTGGGCCCATTTAGCAAAAAATGCAAATTTGAGCACATTTGACTTTTGACAATTTTGCAAAAATGGTCAACTTGGCTAATGCATAACTCTCTCAATTTTGACCCTAGAGAGGTGTTCTTGGAATTTTTATAAGGCTTAGTATGTCCTATAAGCAACCCTTTTGGTATCATCTAAATTTAGTCTTCCATGTTCATGTATGAAGCTTTGACCCAAAAGGTGCTTTTGTTGACTTTTCAAAAGGACCTATAATGTCAAAATTCATATCTTTTTGTGAGTGCATAATTTGGACTTGGGAGATGAAGATAAATTGTAGGTAATTGCATCCTCTTCAAAATGAGATTTGGATGGGTCATTTCTAATAAAGTATGAGAAAGTTATGCTTGGTAAAAGTTGAGTTGACTTTTCCTGCAAAACCCTAATTTAGCAACTTTTGGGTTTTGATGAATTGTGAGCAATCCTTGAGGAATCATGATCAACCCTTGATCAAATTATGAATAATGCTTCAGAATGAGGATTTTGACCAAAAATCTTGGAGTTTGACTGTATGTGGGCCACAATTGACTTTTGACCTAGTACAATCGATTTTCAGGCATTTGAGCAATAGACTGAGCAAACTTCTTCTGCAAGGCTTGAAAAATGTCATGGATGATCTTGAGAACATATTAGGACAATGGTGATCATTTGAGTTCTTTTTGGTTCACATATCTTGATGAAAATGGAAACCCTAATTTGAGGTAGACTGTCTTAGGAGAGAGTTTATCAGGTCAACTTTTGAACTTCCTTGAGCAATTTAGGGACCTCACTTGCCATGTGTTGAGAAATATGGGAGGGCAAATTTTGGGGTACAACACCTGGGTTTAACACCCAGGTCATACAATTTGTGTTTTTTCTAAAAAACTTGTTTGCAGATCTGTTGTACCCTAAACTTTTCCCTCTCATTTCACTCAACACATGCCCATTGAGGTCCTCTATTGCTCAAGGATGGCTAAGGATTGACCAAACAAATCCTCATCCTAAGGCAACAAGCTTCAAAATTGGGTTTCACTCCTCATCAATATGGTTGAAGTCCAAGGGTCCCAAATGCTTTCCATGGTCTCAATATGTTCTCAAGATCATCCATGTCAAGTTTCATGCCTTGCACAAGAAGTTTGCTCAGTCAATTGCCCAGATGCCTGAAAATCAACTATACTAGGTTAAAAGTCAATTGTGACCCACATACAGTCAAAATTCAATATTTTTGTTCAAAATCAACATTTTGAAGAGATATCCATCATTTGATCAATTTTTGATCATGATTCCTCAAGGAATGCCCCCAAATTCATCAAAACCCAAAAGTTGCTAAATTAGGGTTTCTTAGTAAAAGTAAACCAAACATTGACTAGGCATAACTTCTTCATACTTTATCATAAATTTTACATCTAAGGCTCATTTTAAAGAGTATGCAATTCCCTGCAACTCATCTTCAGCCCACAATTTCAAAATATGCACTCATCAAAAGATATGAATTTCTACATTATAGGTCCTTTTGAAAAGTCAACAAAAACACCTTTTGGGTCAAAGCTTCTTACATGAACATGGAAGACCCAATTGATATGAAACCAAAAGTGTTGTTTAAGGGACATCCTAATCTTTCTAAAAAGTCCTAGAACACCTTCTTAGGATTAAAAATGAGAGAGATGTGTATTGTCAAAGTTGACCAATTTTTGGAAATATGCATGAAGTCAACATTGATCGAAATGACTTTTTTTCCAAATGGGCCCATGTTTTCTTGTTTGAAACTTGTTCCTAAGATGGCCCACGACCCCTGAGCTTAGCCACCTATTATTTTATTATTTTTATTATTTATTTTAATTTTTTATCCATTTAAATCAAAATAAATCAATTTAAATAGTAGAATAATAAAATAAAATCAAAGATTTGATTTTATGAGCATATTATGAGTCCATGAACAGCTAGCAAATCAAAAAATTCGTGCAAGATCTAATTGATTGGAAAAGATCTTAATTTAGTCTATTTTGGAAACAAATCATACAAGGCAAAGAATGAAATCAAATCTCCATAATTTGCAAAGATATGATCAGTTTTTGTTGACCTAAATCATTCTATGATATATACACAACATTTCAAAAGCATAATGAAGGTTTTTTGGTCGTGAAAACAAGGAGGTTAACTTCAATTTTTTGTCAAAAAAAGTGTTGATCACATATTCCTCCATAGACTGATTCAAGCAATTCTAAGGCCAGTAATCTATTCCTGGACATTTCTTGAAGCTATTCCAATCGTCCTCCAGCCTTAAAACCTTCAGAAATCACGCATCACGGTGCCACGATTTGCTTCTTTTTTCAAGATTCGTTTTCAATGATTTATGCATCATAAACATTTTTGATCATATATCCATGCTTGCTATCATATTTTCAATGTTTTTATTAGTTTAATTGAAGTTTAAGTGCAGGAATGGCACGATGCCATTGTTAGGGTTTTGAGGTCCCAAATTTGAAATTCTATATAAAGGCAAAATTGGACAAAATTAGGGGTACTATCATGCTCAGGAGATGATTTGCAATTGATCCATGCCTTTGGTTTGAATTTATTTTGCTTGTGCTGCATTTTTGAATTTTACATATTTTTAGTTACAAACAAAATCCGTCATTACAACCTATAGTGACGGAAAACTGCTATAGGTAAAGTTCCCCATCTAAAACGACGGATCCCTGAAGAAGGTGATAGCGTGGTGCTCACTGATTCGTCCATTCAAACCATTGGGGATCCATAACATGCACGTTTTTGACATGTGGCCATAAATCTTTATTTTCCTTATATTTATTTTGTATTATTTTGTTAACAATTAACACGCTTGGTTCAGTTGGCAAGGTAGGGCATGATAAGGCTTTAGTCCAAAAGGGGATGGGTTCGATCCAGCCCTTTTGCAAAGTTAATTTTCACTAATTTGTGTCTTCAGATCCAATGCTCCAGGTCCCTGCGCGCTCCTCATGCACTTCCATCACCATACCACAAGATCTCATCATATCTAGATCTAACACTCAACACATGCAGACCATGGTGAACCCTCAAACGTGGCCAGCACTGAATCCAAACGCCTGATTGGGCCAAAGGATTTGGGTTCAATGAAATTCAGTTTCACACCCCCAATCTGCTTTCACCACAGGCCCAATTACTTTCTTTCTTTATTTTCTTTTGTTTTATTTGATTAATTTCTTTTTTACAAAACAACAAAAAAAAATCATTTTTTATTTAATCATAAAATCAAGAAAAACACAAAAATGTAGAATTAGGTTTTTTTAATTAAAATTAGTGTTTTTTTTGTAAAATAATTAATTAAATGATATTGACTTGATTGTTTTCATAATTAAAATTAATTAGACAAATTAGGTTTAATTCACAAATATTTAATTTTCTCAATAAAATACCGAATAACATTTTTCTTCAATTAATTAGATTTAGGTTAAGATTTAAAATATTTTCTTAATAATAAAATACAAAAAAATATTTTCTCATTAATTGATTAGATTTTTTAGAATTTAAACTTTGATTCCAGTACTTAATTCCCGCATGCAATATTTTATTTTCCAATTATTGTATTTGCTTCAGGTTTGTAATAGTTTTTAATTAGGGTTTACCGCATATTATTTACAGTTTAATCTCCGGTTTTTGGTTATGTAAACCCCTCCCGAGGCCTTGTAATAGCGTAGGACTCTTTTATTTTCTCGTTTTTATTTTATATGCTTGTATATAATTGTTAGCAACCTAGGTTTGTATGCTTAATCAATTAAATAAATCATTTAATTACAAGATAAATATCTGAAAACAAACACTGCTTCACACTTGCACCCTTAGGGTATGCCTCACTTGGTTGCCTCAGAAATAATGGTTGTGTCCCTCGAATGTAGGGATACCTTAGCAATGACCCGCGATTCAGAGTCATCATAAAGATCATAGTCCCTACTTGTCCCTCGAGTTGCCTACAAATTGATCTTATGACGATAGTCCCTTCGAAATGCTAAGGTATCCTTACTTGTTGCCTTCAGAGACCATTTCGTCCCTTCGAACGTCCCTTTAAAAATCCAACGACGGTTCTACCTATTCCTTAATAATAGGATAGCGATGTGTAAAGGAAAACGAACAAACTTTTTCGAGTAGATAGATTACTTCCTATGTACTTGCTCAAACAAACAAATTTTTTTCACAAACACTTTTCAAACAAAGTTTTCAAAAACAACTTCGTAACACTCTTGAGGATAGAAACAAGGGTTAACACGAAGTAAAACAAAACTTTTCAAAACAAGCACACATAAGCAGTTTTCAAAATGAGCAAGTACCTAAGAGCCCATAGAAAAGCATGGATAGAAAGGGTGATAACACCTTCCCTTTCTATAATCTACCCCCCGTACTCAGAAATATCTTGAAAAAGGTTTTTTCTGTTCTTTTTCCTTTTCCTGATTGGATAAAATAAAAGTCGGTGATGACTCTTGCTTACCGCGACATTTTGCGAATAAAAAACGTAAACCAGTATTAACAGTCGGTTCTGCCACCGTATCATAGAACTGGCGACTCTGCTGGGGAATGAAATATAAAGTGGGGTAAACCTTAGGATATAGGTCATATTTAATTGCTTTCTCTTGATTGTCTTGCTTGCTTTATATTTATGGGAACTATTGGGGTTATTTCATCCTACACCTGGATCAGGGAACACCTTTTAGGTAAGTAGCAATAAACTGTGAGGGAGCTGTGATGGGGTATACCAACACGGTTGAAGTAGTAGCTACATTGATGTGGAACTTTGGTTGGTACCCGTAACCCTTGATTCAATTAGGGAGATGTACGGGGCCACCGCGTGGTGTCATAAAGCATCATCTGACCTTAGAACCTTTAATTGCACAACTTGGCCAGTAGGACGTAGCGATATGGCCGACTTTGGTGTATGCCAAAGGTCGATAGATACTCGATGCTACACTCATTGAGGTTTGACTTTTGAGTTTTGTTTGATTACGAGTCAATCGTCGATTAAACAAGGCTTAGGGGAAAGATTAGTGATATTGAGATCCCTTAGAACCCGATTACTATTTATAGGACATGTTGAACTAATCCAGCTTCAAGAGGGTATGACCTTAAAACCCATGCAAGCCTAAACCTAAGGTTGTTTGTGTGACTTGTGTGCTTTCAAATTGAACTACTTGCAGAGTTTTATTACCTGACAAAATCAGTTCCTTGCAGGTTTTGTTTACAGTTATTATCCAATAACTTGGATTTCTTGCAGGGTTTACTTGCTTACATCACTTTGCACCTTTGATTAAAAGCATAACATACACATCATAACATCATGCCTTAAAATTTTCTTAAGCATTTAAAGGATCTCGAGGGCCTGTGATGCAGGTTATGATAAATCAGACGTCTAGCAAGGGGTAAGGGGATTTATTTTCCTCTAGCCAATGTCGTAAGAAGATCAAAATGCAACAACTTGAGTCAGGGGCTATGACCCACTTGATATGGTGAGCTTGACTCTCATAGAAGGACTCTCAACGATAAAAAGTTCTTCATTCAAAGTTGCAAAATTCAACTTCTGACATTTTCTTGTTTACCCCGCGAGATCCTTAAAAACATTGCATACATATATAATACATATCATTGCATAAGCAGGTTTCAAAGCAGGTCTCTCATGTTCTCGCTATTTATTTCATCAATGGCTCTCCAATAAGACAACAGAGATCTCCAAGCTCAAGATGCCCAGTTAAAGGAATTTCTCCTGAATCTATCCAAGGGGCAAGAAGACCTGAAAACACTCTTCGCCTGGAATCTCACCAAGGAACGTCCTGACAACAACAAGGATGAACAATTGGAACAACTGCAAGATGAGGTAGAAACAATAAGAATCCAGATGCCGGGGAAGATGGCTCTTATCCAAAACTTAGCTCGAGGACAAGAAGGGCTAAGAGCCTACCTCAACAAGCTTCACCAAGATGGATGCAGATCCATGAAACAAACAGTTAAAATTGTGGATCAAGGCATTAATCAGCCCCCAGTGAGAGAAGAGGTTGGTTTGGTCAGGAACAAACCTTTCCATATTGCTACTACATTATAAGCCCAACCAAAACCTCGCCAACGATAACGGGGCAATCGACATAAGAAGAATACATCCGAAAGACGCTTCACCGAGATCAATATGTCATTGGCTCAAGCATTGAAATGCCTGTTGAAGGCCAGGTTGGTTATGTTACGGGACCCTCCTCAGAATCCCAACACAACCTCCCTGTGATCGGTGGATCTGGAACTGACTGTTTAACGCTGGTTCGCAAAATGTCGCGGAAGCAAGAGTCGCCACCGTCTTTTATTTTCTCCAAATGGAAAGGACAAAAGCACAGAAAAATTCCTTAAAGAGATTGCTCTCGGTTCGGGAGGTAGGTTATAGAAAGGGAAGGTGTTAGCACCCTTTCTATCCATGGTTATCCATGGGCTCTTAGATACTTGCTCATTTGTGTTTTCAAAAATGGTTTGTTTGCTTTTCAATGTGGGTTTTAAAAAGTTTCTTTGAAAATTTCAGTTCGACTCTTGTATCGGTCCTCAAGAGTGTTTGAAAAATTGCTTTCGAAAGCTTTTTGAAAAGGTGTCGGTGTGAAAAGTATGTTTGAATTTTTGTTTCGAAATTAGAGCAAGTATTTAGAGTTGTCTACCTACCCTAAGGAATTCGTCTGTGTAGATGTCCTTTAAAGTAGTGCCATCCCACTATTGAGAGGTAGGTAGCACCACCGTTGGAGGTGTTCGGGTCAATTCGAAGGTTCGGGACATGGTGATCACCAGAGCAATAGGAAGACACCTTAGAAGCTACCCTCATGCCAGGTTCCCGGATCATGAGGACTTACTAAGACATCCTCTACTCGACGATCACATTTCGAGGCAAGGCAACAGTGAGGCGTACCCTAGGGGTGGTGTGTGCGATTCGTGTGTCGTTTTCAGATATTTTATCTTTTGTCATGTTATGAGTGAGCTACGCGTTTGTTTTTATTTTTTGTCCATACATTCTTTCATGCCTTTGGTTAACAGTTAAGAAGTTGCGAGAAAAGTAAAAATTCTAAGCTATTACAAAAGGCGCGGGTCCACATCGCCAAAATTTCTCGAACCCGATTTGACAGAAAAATAAAGAAAGTAAAAGCAAATAAAAGTGAGACAAATAATTTACAAGGCTTCGGGAGAGATACATTAATATTTACAAGAAATAAAATAAGTGCGCGAATTAAATGAGAATTAAACGAGGGCGTTGGACCCTTTTGCAAAATTAAATTACATGGAATTAATTAATAAAAAAGAAAGGAGATGTTTTTGGTATTTTTAATATTTTAGGATTTTAATGAAAAAAGAATTAATTGAAATTAAATGCATACCCTAATTCTAATTTGTTTTTAATTTATTAAGAAAAGAAGATTAAAACCTAATATTAATTCTAATTAATTTACATGCAAATTTAATTATAAAAATATCTAATATTTAATTATTATGGGAGAAAAAGAAAAAAAGGATGAAAATCAATTAAACCCTAGTTCTATGTTTTTTAGATTTATTAAAAAAAAAGTTGAAATTAAAACCTAATTTAAAACTAATTAATTTATGAATTTATTTACAATATACTAAAATAAATATTTATTATTTTAATTCTTTTCTGATTTTTTTTTATGGTATTTTTTATATTTATGAAAATAATAAAATTAATTAATAAAACAATAATAAAAAGAAGTATAAATAAAAAAAAAAATAAAGAAAGTAAAAAATATGCAAACCTAGGGGGTTCAGACCCCAAATAGGAGGTGAAAGCCCAATATTTCTGAGCCCAAATCTGCATGGCTTCGCTGACTTTTTCAGACCACGTGTAGCTTCGTTGACTTATGCTTATGGTGTTCTCCAGATTCTAGCCTTCTGATTGATCCCCTTGGGCACGTGGACGTTGGATTTTGAAGGTGCATCATGGAACAACAACATTGAACCTGCATGTGAATACTGAACGAAAAATAATATTGAAAGCATGAAGACCTGGGGCTCGAACCCAGGTCATTAACATTACCAGCCAACACGTATGCCACTAAGCCAATTCGTTCATCTGTAAATTAATATAATAAACAAACATAATAAAACAAACGCGTTAATGTTTCCTTTTTTCGCGCGAACTTTCGAATTGACCAACCAGCTTATGCCACTGAACCATCTTCTTCGTTGTGTTTTATTTTTTCCTGAAACAAGAACAAACTAGCAACGGTTTTCAAACGTTACCATAGGTGCCATAGAAGAAAATAGCAAATAGGCCATAAGGCCTCATAAATTGAGCGTGATGATGCCATTGTTTTCGTCCAAACGCACTGATCATGACCATGGCATCGTGGTAGGCTAATTTTACACTATTTGAAAACGCCCAATTCACAGTTCTGAAAACCCTAGAATTTGATAATGGTGAAATCGTATATAGCTTGCAAAAACTCAATCAAGATAGATGGTTAGCTTCAGAATCACACAAGGAATATGAATCAACAATTAAAATGCCATGAAAATGCATAGATGTTAAAACACGATTATGAAAAAAAAGTGGAAAAGTGTGACTTCTGTACAATGATTCACAGGGTTATGTTTGATGTTTTTGATCCAGGAAGATTGCTTGAGGTCCTAGGAGTGCAATGGGATGAAAATTTCGCCTTGAATCGTCCTGCAAAGGTGTTTTCAGAATTGGAATTTTTTGACAAATTTCAAGCTTTGCTTTTCAGATTTTTGAGCAGCTGCGTGGTTTTTTGAATTAGGGTTGTGTTCTATGTATAAGTAAGAGTGAATTAGGTCAAGAATTCTTATCACAATCCATGCATTGATGGTTTATGAGATTTGATTTTCTTCAAGATCTTTTCCAATCTTTTTCCATGCTATTTGATACCAAATCATGCCAAAACTTTCCCTAATTGATCATGCACGAATTTGAGTGTCCAATGAGAATAATTTCTGCACAAAAAGATTTTATTTCATTAGTTTTGTATTTTTCATGCATTTTATTTAATTAAATGAATTATAAATGATAAAAAATCCAAATAAATAAATAAAAATGGAGAAAAACTTCCCTTTGGGCCTAATGGTCGTGTGCATGCTTGGGACAATGAATTGTGGAAGAAAAATGGGCCCATTAGTAATTTTAGGTCATTTGAATCAATGTTGACTTTTCAAAATATCCAAAAATTTCCCAACTTCCACAAGGCATAACTTGCTCAATTTTTAAGATTTTCTCATGTTCTTGGACATTTTGGAAAGGTCTTTGAGTCCTCTAACCAATGTCTTTGGTCCCATGTCATTTTGATTTACCAATCTCAAGTTATGGCCTTTGACTTAAAGTCCCTTTTTGTTGACTTTTGAAAATGACCTATAATGTTGAAATTGATAACTTTTTGTGAGGGCATTCTTGGACTTGAAGTATGAAGTTGAGTTGTAGGAAATGTCTTTCTCTTCAAAATGAGCTTTGGATGGAATTTTTCTGATAATCCATGTGAAAGTTATGTCTTGGTCAATTTACAATTGACTTTTTCAGCTGTCCAAATAAGGAAACTTTTGCATCTTGATGATTTTTGATCCAAGCTTTGAGAATAATGATCAAGCATTGATCAAATGATGTTTGTGGCTTCAAAATGAGATATTGGCCAAAAATTTGAACTTTTGACTGTCAAATGACCATTTTGCCCCTACAGTTGACTGTAGCGCAATTAGGGTTTTTGACTGTGCAATTTTGTGCTGAAAGTCTTGAAACTTGATATGAGGATGCTTGACCATATTTATAGGCATGTGGGACTTGATTGAGCCTTTGGAAACTTCATTTTCTTGATCAGAACCAAAACCCTAATTTTGACTGCTTAGGAGACCCTTGCACTGTGCCACCCTTGGGGAATTTTGAAGCTTGACTTGGAAATTTCTTGAAGAATATGGGAGGGCAAATTTTGGGGTACAACAGTTGCCCCTGTTCAATCTTCTTAGACCTGAGGATGCAGATTGGCTGACGTGCCTTTCGTAATCCGAGGGTAGAAGATGATTGAACACTAGAGTGCCCAGAAATTTGCGCTCACATAGTAGCAGTGATGGAAATGGGCTTACAGATGCCATTTGGAGATTGATGGATAGGATGATGGGCTTATAGATGCCATCTGGATGTTGATCGCATAAGAGATTCCTTAGCGAGGACCTGCGTACCTGCAAAAGAAAAAAGGATACCTGACACGTTGCAGGAGTTGGTTTTCAGATGCTTGGTATAGATGTGTCCTGACTGGTTACATGAGCTGAATCTGGATCTTCAAAAGGTGATGAATGAACCAGGGATGGTTACTACCTCAGCATGAACGGTGAGAGAACCTTGGGTGACTTTAACTTCAACAATGCTCATTGAGCAAATCTTGGTGGGAATTACCATCTTCGCAGTATCGGGAAGAGAACCAATAGGCAATTATAATCTCAAAAGCGGATGTTTGAGAAGAACCTGGAATGGAATTATCATCTCACGCACCGTCGGGGAGAGGACCATAGGAAATTACAATCTCAAAAGCGGACGTCTGAGAAAAACCTGGGATGGAATTATCATCTCACGCACCGTCGGGAAGAGAACCATAGGAAATTACAATCTCAAAAGCGGACGTCTGAGAAAAACCTGGGATGGAATTATCATCTGACGCACCGTCAGGGAGAGAACCATAGGAAATTATCATCTCAAAAGCGGACGTCTGAGAAAAACCTGGGCTGGAATTATCATCTCACGCACCGTCGGGGAGAGAACCATAGGAAATTATAATCTCAAAAGCGGACGTCTGAGAAAAACCTGGGCTGGAATTATCATCTCACGCACCGTCGGGGAGAGAACCATAGGAAATTATAATCTCAAAAGCGGACGTCTGAGAAAAACCTGGGCTGGAATTATCATCTCACGCACCGTCGGGGAGAGAACCATAGGAAATTATAATCTCAAAAGCGGACGTCTGAGAAAAACCTGGGCTGGAATTATCACCTCACGCACCGTCGGGGAGGGAACCATAGGAAATTATAATCTCAAAAGCGGATGTCTGAGAAAAACCTGGGATGGAATTATCACCTCACGCACCGTCGGGGAGGGAACCATAGGAAATTATAATCTCAAAAGCGGACGTCTGAGAAAAACCTAGGCTGGAATTATCATCTCACGCACCGTCAGGGAGAGAACCATAGGAAATTATAATCTCAAAAGAGGACGTCTGAGAAAAACCTGGGCTGGAATTATCACCTCACGCACCGTCGGGGAGGGAACCATAGGAAATTATAATCTCAAAAGCGGACGTCTGAGAAAAACCTGGGATGGAATTATCACCTCACGCACCGTCGGGGAGGGAACCATAGGAAATTATAATCTCAAAAGTGGACGTTTGAGAAAAACCTGGGCTGGAATTATCACCTCACGCACCGTCGGGGAGGGAACCATAGGAAATTATAATCTCAAAAGCGGACGTTTGAGAAAAACCTGGATAACTTCTACTGAGTCTTCATCAGAAAAATCTGTTGGGAGTCGATTTAGCTGGACTAGAGAAGGCCTTGGACTGGATAAGAAATCTTTGGAGTCGATTAACTGAACCGGTCTAGGTCTTGAAATATTTTTGAGAACTTCAACTGAATCTTTCCTGAAAGGTAAAGGTCAGTCATATGCAATGCATGATATGGATCAAGCAATGATGTTCTCAACATAAATGAGATTTGTATGATATGATGCGTATATGCATGCTATAATGATGTATGTGATGTTTTATGAATGTATGCTTTTCGTCTAGGAAAGTAAATCCTTGACGGGTGCCGGGAAGTCACTCCTGGGCTGATGTTGAAGAATAGATTTCGCTTCCGCTGGGGATGATAACTGCAAGAATACCGGTAGGAGAAGACAACTCCGTTGGGGAATAAACTTGGTGAATGGAATATTCTGCGGGGAGAAAAATACTCTAGCGACCATGCTGGGGGCAATACTCTGTGGGGATAGAGATGCTTTGCTGAGTGTTGATAATACCTTGCTGGGGATACCCTTGTTGTATTGGAAGTGTTAATAGACTTCGCTGGGGATAAGAGAACTTCGTCGGGGACGCTCTTTCCATGGCTTTTGGCTGAGGATAACCCAGTTATATCCTGTTAAGGAAATAACTCTTTAAACAAAGTCGGGCGACGCGTTCGTGCCCTGCGAGGATAAGCTTCCAGAATCTACTGGGGATAAGCTTGCTGCTTGGGGAGATGGATTCCAACTTTCCTGGGGAAACTGGGCTGGACTCTCCTGGGGAGATTTTGAACTGCGGGGGAAGTGATTCCTTTGAATGTTGTATACCACCGGGGAACAATCTTTAGACTAAGACTGCCGGGGATGCTTGTTATGAGTGTGCATGCTGCTGGGGAAGTATTGAGCTCTACTGGAAGATACTCAACTTCCTTGAGATTTGATAACTCTGCTTGGAGAAGAATGCACTGACTTGCTGATTTACTCTCTGGGGAATTAAGATGTACTGGTTATGTTCCTTAGCTGAACCTACCTTGGTACCTTGGAGGATGGAACAATTAGATTGCTTAGACAACTCTTTTATTGCCCCTGTTTCCAATGTTACCTGTAATCAATTCTTTGTTTCGTATGCAAATATTTATGAGTTAGCAAATTATTGTCAATGCATATATCACAAATTGAACCTTGGACGTTCTTCGCAAAACAAAACAGAAAAAGAAAAACAATTGGCACTTTTAACTGAAAAGTATATTTGTATTGATTTTGAATGGCCTGAAAATAGGCGTTTTGTGTACAAGAGGTTGACGTCCTAGTAAGAGGACGCTGCCGAATCAAAAGAGTTTATACAAATTTTGTACAAAAGAAAATAAAACAGATGTGTGAAATATGAATGATCCCACTGGGTTTCAACTCTGCTATTGCCTTTATAACTCTGAGCGTCTCATCACTTGACGACCTTGGTTGAAGGTGAAGCTGACTGATCGATGCCGTCTGAACTTGATGTAGATACCGGATTCTGGATGCAAAGTGATCCAATGAGACATAGTATTACGCTTTTATCCCTAACTTTTGCCTGGACCGCCCTTTCGGGTTTTCAGTCCACCGGGATACCCATTTTTGCCCAAGCCGCCTTTTCAGGTTTTCGACTTGCCGGGTGTACAGATTTTTTCATATTTCATCCCTTCATTTTACCCGAACCCTTTTGGTTCGACGGGAAGCCCTAATTTTTGCCTAGGCATGTCAGCCTAGCGGGTCTTTTTTCATGCGTAGTATCTTTTTACTATGTCTGCATTGGCGGGGTGAGGAAGGTCGTCACCATCCATGTTGGTTAGTATCATTGCTCCTCCTGAGAACACATGTTTAACCACAAATGGCCCTTCGTATGTAGGGGTCCATTTTCCCCTTGGATCACTCTGAGGAAGGATGATTCGCTTGATTACCAGATCCCCAACTTGATATTCCTGTGGTCTGACCTTTTTGTTAAATGCCCTGATCATCCGTTTCTGATACGTCTGACCATGGCAGATAGCAGCAAGTCTCTTTTCATCAATGAGGTTGAGCTGATCAAGTCGTGTCTGGATCCAATCGTCCTCGTTCAGATTTGCATCCTTCATTATCCGGAGAGAGGGTATTTGCACTTCGATCGGTAAGACTGCCTCCATACCATAAACTAAAGAGAAAGGAGTTGCCCCGGTTGACGTCCTAGCTGAGGTACGGTACCCATGTAGAGCGAACGGTAACATCTCGTGCCAATCTTTATAAGTCACTGTCATCTTCTGCACGATTTTCTTAATGTTCTTATTTGCTGCTTCTACAGCCCCATTCATCTTCGGTCTGTAAGGAGAAGAATTGTGGTGCTGTATTCTAAACTGCTCGCAGAGCTCAGCGATCATCTTGTTATTCAGATTGGTACCGTTGTCTGTAATGATTCTCTCAGGGACGCCGTACCGACAGATCAGATTATGCCGAATAAACCGTGCCACAATAGTCTTGGTTACCGTAGCGTAGGATGCTGCCTCGACCCACTTCGTAAAATAATCAATCGCCACCAGGATGAAGCGATGCCCATTGGATGCCGTAGGTTTAATCTCACCGATCATGTCTATGCCCCACATTGCAAACGGCCAAGGCGCAGTCAGAACATTCAGAGGAACTGGAGGAACATGCACCTTGTCTGCATAAATCTGGCACTTATGGCATGTCCTGGAATGTTGGTAGCAATCAGCTTCCATTGTGGACCAGTAATATCCTGCCCGTAGGATTTTCTTAGCCATAGTGTGTCCACTGGAATGTGTACCAAAGGTCCCTTCATGTAGCTCTTCCATGATCCTTTCTGCTTCAGTCTTATCCACACAACGCAGTAAGGTTGAATCATGGTTTCGTTTGTACAAGATGCCGTTGCTAAGGAAGAACTTTGCTGCGAACCTTCTCAGGAACTTCTTATCATTGACAGAGGCACCTTCAGGGTATTCCTGAGCTTCCAAGTATCTCTTCACCTCATGGTACCAAGGCTTCTCAGTCACCAATTCAGTCTCGAGATCGCAACAGTATGCCAGTTCGTCCAATTTCCAGATGATGATCCGGGGAGCCTCATTATCCCATTTAACTTTGAACCTAGAAGCCATTGTAGCTAACGCGTCCGCCAACTGATTCTCTTCTCTTGGAAAGTGCTCAAAGGTTATCTCTGTGAAGTGGGGGATCAAGGTCAACACACATTCTCTGTAAGGGATCAGGTTTGGATGTTTCGTATCCCACTCTCCTTTGATCTGATTGATCACAAGAGCGGAATCTCCGAAGACACTTAGAAACTTGATCCTTAGGTCGATCGCAGCTTGAAGACCCATGATGCACGCCTCATACTCTGCCATGTTGTTGGTACAGTTGAAACATAGCCGGGCAGTGAGTGGAGTATGAGTACCTTGAGGTGATATGATTATGGCGCCGATACCGTTTCCCAAAGCATTGGAGGCTCCGTCAAAGTGCATAGACCATCGGGATCCTGGTTCAGGTCCTTCATCCGGTCCAGGTACCTCACAATCAGTTACAATCATGATGCTTTCATCCGGAAACTCAAAGTTCATTGATTGATAGTCATCTACGGCCTGATGTGCCAAGTGGTCTGCCAATACACTCCCCTTGATGGCTTTTTGGGTTGTGTACTGAATGTCGTATTCCGTCAAGATCATCTGCCATCTTGCAATTCTCCCAGACAGAGCAGGCTTTTCGAATATGTACTTTATAGGATCCATCTTTGAGATCCACAAGGTAGTGTGAGTCAGCATATACTGTCTCAGCCGGCGAGCAGCCCATACCAAAGCGCAGCAAGTTTTCTCGAGCAGTGAGTATCGGGTCTCACAGTCGGTAAACTTTTTGCTAAGGTAATAAATGGCATGCTCTTTTCGGCCAGACTCGTCATGCTGCCCCAGCACACACCCCATTGAGTTGTCAAGCACTGTTAGATATAGTATCAGAGGTCTCCCTTCAACCGGTGGCATAAGGATAGGTGGTTCTTGGAGATACTCTTTGATTCTGTCGAAAGCAGCCTGACATTCATCATTCCAACGTACTACCTGATCTTTCTTCAGCAGCTTGAAGATTGGCTCACAGGTAGCAGTCAGGTGTGAGATGAATCGAGCAATGTAATTCAGGCGTCCTAAAAAGCCTCTGACTTCCTTCTCTGTCTTAGGAACCGGCATCTCTTGAATAGCTTTAACTTTGGCAGGGTCCACTTGAATACCCTTGTCACTTACCACGAAGCCTAGCAACTTTCCAGATCTTACCCCGAAGGTGCACTTGTTCGGGTTCAACCTCAGCTTGTACAGTTTCAACCGGTCAAACAACTTTTGCAGATGATCTAGGTGCTCTTCCTCAGTCTGGGACCTTGCGATCATGTCGTCAACATACACTTCTATCTCATGATGGATCATGTCATGAAATAAAGCAACCATGGCGCGTTGGTAGGTTGCCCCAGCGTTCTTCAACCCGAAAGGCATGACCTTGTAACAGAAGGTGCCCCACTGAGTAACAAATGTAGTCTTTTCCATGTCTTCAGGTGCCATCTTAATCTGATTGTAACCTGAGAAACCATCCATGAAAGAGAACACCTTATGCTGAGCTGTATTATCAACAAGGACATCAATGTGAGGTAAGGGGAAGTCATCCTTGGGGCTGGCCCTGTTCAGATCCCTGTAGTCAACACACATTCTGACCTTACCGTCCTTCTTAGGTACCAGCACCACATTAGCAACCCACTGAGGGTAAGAAGTCACTGCAAGGAAACCAGCGTCAAACTGTTTCATAACCTCGGCTTTAATCTTTTCAGACATCTCTGGACGCATCCGGCGGACCTTTTGCTTAACCGGAGGGCAATCTTCCTTAGTTGGCAAGTGATGGACCACAATGTCGGTATCCAACCCGGGCATGTCTTCGTAGGACCAAGCAAAGATCTCCATATAATCATGCAGCATTTGAGTCAACCGTTGCTTCACGCTGAGCTCTAGGTTGGCACCAATCTTTACTTCTTTCCTGTCTGCCTCAGTACCCAAGTTTATTGTTTCCACTGGCTCTTCATGGGGTTGAATTTCCCTCTCTTCCTGAAGTAACAGTCTTGCAAGCTCGCCAGGCACTTCGCAATCATCTTCACCTTCGTCTTCGGCTAAGTTGATCGGATTTTCGAAGTCATAACTAGCAGTAGCAGGGTCGTTACCAGTGAGATCCAGAGTGGATTGAAACCTGTATGAGTGAGTGTGTGTGTAAATACAGCTGTTTTGAAAAATATGTAAAGGAAAGAAAGACAGAAAAGGAGCATAAGATTTGCAATGCGATAAAACGTCCAAGATTTTCATTTATGATATATGAAATGACAATTTATATGCCCTCACAAATGAAACCACGGTGCCTCGGGTAAGACACCGGGCCATAGAGTTTATTTATTGTTTATTACAAAATAACGAAACAAAGAAATTTATTACTGCGTCACAAAGGTAACAGGAGTATGGTCTTTGGCAACCCAATTGTTCAATCCGCCTTCGATCGTCGGATAGATCCAGCTATTGAATTCTGCTTCATCCACTTCATTGTCTTCCCTAACAGCATTCATTCCTGGATTTGTAATGAACACAGGAGGTCTTCCGATCTTCGCTTTCCGCATAGCTTTCTGACCCTCTGCAGTAAAACCCAGCCCAAACTTATCAGTCTTCTGTGTAAAGTCTGGAAGCCTGCCCCAGTTAGCATCTTCACCTTTCTGAACCACAGCCCGGGCATCCCTCAGGGAGGCCATCTTCAAAGGAACACTTTCTTCCGCTGCTGTTTCTGCTGCTGCTGTAATTGGAAGCACCTCCTCGAAATGCTGAAAGGGGGTTTCAATAAACTCCCCGTCCATCTCAATGTATCTGAAGGAATTCAGGTGGCTTACCATATATTCCTCCTCTCCTTGCACAGTGACGATCTTCCCTCTGACGGGGTACTTCAGCTTCTGGTGCAAGGTAGAGGTCACTGCCCCAGCTTTATGTATCCAAGGTTGACCCAGTAGACAAGAGTAAGATGGACGGATATCCATCACGTAAAAAGTAGAGTCAAACACCTGAGAACCCACACGAATCGGAATGTCAACCTCTCCATGAACCATCCTTTTTGAACCGTCAAAGGCTCTGACGATGATATTGCTGGGTTTCAGTTCCAGGCCTTCACAATCTAAACGGTCCAAAGCTTTCTTGGGCAGCACATTCAAAGAAGAACCAGTATCCACCAATACATGTGCCAGAGTAGTGCCCCTGCATTCGATAGAGATATGCAGGGCGTCATTGTGGTCTCTTCCCTTCGCGGTCAGGTCAGCATCTGAGAAACCCAAGCCATTGTCTGCTGTCAGATTTGCCACGCAATCAGTGAACTGGACTGCAGATGTCTCATGTGGCACATGGGCCGTCTTGAGGAATGAGATTAAGGCCTTGGCATGGGCCTCGGAGCACAGCAATAAAGAGAGCATGGAGATTTTGGAGGGCGTGTGCCCCAGCTGTTCCACAACATTGAAATCACTCTTCTTTATTATTTTCAAGATTTCCTCCATCTCTTGTTGGGAGGCCTCAGCAGTTATAGGTATAGGTGCCTCCATCTGGGCAGGCTCAACTTCAATTCCTTTGCCCCGAGCATTGGATGACTCGGAAGCAGGAGAAACAACTTGGTCGGCAATAGGAACAGGTACACTTGTAGGAGTTATAAGAAGTGGTCTTCGAGCAGCAGGCGGTGCAATGTCAGGCGAGAAGAGCCTGCCACTGCGGGTGACTTTGGCTGGGCCAGTGATATCATAGATGCTGGCGCCAGCGTTGAACTCTTGTTTAATCCCATTTACATACACATCGGCCCCATAATGCCAGGGGACAGCTTTATCAGATACATAGGGAAGAGGCCCTGGAACAGTGATAACCACAGGTGCAACGGTCATGATTTGAACAGGTTTCTTCGGGGGAACCTGGATTGGATTATTGAAGATGGTAACCACAGAAACTTCTTCCACCGGAACCAACCGAACAGCGGACTTCTTAAACAGAATCTCCTTGCTATCCATTAGGCTTTGGATGCCTAACTTTAGCAAGGGACAACCAGATAGGGACACAGCACAGAACAGGCAACCCTCACTGCAACCCGGAAATAAACCGGCCAGCAGTAGATTCCTCTTGACAATCTTCAGAGGAGTGACTAGATCATCCACAGAAACAGCATAAACATCTTCGTCAACAGCATTTACCCCATGCTGAGGCATAGGAGCAGTAACTACATTTGGCCTTTCAGGCGCTTCGAACTGTATCTCCTTTGCGTCGATAAGGTCTTGCACCTTACTCCTTAATGCCCAACAGTCATTAGTAGAATGCCCTGGGCTATCTGAATGGTAAGCACAACGAGCATTCGGGTTGTACTTAGGAGATGCAGTATTTGGGAACTTCGGCGCCTCTCGGACAGTCACTAAGTTGGTTGAGAGCAACTATGGCAAGATCTGCGACAAAGTCATACTCAAGCGGGTGAACTCTCTCCGGGGTCTTTCAGCCCTTTGAGGATTGGTCGGCCGAGGAGCGGCAGCAGGCTTGGCAATCGTTACCGCACTGACAGATTGGCGGCGCTCAGGTCTCTCTGATCTCCTGGAACCATATACGGCACTAGCCTCCTTCTTGAAGGGTTTCTTCTCAGAACTAGACGATGCACCCTTCGGAATCTTTCCAGACTTCAACCCAGCCTCAATTCTCTCTCCAGTCAGAATCAGATCAGTGAACCCTGCAGACGAATTCCCGATGAGATGGTTGAAAAATGGCCCAGATAGGGTCCCCAAGAACATGTCTACCAACTCCCGATCAGTCAACGGTGGCTGCACCCTGCCAGCCAGGTCTCTCCACTTCTGAGCGTACTCCTTAAAACCTTCACTTGAGCCTAACGACATACCCTGGAGTTGGGTACGTGTAGGGGCAAGGTCGGCATTATATTGATACTGCTTATAGAAAGCAGTAGCCAACTCCTCCTAGTTACGAACCTTGGTCCCATCCAGCTGATAGAACCATTCGAGATGAGTCCCTGAAAGACTCTCCTGGAAGAAGTGGATCCACAAATTCTTATCCGCTGAGTACGGTTGGATTTTCCGAACATAGGACCTGAGATGTAGCTTGGGACAAGACGCCCCGTCATACTTAGAGAAAGATGGTGCTTTGAACTTCCGAGGAATAATCACACCAGTTGACAAACCCAGATCTCCGAAATCCAGCCCAGGTACCTGTTGTATTTCCATAGCATTCAGCCTATCCTCCAGCTGCTTGTAACGGTCTTCTGCAGGAGGATATTGCTCTTCATCAAAATCAGTCTCGTTGTCGGAGACTACCGGACTAGGAACCCTTGTCTCTTGAGGAGTACCCTTGCCAACAGAAGAACCAGCTCTTCATGCTGCAGAGTATTGCCAAACCTTCGTCCCGAGTTGAACAGAACAGTTCTTCTCTTCTTCTTCTTTTCCTTTTTCAGAAGCAGAGCCTTCAGCTCTTCTTGGCCTTGAGCCAAACCCTTGATTAATTCCTGAAACTGCGCATTCTGCGCCTGAAGAGCCTTGATGGATGTCTCAGTTGATGAAGAGTCAGGATTCATGATGCTGAAATAAACAGCGAAGAACTATAAGCAACCTGAAAAGAGGAAAAACCTGCTATGCACATGATGAATGATATGTGTTTATGCAATGCATTCAAGGGTTCGAAAGTTCAAATTTTGTTGTAGACAAAAAGGAACACACGTTATCATTAAGGAAATAACTGTTTAGTACATCAAAGCCTCATGGGAAAAATAATACAAAAGTAAATCAATCCCAAAATATGCTACGCATCCTCTTTGGAGCTATGTAAGTGTTGAGATTCCTCTCCTCATGCAACAGGCGGGTGAGCTCCAAGACCTTCTTTTCACTGGCATGTAGACTGGTCTCAATAGAATTCCGTTCTTCCTTAAGCTGGATCCAACTCTTCTGTATCTCTTCCCAGGATGTGGGCATATCAGGGTGCTGAATAGTGTAGGACACTTCTCCTTCCAAGACTGGCTCTTTGATCACAGGGAGCATATGGGGATAAGGCATCACTAACTTCTGGGAGCGGGCTCGCACCCACTTGAGATAAGGTTCCAACGGGATGGAGTTCCTGTGCCCCAGTGTCTTGCTGTCTATCCTACTTGGAATCCTCCAAGCTCTGATAAATCTCTGGCGAAGTCCTTGAGTATCATTGTCGAAGTCAAAAACTATGTCAGGAATTAACATGTCATGAGGACCATCCCTCCGAGCATAACCAAACTGCCTCCAAGCTAGGCATGGGCTGTAAGTAATACCTCCTTTGATTCCAAGTAAAGGAACATTAGGGTACTCCCCGCAACGATCAATGATAGTGACATCTTCTCTGGACCGAGGGCACCAATGTATATCTGCATGTGTAAGAGTCATCAACCGTTGTGACCATCTCAAACCCCGCTCATTCTTCAAGACTGATTGTGGAAGGTGCGAAATAAACCACCTTCCCAGGAGAGGAGTGCAACACATAAGGACACCTCTTTTTCTCATGGTTCGAGTGTAACATGAGTGAAGGATGTCCCCCAGCAACGTAGGTATAGGATTCCTGGTCATAAAGATCTGGACAGCACTGATATCAATAAGCTGATCTGGGTTAGGGAACAACACCAAACCATAGACAAGGAGGGCCACAACCTCTTCAAAAGCTTGCAAGTCAAGAGAGTTCCAACATTCATGGGCCTTTTCAAACAGAAACCTGGCTAAGAACCCTTTGATACCACTTCTAACTTCCCAATGTCCCTTGAGGTCAGATGACTGCAGGTGCAAGGCTTTAGCAATCTCTTCAAGCTTAGGTTCCTTTTCTGTACCATTGAAGGGTAGCTGATCAAGGATAGGGATCTTCAGGAGCCGGGAGAACTCCTCCAATATAGGTACCAACTGATAATCCAAGAAGGTGAAACAGTGATGCAGAGGATCAAAGAACTGGAACAGGACCTTTATCATGTCCTCCTCAATGGTGGTATTGACCAAGCTGATGAGACTTCCATGTCTTTCACTGAATGAAGAGTTCTCGGGAATCCTGGATATAAGCTCCTTAAGCTGAGGAGGGATCCTTACAAGACTGATTTGAATTGTCTTTCTAGGAACAGTTTCCATGTCCTACAAAACAAGAACAAAGATGAAAATTCGAACCCCTGAAATGGTTAGTCAATGCATATGATGTTGGATGATGTCATGATGCTATGATTAAACACACCACAGATATTTACAAAGACAAACATGTAAGGCACACAAGGCACACAAGACAAGCCCTTAAGGTTTAAGGCCAGCATGGGGTCTGGGTAGTACCCTCTTGAAGTTGGTGGGTTCAACCTGTCCTAATCAAAGTAATCGGGTTCTAAGGGTCCCAATATCACGGGATTGCTTTCATTGTTCATCGTTTCGATTTAGCCACTGAACTGGCGACCGAAATATTCCAGGAAAGCAACCCTCAATTGAGTGTAGTATCGAGTATCAACCAACCTCGGACTGCACCAAAGTCAGTTATCTCACTACCCTAAAGAGGCCAAGATAGTTCAATTAAGGTTCCTAAGGTCTGTTGATGCTTCACGACACCCCGCGGAGGCCCCGTACTCTCCTTGACTGAACTCAAGGGTTACCGGTACACACCAAAGTGCCACATCAACGTAGCAGACTGTTTCAACCATGTCGGTATACCCCGCACAGTTCCCTCACAATCTTGTTGCTACTTTCTAAGAAGGTATCCCCCAGATCCGGGTTTAGGATCTATAGAACTCCCAAGCAACCCACAATTTAAAGCACACAAGGAAAACAATTGAAAACACAGTTATGAACTAGCCCTAAGGTACACCTCACTTTATAAGATAATCCCCAGCAGAGTCGCCAGTTCTGTGATCGGTGGATCTGGAACTGACTGTTTAACGCTGGTTCGCGAAATGTCGCGGAAGCAAGAGTCGCCACCGTCTTTTATTTTCTCCAAATGGAAAGGACAAAAGCACAGAAAAATTCCTTAAAGAGATTGCTCTCGGTTCGGGAGGTAGGTTATAGAAAGGGAAGGTGTTAACACCCTTTCTATCCATGGTTATCCATGGGCTCTTAGATACTTGCTCATTTGTGTTTTCAAAAATGGTTTGTTTGCTTTTCAATGTGGGTTTTAAAAAGTTTCTTTGAAAATTTCAGTTCGACTCTTGTATCGGTACTCAAGAGTGTTTGAAAAATTGCTTTCAAAAGCTTTTTGAAAAGGTGTCGGTGTGAAAAGTATGTTTGAATTTTTGTTTCGAAATTAGAGCAAGTATCTAGAGTTGTCTACCTACCCTAAGGAATTCGTCTGTGTAGATGTCCTTTAAAGTAGTGCCATCCCACTATTGAGAGGTAGGTAGCACCACCGTTGGAGGTGTTCGGGTCAATTCGAAGGTTCGGGACATGGTGATCACCAGAGCAATAGGAAGACACCTTAGAAGCTACCCTCATGCCAGGTTCCCGGATCATGAGGACTTACTAAGACATCCTCTACTCGACGATCACCTTTCGAGGCAAGGCAACAGTGAGGCGTACCCTAGGGGTGGTGTGTGCGATTCGTGTGTCGTTTTCAGATATTTTATCTTTTGTCATGTTATAAGTGAGCTACGCGTTTGTTTTTATTTTTTGTCCATACATTCTTTCATGCCTTTGGTTAACAGTTAAGAAGTTGCGAGAAAAGTAAAAATTCTAAGCTATTACAAAAGGCGCGGGTCCACATCGCCAAAATTTCTCGAACCCGATTTGACAGAAAAATAAAGAAAGTAAAAGCAAATAAAAGTGCGACAAATAATTTACAAGGCTTCGGGAGAGATACATTAATATTTACAAGAAATAAAATAAGTGCGCGAATTAAATGAGAATTAAACGAGGGCGTTGGACCCTTTTGCAAAATTAAATTACATGGAATTAATTAATAAAAAAGAAAGGAGATGTTTTTGGTATTTTTAATATTTTAGGATTTTAATGAAAAAAGAATTAATTGAAATTAAATGCATACCCTAATTCTAATTTGTTTTTAATTTATTAAGAAAAGAAGATTAAAACCTAATATTAATTCTAATTAATTTACATGCAAATTTAATTATAAAAATATCTAATATTTAATTATTATGGGAGAAAAAGAAAAAAAGGATGAAAATCAATTAAACCCTAGTTCTATGTTTTTTAGATTTATTAAAAAAAAGTTGAAATTAAAACCTAATTTAAAACTAATTAATTTATGAATTTATTTACAATATACTAAAATAAATATTTATTATTTTAATTCTTTTCTAATTTTTTTTATGGTATTTTTTATATTTATGAAAATAATAAAATTAATTAATAAAACAATAATAAAAAGAAGTATAAATAATAAAAAAAATAAAGAAAGTAAAAAATATGCAAACCTAGGGGGTTCAGACCCCAAATAGGAGGTGAAAGCCCAATATTTCTGAGCCCAAATCTGCATGGCTTCGCTGACTTTTTCAGACCACGTGTAGCTTTGTTGACTTATGCTTATGGTGTTCTCCAGATTCTAGCCTTCTGATTGATCCCCTTGGGCACGTGGACGTTGGATTTTGAAGGTGCATCATGGAACAACAACATTGAACCTGCATGTGAATACTGAACGAAAAATAATATTGAAAGCATGAAGACCTGGGGCTCGAACCCAGGTCATTAACATTACCAGCCAACACGTATGCCACTAAGCCAATTCGTTCATCTGTAAATTAATATAATAAACAAACATAATAAAACAAACACGTTAATGTTTCCTTTTTTCGCGCGAACTTTCGAATTGACCAACCAGCTTATGCCACCGAACCATCTTCTTCGTTGTGTTTTATTTTTTCCTGAAACAAGAACAAACTAGCAACGGTTTTCAAACGTTGCCATAGGTGCCATAGAAGAAAATAGCGAATAGGCCATAAGGCCTCATAAATTGAGCGCGATGATGCCATTGTTTTCGTCCAAACGCACTGATCATGACCATGGCATCGTGGTAGGCTAATTTTACACTATTTGAAAACGCCCAATTCACAGTTCTGAAAACCCTAGAATTTGATAATGGTGAAATCGTATATAGCTTGCAAAAACTCAATCAAGATAGATGGTTAGCTTCAGAATCACACAAGGAATATGAATCAACAATTAAAATGCCATGAAAATGCATAGATGTTAAAACACGATTATGAAAAAAAAGTGGAAAAGTGTGACTTCTGTACAATGATTCACAGGGTTATGTTTGATGTTTTTGATCCAGGAAGATTGCTTGAGGTCCTAGGAGTGCAATGGGATGAAAATTTCGCCTTGAATCGTCCTGCAAAGGTGTTTTCAGAATTGGAATTTTTTGACAAATTTCAAGCTTTGCTTTTCAGATTTTTGAGCAGCTGCGTGGTTTTTTGAATTAGGGTTGTGTTCTATGTATAAGTAAGAGTGAATTAGGTCAAGAATTCTGATCACAATCCATGCATTGATGGTTTATGAGATTTGATTTTCTTCAAGATCTTTTCCAATCTTTTTCCATGCTATTTGATACCAAATCATGCCAAAACTTTCCCTAATTGATCATGCACGAATTTGAGTGTCCAATGAGAATAATTTCTGCACAAAAAGATTTTATTTCATTAGTTTTGTATTTTTCATGCATTTTATTTAATTAAATGAATTATAAATGATAAAAAATCCAAATAAATAAATAAAAATGGAGAAAAACTTCCCTTTGGGCCTAATGGTCGTGTGCATGCTTGGGACAATGAATTGTGGAAGAAAAATGGGCCCATTAGCAATTTTAGGTCATTTGAATCAATGTTGACTTTTCAAAATATCCAAACATTTCCCAACTTGCACAAGGCATAACTTGCTCAATTTTTAAGATTGTCTCATGTTCTTGGACATTTTGGAAAGGTCTTTGAGTCCTATAACCAATGTCTTTGGTCCCATGTCATTTTGATTTACCAATCTCAAGTTATGGCCTTTGACTTAAAGTCCCTTTTTGTTGACTTTTGAAAATGACCTATAATGTTGAAATTGATAACTTTTTGTGAGGGCATTTCTTGGACTTGAAGTATGAAGATGAGTTGTAGGAAATGTCTTTCTCTTCAAAATGAGCTTTGGATGGAATTTTTCTGATAATCCATGTGAAAGTTATGTCTTGGTCAATTTACAGTTGACTTTTTCAGCTGTCCAAATAAGGAAACTTTTGCATCTTGATGATTTTTGAGCCAAGCTTTGAGAATCATGATCAAGAATTGATCAAATGATGTTTGTGGCTTCAAAATGAGATATTGACCAAAAATTTGAACTTTTGACTGTCAAATGACCATTTTGCCCCTACAGTTGACTGTAGCGCAATTAGGGTTTTTGACTGTGCAATTTTGTGCTGAATGTCTTGAAACTTGATATGAGGATGCTTTACCATATTTATAGGCATGTGGGACTTGATTGAGACTTTGGAAACTTCATTTTCTTGATCAGAACCAAAACCCTAATTTTGACTGCTTAGGAGACCCTTGCACTGTGCCACCCTTGGGGAATTTTGAAGCTTGACTTGGCAATTTCTTGAAGAATATGGGAGGGAAAATTTTGGGGTACAACACTCCCCAAGGTACAATCCAAATGCAATATGTGCGTACCACTCCAATAGTCCCGGACATGACACCAACAGTTGTTGGGCGTTGAGAAATAAAATTCAAGACTTGATTAATGAAGGAGCGCTAGAATTCGCACAAGATGGTAAGGCTGAGTTCTTCCACCATCCCTCCAAGGCATACCATCTGAAGTGACAAGTTCTCACAAGAAGACTTTTCGTTCATTAGAATTTTCAATGTGTAATTTTCTTTTGATTTGTTTCAACATTTATTTATATCAAACCTCGTTATTTCATTAATGCATTGCACATGTTTGTCTTGAATCAATTCATTCGTATTCACTATTTCAAAAATGCGTTCTTACTTCCTTTTGTGATATTCAACTCTCGATTAAAAACTCTAAGTCTTAGAGGGAGGATGATGAAAATGATACCACAATCTCTACAGTATGCTTTTGAATAGACCCTGCTGACGATGTACAGGCGTTGTTTCAAATCCTAAACAGTGGAGTTATAAGGAAGATAATCCCTAGTCAACCCCTTCGAGCCAAATAAGTAGGATTTTTTTCTTTTCGCACAAATTAAAACCCTTAATCATAACCTGGGGCAGGGTAGTTTTCTCAATTAATTCACAGGCGCATTCAGTCACAATCTGCCGCTTCGTACACAATGATGGCATCGAAGACGTCCTTCTAAAACAAAAGATGGTGATGGTTCCGTATAATCGTCAAGACAGGCAGTCATTATCTCTCGAAATAAAAGCCCATTAAATCAAAACCTATGAAGGAGACTTAAGAGAAAATTGGGGCATCCCACTGACTGTAATCACAAAAGAAATAGTTCAGGAAAAAGAAGGGATAACAAAAAAAAGAGGTTACTACAAATCCTCGACAAAAAGAAGATTACAAAAATGACTGCCTTTTCAAAACAAATGTTCAATTTCTGAATCATCACCAAGTATCAGAGGAAAGATTCCAGACTCAATCAAGATCTAAACGCGTAATTAACTGAGCATAGGACTGAAGAAAATCACGAAGAGCGGGTTGGGTACAAATAAATTTGAGCCTTTATCCTTTGTTTCTTGAACTGTGAACTAGGCCATGTTATAACCCTTAAAAGTCCTAGCTGAAGCATGGGTTAGTTTGAGAGCATATTGTTACAAAGGTATCCTGACTCCTGTAGGCTTTGTTACGAATCCTGAGTTGATATCACATTCTTGCAAATTACGTTTTAATACATAAAACACATTTTCAAAAAATAATTCTCAAGACAGACATGAGTTTTGCATTCTTTAAATGACATTGTTTGCATATGACTAATTGTTTGACAGCAGAGAAATCCGCACAATGGATATTCAATGAACAGACATCGTCTCAATGGATAGAATCACCTCAGCGGGAAAGACACATCCAATAACAGGTCTTCCATAAGCAAGGGGCATGACACGATGTCTAAACACACCTGGGGCAGTCTCTCCAAAAGTGCCAAATAACCAGGGGCAAATCTCCATCTGAATCGCTTGGGGCATTACGCACACATTCCAGCAACGAATCATATTCCATCAAGAAAATATTTTTGATAGTACTACAACACAACACTATGGACAGTGACAACTCTCTACATCCTGAAAGTGTGGACATAGTCAGAAAATACTACGCATGAAAAAAAGACCTGCTAGGTTGACACACCTAGGAAAAAATAAGGCAATCCCGGTGAACCAAAAGGGTTCGGGCAAAAGTTAGGGATATACATAAAAAAATATGTACACCCGACAAGTTAAAAACCTGAAAAGGCATCTTGGGCAAAAAGGTATCCCGGTGGACTAAAAACCCGAAAGGGAGGTCCAGGCAAAAGTTAGGGATTTAAAGCGTACGACTATGTCCCGTCACCTGTCTATCAGTGGAAGACTTATACCTTGAATATCATTCATCAAGATTACTAGAATCGAGAAACAGTTCAAATACGATCTGGATACGGGTGTCATTCTGCTACTTATTCAAGATTTTCATAAATCAAGAAACGGTTCAGATACGATCCAGATACGGATGTCATTCTTCTACTTATTCAAGATTTTCATACATCGAGAAACGATTTAGAACGATCCAGATAAGGATGTCATTCTTCTACTTATTCAAGATTTTCATACATCGAGAAACGGCTCAGATACGAATGTCATTCTGCTACTTATTCAAGATTTTTATACATTGAGAAACAGTTCAGGTACGATCCAAAGACGGATGTTATCCTGGTACTTATTCCATATTTTTCTTCTAGAAATAGTTCAGGTACAATCCAAAGACGGATGTCATCCTGATACTTACTCCATATTCTCCTCTAAATACAGTTCAGATACGATCCAGAGACGGATGTCAATCTGACACTCATTCAACACATGTTTCAAGTACAGTTCAGATATGATCCAGAAATAGATGTCGTTTTGACACTCATTTGACACATGTTTCAAGTACAGTTCAGATACCATCCAGGAACGGATGTCATTCTGACACTCATTTGACACATGTTTCAAGTACAGTTTAGATACGATCTAGAGATGGATGTCATTTTGACGCTCATTCAACACATGTTTCAAGTATAATTCAGATACAATCTAGAGTCAGATGACATCCTGACACTCATTAAATACATGTTCAAGTACAATCACGATATAGATCCATCCACAAAATCTCCGCATGTACTTTTTCCAGCATGGTACAAGGGGCAGAGACAGTTGGAAGCAAAGTCACTATCACATACAAGCCAGTGATACCTATATTCTCCACAGAGCCGAGACAACCAAGGTCCAACCTCCGTATCCCCAAGCAGGAATTCCTTCCCCAGTAGGTTCCTTCAGAAAGCTGATATCTGCATTCCCCAGCCGAGTTTTATAACCATGATTAGTTTATAAAGTCAAATCTCGAGCAAAGTTTATTTCTCTGACAGCGGAAGCCAATCTCCAAAAAAGCTCTTCTCTCCAACAGTGGAAGTTCATCCCCAACTGAGTTTATTTCTCCAAATCAGCAGATCTACCAACAGAGTATCTCTCTTCCCCACAGAGTCATTCTCCCGCAGGATTATTCTCAGATAGAGTCTCCTCCAGCAGAATGTTCTCAAGCAGAATGGATGTAAATCCCTAGCTAATAATCTTCGGTCACTATCCCCAGCGGAAACGAAGAACTCAACTCCTTATACTCTCCAGGATTTATTTTCCCCAGCTAGAGAATATCACAATAGCATTGCATATCCATACATCATGGCATGTGCATACATATTATACAACACAATCTCATTTATTTTGAGAACATCATTACTCAATACATTTCATACATCATGACATTACATACGAATAACTCTTTACCTTTCAGGGAAAGATGCAATCAAGTTCTCACAAGTTCTCTTTGGTTCAGTCAAACCGACACCAAGGTTTCTATTCCAGTTGAAGATATTCCAACACTTTTCAAGATTTTCTCTGGTTCAGTCAAACCGGCACTAAGGTTTCTATTCTAGTTGAAGATGTTCTAAGACTTTCGTTTGGGTCAGCCGAATCGCCGCTAAGATTCCCCTTATTTCTATTCCAGTAAAAGTTAATCTGAGACCTCTCCCGGGTTCAGTCAAATCGATACTAAGATTTCTCTCCCAGTTGAAGACAACTCGAGACCTTTCCCTGGTTCAGTCAAATCGATACTAAGATTTCTATTCCAGTTAAAAAGGTTATGAAGCCCAGAAATTGACCGGATAATAACTTGATTTCCCCAAATTACTGAAGCCTAGAGCACGATCAGATAACGATAAAAGACATTGTGAAACCTGGAGCACGACCAAATAACAGTATAAGGTACTACGAAGCTTGGATTCTGACCAGATAGCAGTTTACTCAGCCAATTACTATTGAAGCCTGGAAATGACCGGATGTTATTATGCCTTAAATTCAAGTTGAAACCCGAATGCAACCGGATAACCACTTAATTCCTTCTGAAGCCTGGAGCACGACCAAATAACAGTTTTTGAGATTGCAAAGCCTGGAGCACGACCAGATAGAAAGTTTAATCTCATCTCCCCAGTAAGTCACTATAAAACCTGGAGCACGACCAAATAGAAGTCAGTCTTATTATCCTCAGCAAATCACTGTAAGGTCTGGAGCACGGCCAGATAAGAGTTCATTTTATCTCCTCGACTAAGAGATGATTCCCCAGTAGAGTAACGGACAACTGAAGTTCCTAAAATTCCATTTCTCCCAAGACAGAGACTAACATTCCTCAGCAGATTCCTTGTAACACCCCAGTTTAATTATTTGATTTATTTAATTGGGAATTTATTTTATTAGAATTAATAAAATAAAAAGAATTATTTATTTTGGAATATTTGAAGAAAATAAAAGAAATAAGAAAATATTGGGTTTTTAAGTTATTGGGCTTGGATGTCGTTAGTAAAGAGTGGGGGTGCAAAAGAAATAAGGATATATTTTAGAACTCAAGTTATTTTCTCACTTTTCACGATAACACAGAATTTGGGAAATTTGGGAAGTTGAGCTCTGAAGGTGCGAAGAACGAAGAACATCGCTCAAAGAACTCAAGCTGCAATTTGATAAGGTAAGGGGGGCTACTACTCGATTTACTTTTGCTTATGGGTTTAGGTACGATTGATTTTGGATAATCGTAGGGAGAAACCCCAATTTTTAGATGTTCTTAGGAATCAATAACCTTAGGGTTGAACCTTGTTAGAAAAGGTTTAGGTTCCCAAATTTTATGAATCAATTAGGGATTTTAGGTTCTATGGTGGATTTGGAGTATATTGGTATGATCGAGAGTTTCCCTTGGGTAATTCTAGGGATAACCTCAATGTTGTTAGGATTTCCCTAAAGGACGGGTAATATGTAACTTAAGGTCAATTTTATGAAAATTGTTGTTGATGAAAGAATTGTGGATAAAATAGGATGTTTTGAGATGAAAATTCTGAGTTGTGTATGATATGAAAAATAAGACCTTAAGTGAAGTAATGTTGTCCTTAAGGTTGGAACTTGACTAACGTAGAAGGGAATTGTGTTTCTAATTGATGTGTTGCTTTGAGTTATGCAAAATCGATGTTGTTATATACCACAATGCACGTTTTGGCTGGTATTTTCGTGTTTGGTTGCTGTTCTGAGCATGCTGCAGGTACAGGAAAATTCTGCACGCGCTCATCAACACGGGCCGTGTTGCACGACACGGGCACCCGTGTTGATCCCCTGTATTGATAAAGATAATGTGTGTTCTGGACACATTACAACACGGGCCGTGTTGCACAACACGGGCACCCGTGTTCAGCCCCTGTGTTGGTTTCTGGATTCTGTTTTCTGTGCATGCTGTTATGTACGGAATTGATTCTGTTTTGATGTGCAATGTTTTATATGTTTTGAATATGCTGCTTATTGATTTCCTAGTGTTGTTGATGCTTGTATCGAATAATGTTTGTATGTTATGATACCAACACTATGTGGATTTTATTGTCATGCTTTTAGATAATGTTATCAAGCATGGATTATGATATAACTTGATATGATTGGTTGATGTTTAATAGTATGCTGAGTGATTACATGCTATTCATATCGTGTTGTATTTGATATTGTTGATGTTACATGATATGGTTTATTGATGTTAATAGTATGCTGAGTGTTACATACTGTACATATCATGTTGCATTTGTTAATTCCCATTGTGTGGAATTAACATGGTGGCCAATATACGTGTCCGTGATTTAATGGAACGTTGAGGTGGTAGCCGTGTCCGCGATATAATGGAACGGTGAGTTATCCGTGACCCGAGATTTAATGGGGCGGTAAAATGGTACCACATGCATGGGTGTGTTGCATTACATTGAATATAACATGAATGGATGATTTTCCAATGTTGTATTTAATTGATTGTATGCATGTATTGTTGCTAAATTGTTAACGATGTTTGATGTTAATTATAAGCATGAAAAGTAAGATATTATGAATATATGAATTGTAAAGGTTTTTCGTAAACTATGAAACATGCTAATTGTTTGGGTGATGCTTATGGTTTTATGAATTGATTGTTATGAACGTATAATCAAAGGTATAATTGAGATGCTCACCCTTACTGTTGAATATTTCAGATTGAGGAGCTTCGTTCAGGTGCTTGGCGAAGGCTTGTTGTTTCTAGTTTATTTCCGTTTAAGTATTGTCCGGGTCATGCTCTGATAGTTGTAACTCCGGGAACGTTTGTTTGTCGAGCTGCTTTAGTCAGACTCGTTTATTTCCTTAGTATTTGGTTATAATATGATGTTGATATATTCCAGGTGTTAATCCCTGATGATTGAAAATATTATAACTTTGGTTTTGTTAAATATAATATTCTGTTGTGTAAACATGTATGAGTTGCTTCTATGTTATGCATGACAGGAACTTGTTTTTATTAAAAGAGAATTGTGACATCCTCGTTAATACATGTACTCTGAATATATGATTTTAATTATTTACGAAATTTTATGCGGGGTTTTAGAGGGTGTTACAATAGTGGTATCAGAGCATAGTCGGTCGTTGCGACCAGAGTCTTGAGTTAGTCATTCCTTTTGTATGCGATTAGTGTAAGGCAACACTGTCGATACTGTATTCTGATGAGGAGTATGTTTTAATTCTCAGGAATATGGCTGTAAGAGGTAACGGACGAAATGATGCTGCACTCGCTGAGGCTTTGGGGATGTTAGCTGGTGTACTTGCGGGAAATCCGAATGGAGGCGTGATTGGTGCTGATAGGCAATTGGGGAACTTCCAAAGGAACAATCCTCCGTTGTTCAAAGGTACACATGACCCTGAAGGTGCCCAGAAGTGGCTGAAGGAAATCGAAAGGATTTTCCGTGTGATTGATTGTGCTGAAGATCTGAAAGTCAGATATGGTACACATATGTTGGCAGAAGAGGCCGACGACTGGTGGGTTGCAACAAGGACTGAAATGGTTCAGGATGGAGAGGCACTGACTTGGGCTAACTTCAGAAGGGCTTTTCTGAGGAGGTACTTTCCTGAAGATGTTCGGGGAAGAAAGGAAATTGAATTTTTGGAGCTTAAGCAGGGCAATCTGACTGTTATTGAGTATGCTACTAAGTTCACGGAATTGGCAAAGTATTATGCACACTACAACAATGATGAGGCTGGAGAATTCTCTAAGTGTATCAAATTTGAGAATGGTCTCCGAGATGAGATTAAGCAGGGGATCAGGTACCAGCGTATTCGTAGGTTTTCTGATCTGGTGGATTGTAGCAGGATCTTGGAAGAAGATATTACCAAGACTAGGTCGTCTCACTCTCGTGGGGCTGTTGAAAAAAGAGGAAAGCAACATATGGACCGTGGCAAGCCATATGGTAGAGGTAACCAGAAATCAGGTGGTTGGAAAAGGCCTAGTGGAGGAGATTCTAAGGCTCCTATCAGATGCTACAGGTGTGGTGAGTTTGGCCATCATATTCGAGATTGCAAGAGTGATGAGAAGAAGTGCTATAAATGTGGAAAGACTGGTCATTTGTCTATTGATTGCAAAGGGAAGTCTGTTACTTGTTACAATTGTGGCGAGGAAGGTCACATTCGTCCGCAGTGTCCTAAACCTAAGAAGGATCAGTCAGGTGGAAAAGTGTTCGCTTTGTCTGGATCTGAGACTACTCCAGAGGATCGATTGATTAAAGGTACATGTTTTATTCATGGCACACCTTTAGTTGCAATTATTGATACTGGTGCAACTCATTCCTTCATTTCTTTGGATTGTGCTGAGAGGTTGAAACTGGACATATCTGATATGCGAGGTAGCATGGTTGTTGATACTCCTGCATCGGGTTCAGTGACAACTTCACTAGTATGTAGGAATTGTCCTATTGAGATTTTTGGTAGAGGTTTCGGTATGGATTTAGTGTGCCTACCGCTTGAACAAATTGATATTATCCTTGGGATGAACTGGTTAGAATTCAACCGGGTTCATCTGAACTGTTTTGCTAAGACGGTGATTTTTCCAGAAGCAGTTGGTGTCGAGAATTTGACTAAGACTGCTAGGCAGGTACAAGAAGCAATGGAAGACGGTGCTAATGTGTTTATGTTACTTGCTTCGTTAGATGCAACAGGAAAGGTCAAGAGTAGTGAATTGCCAGTGGTGTGTGAATTCCCCGAAGTCTTTCCGAATGATGTTGTTGAGTTACCTCCTGAGCGAGAGGTGGAATTTTCTATAGATTTGATTCCTGGTACGAGACCGGTGTCGATGGCACCATATCGTATGTCTGCACCTGAGTTGGCAGAATTGAAGAGTCAGTTGGAAGATTTACAGGAGAAGAAGTTTATTCGTCCAAGTGTTTCGCCTTGGGGTGCTCCGGTATTGTTGGTCAAGAAGAAAGAAGGTTCTATGAGACTGTGTGTTGATTACAGGCAATTGAACAAGGTAACCATTAAGAATCGGTATCCATTACCGAGGATTGATGATCTAATGGATCAGCTAATTGGAGCCAGTGTATTCAGTAAGATTGACTTGAGATCTGGATATCATCAGATTCGTGTGAAAGCGGAAGATATTCAAAAGACTGCTTTTCGAACGAGGTATGGGCATTATGAATATTCTGTTATGCCGTTTGGAGTTACTAATGCACCTGGTGTTTTCATGGAATATATGAACATGATTTTTCACCCGTATCTGGATAAGTTTGTTGTGGTTTTTATTGATGACATTCTGATTTATTCCAAGAATGACGAAGAGCATGCGGAACATCTCAGAATTGTGTTAGAGTTGTTGAAAGATAAGAAGTTGTATGCAAAGTTGTCCAAATGTGAGTTATGGCTGAATGAAGTTAGTTTTCTTGGACATGTGATTTCTAAGAATGGTATTGCAGTGGATCCTACAAAAGTAGAAGCAGTATCTCAGTGGGGAGCGCCGAAGACTGTTTCTGAAATCAGAAGTTTTCTTGGTCTTGCAGGTTATTACAGAAAGTTTATCGAAGGATTTTCAAAGTTAGAATTGCCGTTGACGAAGTTGACTCGTAAAGGACAAGAGTTTATTTGGGATTCTGATTGTGAGAAAGGTTTCCAAGAATTGAAGCGGAGATTGACTAGTGCTCCTATTCTGATTTTGCCGAATCCGGTGGAATCCTTTGTGGTTTATTGTGATGCATCTCTGATGGGATTAGGTGGTGTTCTAATGCAGAATCAACAGGTAGTTGCATATGCTTCGAGACAGTTGAAGGTTCACGAAAGGAACTATCCTACTCATGACTTAGAGTTAGCAGCAGTTGTGTTTGTCTTGAAATTGTGGAGACATTATCTGTATGGTTCGAGATTTGAAGTGTATAGTGATCATAAGAGTTAGAAGTATCTTTTCGATCAGAAAGAGCTCAATATGAGGCAAAGAAGGTGGTTGGAATTTCTCAAAGATTATGATTTTGGTTTGAATTACCATCCTGGTAAGGAAAATGTGGTTGCAGATGCTTTGAGCAGGAAATCCTTGCATATGTCTATGATGATGGTTCGTGAATTGGATTTAATTGAACAATTCCGAGATTTGAGTTTAATTTGTGAAAGTACTCCGAAGTGTGTTCGTTTGGGTATGTTGAAACTTACTAGTGGTATTCTAGAAGAGATCAGGATCGGGCATAAATCTGATGTTAATTTAGTTGATAAATTGACATTGATCAACCAAGGTCAAGGTGGTGAGTTTAGAATTGATGAAAATGATGTTATGAGATTTGGCGATAGAGTTTGTGTTCCTGATGTTGCAGAAATCAAGAAGAGTATATTAGAGGAAGGACATCGCAGTGGGATGAGTATTCATCCGGGTGCCACGAAAATGTATCATGATTTGAAGAAATTGTTTTGGTGGCCGGGAATGAAAAAGGAAATAGCTGAATTTGTGTATGCATGTTTAATCTGTCAGAAATCGAAGATCGAGCATCAGAAGCCGTCTGGGTTTATGCAACCGATGTTTATTCCAGAATGGAAGTGGGATAGAATTTCTATGGATTTTGTATCCGGGTTGCCGAGAACTCCTAAGAATTGTGAAGCGATATGGGTTGTTGTGGATAGACTGACTAAGTCTGCTCATTTTATACCAGTGCGAATGGATTACTCAATGGAGAGATTGGCACAGTTGTATATTGAGAAAATAGTGAGTTTGCATGGAGTTCCTTCTAGTATTGTGTCAGATAGAGATCCGAGATTCACTTCGAAATTTTGGGAAGGATTGCAGAAGGCTTTGGGTACTAAATTAAGGTTGAGTTCAGCTTACCATCCTCAGACTGATGGACAGACGGAGAGGACGATTCAATCGTTAGAAGATTTATTGCGTGATTGTGTTTTAGAGAAGGGTGGAGCTTGGGATAGCTATTTGCCATTGATTGAATTTACTTATAACAATAGTTACCATTCGAGTATTAGTATGGCTCTATTTGAGGCATTGTATGGTAGACGGTGTAGAACGCCTTTGTGTTGGTATGAATCTGGAGAGAGTTCAATAATTGGGCCAGAGATTGTTCAGCAGACTACTGAAAAGATCAAATTGATTCAAGAAAAGATGAGAGCTTCTCAGAGTCGTCAGAAAAGTTATCATGATAGGAGGAGGAAGAATTTAAAATTCAGTGCTGGAGATCATGTGTTTATGAGAGTTACTCCGATGATGGGTATTGGTCGAGCGTTGAAATCTAAGAAGTTGACTCCGCGTTTTATTGGTCCGTTTCAGATTACGAAGAGAGTTGGAGAAGTTGCTTATCGTATTGCTTTACCTCCGAGACTTGCGAATTTGCACGATGTTTTTCATGTTTCTCAGTTGAGGAGATACATTCCAGACCCATCTCATGTAATCCAAGTAGATGATGTACAGGTAAGAGATAACCTGACAGTAGAAACATTGCCTATGAGGATAGAAGATCGGGAAGTGAAACAGTTAAGGGGTAAAGAGATAGCATTAGTGAAGGTTGCTTGGGGAGGTCCAGCAGATGGGAATGTTACTTGGGAACTGGAGAGCCAGATGAAAGAGGCTTATCCGGAACTGTTCGTCTAAGGTATGTTTTCGAGGACGAAAACTCTTTTAGTGGGGGAGAGTTGTAACACCCCTGTTTTAATTATTTGATTTATTTAATTGGGAATTTATTTTATTAGAATTAATAAAATAAAAAGAATTATTTATTTTGGAATATTTGAATAAAATAAAAGAAATAAGAAAATATTGGGTTTTTAAGTTATTGGGCTTGGATGTCGTTAGTAAAGAGTGGGGGTGCAAAAGAAATAAGGATATATTTTGGAACTCAAGTTATTTTCTCACTTTTCACGATAACACAGAATTTGGGAAATTTGGGAAGTTGAGCTCTGAAGGTGTGAAGAACGAAGAACATCGCTCAAAGAACTCAAGTTGCAATTTGATAAGGTAAGGGGGGCTACTACTCGATTTACTTTTGCTTATGGGTTTAGGTACGATTGATTTTGGATAATCGTAGGGAGAAACCCCAATTTTTAGATGTTCTTAGGAATCAATAACCTTAGGGTTGAACCTTGTTAGAAAAGGTTTAGGTTCCCAAATTTTATGAATCAATTAGGGATTTTAGGTTCTATGGTGGATTTGGAGTATATTGGTATGATCGAGAGTTTCCCTTGGGTAATTCTAGGGATAACCTCAATGTTGTTAGGATTTCCCTAAAGGACGGGTAATATGTAACTTAAGGTCAATTTTATGAAAATTGTTGTTGATGAAAGAATTATGGATAAAATAGGATGTTTTGAGATGAAAATTCTGAGTTATGTATGATTTGAAAAATAAGACCTTAAGTGAAGTAATGCTGTCCTTAAGGTTGGAACTTGACTAACGTAGAAGGGAATTGTGTTTCTAATTGATGTGTTGCTTTGAGTTATGCAAAATTGATGTTGTTATGTACCGCAATGCACGTTTTGGCTGGTATTTTCGTGTTTGGTTGTTGTTCTGAGCATGCTGCAGGTACAGGAAAATTCTGCACGCGCTCATCAACACGGGCCGTGTTGCACAACACGGGCACCCGTGTTGATCCCCTGTATTGATAAAGATAATGTGTGTTCTGGACACATTACAACACGGGCCGTGTTGCACAACACGGGCACCCGTGTTGAGCCCCTGTGTTGGTTTCTGGATTCTGTTTTCTGTGCATGCTGTTATGTACGGAATTGATTCTGTTTTGATGTGCAGTGTTTTATATGTTTTGAACATGCTGCTTATTGATTTCCTAGTGTTGTTGATGCTTGTATCGAATAATGTTTGTATGTTATGATACCAACACTATGTGGATTTTATTGTCATGCTTTTAGATAATGTTATCAAGCATGGATTATGATATAACTTGATATGATTGGTTGATGTTTAATAGTATGCTGAGTGATTACATGCTATTCATATCGTGTTGTATTTGATATTGTTGATGTTACATGATATGGTTTATTGATGTTAATAGTATGCTGAGTGTTACATACTGTACATATCATGTTGCATTTGTTAATTCCCATTGTATGGAATTAACATGGTGGCCAATATACGTGTCCGCGATTTAATGGAACGTTGAGGTGGTAGCCGTGTCCGCGATATAATGGAACGGTGAGTTATCCGTGACCCGAGATTTAATGGGGCGGTAAAATGGTACCACATGCATGGGTGTGTTGCATTACATTGAATATAACATGAATGGATGATTTTCCAATGTTGTATTTAATTGATTGTATGCATGTATTGTTGCTAAATTGTTAACGATGTTTGATGTTAATTATAAGCATGAAAAGTAAGATATTATGAATATATGAATTGTAAAGGTTTTTCGTAAACTATGAAACATGCTAACTGTTTGGGTGATGCTTATGGTTTTCTGAATTGATTGTTATGAACGTATAATCAAAGGTATAATTGAGATGCTCACCCTTACTGTTGAATATTTCAGATTGAGGAGCTTCGTTCAGGTGCTTGGCGAAGGCTTGTTGTTTCTAGTTTATTTCCGTTTAAGTATTGTCCGGGTCATGCTCTGATAGTTATAACTCCGGGAACGTTTGTTTGTCGAGCTGCTTTAGTCAGACTCGTTTATTTCCTTAGTATTTGGTTATAATATGATGTTGATATATTCCAGGTGTTAATCCCTGATGATTGAAAATATTATAACTTTGGTTTTGTTAAATATAATATTCCGCTGTGTAAACATGTATGAGTTGCTTCTATGTTATGCATGACAGGAACTTGTTTTTATTAAAAGAGAATTATGACATCCTCGTTAATACATGTACTCTGAATATATGATTTTAATTATTTACGAAATTTTATGCGGGGTTTTAGAGGGTGTTACATTCCTCCTCAACAACAAGAACATGAATTCTCATCAAAGGAATATCTTGGGAAATCAACATCCTCTAGATGGCATCCTTAAGCCCATCTCCGACGATTCTCCTTCATATCTTTCGGATGATATATTTAAGCCCATCTCTGGTGACCTTCCGTCATATCATCCAAATGGAATCTGTAAGCCCATTTCTGATACTACCTACACAGTCCAACACCATCTCAGACGAGTGCAAATTTCTGGACACTCTAGTGTTCAATCATCTTCCACCTTCAGATTACAAAAGGCAGGAAGACAATTTACATCCTCATGTTTAAGAAGATTGAATAGGGGCAGCTATTATACCCCAAAATTTTCCCTCTAATTTCACTCAACACATGCCCATTGAGGTCCTTAATTGCTCAAGGATGACTAAGGACTGACCAGACAAATCCTCCTCCTAAAGCAACAAGATTCAAACTAGGGTTTCACTCCTCATCAAGATGGTTGAAGTACAAGGGTCCCAAATGCTTTCCATGGTCTCAATATGTTCTCAAGATCATCCATGTCAAGTTTCATGCCTTACACAAGAAGTTTTCTCAGTCAATTGCCCAGATGCCTGAAAATCAACTATACTAGGTCAAAAGTCAACTGTGGCCCACATACAATCAAACTTCAATATTTTTGGTCAAGATCAACATTTTAAAGAGATATCCATCATTTGATCAAGGTTTGATCATGATTCCTCAAGGAATGCCCCCAAATTCATCAAAACCCAAAAGTTGCTAAATTAGGGTTTCTTAGGAAAAGTCAACCAAACTTTGACCAGGCATAACTTCTTCATACTTTATCAGAAATTTTCATCCAAGGCTCATTTTGAAGAGGATGCAATTACCTACAACTCATCTTCAACTCACAAGTTCAAAATATGCACTCATCAAAAGATATGAATTTCTACATTATTTGTCTTTTTGAAAAGTCAACAAAAACACCTTTTGAGTCAAAGCTTCTTACATGAACATGGAAGACCCAATTGAGATGAAACCAGAAGTGTTGTTTAGGGGACATCCTAAGATTTCTAAAAAGTCCCAAAACACATTCTTAGGGTTAAAAATGAGAGAGATGTGTATTGTCAAAGTTGACCAATTTTTTGAAATATGCATGAACTCAACATTGATCAAAATGACTTTTTTTCCAAATGGGCCCATGTTTTCTTGTTTGAAAGTTGTTCCTAAGATGGCCCACGACCCCTGAGCTTATCCACCTATTATTTTATTATTTTTATTATTTATTTTGATTTTTTATCCATTTAAATCAAAATAAATCAATTTAAATAGTAGAATAATAAAATAAAATCAAAGATTTGATTTTATGAGCATATTATGAGTCCATGAACAGCTAGCAAACCAAAAATTTCATGCAAGAGCTAATTGATTGGAAAAGATCTTAATTTGGTATATTTTGGAAACAAATCATACAAGGCAAAGAATGAAATCAAATCTCCATAATTTGCAAAGATATGATCAGTTTTTATTGACCTAAATCATTCTATGATATATACACAACATTTCAAAAGCATAAGGAAGGTTTTTGGGTCGTGAAAACAAGGAGGTCAACTTCAATTTTTTGTCAAAAAAAGTGCTGATCACATATTCCTCCATAGACTGATTCAAGCAATTCCATGGCCAACAATCTGTTCCTGGACATTTCTTCAAGCTATTTCAATCGTCCTCCAGCCTTAAAACCTTCAGAAATCACGCCTCACAATGCCACGGTTTGCATCTTTTTTCAAGATTCGTTTTTAATGATTTATCCATCATAAACATGTTTTGATCAAATATACATGCTTGCTATCATATTTGCAATATTTTTGATTGGTTTGATTGAAGTTTAAGTGCAGGAATGACACGATGCCATTGTTAAGGTTTTGAGGTCCCACATTGGGAATTCTATATAAAGGAAAAATCGGACAAAATTAGGGGTACTATCATGCTCAGGAGATGATTTGCAATTGATCCATGCCTTTGGTTTGAATTTATTCCGCTTGTGCTACATTTTTGAATTTTACAGGTTTTTAGTTACGAACAAAATCCGTCACTACAACCTATAGTGACGGAAAACTGCTGTAGGTAAAAGTTCCCCATCTAAAACGATGGATCCCTGAAGAAGGTGATGGCGTGGTGCTCACTGATTCGTCCATTCAAACCATTGGGGACCCATAACGCGCGCATTTTTGACATGTGGCCATAGATCTTTATTTTCCTTATATTTATTTTGTATTATTTTGTTAACAATTAACACGCTTGGTTCAGTTGGCAAGGCAGGGCATGATAAATCTTTAGTCCAAAAGCGGGGGTGTTCGATCCATCCCTTTTGCAAAGTTAATTTTCACTAATTTGTGTCTTCAAATCCAATGCTCCAGGTCCCTGCGCGCTCCTCATGCACTTCCATCACCATACCACAAGATCTCATCATATCCAGATCTAACACTCAACACATGCAGACCATGGTGAACCCTCAAATGTGGTCAGCACTGGATCCAAACGCCTGATTAGTCCAAAGGATTTGGGCACAATGAAATTCAGTTTCACACCCCCAATCTGTTTTCACCACAGGCCCAATTACTTTCTTCCTTTATTTTATTTTATTTTATTTGATTAATTTATTTTTTACAAAACAAAAAAAAAAATCGGTTTTTATTTAATCATAAAATCAAGAAAACCACAAAAATGTAGAATTAGGTTTTTTTATTAAAATTAGTTTTTTTTTTTGGAAAATAATTAATTTAATGATATTGAATTGATTGTTTTCATAATTAAAATTAATTAGACAAATTAGGTTTAATTCACAAATATTTAATTTTCTCAATAGAATACCGAAAAATACTTTTTCTTTTATTAATTAGATTTAGGTTAAGATTTCAAATATTTTTCTCAATAATAAAATACAAAAAAATATTTTCTATTTAATTGATTATATTTTTTAGAATTTAAACTTTGATTCCCATACTTAATTCCCGTGCGCAATATTTTATTTTCCAATTATTGTATTTGCTTCGGGTTTGTAATAGTTTTTAATTAGGGTTTACCGCATATTATTTACTGTTTAATCCCCATTTTTTGGTTATGTAAACCCCTCCCTGAGGCCTTGTAATATCGTAGGACTCTTTTATTTTCTCGCTTTTATTTTATATGCTTGTATATATTTGTTAGCAACCTAGGTTTGTATGCTTAATTAATTAAATTGATCATTTACTTACAAGATAAATATCTGAAAACAAACACTGCTTCACACTTTTACCCTTAGGGTATGCCTCACTTGGTTGCCTCAGAAATAATGGTTGTGTCACTCGAACGTAGGGATACCTTAGTAATGACCCGCGATTCAAAGTCGTCATAAAGATCATAGTCCCTACTTGTCCCTCGAGTTGCCTACGAATTGATCTTATGATGATAGTCCATTCAAAATGCAAAGGTATTCTTACTTGTTTCCTTCAGAGACCATTTCGTCCCTTCGAACGTCCCTTTAAAAATCCAACGACAGTGCTACCTATTCCTTAATAATAGGGTAGCGCTGTCTAAAGGAAAATGAAAAGACTTTTTTGAGTAGGTAGATTAGTTCCTAGGTACTTGCTCAAACAAACAGATTTTTTTCACAAACATTTTTCAAACAAAGTTTTCAAAAATAACTTCATAACACTCTTGAGGACAGAAACAAGGGTTAACACGAAGTAAAACAAAACTTTTCAAAACAAGCACACACAAACAGTTTTCAAAATGAGAAAGTACCTAAGAGCCCATGGAAAACCATGGATAGAAAGGGTGCTAACACCTTCCCTTTCTATGATTTACCCCCCCCCCCCCCGTACTCAGAAATATCTCGAAAAAAGGTTTTTTCTGTTCTTTTTCCTTTTCCTGATTGGATAAAATAAAAGTCGGTGGCGACTCTTGCTTACTGTGACATTTTGCGGAAAAAAACGCAAACCAGTATTAACAGTCAGTTTTGCCACCGTATCACAAGATCCAATGTCCCAGTTCGAAGGAGTATATCATGTACCATCATTAGGCACCTTCGATCAGCCTTTTCACTTGGATTGAAAGGCGGCCTTAGGCCTTTCGATCCAGGTCAGCATCCTGCAAATTGCCTCTTTTCTTTTTACTACTCGTTCCATTTAGTTTATCTTTTTCATTACTTTGTTTCTTCTAGTTTCTAATCAACATTAAAAATTAAAAATAACAAAAATGATTAGGTTTTAGTTTTTTACTATTAATATTAATTTTGTCAATTAATTAATTAATTAATTAAATATTTAAAAAAAAACTAAAAATGAATAGACTTAGGATTTTTTTAAATTCAATTTCTTTTCATAACAAACAAGAAAAAAATTCCTTTCACTTAGGATTTTAGACGTATTTTCAATTCATGGGCGTTTATTTACTTTCGCATTTTTTTTATTATTGTAACAGCCTACTGGTTTATAATAATAATTAGGATTTTACTTTCCGCATTTTTATAATGTATCTCTCCTAAAGCCGTGTAATAACTTAGGATTTATTTTTCTGCATTTTATTTTCCGCACATTTATTGCTTTATTATTTTACTATATTACTGTTAGTAAATAGGCTTATATGGAAAGACTAAAATCAAACGTTAGCTAACCTAACAAAAAGACAAAAAAATAACTGAATCTCAACACACTCGCACATGCACACCTCTAGGGTACCCCCACTTCGGTTGCCTTCGGAAACAGTCACAATTATGGAAATGTGAGAATTTTTAGTGGTTATCCTTTAGTTCAAGAGATCATAAGTCCCTCGATGATCCTTTCGATATCGCCGCAGTTAAAAAGTGATCTTAGAGCTTTAGGACAATTACTAAAAGTTCTTGCCCAATTGCCTTAGTGACCGTAAAAGTCCCTTCGATAGTCCCTTAACATCCAACGATAGGGCTACTGTTTTACCCCAAAATTTGCCCTCTCATTCTATTCAAGACATGTCCATTGAAATCCCCAACTTGCCCTAGGATGACTAAGAGTTGACCAGACAAACTCTCCCCCTAAAGGCAATGAACCTCAAACTAGGGTTTCAATTTTAAGCAAGATGTGTGAGTCCCAAGGATCCCAAATGTTCTCCATTTTCCTAATATGTCCTCAAGATCATCCATGCCAAATTTCATGCCTTGAACAACAAGTTTGCTCAATCAACTGCTCAAATGCTTGGAAATCAACTGTACTAGGTCAAAAGTCAATTGTGGCCTATATACAGTTAAACTTCTAGATTTTTGGTCAACATCAATATTTTGAAGTGATATCCATCATTTGATCAAGGGTTGATTATGATCCCTCAAGAAATGTTAATAATTCATCAAAAGTCAAAAATTGCTAATTAGGGTTTCTATAGGAAAAGTCAACCAAACTTTGACCATGCATAACTTTCTCATACTTTATCAAACAAATTTCCACCAAGGCTAATTTTAAAGAGAATACAATTCCCTACAACTTCTCTTCATCCACCAAGTTCAAGAGATGACCCAGTTGAAAGATACAAGCTTAGACATTATAGGTTCTTTCAAAAAGTCAACAAAAACACCTTTTGGGTCAAAGCTCCTTACATGAATATGGAAGATCCAATTGAGACAAAACCAAAAAGGTTACTTATACGAAATCCTAAGCTCTCTAAAAATTCCAATAACACCCTCTTAGGATTAAAATTGAGAGAGATAAGGATTGCACAAGTTGGGTAATTTTCAAGGAATGCATGAAATCTCAATTAGGCAAATTTGTATTTTTTAGCTATTGGGCCCAATTTTTAGAGTCCAAACATGTTCATGATGTATCTAAGGATCTCTATACATGTCCATGCATTATTTTATTTTTTATTTTATTTATTTTGATTTTATTCAAATAAATTCAAAATAAATACTAAATAAATGCAAGAATATGTAAGATATAGAATATTCAAATCTTTTTTAAACCAAAAAGATCATAGCCAGCTATCAAAATCGTGTGGAGTGAAATGGGAAGTGGATATTTTCTTTTGGAAAGATTTGAATCAAAATCTTCACACTTTAAAAGAGCATTGATCAATTGGATTTCCTCCACATTTGTTGACCTAAAGTGATTTACTACATAAGCACATCAACCCTAGACCAAAGAGAGACGTAAAAGGCTGCCTCCAAACCAAGAGAAAAAGTTCAAAAAACTTTCCACAAAAGGTGCAAAACTGTTATGCCATATTCTGCCTCTTTCCAAGCAAACAATCGACGCAAATCATCTCCAGGACATCTTCAGGGTAAGATAGAATGAATTCCCATGCTTGTTTGTACTTGAAATCATCGCATGCATCATGGCCGATTTGCTTTCTTTTTTATTAATCGTATTTTAAATTGCATGTATTGTTGAGGAATTCTAATGACTTGAATCTTCTAGTATGATCATTTAGAACAGGTTGATACGCTTACATGTGAACTGGGACGTGCGGATAACCATTTTCCATTGTTGACTGAAACTGTGTTTTTTTTCTCATAGCATCATTTGCAGGGTGTTTCAGGCCAAGAGGACCCTACCATTGGATCCGCAACCCTTGAATTAGGGTGGTAGGGTCCAGCTAACGTTTAAATTCGCAGGTTTAAGAAAGTTCTAGTAGAGGAGGTTGTCGGAGAAGGTGACCGGAGCTAGGGCTCCGACGCCTCTCTGATGAGTCAAGGATAAAGGTCGTGTTGAATGCAGGCGTGGCAATTTCCCATGATCTGGTTGGGTCCTTCAATTGCTGACGCGTGCATTTTTTGATGACCTAGAATGTGCCCTAGTTTCATATCATATTATTTTTCTTTATTCATACATACGAATTAACAAGCGGCGCAGTTGGCAAGGGCAGTGAGCATATGAGGAGAGGGACCTCGGTTCGATCCCAAGTCCAGAGTTTTTCTATTTTCTAAAGCTTTATTATAGGATCCAGTACGTCACGTCACAAGCGCGTACCATATGCCATCACATCTATACCATTAGATCATAACAAAGTCAGATCTAGTGCTCCTGGGATGCTTCCCCATGGTGGACCTCTCTAACACAACAACATCAAACAACACGCTTGCATTTGGTTGCTGAGTTTTTGGGCCTAGCGAAAATTCAGCAGCATACCCCTCAATTTGGGTTTCTCACCTCTCAGGATAATCTTTTTTTAATTACTTTACTTTATTATTTTAATTAGTTTATATTTTTTTAAATTCACTTTATCAAAATTAATTCTTGCAAATTAATTTAATTAACTTTAATTTGTTTTCCTTAATTTAAAATTAATTAGAGATTAGGTTAAGTCTTAAATTTTTTCTTCATAAAATACAAAAAAAATATATTTAATAAGCAATTAGGTTTTTAGGTTTTCAAACGTATGCCCGTCTTAATTTTTTAGCATTGTTATTTTTCATACGATTATTTTTTTTATTATGTAACTGCGCCCAATTTGTAATTGTTTAATTAGGTTTTTTTTAATTTCCGCACTTTACATTTTCAGTCATATATAACTTTAATTGCCCCAAAGCCATGTAGTAGCTTAGGAGTGTTTATTTCCTGCAATTTACTTTCTGCACTATATTATATGCCTGTATATAAACTGCTAGTAAATTAGGCGTGTATGACAAGAACTAATCAATTAATCTTATCTCACTAACATCAAGATAAATTACCTGAAAAAAGCACATTGTTGCACACTTGCACCCCTAGGATATTTCCCACTTTGGTTGCCTTCGGAAATGGTCATGTCCCTCGAATGTAGGGATACTCTTAGCAAAGACCCTCAGTTTAAAGTCATCATAAAGATCATAGTCCCTAAATGTCCCTCGAGTTGCCTACGAGAAATGATCTTGTCCCTCGATGTCGCCTACGAATATATGATGATAGTCCCTTTGAACTGCTAATGTATCTCTACATGTTGCCTTCAATGACCATAAACGTCCCTTTCTGTAGGCCCTCAACATCCAACGATAGGGCTACCTACTCACTAATAGTAGGATAGCACTATCTAAAGGAAAGGAGAAAAATAACACATTTCTCGAGTAAGTAGATAGATGTTAAGTACTTGCTTAAATCTGATTCCTTTTTACACTTACACACTTTCAAAGCTACTTTCAAAAATGCTTTATCACACTCTTGAGGATTGATACAAGAGTTATCATAAAGCAAACAAAAACCTTTTCAAAACATACAAACACGAAAGCAATTTTCAAAAATGATCAAGTACCTAAGAGCCCGTGGAAAACCATAGATGGAAATGGTGCTAACGCCTTCCCTTTCCATAACCTACCCCCCCTTATTCAGAAAATCTCGAAAAAGGCCTTTTCCTGTTCTTTTCACCCTTTCCTTTGTTGCATAAAAGAAAAGTCGATGGCCACTCTTGCTTACCGCAACATTTACGAATACAAAATGAAAACCCAGTATAACAGTCGGTTTTGCCACCGTATCGCAGAACTGGCGACTCTACTGGGGATAATAATAAAAGTGGGGTTTACCTTAGGGCCTAGTTCATTTCTAAACTGTTTTCTTTGTCTGTTTGGATTGCTTTACTTTTAAGGGTATTGTTTGAGTTACTATAGATCCTACACCCGGATCTGGGGAAACCTTTTAGGTAAGTAGCAATAGATCATGGAAAATGTGCGGGGTATATCGACATGGTTGAAGCGATAGCTATGTTGATGCGACACTTTTTTGGGTACCGGTAGCCATTGAGTTAATCAAAGAGAATACGGGACCGTTGCATCGTGTCATGAAGCGTCAACTAACCTTAGAACCTTAATTGAACAACTTGGCTATTAGGAAGCAGTGAGATAGTCGTATTTGGTGTATCCCCAAAGTCGGTTGATACTCGAAACTACACTCATTGAGATTTGACTCCCGAGTTTTGTTTGGTGGCAATTCAGTTGTCTATCAGAATGAAACTTGTGGGAAAGATCGATGATATTGAGATCCCTTAGAACCCAGTTACTATTTATAAGACGGGTTGAACCAATCAAAACATCAAGAGGGTATTACCTTAAAACCCATGCAAGCCTTAAACCTAAGGTCTTTGTGTGATTTACTTGTGCTTGCTATATCTGTGATTTCTTAGCATAATCATGACATCATAACATGGCATATCATACTAACCATTTCAAGGATTTCATAGGGCTTATCTTTGTCTTGTTTTGTAGGACATGACATCCGCTCGCAGGAATACTATCCAAGTCAACCTTGTGAGGGTACCTCCTAAACTCAAGGAATTAGCATCAAGATTTCCTGAAAGCTCTCCCTTCACTGAAAGACATGGTCGACTTATCAACTTGGTCACTTCAAACCCCAATGAAGAAATGTTAGAAGTGCTCTTTCAGTTCTTTGATCTGTTACATCACTGCTTCACTTTTCCTGATTACCAGTTAGTGCCTACTATGGAGGAGTTTTCTCAATTATTGGGGGTACCTATCCTTAACCAGTTACCATTCAACAGTATGGAAAGGGACCCAAAGCCTGAAGATAATGCTCAAGCTCTGCCTTTACAACGGTCTGATGTAGTGGCAAATTGGGAAATCAGAAGGGGTGTCCAAGGATTTCTAGCTAAGTTTTTATTTGAGAAAGCTCACCATTTTTGGGATACCCTGGATTTACAAGCTTTTGAAGAAGTGTTGGCCCTTCTCATCTATGGATGGTACTATTCCCTAACCCAAACCAACTCATAGATGTGAACACGGTCAAGGTTTTTCTATCTCATAATCTGGTGCCTACATTACTTGGAGATATTCTACACTCTCTACATACTCGCACTCTAAAGAGAAGAGGGACCCTTATGTGTTGCACTCCTCTGTTGGCTAGGTGGTTTATTTCGCACCTACCTTGATCTGTTTTGAAGAATGAGCAGGGTATGAGATCGTCTCATAGGTTGACGTCCCTTACACATTCGAATATTCATTGGTGTTCTCGGTCCTTGGAGAATGTTACCATCATTGATCGCTATGGGGAATTCCCCAATGTCCCTCTCTTAGGCATTAGGGGAGGAGTCAATTATAATCCTTGTTTGGCATTGCGACGGTTTGGTTATGCTAGAAGGGATGGTCCTGACGACACACTCGTCCAAGGAATCACATTTGACTATGAGAATGATGTTCAGGGTTATCGTAAGAGGTTCATTCGAGCTTGGGGCATGGTAAACAGATTTAATAGCAAGACACTGGGGCACAAGAATTCCATCCCTCTTGAGCCTTACCTCAAATGAGTGCGAGCTCATTCTCAATGTCTTATGATGCCTTACCCCTCCATATTACATGTGATTATGGAGCCAATTGTTGAGGGAGACACTCCTTACATTGTTCTCTATCCTGACATGCCAACTGATTTCGAGGAGCTTCAGAAATCCTAGATCCAACTCAAAGAAGAACAGGATACCTTTGAAACCCGATTCGACGCCAGAGAGAAGAAGGTTTTAGAGCTCACCAGGTTACTTCATGAAGAGAAGAGTATAAATGCTTACATTGAACCAAAGAGGATGCACCTGTGGGAAGCTTGAGTCTTTTTTGCTTGGAGAGTTTATTTTTGTTTTGTTACTTCCCTTGTAAGCCCAAGAGACATCATGGTGACTGATAAAACTTCTTAATGCAATTAACGTTTGTTCTCTTTCTGTTTAAGCAAATTTAAGTCTTAGAAATCCTTGAAAACATTGCATACATATATCATACATATCATTGCATAAGCAGGTTTTAAAGCAGGTTTCTCATCTTCTTTGCTGTTTATTTCAGTAATGGATCTCGAACAAACAGTGAAGGATCTACAAACTCAAAATGCTCAGTTTCAAAAAATGATCATGGCTCTGGACAAGGGGAAAGAGGAACTGAAATCCTTGATTGTTAAAGAGAAGACCATGAAACCAAGGAAGACAACTGGTGTGGTGAATTTGGGAAGGAGGTTCAAAGGACCGTTAAGGCAAGTGGTAGAGCTAACATCTTCGTAAAAATAAGGAGACAATTAAAAAGGGGAGACAAGAGAGGAAGACCCCAGTCCAAGGGAATCTGATAATGAGACTGACTATAATGAAGAGCAGTACCCTCCGGTTGATGAAAAATACAAACAGCTGGAAGAGCATCTAAGTGCAATGGAAATCTAGAAGGTACCTAGGCTAGATTTTGAAGAGTTGGGTTTGGTTTCTGAGGTTGTCATCCCACGGAAGTTCAAGGTTCCAGTGTTCGCTAAATATGATGGGGTCTCATGTCCCAAGATACATCTTTGATCTTATGTGAGAAAGATTCAGGCTTACACTATAGACAAGGACTTGTGGGTCCATTTCTTTCAAGACAGTTTATCTGAGACTCAACTAGAGTGGTTCTACCAGCTGGAAGGGACCAACGTTCATAATTGCGAAGACCTGGCTGCTGCTTTCTACAACCAGTATCAGTATAATGCAGACCTTGCTCCTACCCGTACACAACTCCAAAGTATGTTTATGGGTTCGAGCGAGGGTTTTAAATACTACGCTCAGAAGTGGAGGGATTTAGCAGGAAGATTCCAACCCCCTATCTGATAGGGAGTTAGTGGATATGCTTTTGGGTACCCTATCTGGTCCATTTTTATATCATCTGATTGGAAGTTCCTGAGCTAGTTTTACTGAATTGATTTTGACAGGAGAAAGAGTGGAAGCTGGGATTAGAAGTGGAAAGATTCAGAAGGATGCCTCTTCAAGTGCGGGAAAAGACCTTTCGTGGGGAAAAAAGAGGTCAGTTTTTTTTACAATCAACGAAATTAGGGCAGAACCGAACGCCATCCAACAGCCGGGGCTGTTATGATATCCAAGCCCGCAGTTACTCAACAATGAAATAATCATCCAAAAGCAGAAATATCTGTAAAGCAATTCACCCGGATAAATATGACTTTGTCTCAAGTTTTGCCTCATCTTCTGAAATCTAATATGTTAACTTTTCGGTAAGCTCCAAAGAATACCAACACCGCGTCTCCTTGCTATAAACCAAATGCTCGCTATGCTTACCACTCAGAAAGTCCAAGTCATGATACAAACGACTGTTGGGCTTTGAAAAACAAGGTGCAAGACCTTATCGAGGCAAAGGAGATTGAATTTGACGCTCCTGAGATTCCCAATGTTATAACTGCTCCCATGCCCAAGCACGACCGTGGTGTTAATGCTGTTGATAATGATGCGGTTGTTACTTCTGTTGAGGAACTTGTTACTCCTCTCATGACCGTTAAGTGGAACTTGTTGAAAGCCAATTTATTTTCGGGCAGTGGCGAAGATTTCCATTTATGTTTATCTCTACCGACTGGTTGTTATTTGCTGAAAGCAGGTGTTCAGCCCCTGATGGATGATAAAGAGATCTTATTTAAGAAGACTCCTGTCCTGACCATTTCTTGTAAGTATGTTTCAATCATAACCATTTCCGCCAATCCTCCCAGGGTCTCCACCGAAAGACCCGTCAGGATTACATCTGCCCCGAAGTTGGCTCCTCTGATCATCACTATGCCAGGGCCAATCCCATACTCCTCGGACAAGGCTGTTCTCTGGAACTATGGGGATGACGTCTATTACCACGGGGTCAAGCAAGACATGTTGGCTGTTAAATACCAAGTTCCTGAAAATATTGGTCCCGACATTGGCAACATCGTTGGAACCTGCAAAATAAGAGGAAGTGGAAGAGTGTTCTCCCCTGAGATTTCTCCTCCAAAATTCGTTACTATTCATATGATCATTCCTACTGTTGTTCTTGTTGATACTACCACTGAAACTCCTGTGATTACCCCAGTTTCCACCCCTATCACCGAGTCGGTCGAGACTCGGGGCAAAGACCTATTGATTGAGCATGTCCAGACGAAGGCGCATTCAGAATCTATCCCAAAGGCTTCCAAGAAAGAAATGGAAGAAATCTTGAAGATTATAAAGAAGAGTGATACAATGTGGTCGAACAGCTGGGGCAGACCCCTTCTAAGATTTCAATGTTAGCCCTACTATTATGCTCCGAAGCTCATGCAAAGGCTTTGGTGAAATTCCTTAAAACTGTCCATGTGCCACAAGAAACCTCCGCTGACTAATTTGAAGATTGTGTGGCCAGTTTGACGGCTGATAACGGTTTGGGTTTTTCTGATGTTGATATGACACCCAGAGGGAGAAAACACAATGATGTGCTGCATGTCTCCATCGAATGCATGGGCATTACTTTGGCCCATGTTCTAGTAGATACTGGTCATCATTGAACGTGCTGCCAAAGAAGGCTCTGGATATATTAGACTGTGAAGGTTTGACCCTGAAACCCAACAACATTGTAGTGAGGGCTTTCGATGGTTCGAAAAGAATAGTGCACGGAGAGGTGGACATCCCCATCAAAGTTGGTTCTCAGACCTTTGACTCCACCTTCTACGTGATGGATATCAGACCATCTTATTCTTGTTTGTTGGGTCGCCCTTGGATCCATGGGGCGGGAGGTGTCACATCCACTCTGCATCAGATGATGAAATACCCGGTGAAAGGAAAGATTGTCACGGTATGTGGTGAAGAAGAATACATGGTAAGTCACCTGAATTCCTTCAGGTATGTGGAAATGGATGGTGAGTTCATCGAGACTCCATGTCAGAACTTCGAAGAGGTACCTCAGACTATGGCTGCAACTGAAAATGTTACCAATTTGCCAAAGATCACTAGACCTCCCTTGAAAATGGCTTCTCTCAAAGATGCCAAAGCAGTTATTGAAGAAGGTGTGTGTACCATCTGGGGCCAACTCCCTGACATTCCATACAAATCTGATAAGTTTGGTTTGGGTTCTCTTTAGGGGCTCAAATGGTTGTTCGTCGTGCTCGTGCTGGAGGACCTCCCTTATGCATCAGCAACCATAAGGTCAATGGCTTAGAAAACAGTGATGGTGACTATGACATGGATAGCTGGATCTTCCCTACTACCAACGATGGACCCAGTAACTGGATAGAAAAAGACTTTGTACCAATTACTTTTATTCAGAAGTAATTGTCTTTCTTGTTTTCGGATATGTAATAAACAATATAAACTCTTTGGCCATATGTCTTACCCGGGGCATAATGGTTTATTTGTGAGGGTTATCATGTTTCAATCTCATATGTCATTAATAAAGCATTGGACGTTTTTGCATACAAATTTTGCGCTCTCTGTTCTTCTTTGAAGCTTTTTACTTTGCTCTTACACACACTCACGTATTAAACTGCGGATCCATATCCACTATGGATCCCATTGATAACAGTTCTGCTATTGCCGGTTATGACTTTGATAATCTGATTAACTAAGCCAAGGACGAAGGTGAGGAAGATTGTGAGGTACCCAGAAAACTTGCTAGGTTATTACAGTAGGAAGAAAGGGCTATACATCCCCATGAAGAGCCAGTTGAGACAGTGAACTTGGGCACAGAAGAAGATAGAAAAGAAGTCAAGATAGGTGCAAATTTGGAGCTTGTTGTCAAACAGCGGTTGATACGAATGTTGCATGATTATATCGAGATCTTTGCCTGGTAATGTGAAGACATGCTAGGACTAGACATGGATATTATGCTTCATCGTCTGCCAACTAAAGAAGATTTCCCTCCAGTAAAGCAGAAGGTATGTTATATGCACCCTGAAATGTCAGAGAAAATCAAAGCAGAAGTGATGAAGCAGTTCAACACTGGGTTCTTAGCTGTCATCTTTTATCCCTAATGAGTTGCTAACGTAGTCTCGGTGCCTAAAAAGGATGGCAAGGTGCAGATGTGTGTGGACTACAGAGATTTGAACAGGGAAAGCCCCAATATGACTTTCCGTTTCCCCATATTGATGTTTTGGTTAACAACACTGCGCATTATAAGATCTTTTCCTTCATGGACGGGTTCTCTGGTTACAATCAGATCAAGATGGCACCCGAAGACATGGAGAAGACAACCTTCATCATGCAATGGTGAACTTTCTGCTACAAAGTGATGTTGTTCGGGTTGAAGAACGTCAAGGAAACCTATCAGCGAGCTATGGTAGCTTTGTTCCATGACATGATTCACCATGAGATAAAAGTCTACGTGGATGATATGATAGCCAAGTCTCAAACTGAGGAAGAGCACCTTGATCATCTATAAAAGCTGTTTGATAGACTGAAGACGTACAAGTTGAGGCTAAATCCAAACAAGTGCACCTTTGGAGTAAGGTCTGGTAAACTCCTAGGTTTCATTGTTAGTGACAAGGGTATTCAGGTAGGTCCTGCAAAGGTTAAAGCCATATAAGAGATGCCTGATCCTCGCACTGAGAAGGAGGTTAGAGGCTTCTTGGGACGCCTAAATTACATTTCCAGATTCATTTTCCATCTAACTGCTACTTGTGAGCCAATGTTCAAGCTCCTGAAGAAAGATCAAGTGGTAAAGTGGAATGACGAATACCAGACTGCCTCCGAGAGAATCAAGGAATACCTTCAAGATCCTCCAATTCTGATGTCACCGATTGAAGGAAGACCTTTGATAATGTACTTAACAGTGTTAGATAATTCAATGGGGTGTGTGTTGGGACAGCATGACGAGTCCGGTCGAAAAGAGCATGCAATATACTACCTTAGCAAAAAGTTTACAAACTGTGAAACAAGATACTCACTACTCGAGAAAACTTGCTACGCTTTGGCATAGACTTCTCGCCGACTGAGATAGTATATGTTGACCCACACTACTTTATTGATATCTAAGATGGATCTGATCAAGTACATCTTCGAGAAGCTCGCTCTCTCCGGAAGAATAGCAAGATTGCAAATGATCCTGACCGAATACGATATCCAATACACGACCCAGAAGGAAATCAAGGGAAGTGTATTAGCTGATCATTTGGCTCATCAGGCTGTGGATGACTATAAATCCATGAACTTTGAATTCCCAGATGAAAATATTATGTTAGTGACTAACTGTGAAGAACCTGTACCGGATGAAGGACTTGAGGAAGGATCTCGATGGACTATGGTTTTTGACGGAGCTTCCAACGCACTCGAAAATGGCATCGGTGTTGTAATAATATCTCCTGAGGGCTATAATACTCCTTTCATCGCCAGATTAATTTTCAATTGTACCAAAAATATGGCGGAGTATGAAGCATGCATCATGGGTCTCAAAGCTGCTATTGACCTGAGGATCAAGTTCTTGAGCATTTTCGGGGATTCAGCCTTAGTAATAAGCCAAATCAAATGGGATTGGGACACGAAGCACCGTAATCTCATCCCTTATAAAGAACATGTGCTGACATTGCTTCCACACTTTGAAGAAGTCACCTTTGAACATTTTTCACGGGAAGAGAACCAGTTAGCGGACATGCTAGCTACTATGTCATCCATGTCCAAGGTCAGATGGGACAACGAAGCTCCTCGGATCACTATTGAGAGATTGGATGAACCATAATATTGCTATGAGATCGATACTGAAAGGGTAACAAACAAACCTTGGTTCCATGAAGTGAAAAGGTATCTCGAGGCTCAAGAATATCCTGAGGGGGCGTCTGTCAATGATAAGAAGTTTCTGAGAAGGTTCTCCGCAAAGTTCTTCCTCAGTAATGGAATCCTCTACAAGCGCAACCATGACTATACTTTACTTCGGTGCGTAGACAAGAGCGAAGCAGAGAGGATTATGGTAGATTTACACAAAGGTACCTTTGGCACCCACTCTAGTGGACACACCATGGTAAAAAAGATCCTACGGGCAGGATACTATTGGTCCACTATGGAAGTAGACTGTTATCAGCATTCCCAAACTTGTCACAAATGCCAAATCTATGCTGATAAAGTACATGTACCTCCGGTTCCCTTGAATGTCTTGATGGCTCCCTGGCCCTTATTAATGTGGGGCATTGACATGATCGGAGAGATTAGACCTACCGCTTCCAATGGGCATTGCTTCATCCTAGTGGCCATTGATTACTTCACGAAGTGGGTTGAGGCTTCCTCTTTTGCTACTGTTACAAAGAATGTTATGGCGCGGTTTATCAAGCATAACCTGATTTGTCAGTATGGTGTGCCAGAAAGAATCATCACATATAATGGTACAAATCTCAACAATACGATGATCACTGGACTCTGTAAACAATTCAAGATCCAGCATCATAATTCTTCCCCTTACCGGCCGAAGATGAATGTCGTTGTTGAAGCTGCTAACAAGAATATTAGAAAATCACACAGAAGATGAAGGTGACATACAAAGACTGGCATGAGATGTTACCATTTGTTCTTCATGGTTACCGCACCTCAGTACGTACGTCAACAGGGGCAACACCCTATTTGCTGGTGTATGGTATGGAGGTTGTTCTACCTATTGAGGTCCAGATTCCTTCTTCGAGGATCATGAAGGATGCGGGATTGAACGAAGATGATTGGATCCAAACTTGACTTGATTAACTGAAACTGATCGATGAGAAAAGGCTTATTGTTGTATGTCATGGTCAAATGTATCAAAAACGGATGATCAAGGCCTTCAACAAAAAGGTCAGACATCAGGTATATCAAGTGGGCGATCTGGTAATCAAGCGCATCATACTGCCACAAGGTGATCCCAGGAGAAAATGGACTCCCACGTACGAAGGGCCATTTGTAATCAAAAGCATATTTTCTGGTAGAGCCATGATTCTCACCACCATGGATGGTGACGACCTTCCTCACCCTGTGAATGCGGACATAGTGAAAAGATACTACGCATAAATAAGGACCCACTAGGTTGATTGGCCTAGGCAAAAATAAGGGCATCCCAGCGAACCAAAAGGGTTCGGGCAAAAGTTAGGGATAAAAACAAAAAAATATGTACACCCGGAAAGTCGAAAACCCGAGAGTGCGGCTTGGGCAAAAAAGGGTATCCCGGTGGACTAAAAACCCGAAAGGGAGGTCCAGGTAAAAGTTAGGGATTTAAAGCGTATAACTATGTCCTATTGGATCACCTTGTGACCAGATTCAAGTATCAACTATCAAGCTCAAACGGTACCGATCAATCCAGTCACCTTCGGACAAGTAGCAAAGTGATGAGACACTCTAGGACATAGGGGAAATAGAAGAATTGAAACCCAATGGGATTATTACACATAGTTGTTTTCTCTTTGTACACTATTTTGTATAGTTTTCATTTTCACGACGGTGTTCTCCTACTAGAACGTCAGTCTCTTTGTACAAAAATGCCTGTTATAGGCGAATTTCAAAAATCAATACAAATCATTTCTTTGAAAGTACAAAAAAAATTTTCTTGTATTTTTCTGTTTTGTTTTGAAAAAATGTCCAGTGACTTATTTTTGACATATGCATTTGAATATGATTACTGTTCAGAAATACTTGCATAAGAAACAGAAAGACGGTTACTAATGACTTTGAGAAATGGGGTAAAGTATAAAAAGCCATTTGTAGTCCCGACAGTTACTCTTTCCAGCGGGAACAAGGGTATCCTTTTTTCACATTCTTAGCATACGTCTTAGTGATGATTATGTCCCCACAGAGTAGAAACGACCAAAGTTTTGATCTCTCCTTCCCCAAACAAGAATCACTCCCTCCAGCCAAGTTCCCTCAGATAGCTGAAATCTGTATTCCCCAGCTAGATTTATAATCTTAAACATTTTATAAAGCCTCTTCCCCAGTAGAGTTTATTTCTCTAACTGCGGAAGTTTATTCCCCAATAAAGTTTATTTCTCTACATCGGCAAAACCTTCCAACAAGGCATTCCCCCATAAAGTTATTCTCAAACAGGAGTTAAAAATCCCTGGCAGAATATCGTCAAACGGAAAGAGGAAATCCCTAGCAAGTCATATCCATTCATCATCCCTAGCAGAAATAAAGGATTCAGCTTCCCAATACTCTTCAGCAGCAGTCAGGGATTTACTTTCCCAGACTAAGAAATATCTCAACAGGATCTCATATTCATACATCATGGCATGCGCATACACATCGCATACAACATAATCTCATTTATCTTGAGATTACCATTACACAATGCATTTCATACATCATGACATTGCATACGACTAACTCTTTAACTTTTTCAGGGAAAGATCAAATCAACAAGCACCGTTGACTACTTACATGACTTGGTAGTCTTCTCAAAAGCTACGTCTGATGAAGGGCTACTTCAGCATTTTCCTCAGAAAGATATTCTCAAAAGACCTTCTCTGGATCAAATAGATCGATACTAAGATCTCTCTGATTTCTATTCCAGTTGAAGATATTCCAAGACTTGTGTCTGGTTCAGTTAAATCGATGCTAAGATTTTTCTGATTTCCATTCCAGTAAAAGTAAATTCAAGACCTTCTCTGATTCAGTTAGATCGATACTAAGATATCTTTGATTTCTATTCCAGTTGAAGATAATCCAAGACTTTTATCTGGTTCAGTTAAATTGATACTAAGATTTTTCTGATTTCCGTTGCAGTCAAAGTTAATTCAAGACCTTCTCTGGTTCAGTTGGATCGATACTAAGATCTCTCTGATTTCTATTCCAGTTGAAGATAATCCAAGACTTTTGTTTGGAACAGTTAAATCGATACTAAGATTTTTCCGATTTCTATTCCAGTCAAAGTTAATTCAAGACCTTCCTCTGGTTCAACTAAATTGATACTAAGATTTTCTTGATTTCCATTCCATTTGAAGACAACTCAAGACCTTTCTCTGGTTCAGTTAAATCGAAACTAAGATTCTCTCGATTTCTATCCCAGTTAAAGAAACTGCAAAGCCTGGAGTCTGACCAGATAGCAGATAATTTTGCATTTCCCCAGTAAATCGTTGTGATCCCTGGAATACGACCAGATAACAGTCATCCTTATTATCCTCAGCAAGTCACTATGAAGCCTGGATCCTGACCAGATAGCAGTTCACTACCGTCTCTTCAATCAAGAGATGACTCCCCAGTAGAGTAATGGACAACTGAAGCTCCTAAACTCTATTTCCCTAACAAAGACCAACATTCCTCAACGGAGTTCTCCTCAACAATAGGAATAGGGATTCCCATAAAGGAATATCTCATGAAATCAACATTGTTCTAGATGGCATCTTTAAGCCCATCTCCGACGACTCTCCATCATATTCTCTGGATGGCATCTTTAATCCCATCTCTGACGATCTTCCGTCATCTTCTCCAAATGGCATCTATAATCCCATTCTCGATATTATCTACACAGTCAAGTATCAGTTCAGACGAGTGCAAATTTCTGGGCACTCTAGTGTTCAATCATCTTCCAACTTCAGATCACGAAAGGCAGACCAGCGAATCTACATCCTCAGGTTTAAGAAGATTGAACAGGGGAAGCTGTTGTACCCCAAAATTTTCCCTCGTTCTATTCAAGACATGTCCATTGAAATCCCCAACTTGCCCTAGGATGACTAAGAATTGACCAGACAAACTCTCCCCCTAAAGGTAATGAACCTCAAACTAGGGTTTCAATTTTAAGCAAGATGTGTGAGTCCCAAGGATCCCAAATTTTCTCCATTATCATAATATGTCCTTAAGATCATCCATGCCAAATTTCATGACTTGAACAACAAGTTTTCTCAGTCAAATGCTCAAATGCCTAGAAATCAATTGTACTAGGTCAAAAGTCAATTGTGGCCTATATACAGTCAAACTTCTATATTTTTGGTCAACATTAACATGTTGAAGTGATATACATCATTTTATCAAGGGTTGATCATGATTCCTCAAGAAATTTTCCTAATTCAATAAAATTCAAAAATTGCTAATTAGGGTTTCTAGAGGAAAAGTCAACCAAACTTTGACCAGGCGTAACTTTCTCATACTTTATCAGAAATTTTTCCACCAAGGCTCATTTTGAAGATAATCCAATTCCCTACAACTTCTCTTTAGCCCCCAAGTTCAAGAAATGAACCTGTTAAAAGATACAAGCTCATACATTATTGGTCCTTTCAAAAAGTCAACAAAAACACCTTTTGGATCAAAGCTCCTTACATTAATATGGAAGATCCAATTGAGATGAAACCAAAAAGGTTGTTTAGAGGACATACTAAGCTCTCTAAAAAGTCCAAGGACACCCTCTTAGGTTTAAAGTTGAGAGAGATAAGGATCGTACAAGTTGGGTAATTTTCAAGGAATGCATGAAATCTCAATTGGGCAAATTTGTATTTTTGAGCTATTAGGCCCAATTTTTAGATTCCAAACGTGTTCATGATGTATCTAAGGATCTATAAACATGTCCATGAATAATTTTGTTTTTTATTTTATTTATTTTGATTTTATTCAAATAAATTCAAAATAAATTAAATAAATACTAAATAAATGCAAGAATATGTAAGATATAGAATATGTAAGATATAGAATATGCAAATCTTTTTTACACCAAAAAGATCATATCCAGCTATCAAAATCGGGTTGAGTGAAAAGGTAAGTGGATCTTTTCTTTTGGAAATATTTGAATCAAAATATTCACACTTTAAAAGAGCATTGATCAATTGGATTTCCTCCATATTTGTTGACCTAAAGTGATTTACTACATAAGCACATCAACCCTAGACCAAAGAGAGACGTAAAAAGCTACCTCCAAACCAAGAGAAAAAGTTCAAAAAAATTTCCATAAAAGGTGCAAAACTGTTCTGCCATATTCTGCCTCTTTCCAAGCAAACAATCGCCGCAAATCATCTCCAGGACATTTTCAGGGTAAGATAGGTTAAATTCCCATGCCTGTTTGTACTTTAAATCATCGCATGCATCATGACCGATTTGCTTTCTTTTTTATTAATCTTATTTTGAATTGTATGCATTATTGAGGAATTCTAATGACTTGAATCTTCTAGTATGATCATTTAGAACAAGTTGATACCCTTACATGTGACATGGATGTGCAGAATACCATTTGCCATTGTTGACCGTAACTGTGCGTTTTTTCTCATAGAACCATTTGTAGGTTGTTTCAGGACAAGAGGACCCTACCATTGGATCTGCAACCCTTGAATTAGGGGGTAGGGTCCAGTTAACGTTTGAATTCGCAGGTTTAAGCAAGTTCCAGTGCCAGAGGTTTCCAGAGAAGTTCGATTGTTGGGGCATAGATTTTGTAGGACCTTTTCCCCATCATTTTCAAATGAATTTATCCTTTTGCAGTGGGTTATGTTTCTAAATGGGTTGAAGTGATGGCTTATCCTAGGGAGGACGGCAAAACGGTCATAAAATTTCTAAATAAAAATATTTTTTCCCGTTTTGGCACTCTGCGAGTTTTAATTAGTGATGGTGGATCACACTTTTGTAATACACCTCTTGAAAAAGTTTTGGAAAACTATGGTGTAAAGCATAAAGTGGCGACTTCATACCATCCATAAGCTAATGGTCAAGCTAAAGTTTCAAATAGAGAAGTTAAAAGGATTTTGGAAAAGACCATGTCCAGTTCACAGAAGGATTGGTCGCTTAAGCTTAATGATGCTTTGTGGGCGTATCGTTCCGCTTACAAAGCTCCAATTGGATTGACACCATTTCAAATGGTGTATGGAAAAACTTATCACCTTCCAGTAGAAATTGAACACAAGGCTATGTTGGTATTAAAATTCTTAAACTTTGATTCTAACTTGTCCGGAGTAAAAAGAAAAATTCAATTGCAGGGTCTTGATGAATTGAGAAATGATGCATATCACTCAAACAAGTTATATAAAGAAATAATAAAATTTTATCATGACAAGAAAATCTATCACAAAGACTTTAAAGTTGGCCAAATGGTGCTCCTTTTCAATTCTCGGTAGAAACTTTTTCTGGGAAAGTTGAAGTCCAAATGGTCGGGTCTGTTCGTGATCAAAGATGTGAAAGATCATGGAGCAATTGTTTTAGAGGATCCCATTTCAAAGGAAGTTTGGACTGTAAATGCCCAAAGGTTGAAAATTTACCATGGAGGAGAGGTAATCCGCGATACAAATGTGGTTCGTCTCGATGATTTGTGAAATCACTGTAAATGATCGAGCTCGAAACGACATTAAACAAAGCGCTTATTATGAGGCACCCTAACGCTGTAAGTATTTTGATTTTTGTGTGAATTTACTTTAAAATTGTTGTAGAACAAACTTTTGGAACAAATTCTGCAACCAAATTTTGTATTTAGTTCTTCCTAGCATCATCGGGCGATGGAAAATTTCGACGGGCAAAATTGTGTTTTTAGCGCACTTCTGCTGCGCGTTTTACTTCACTTTTGTGTTGGGTCAACTAGGACCACTGGTTAAATCCCTTTTCAACCCTATTTTGACCTAACAAATTATCATATCACTCATTGCCTCATTACCTAATTTGTCTCTTCTCCTTATTCCCAAAAATTATTTCCAAGCACTCATCTTGCACCTTCATCATATACCTCAAGAATTTAAGGTAACATCCTCTTCTCTCGTCTTTGTGATTTGCAAGGGGTAAGTTTTACCTTATGAAAAATTAAGTTAGTAACTTTTGAATGAATGGTTTTTAGAATGATGCACGTGGTTAGAAAGGATTAGCAATTAGGATTCACCATGAAAAGCTGTAAGATTGCTGAAATTTGGTCTTTGGGCAAGTGAAATTTGTGCAAAAATCTGCAGAACTTTTGAAAATATTTGCATCTTGTTGCCCAGCAACAGGACTCATTGCCTGGCGATATGAGTCAATAGCAACACCATTATTTTGTGAAATCTGCAGATTTATGCCACAACACGTAGAATCGCCCGACGACCAGATCCATCGCCCGACGTTGGAAGGCAGAATCAACATCTTGATTTTCTATTGTGAATTCTGAAAAATTGTATTGATTTTTTTTTACAAGAATGTCTATGTTGTTTTGTGTTGGTTTCATGACTTGCAGATGACTCTAAAAAAGGCTTTCCTTTTGAAACCCGTGAGGGAGACTGTTGGAAATAGTTCGAGCCAACCACCGAGTTTTAACGAGCGCAGATTTGTAAGCGCAAATGCGGAAGACAGATTTAACATGCTGGTAGGAAGGCCATTTGTTTCAGAGAAAAGTTTGCCATTGATACTAATGGTCCTTATAGGAAACCGATGCAAATTTTTCTTAGAAAAAAGTGGGATGTTCTCATAGATCCAGTCGACAAGACCATCTATGATTTGGTGAGGGAATTTTATGCAAATGCTCTTCTGGCTGAGGGGGAGCAATTTCTTTTCCGGACCACGGTAAGAGGAAAAGATCTAGATTTTGATAGGAACTCAATTAACAACTTTTCGGGAAACCCTCTACATTTGTGTTTGCATGAAATTTATGATTTCAACAAAGAGCTGGGAAAGTCGAGAAATCATGATTCTATTGCCAGTGCCATCTTGCTTGAAGGGAGGAGTGTTGAGTTAAATGCAGCGGGCATGCCTTTTTGTTACAATCGGGAGGATATGACATCTGAAGCTCAGGTTGTACTTCTTTTGGTTCTTCACAACATCAAACCTAAACTTCATAGGTATTCCATTCCTGTTGATGTTGCCTTGCTCATTCAGTGTATCTTAGAGGACAAGGCGGTGGATGTGGCTGACATTATCTCTAAAGAAATGCGACAATTTGTTGAAAGCACGAAAACAAAAGAGGTAAACTCTCGTGTACCGCTACCTTTCCCTTGTCTTATCACTGTCATGTGCTTAGAAAAAGGAATTTTAATGCCCGAGGAGATCAATGAAAAAGTGCGGGGGGTGATAAATGATGATTATCTTGGCCGATACTGCTTGGGAAAATTAGCCATGAAAAGAAAGAAGAAGAATATGGGTGAGTCTTCGGGTACTCGAGAAGCAGCTGAGGGTCTTGATTATTCTAATTGGGACCCTAGAATAAAGAAGACATATAACTACACCTGGGATATGTTAGACGCGCAACAAAGATCAAGAAGCTTCCTTCATGATTCCATGGAAAAGCTTTTTCTTCATCAATCCAACCCGCATGAGCCGGTTACTTTTATTTCAGTTTTTATGTTTCAAGTTTTTATGCTAGTTGTCAAAGTTTTTTTTAATTATTGAAACATTTGGGTGTGTTTTGAGTTGTGTTTTGAAAAACTAGAATATTGTGGTTGTAATTTGGGATCTTTCCCTTTTTAGTGGGTAGTGCTACCCATTTTGTTTTTGTTTGAAAAACTTATTTTGATTAAAGTTGTTAGATTATGCTTTAGTAGATATTTTGTTTTGTTTGTATAAAAAAAGAGACAAAACAAAAAGAAAAGGGTTGAAGAAGTTATCAAGGAGCAAGTTGATTCTTTGGGACTCGATCGATCTCGTGATTTAGATGGTGATGATATAAATCTAAAAGAATTGCACAAATAAGGTATTATTTTACCGTTTTGTAGAATGTTAGCATAATCATGAAAATAGTGCTTTAAGCAAAGAGATAGTTATGTGTTGTTATGTAAATATGTGTGCATGCTTGAATCATTAGGACATAACCACAAATGTGAGAGACTTTCTATTGTTAACAAAATTGTTAAAGTTTTAGTAATTGTTGTTTTATCTCGAATGATTCATGTTAAATCTTGTTGTTGAGAAGATATCTTGGAAACTTATAAGTGATCAAGGCATTATTTCTACTTTATGAGAGTTACCACCATTCCCAAAATGGCTTCATCTAACCTTGTGAGTTTGTGAATCTTTGTGAATCCTTTTGAGTTTTAAATAAAACTTTTGGAATGAATCTATCATGAAGCTAACAAATTTCTAAGTATACCACTTAGTAGTTGTTGATGTTTAAAGAAGACCAAGGAAAGTCAATGATGATTCATTCAAAAAAAATTTTTTGTCTATAAATACTTTACCCAATTTTTAAATTAACCTTTTTGAAGAGCATTCATGAAAAAAATGACAAAGAAAGGTTTGAAGTTGGGGAGGTTGATTATAATAAAAAAATAATTGGTGGCACAATGCATCCCTTAAGAATCGTTCTAAAAAAATAATAATAAATAAATAAATATAAATAAAAAAGAGAAGGGTGCATTGTGAGAAAGACAAATCAAAAGTCGAAATGGAAAGAAGGATGAAGCAAAAATGAATTCTATGAATATGTGAAATGATCTTCATGATCTTTAGCCATTTTTATTTCAATGGTAGTGCATATATAATGCCTTGTGTTTAACTGTAGCCAAGTTACAATCAAGAAAAGTCCTTTTGTGATCTATGTTTCCTTGATATTCTTTTCGATTTATTTGATGAATGCATGAATTATTCTAGATGTTAACACAATTAATATTGAGTGTGATTTGTCCCTTGTCTTAGGTACATAAGCCATATTCGGTTGATGGAGAGTAGTTGATTCAAGTATGAACATGTTGTTACTAACTTATGCATAGGTAGATATTTGTGTTTAGAACTTATTTCATTATCACGCTTTGATTTTGAACAGTTAATTCGTATTGTGGCCGCATCTTGTGAGTTTGAACCATCCAAATTGATCTTGTTGATGTTGTTCCTCTAAATTCATCTTGTTATCTCAGTGTTTACCTTTGAATTGAGGACAATCAAATATTCTAGTTGGAGAGAGTTGTTAAGTGTTAACTTTTGCAATAAATTCATATCAACTATTGACACTTTCAAACCTTTTATTTAACTTTATAATAGGTTAAATACTTATTTTAAGTCATTTTACTTGAGTACAAAGAATTGTGAGGGTTTAATTTGCTTGTTAGTATTTCAGAAAAATATGTGCAGAAAAGATGGCCAAAGGGAGAATTTAGGCTTTCTTAGCAAAAAGAAGCAAGTGTGATGATTCTATAAAGGATTGCCCGGTGACAGGATGCGTTGCCCGACGAAAATGGTGAAAAAAAGATGGTTTAATTTTGTATTGCTTCGCTTCTGGGTCGCCTGGAGAAAGGAGGTTATCCCGTAGAAGCATTCTTGTCGTCGAGCGATGAAATATGCTCTTTTGAGGTTTTAACACGCCCAACTGGTCACGCGTAGCATCTTTCCAGAATCGCCCGGCAATGGAGCGCAGATGGACATAATTTTAGCTACTTTTTGCCACCTTTTATGGAAACTTTACACCAAATTTTATCTTGTGGAGGGACGGAAATCTGATTAAAAAGGTATAAACCTTTTGTTCTATGTATCATAACATTACAACATAGAAAAACACTTTTTGTTCTTATCTTTGGGGGAGGAGAAAAAGAAGAACACTCTTGCATTTTGAATTTAGGAGACTTGAAGATTGATGTTCATCAACATCTATTGTTTACTTAATGTATTTATTCTAATCATTTTGTATATGAACTTGGTTGAAGATTAATACATGTTGATTATCTTTGTATCATTGTTATTTTTATGGTTTGGTTCATTGTTGAGAAGTAAGTTCCAAGCTTGACCTAAGATATTCATATACTAATAAACAAGCTCTAGACATAGATTTATGAGTTAGTATTCACTTGTATCAAGCTTTAAAGATTATCATGTTAATAGTCAGGTTGAGATATCATTTAATAATTAACATGATAACACTCACAATATTGCTTAGACATGAGAAATATTGAGAGGATATGTGAATATATTGATCATTGATTAGTTCATATGCAAGGTTAATCGAATAAATATGGAATAGGTTGATGAAAACTAATCTTGAAATCCTTTTTATCAACATAAACATTTTCAAACAATAATCTCTATTTCATCCAAATCACCATCTAGTGCATGAAACTTAATATTTTGTTACTAAAGTCAAATATCAAATCTTTGTTTATGATTCAAACACTTAAAGACACTAAAACTATAGAACAACGTTAATATCACACCAATCCCTGAGGAAACCGATAATATAAATACTTGTGTTGAAAATACTACCAACAGCAGGCTCAGCCATATGTTCTTTGCCCTAAGTCTCAGTAGTTGACTCAATAGCAGTAACACGAACAGGTGTAGCAATAGTCTTCAGAGAGATTTCTAGAGAGAAAACCCTTCCACTTCTAGTAACCTTACTGGTCCCAGCAATATTGTTAATGTTGGAATCAATAACTTCAACACGTTCACTTTCAATAGTCAATGGTTCTTGCTTGATGCCATGGTAGTAGACATCAGCCCCATAATTCTAAGGGGTAGCCTTGTCAGAGGAATACAGGATTGGTTCAGGCACGATAATGATCAGAGGAGCAACTCTGAGTTTGGTAGTAATATTTACAGAGCCCTTGGAAGTGATCCTTATGGGAGTTCCAGAAATTACAGATACCTCTTCAAGCTCCAAGTCTTAAAACAAATTCTCCATAGAAGGATTCTTCTCAACTAGAATTATATGGTTATACATCAGATGCTGAATACCTTTTTTTAATAGTTTGCAGCCATTGGGTTGGGTTGCACAGCAGTAGCACCTTTCAATGGAACCCGGAAATAAACCGACTTGCAAAAGATTCTTCTTAATAACCAGGAGGGGAGTAATAAAGTCACTTATAGCATAAACATACGGAACGTCGTCAATAGAATTACCACTTTTGTCATGCTTAGGCATAGGTGCAGTAATAACATTGGGGGTCTCAAGAGGATCAAATTCAATCTCTTTAGAGTCAATCATATCTTGAATTTTATTTTTCAAATCCCAGCAACTATTTTTGTCATGACCGGGACTATTGGAATGATAAGCACATATTACTTTAGGATTTTACCGAAGAGAGGAGGTGTTTGGATTCTCAGGAGGATCTATTAATGTAATCATCTCCGCTTTTAGTAGGTATTGCAATGCCTGAGACAATGGCATATTGATCTTGGTAAATTGTCTCCTGAGTGCGTCCGACCTACGCTGATTTCCTTATTGATGTTGTTGCACAGGCACCAGATTAGAGATTAGCACAACATTAGCTTCCTTCTTACCGTTGAATGCCTTTTTCACAGTACTTGGAGACGAAACCACCTTAATTTTTCCACTTCTCATGCCACCTTCAACATGTTCCCCTGTTAATATCAACTTGGTGAACCCGGCTGAAGAGCTTCCAATCAGGCGATTGAAGAAAGGTCTTGTCAACGTTCCCATAAACATGCCAACCACCTCCCTATCAAACAAAAGAGGTTGAACTCTTCCAGATAGATCTCTCCATTTCTGGGCATACTCTTTAAAGCCTTCCTTCAAGCCCATAGTCATACTCTGTAATTGCACACGGGTTGGTGCAAAATCAGCATTGTACTGGTATTGTTTGTAGAAAGTAGCAGCCAAATCCTCCCAAGTACGAATATTGGTTCCTTCCAGTTGATAGAACCATTCCAGTTGTATTCCAGATAGGTTATCTTGAAATAAGTGCACCCATAACTTCCTATCAGTAGTGTGGGGTTGGATCTTCTGAACATAAGACTTCAAATAAAGATTATGGCAAGAAACACTGTCATACTTTGCAAAAGCGGGAACCTTGAATTTGTGAGGAATAATAACTCTTGAGATTAAACTCAGATCTTCAAAATCCAACTCGGGCACTTTCTGGATTTCCATAGCATTTAGACGATCCTCTAACTGTTTGTATTTGTCATAAGCAGGAGAATATTGTTCATCTAAATAGTCTGCTTCCTCTTCATCAGAACCCTGATTGTTATTTCCCTTAGCTTTCACACTCTTATCATCTTCCTCTTGGTTATCATCTTCGTTAAACGAGACCTCAAAATATAGAGCTCTCTTGACCGGGCCTCTGAGTCTTCTTCCCGTGTTGAGGATATCAATTGGCTTATTAGTCTTCTTCTTTCTCTCTTTGATGATGAGTGCTTTCAAGTCTTCCTGCCCCTTGGCTAAGTTCATGAACATTTGTTGGAATTGAGCATTCTGAGCTTGAAGATCTTTGACGGTTTGTTCGAGAGCCATCTTTTACTGAAATAAACAGCAAGAAGATGAGAAAACCTATTATGGGAAAACCTATTATGTAATGATATGCATGACATGTAGATGCATATGCAATGTTTTCAAGGATCTCGCAGGATAAACAAAAAAGAGAAATGTCAGAAATTGAGTCTGCAACTTTGAATGAAGAACGTAGGGTCTTCATATTTAAAAGTGCTCAAGCTTACCATGTCAAGTGGGTCCTAGCCTTTGACTCAAGAGAGTGTACTTTTATTTTGACAACATCCGACTAGAGGAAAATAAATCCTTATGCCCCTTGCTAGAAGTCTGGTTCATGATAAACTTGCATCACAGGTCTCTGAGATCCTTGAAGTGGTTAGTGGAAATGATGATATGATGTCATGTTTAAACAAGATAGCAAACACAAACAAATCACACAAATTCGTTAGGTTTAAAGTCTTGCATGAGTTCCATAGGTAAGTACCATTTTCTATTGAAGTTCAGTTGGATCAACCTATCCTAAAAATAATAACCGGGTCCTAGGAGTCTCAATATCACCGATCTTTCTCACAAGGTTTATTTTAGCACAGCAATTGACTTGCCACCAAAACATCCTGAGAGTCGAATCTCAATGAACGTAGCATCGAATATCAACCAACCTTGGACTGTACCAAATTCGGCTATCTCACTACCTTCTAATATCCAATATGGGTCAATTAGGGTTCTATAAGTCAGTTAGTGCTTATGACACCATGCGGCAGCCCAGTGTTATCCTTAACTGACTCAAGGAAAACCAGTACAAACTAAAGTGTCAGAATAACATAGCCATCACTTCAACCATATCGATCTACACCGTAGAGTTTCCATGATCTATTACTACTTACCTAAAGGTACCTAGATCCGGGTGTAGGATCTTTGCAAGAAATATAAACCCAAACAACCCCTTAAAATAAAGCAGACAAAGAAAACAAGTAAAAACAAGTAAAGTGATCCTAAACTCTAAGGTAACCCCTCTTTTTAAGTTTTCCCCAGCAAAGTTATCCGTTCTATAATATGGTGGGAGAACTGACTTGGTTTTGCATTTTATCGCAAATATTGCGGATAGCAAGACTCTCCACCGACTTTTCTTTTATCCAATAAGGAAAGGGTGAAAAGAACGGGAAATACCTTGATAGGTTTTGAGTTTGAGGGGTAGGTTATGAAAAGGGAAGGTGTTAGCACCCTTTTCATCCATAGTTATCTACGGGCTCTTAATCGCTTAGCTTACTGTGAAAATTTCCTTACGTGTGTTTTTTTTATAAATATTTTGAAAGTTGCCAATATAAGGCGAACTTTATAATAATCCTTGTATCAATCCTCAAGATTGTATACAAAGTGTTTGTTTGAAAATGTTTTTGAAAAGTGTGAGAAGTGTTTTATTTATAAAATTTGTGAGCAAGCGATTAACAGTTCTACCCACTCAAGGTAGTTCTTGTACTTTTCCTCCTCCTTTAGATAGTGATATACGTACCATTAGTTAGTAGGAAGCCCTATCTTTGGATGTGAAGGGACAGGAAAAGGGTCATCGTACGGTCATCAAAGGTAACTTATAAGGACGCTTTAACAACTTCATAAGGGACTAGATCATTTATCAAAAGGCAGTGTCGAAGGGTCATCGAGGGACTATGATCTTTTATTCTATGGACTTTTCTAGAGCGTCCCTACTTTCGAGGGACATGACTATTTCATCGAAAGGAAACATGAGAGGTTCCCTAAAGGTGCAGGTGTGCAAATGTGTTATTTCCAGTTATTTATCTTGAGATTTAGGGTTCTCTATCGTTTGTTTTTATCTTTCCATACAAACCCTAATTACTAAGAAGTAATAGTAAATATAGTAGCAACTGATAAAAGCAGAAAAGTAAACCCTAAATTATTACAACGTTTTGGAGCAGTTACATAATAGAGGTGCAGAAAAGAAAATCCTAAGCTATTACATCCCGGAAACAATTGCATGATAAAAAAAGAAAGCGAAAAATAAGATTTAGGCTATTAGATTTGCAAACCTATACCGTCGATCTAAAAAATGAAAATAGAACAAAAAATATTTTTTGTAATTTTTTAAATGAAAAGAGAGATTTATGATAATTAATTAAATAAGCCTAAAAACCTAGTTAATTTTAGTTAATAAAAAAAAGATTAATTAAAAACCTAAAACCTAATTAATTAGGGTTTAAAAAAAGGGTTTTCTTTTTAATGGTTAAGTGAAAAATAAATTAAGGTTAACCAAAAGAATTAGGGTTAAAAAATAGGGTTAGGAAAGAAATTAAGGAAAAAACAAGTTAGAAGCAAAAACAGAGCAAAATGTCAGGGATGGGTGTTGAACCCATGCCCTTAGCCTCCTGTAATAAAAGGTTTACCACTGCGTCAACCATGATTTGGTGTTAGTAAGACGCACGCTGCACGAAATATAAGAAAATTGTGAAAATTAAAATATATAAAAACATGAAAAAAAACACAAAAGGAAGGGATCAAACCCACGCCCTGATATACCAAAGCCTTAACATGAGTGCTTGCCACTGGGGTGGCTGTTTCATCTGGTCATTCAGTGAAAGAAATTAATTATAAAACATACATTATTTCCTGGACCGGAGAGGCGCCGGAGCCCTAGCACCAGTCTTCTTCTCTTGTGAGCTCGTTATCCATTCCTGCAAAATAACAAACTTTGGTGATTCAGTGGTACCCTACCCACCTAATTTGGGCCTTGCAATTTCAATGGAACCCTTAATTTTGGCTAATTCCTATTGTATTTTGAGATACGGTGAAGATAAAGTCAAACGGTGCAAACATGGCCAAACGTGATTTAGCCATTATGGGGGGACATGCGATATGTTTATCCTGCATATTGATACCTCAAGAGAACATTAGTAACGTTAGTATGTAGTAAAACACAAAGGAAACAAAAATATGAATTTTATGAAAGAATGAAAATTGGTGATGCATGTTCATGCATTTCAGGCCCTTTGGATCCTCAAGATTGATCCATTCTTACCCTATACTACTTCAGAGATCGATTGGAAGGGTTGGTATGCTTTGAAAGTGGCTGCAAATAGGTTTGGTAATTTGCCCTAGTTTTGTGAAAAATTGGAATTTTGGAATAATGACCTTCTTGCAAGGGTTTGTGTGATATCTTGTCTGAAATATATGGAATATATAGAGATGAATTAGGTCAAAAGGATTGGGCTTGGACCTTTGTATGAATATCCTTGGTCTTGTTTAATTTATTTTGAATTTAAATAAATAAAATCAAGAATAAATGGAATAAAAGTCCAAGGGGTGTATGAATAAGTTCAGAGGTTCACTATGAGTTGAAAAACACGTTTGAACCTTGAAACATAAGCCCACTAGCCCAAAAATTCAAGTTTGATCAATTTGGGTTTCATGCATTTTCTCAAAATTTCCCAACTTGCACCAATCATAACTATCTCAAATTTTATCATTTTAAGGTGATCTTAGACTTTTTGGAAATCTTAAGATGTCCTATACAATATGTATGTTGATCATTTTCCATTTGAAGACTTTATCTTGATGTAAGTTGCCTTGACAAAAAGTATCTTTTTGTTGACTTTTGAAATGGCCTATAACATTTTTGCCCATATCTCTCAAATGAAGCACTTTTTAGACTTGAGCTTAGAAAGATAAAGTTGTAGATAATTGAATTTCCTTCAAGATGAGCTTTGGTTGAGGAGAATCTAATGAAGCATCTGAAATTTATGCTCGGTCAAAGTTTAGTTGACTTCTCCTTAAGAAAACTCTAATTTAGTAACTTTTGACTTTTGATGAATCTTGAGTTTTTTTTGATGAGTCGTGATCAACTCTTTACAAAATAATGAATATGACCTAAAAATGTTGATGTTGACCAAAAATATTGATGTTTGACTGTATGTTGACCACAATTGACTTTTTGTCCAATACAGCTGATTTTCAGTCATATGAACAATTGACTGAGCAAACTTGTGATGTAAGGATTGAAATTTGGTATGAGAATTATTAGAGACATATAAGAAACCATGAAATCCACTTTAGGCATTAGAAGCTCAATCTTCCTTGACAAAAGTGAAACCCTAGTTGTAGGTCAATTGCTTAGGAGGAGAATTTGTCTGATCAATTCTTTAGTAACCTTGAGCAAATTAAAACTCTAGGAGCATGAGGAGGTATCTTGAATCAATTGTCTTCAAAAATGAGAGGTAAAATTTTATGTTACAACAGTGTGTATGCATAGATTGAAAGGTTGAAGAAGAAGATACAAAATGTAGGCTAATTTTATGATATCATCAAGTTGGAATGATGGATGAAAGATATATTTATAGTTGGATTCTTTTTAGGTAAAAGAGGGTAGTTTCAAAATGAAAAAGAAATGAAAAAAATGACCCATAAAATAGTATGTGTCGACCTGAAAAATTTATGTGTCGACCTGAAAAAGTTATGTGTCGACACATGCAAAACAATAGCTACATGCTTTAAAAATACAATACATGTGTCGACCTAAAAATTGTATGTGTCGACACATGTGCCTGTGTTTTAAAGCATAAATGCTGAAAGCTTTAATATTACAGTACATTTATTGACCTGAAAAAGTTAAGTGTCGATGCATACTAAATCTTTTAAGAAAATGCAGAATTTATGTGTCAACACATAGAAATTTCAAGTCGACACATAAGTGATGATTTTGTGCAAAAAATAATTTTTCATGATTGAGACCAATTTTAAAGTTGTTTTAAATGATTCCTAAGACCTCTAATGCAAAGGAGTGCCACAAGACATAAAGATACCGTCCACCATATTAAAATGTTGACTTTCTGAATTTTGACATCATACAAAACATCTAATAGTAAAGTTGCACTCACACACCATCAAACGAATGGGCAAACAAAAGCTATAAATCAGGTGTTGTTAAGATGGTTGAAGAGAAGGCCGTAAACCCCAAAGGTAAACTCAGAGGATGAATTCCCCCACATTCTTTGGGAAAATCAAACAACCCACCATTCAAAAAATGATGAAACCCCTTTTTAATTTACAAATGGGATTAAAGTTGTGATTCTAGTGAAAATTGAAGAACTAAGTTCCATAACAACACATCCCTTATCCTAGGAAGACAATGCCAAAGCAATCAAGGAAAAATCAACTTCCTCGAGAGAGAGAGAGAATGAGAGTTTATTGCATGCGTTAGTGCTTTCATCAACTAAGCTATTGTGGAATGATACAACAAACGCGTATAACCTTGAGAGTTTCAAGTCAGGAACCTCGTATTAAGACGTGCCTACATGGAGGGGAAGAACGCTAGAGTCGAAAAGCTTGCAACTAATTAGAATGGGCCATACAGAGACTAATCCAGCGCTGGGAAATAGGAATATACCTTAGAGATATTAATGGAAGAACCAATTCTAAAAACTTGGAACGCCACCAAGCTCAAAAGGTTCTTTAGTTAAAACCTTTTTTTTAGTTCTAAGTTGATAGGCATTAAAGGTTGCTTTGCAAATAAGGTTATATTATAAGAAACTTAAGGATAAATATATAAGAACAAATAAATAAATATACTTGTAATAAAAATACAGAAATTAAACTAAGATAAATGTAAGTGTTATTGTATTATTATTATTATTATTATTAAAAAGTTACATACATCATGCATGAAGTCTCAAAGATAGATAATTACTATTGGACAAATGTTTACTTATTTTTGGGTAACCTATGAAAGAAAAATGAACTCCTTAATCTTGAAATTAATTTATATATTTAAAAATTTATCAAAACTGAATAGAGAAAATAAATAATACAATCATAACACAATAATATATCACGGAGATTCCAAAAATAAGAGAAAAACTAATGTGGTTGTCAAATGACAACTATAAAAAAAACACTTTAAGAATTATTACAATTTGTAAACTACTTACATGCATCCAAATAACTCCCAATACACTCATATTATATAGATAATTTTTAACTACATCTTGTAACACTCTAACATAACAGATTAAGGCAAAAGAAAATAAGTCACATATGAACTTAACGTGCTTCTAACTAGTGCATTTTGTAACAAAGAATTAAATCCATATATAAATATATAATATTGATCTCCCTCTTCCTTTACGATACTAGACATTGTGAGAATTTTGTAAAACTGATATTTTCAACCATCACAAACAATTTGGACCTTGATTAAATCTATTGACTACACTTACAATTATAATTCAGAGATTTTTCTTACTCCATCATAAATATTATAGACACTTAAAGTGACATCACTCTAAATTTTTCACAATGTCTTCAACGACAATCATAATTCAAAAGAATAATAATAATTCATAATTATGAGTATAGTTACCTTGAATCTAAATCAATTTAAGAATTTTACATTTTCATTGTTGTACTCCAAAATTTCCCCTCCCATATTTCTAAAAAAAAAACATTTCAAGAAAGATCCTCAAGTTGCTCAAAGAAGCCCAAGGGTTTACCAGACAAGCTCTCTCCTAAGGCAGTCTACCTCAAATTAGGATTTCATGTTGCATCAAGATACTTGAGTTCAAGAGATCCAAAATTCTCACTCTTGTCCTAATATGTTCTCAAGATCATCCATGACAAGTTTCAAGCCTTGCAGAGGAATTTGCTCAATCAATTGCTCAAAGGCCTGAAAATCGATTGTGCTAGGGAAAAAGTCAACTGTGGCCCACATACAGTCAAACTTCAATATTTTGGGTCAACATCCTCATTTTGAAGTATATTTCATCATTTGATCAAGGGTTGATCATGATTCATCAAGGATTGTTCATAATTCATCAAGAACCCAAAGTTGCTAAATTAGGGTTTTGCAAGAAAAGTCAACTCAACTTTGACCAAGCATAACTTTCTCATACTTTATGAGAAATGACCCATCCAAATCTCATTTTGAAAAGTATGCAATGCTATACAATCCATCTTCATCTCCCAAGTTCAAAATATGAACTCACAAGAAGTTATGTATTTGGACATTATAGGTCACTTTGAAAAGTCAACAAAAACACCTTTTTTTGTCAAAGCTTCATACATGAACATGGAATACCAAATTGATATGCGACCAAAAGGGTTGCTTAGAGGACATTTCAAGATTTCTAAAAAGTCCAAGAACACCATCAAAGAGTCAAAATTGAGGAAGTTATGCATTGATGAAGTTGGCCTTTTTTGCAAAATTGTCAAAAGTCAACTATGCCTCAAATTGCAATTTTTGCTAAATGGGCCTAACTTTTTGCACTTGTAGCATGGTCCACGAGACCTAGCCCTTTCCACTTGTCTTTATATTATTTTTATTATTTATTTTGATTTTTATTTGAATTAAATCAATTTTAATCAAAACAAATCATGAAAAAATCTACAGCATTGAAAACTCAAGATTTTGTACATGTTTCAGGTCTTATATCCAGTTGGCAAGTAATTGAAATCGTGCAAAGCCTTGGTGTACACAAAAAGATTTAATTTGGCCTAATTTTGGAAAGATATTCAAAGGAATCAAATCAAAATCAAAATCCATGATTGATAAAGATTGAGCACACTTTTTCAACCCTAATCCAATCCTTGATATATATTGAGCATTTGCAGACCTAAAACAAGACTGGAGAGAGGCGCAAGAACAAGAACCAAACTGGAAAAAAATCACAAAAAGTGCAGACACGATTTCACACTTCCAGGCATCCTCAAGACCTGCTAGCCATCCCAATCGCTTCCTGGGATCAGAAGCAAACGAAACCAATCAAGAACAAGGAGTTTCCAGCCCCAAAACGCACTGTAAGTCATCCATGACCTTGGTTTATTCTTGAATTCGAATTGCATCATCCTGACACTTATAGCATGAAATAATTGTACATTCTTGCTCCTTGAAACATTTCCAAACTATCTGTAATATTCAATTTCGTTTTGGTGGACTGTATCAAGATTTGCCATTGTTAGGGTTCTTGGTTTCGTTTTAGGGTTTTTATGTGTAAGAAAAATTAGCCCCCATGAAGGGTATCATGATGTTCAGGATGCCAAGACTATTCGATTCATGGCATTAGAAATCATTTATCATGCACATGAAGGATTTTGAGATGAACCAAGGTTGTAGCTACGGACATACGTCCGTAGGTAAAGGTCCCTGCATCTTTTAGCCACGGAGTAAGGAAGAAGAAGATATTGTGGCAAGCAACCATTCGCCTTTTAAAAAAGCACGCGCTGAGTTAAGATATTATACCTTTTTAATATTTAATTATTGTTTTGTATTATATGTACAATAAAAACAGCTAGCTCAGTTGGTTGCCAAGTGTTGGAAAGTGCTTCAGGGCCTAGGTTCGAATCCCAGGTCCCCCAATTCTTTCATAATATTTTTCTTTCAGTGATCCAGCGTGCACACAAGGCCAAGGACCACCATAGTCCATCATCATCCCATCATCCAAGTGTCAAGAGGCCAGATCTAAAAGCCATCAATGGAGGAGCATCATAGGCCATGGTCAATGCAATGCATGGAATCCAGCAGGTCAACGTGGGAAATTTTCTTTTGGGCCCAGGATCTGCTGTTTACACCCTCCAAATCACCAAAGAAGGCCCAATCTCTTTATCTTTTTTTCTTTTTATATTTTCTTAATTAGATTACTTATTTATTTTACTAACAAATAATAATTCTTTTCATCAAAAAATCAAAAAAATATTTTTCATCCAATTAGATTTAGATTTATTTTTTATCAATAAATTAATTAATTAAATTAAGTTATTTAAATTCTAGGGTAACTTAAATTATTTTGTAAATAATTAAAATTAATTAGAACAATTAGGGTTTTAATTTAATTCTATTTTATTTTTCTTAAAATAACAAAACATAAAAATAGGTTAAATGTAATTATTTTCCTTAATTAATTTAATTAGCTAATTTATTTTTTATTTAATTTATAAAACCTAATTCTTCTCTTAAAAATAATTAAAAACAACAAAAACATTTTTTCTTTCAATTAGGTTAGAAAGGGTCAAAACCCTAATTTCTAATCGTTCTTAATTTCCTCGCGCGCGCTTTATCATTTATTTTTACCCTATTAATGTAATTACTCACAAGTTGTAATAGATTAATTAGGACCTTTTACTTTTATTTATCGTTTTTTTAAGGGTTTGTTTTTGGCTATGTAAATACCCGAAGCCTTGTAATAGCGTAGCTTATTTTCCGCACTTTAAATTCCGCAAAATATTAATTGTTAGATGTATGAATAGGGATGCATGACAAGAATGTATGATTAACTTTAAAATAGTTAGCAAACCCTAAAATGTGCAAAGATAATGAACTTGAAATTGAATCACTCGCACATGCGCACTCCTAGGGTATACTCTCACTTTGATTGCCTTCGGTAAACGGTCATTAAGTATAGGATATTTTAGTGGTCGCTCTCTTGTCTAAACAAAGATCAAAGTCCCATTCAGAAAAGTTGCCTCGGAATGGTTGCCTCGGATATTGTTGCCTCGAATAATTGATCTAAGACATTAGGGTTGCTACTAAGATGTCCTAACATTGCTTTAGTGACCGTACGTCCCTTTCGAATTGACCCTCAAAACTCCAATGACGGTGCTACCTACTCGCTAATAGTGGGATATCACTGTCTAAAGGAAACAAACATAGAACAATTCTCTTTTTCGAGTAGGTAGAATCTTAAGTACTTGCTCAATCCAAATAAAACTTTTTCACATCTACACTCTTTTCAAACCAAGTTTTCAAAAACACTTCGTAACACTCTTGAAGACAGAAGCAAGGGTTAAATCGAAGTCAAAAACTTTTTCAAATCAAACACACACAAGCAATTTTTTTAAAATGATGAGCAAGTACCTAAGAGCCCGTAGATAACTACGGATATAAAGGGTGCTAATACCTCCCCTTTCTATAATCTACCCCCCGTACTCAAAATCTCGAAAAAAGGAATTTTTCTATGCTTTTTTCCTTTCCTAGTTGGATAAAATAAAAGTCGGTGGCGACTCTTGCTTACCGCGACATTTTGCAAACACAAAGGCAAAACGCAAACCAGTAATTCCTAAAAATTGTCCCGGTTCTGGCCACCGTATCACAGAACTGGCGACTCTGCTGGGAAAAAATAAATGGGGTATACCTTAGGAATAGTTCATCATATTACTTCTATTGTTTGATTTGATTCCTTTATCTTTGTGGGCTTTGTATCGGAGTTACTATAGATCCTAACCTGGATCTGGGGAACACCTTTTAGGTAAGTAGCAATAGACTGTGATGGAACTGTACGACGTAGACCGATACGGTTGAAGTAGTAGCTACGTTGATGTGGCACATTAGTTGGTACCGATATCCCTTATGGAGGAACAAGGAGAATACGGGGCTTCTATATGGGTCGTTAAGCATCAACTGACCTTAGAACCTATAATTGACCAACTTGGCCATAGGAAGTAGTGAGATAGCCGACCTCGGCATAGAGCTGGGAACTGGTTGATACTCGATACTACACTCATTGAGACCATACTCTCGAGATAGTTCCGGCCGCAAGAAAAGATTGCGTGAGCTGAAACCATGACCGATGGAGGATGGTTAATGATATTGAGAACCTCTAGAACCCGGTTACTATTATTAGGACAGGTTGAACCAACTGAACTTCAAGAGGGTAGTATCTAGACTCCATGTAATCCTGAAACTTAAGGGTTATTATGTGACTTGTTTGCCTTTACCATGTTTGTTACTTGCTATACCTATGTTTTATCATGACATCGTGCATCATAACATGGCATACATATTTCATTAGACTAACCATTTCAAAGACCGAGGGGATTTATCTTTGTTCTGTTTTGCAGATCATGACTTCTATGTGCAGATATAGCATTCGAGTTAACTTTGTGCAAATCCCTGCTCAGCTCAGAGAGTTAGTCTCAAAAGTTCCTGATACTTCTTCATTTGTTACAAGACATGGTTATCTCCTTGGCTTGGTCACTTCAAAATTGGATGAGCAGATGATGAGCGTCCTTTTCTAGTTCTTTGATCCATTGCATCATTATTTCACCTTCCTGGATTATCAGCTAGTCCCCACTTTGGAGGAGTTTTCTGATTTATTCGACATATATATCCTCGAGCAGACACCCTTCACATGTTTGGAGGAGGTTCCTAGACTTGAGGACATTTCTTCAGCTTTACACTTGACAAAGATTGATGTAGTGTCTAACTGGGAGACACAGAGTGGGGTTAAAGGTTTCTTGGCTAAGTTTCTGATCGATCAAGCTCAACAATTATGGGATAACTTATATTTTCAAGACTTTGAAGACATCTTGGCTCTCCTCATCTACGACTTGCTTCTTTTCCCGAATCTAGATTCCTTCATAGATGTGAATGCAGTTAAGATCTTCTTGTCTCGTAATCCAGTGCCTACTCTTCTGGGTGATATTCTACATGCTCTCTATACTCGTACCGTGCGAAGAAGGGGAACCCTCATGTGTTGCACACTGCTGTTGGCGAGGTGGTTTATTTCGCACCTCCCCAAGTCTGAATTGAAGAATGAGGAAGGTGTAGGTTGGTGTTGTACCCAAAAATTTTCCCTCCCATTTATCAAGATTTTTCTCACAGGACTTCTTGGACTCAAGACAGGATTAAGGTTTGGTCAGCTCAAGACATCTCATCTTGCACTGATCACCCAAAATTAGGGTTTGAGTTTGCACAAGGATTTTTGGACAAAAAATGCTTCATGTGACTTTCATACATCATATTGGACCCCTAAGATTGCTCATGCTATGTTTCAAGCCTTGAACCACATTTTTGACCATGGCCAATTGACAGTCAAACTTCATAATTTTTTATCCATGTCAACATTTTAGGCTCTTATGTACCATTTGATCAAGTTTGGATCAGAACTCCTCAAGAAATTTGATCAAATCATCAAAAGGGAAAAATGGTCAAAATTAGGGTTTTGACTAAGAAAGGGAAATTTCTGATTTTTAACCTAGCCAATGACCAATTGGGTTCAAACATGATTTCAATGGTTCAATGGAATCATCTTGACCTAGTTACATGGTCCAAGAGATCTCAAGTTCATTGGATTGACAGATGAACTTTGCAGTCAACTGATCAAAAGTCAACTGTACACTAAAAAGTCAAACTTTGACTTTTTGGTCAAAATCAAGTGCCAAGGGTCATAATTCATGAAGATATGTTAAAATATGAAACTTGTTCACCAAGAAACTCAAAATTACAAATTAGGGTTTTGAATTTGAAAATTTTCATAACAGAATTTTTCTAAGTATGGAAATTTTCTTATTTTTTCCCAACTTTCCACCACTTTTTCACCATGATGCAATTTGATTCAAAGAAAACTTCCAACATTAAAGTTGTAGTCCTCCATGAAATCTATAACCTTTCTTCACAAACGTTTCCCAAAAGATGCTTGGATATCAAGTTATGAATTTGTGAACATAGGTCCATGAACTAAATAACTTGGTGAAATTTTGCCCTAATTTAGGCAAGTTTTGGACCCAACTTCATGGACATTTTTCACCTAGTTCCAAGAGGTATCTCAAAATGCATTTTAAATATGGATTAAAGAGCACATGACAAGATTTCAAAAATTTCCAAGAACTCTCCAAGATCATTTGTGGTTAGGGAGAATCGAAGAAGAGAAATTGACATTTTATCACTTTTGTTCATGCCATTTTCACAAGGTATCAAGTTGCAAATCAGATCCATGATGCTTGTACCTTGCATTACAGGTCCTAAACTCATTATAAACTCCATAATTAAATGCAAACTCTTAGGTTAAAGGCTTTATTTTCACTTTTGAAGCATTGTACAAGTTGTAATTCCATTTTAGGCATAAAGCTCACATTGCCATTTTCATAAAGTACAACTTTTGCAACTTTGTCCATCTTGAGCCTTGGACCTGTCCCTTTGATGCAAACAATTTCCACAGGCCACAAGCAATGTATACCAACTCTCTGCAGCTCACAAGCCAGCCAGTACAAGCATATTTGCATTGGTCACTTCACTTTTATTCAAATGCAATAAAAGTTACAAAATAGGTCAGAACTTGTACAGCTGATAAGGAGTGGACTTTGTATCATTCTATACAAATATACAAACTCATTGCAATGCTGAATATGAATGCTTAACATCTGAAACACTCTCAAACTCATAAACATCATTTTTCTGCCCAAACATCCAGTTTTTGCAAAACCATAGCAAACTCATTTTTTGCTCGTGCATTTTGTGGCTTGACACTTGAAACATATTATCCACATAATATCAAAGTTATCCAAGCCTTTACATTGTTGCTGGAACCCCTGTTTCATCCATTGCCATTTTCACTTTGGAAGCTTGCAACATGACTTGTACAGAGACTTCTGGTCATCCACAAAGCAAGCTAGGCGTTGGAATAGCTTGAAGGAAGTTCAAGGAAACTCACATGATCCTCAGGCCTTACTCAAAGTCACCACATTCTCATATCCAAATCCAGTTGAAAGACGTATTTTTCAAAAACTCTATCTCTCTATTTAGGCATCCTCAAGCCACGACCTGTGAAGGAAAGATGTAGTCCATAACATGGTGAAGCTGTACATAAACATACTTTTCATTTATATTAACTGTGCCATGAGAATTTGAAGCTTGAAGTTCCTGGATTTTTTAGGTCATGAATTAGGGCTGATAAAATTCTCCTTGATCTTTTAGAGTTAGATTACAAATTTTATATGGTTGGAATCGTGAGATAAAATGCCACATGTTTCATGTTATAACATTTTGTTTTTGTGCAAGCATATGAAAGATACAAATTTGAAGAAAAACGCGCGCGCAGGGAGGAAGCTGGAGGACAGGGATGATGTTCTGGGCCTTTGGCGCCTTGGGCCTATTGCTTTTGTTATTCACACCCCCCTGACCAGTATTTGCACCCCCTGACTTTATTTGTTATATTTTTCATATTTTCTCATATATTTTTTTATATTTATTGCTTTTATTTATTTTTCTGAATCATAAAAATCATGAAAAATAATTTCTTTATTTTTGGCATTTTTATTTTATTTTTTTTAATTTTTTTTTGCATAAAAAATAGTTTATTAGGATAATATACTTTATTTTCTTAAATAAATTGTAAATATATTTAAAAATACTATACATTTTTATTATGTTATTTATATACATAAAATAATTATTTTCATACATATTTTAATTTTTAATATTTGTACATAATATTATTTATTATTTTCTTGTATAAAAAATGGACAAAATAATAATATAGAACATATATTTTATTTTAATTGAAAATTAGGGTTTCACCCTTTGAAAAATAATAATATTTTTTCTCTTATTTTTAGGGCTTAAATAAATCATTTTTTTCATACATTAAACAAACACAAAACATTTTTTGCATAAATACATTTGCATTGCATTTTTAATATTTGTATATTTATTTAATACGCACAATATTCAATTGGGTTGTAATAGTATTTTTAGGGTTTATTTTGTGCAATATCCCCATTCAAAAACTTGTATCCCCCCTCCCATGATAATTGTTGTAATAGCTTAGTTTACATTTACGCAATTTATCGCATTTATACCATGTTTAGTAAACTAGGGTTTGCATGACAAGACCAAAAACAAAACAAATAGAAAAGACCTAATACAAGACAAATCAAATGCATGAAAAATGACACACATTGCACATATGCACCCTTAGGGTTTCTCCCACTTGGTTGCCTAAATAAAATGGCCTTGTTACGCACGCGAAGTATCTTGGCAAAAAAAAACAAATAAGATCACAGTCCCTCGACGACGCTATCAAAAGGTTGCCTAAACAAAGATGATCTTGGTCCCTCAAAATTGCTAAGATACTTGGCAACATTGCTATCATGGTCATACGATGACCCACGCCCGTCCCATTTACATCCAAAGATAGGGTTGTTTATCAAATCAATGGTAAATCAACAATGTCAAAGGAATAAAAATGCACAAGAAAGACATTTGAGTAGGTAGATAGCTTCTAGTTACTTGATCAATTTCAAAACAATCCTTGCTATTTTCAAAAACAAACACACACACATTTCAAAACATTGAAACATTTTTCAAAAGAACAAACATCTTTGTATACATTCTTACGAACGAGAATCATTACAAAGATTGCCTAAACAATGGCCTCTTTTCAAAATACTTTCAAAACCACACTAAGCACCATTTCAAACAATTTAAAAACAAAAGCAAGTGATCTAAACAAGTAACTAAGAGACCATGAAAAACCATGGATGAAAAGGGTGCTAGCACCTTCCCTTTTCATAATCTACCCCCTGAACTCAAGAAAACATCTCAAAGGTCTTTCTTGTGCTTTTTTACCTTTCCTTTTGGATAAAATAAAAGTCGGTGGAGACTCTTGCTAACCGCAACATTTGCTAACACAAACTCAAAACCTCAAGTCATTTCTCCCACCGCATCACAGAACTGGCGACTCTGCTGGGGATAATTCTAAAAGTGAGGTTACCTTAGGGTTTATATCACCTTTATTTGCTTGCAATTGTTTGACTTGTTTACTTTACATCTTGGTTCTATTGTTTGGGTTTGAATCCTCTACCCGGATTTGGGAAACATTATAGGTAAATAGCAATACGTTGTGGAAATTGTGTGGGGTATACCGACACGGTCTAAGCAATAGCTATGTTAGTGTGACATTTCTGTGGGTACCGGTAGCCTTTGAGTCAATCAAAGAGAATACGGGGCCGCTGAGTGATGTCATGAAGAACTAACGAACTTCTAGAACCTTTACTTGACCAACTTGGCCTTTTAGGATGTAGTGAGATAACCGGCTTTGGTGCAATCCGAAGTTGGTAGATACTCGATACTACACTCATTAAGGGTTGGTTTCTTGGAATATTTCGGTCGCCAGTAAAGAGGCTTAAACTGAAACAATCCAGTGATATTGAGCTCCTTAGAACCCGGTTACTTTTACTAGGACAGGTTGAGCCAACTAAACTTCAAGAGGGTACTTACCTATGAAACCCCATGCAAGCCTAAACTAGGAACTTGTGTGATTTTCTTGTACATATATACTTGTGCATAACATCATGGACATCATGAACATCATATGCATTCACTAACCATTTCAAGGATTTTGGAGATTCATCTTTGTTCTTGTTTTGTAGGTTATGGATTCACTTTGCAGGAAAACTATCCAAATCAACCTTGTAAGAATTCCTACATAACTCAAGGAGCTAGCTTCAATGATTCCTGAGAATTCTCCATTCACCGAGAGACATGGTCGTCTACTCAACTTGGTCACTTCCAACACAGAGGAGGATATGGTGAAGGTTCTCTTCCAGTTCTTTGACCCTTTGCATCACTGCTTCACATTTCCTGACTACCAGCTTGTGCCTACTTTGGAAGAATTTTCTCAACTCTTGAGGATTCCTATTCTCAATCAACTACCCTTCAACGGTACGGAAATAGATCCAAAGCCAGAAGAGATTGCTCAAGCCCTACACTTACACTCATCTGATGTCACAACACATTGGGAAACTAGAAGTGGTGTCAAAGGCTTCTTGTCAAATTTTCTGTTTGAGAAGGCCCAAAGCTGTTGGAATTCTCTAGACTTGCGAGCTTTTGAGGAGATTGTAGCTCTTCTCATCTATGGGATGGTCTTGTTCCCTAATCCTGACCAACTCATAGATGTAAGCGCTGTCAAAATCTTCATGACTCGCAACCCGGTGCCTATATTGCTTGGGGATATCCTCCACTCTTTTCACACTCGTACAATGAGGAAAAGAGGTGTTCTTATGTGTTGTACTGCTCTCCTGGAAATATGGTTTATTTCTCATCTTCCTCAATCAGTATTGAAGAATGAGCAAGGTTTGAGGTGGTCACAAAGGTTAATGACACTTAACCATTCAGATATTCATTGGTGTTCTCGATCCAAAGAGAATGTTATCATCATTGACCGTTGTGGGGAATTCCCTAATGTCTCTCTACTTGGAATTAGGGGAGGCATCACCTACAACCCTTGCTTATCTCTAAGACAATTTGGGTATGCCCGAAGGGATGGCCCACATGATATGCTAATTCAAGGATTGGTTTTCGACTACGACAACGACGACCAAGGACTCCGACAAAGGTTCATCCGAGCTTGGAGGATGCCCAACAAGGTAGATAGTAAGACCTTGGGACACAAGAATTCCATCCCTCTTGAGCCTTACCTCAAGTGGGTATGAACCCACGCCCAAAGTCTTATGATGCCTTACCCCTCCATTCTCCCAGTGATTATAGAGCCTGTTAAGGAAGGAGAGGTTCCATACACCATCCTACATCCTGACATGTCAACATCACTTGAAGATCTACAAAGGAGTTGGATACAGCTCAAGGGAGAGCGTGATACTTTCGAAGCCCAATTCTACGCAAGCGAGAAGAAGGTTTTGGAACTCACTCGGCTACTTCACGAAGAGCAGACTCTCAACACCTAAATTGCACCAAAGAGGATGCACAACGTCTTTTTACCTTAGAATTTTGTATTATTTTGCCCAAGGGGCATTGATGTACTCACAATTTTATCTTATTAATATGACGTGTGTTTCTTTTTGTTTAAAACAAATTTGAATTTCTGAATCCTTGAAAGCATTGCATGAATACATATCATTCATCATAAGCATAAACAAGTCTTCACACCAAGTTTCCTCATCTCTCTGCTGTTTATTTCAGCAAGATGGATCTTGAACAAATGGTCAAAGACTTACAAGCTCAGAATTCACAATTTCAACAGTTGCTCATGACCTTAGCCAAGGGGCAGGAGGAGCTGAAGACTTTGCTAGAAAAAGAGAAAGAGAAAAAGAAAAAGAAGCCAAATGGTATGGTTATCATGGGCAGAAGATTTCAGGGACAAGCCAGACGGACCTTAGAATTTCCAACAACCTCTGAAGAAGGAAAAGGAAAAGGAACTGCAGTACCATCAGATTCTGAAGAAGAAGAAGAGGAAGAAGAGGACTACTCTGAACAATAATACCCTCCGCTGATGACAAGTACAAAGACTTGGAAGAGCGACTCAGCGCTATGGAAATCCAGAGAGTACCCGAGCTAGATTTTGAAGAGTTGGGGTTGGTGTCAGGAATTGTAATCCCTCCAAAGTTTAAAGTTCCACTGTTTTCCAAGTATGATGGGGTGTCTTGCCCTAAAATGCACCTCAGATCCTATGTCAGGAAGATTCAACTACACTCTGCTGACAAAGACTTGTGGGTCCACTTTTTCCAGGACAGTTTATCAGGAACGCAACTTGATTGGTTCTACCAGTTGGAGAGGGCTGAAGTTCACAATTGGGAAGACTTGGCCGCCGCCTTCTATAAACAGTATCAATACATTGCCTACTTGGCGCCAACCTGTACTCATCTACAGAGTATGGCCATGGCTACCAATGATGTCTTTAAAGATTACGCCCAAAAGTGGAGAGACCTAGCCGGAAGGGTGCAACCTCCTCTATCTGAGAGAGAGTTAGTGGACATGTTCTTGGGAACTCTTTCAGGTCCTTTCTTCAATCATCTGATTGGGAGTTCTTCTGCAGGATTTACTGAATTGATCTTAACCGGAAAAAGAGTGGAGGCTGGTATAAGAAATGGGAAGATTCAAAAGGATGCGTCTGCCTCCGCAACTGTGAAAAAACCCTTCACTGGTAGGAAGGAAGTATCTGCCTTTTATTCACAAAGGAATCAGGGAAGAACTGAAAGACGACCAACAGTGGGGGCCGTTATGATTCAAAATCCTGCATCAGACCAGCCAAGAAATGACCAGGCAAGAAATAATCAGCAAAGGGTAGAAAGGCCAGTTACGCATTTTACCAAGATTAACATGACTCCAGCATAAGTTCTACCACATCTCCTGAAGTTGAATCTGGCCACTTTGAAAGAGGCCCCAAAAAATCCCAATACTACTTCTCCATATTACCATCCCAATGGCAGATGCGTGTACCATTCTAAAAGTCCAGGGCACGACACCAACAACTGTTGGGCTCTGAAGAACAAGATTCAAGATCTGATAGACGCGAAGGAAGTTGAATTTGAAGCGCCTGAGAAACCAAATGTTATTTCTGCCCCAATGCTGAGGCATGGTCACAATGCTAACGCTATTAAAGAAGATCTGTTTGTTGATACCGTGGATGAACTGTTAACTCCGCTCCTGATTATCAAGTTGAATTTGTTGAAAGCTGGTATTTTCCCAGGTTGTGACCAGGACTGTCATGCTTGCCTATCCTCCCCATTTGACTTCCCTCTGTTGAAGAAAGGTATCTAACGACTGATGGATAACCAAGAAATCTTGTTTGAGAATGCTCCTGTTTCACCCGTTCCAGTGAAAGAAGTTTCTATAATAACCATCTACGTCAATCCTTCCAGGGTCCCTAAAAGACTCGTTAGGATTACACCTGCTCCAAAGACTGCTCCACTTAATATTACAATGCCCGGGCCGACCCCATACAATTCAGATAAATCAGTACCATGGAACTATGGTGGAGAAATATACTACCATTGTATTAAACAGATTGAACTGACTCCTGAAGAAGAAAGCTCCGAAGAGGACAGTTCCGACATTAGTAATATTGTTGGAACTAGCAAGATCACCTGCAGTGGTAGGATCTTCTCTCCAAAGATTGCTCCTCCAACAGCAATCTTTGGACTCGTGGTCGTTCCGAAGATTACATCTGCACTAGTGATTGTACCTGCAAGTGTACCCACCGACAAAAACAATACAATTCCCATCCCTACTTCCACTGCTGAGAATAAAGGAAAGAATGTTCAAGAGGAGCCTGTCCCGACGAAGGCTCAATCACTAGCTATTCCTGAAACATCCAAGAAGTAGATGGAAGAAATCCTGAGGATCATTAAGAAGAGTGATTATGATGTGGTTGAACAATTGGGGAAGACCCCTTTCGAGATCTCTATGCTAGCCCTGCTGCTGTGCTATGAGGCACATGCCAAAGTTTTGGTAAAATTTCTGAAGACAGCTCACGTGCCGCAGGAGACGTTGGCTGACCAGTTCCAGGACTGTGTGGCCAGTTTGACAGTAGATAATGGTCTGGGTTTCTTCGATACTGACTTGACACCCCGAGGGAGAAAACACAATGATGCACTACATGTCTCATTGGAGTGCAGGGGAACAACCCTAGCTCATGTCTTGGTTGATACTGGATCATCTCTGAACGTCTTGCCGAAGAAAGCCCTTGATAGGTTGGATTGCGAGGGGCTGACTCTAAAACCCAATAACATAGTGGTTAGAGATTTTGATGGTTCTAAGAGGATGGTCCATGGAGAGGTGGACATCCCAATCAAGGTGGGAACTCAGGTTTTTAACTCGACCTTCTATGTGATGGACATCCGTCCTTCTTATTCCTGTCTGTTGGGACGCCCCTGGATCCACAATGTCGGAGTTGTCACCTCCACCTTGCATCAAATGCTAAAGTACCCCGTCCAAGGGAAGATCATAATTGTCCATGGGGAGGAGGAGTATATGATTAGTCATCTGAATTCCTTCCGTTATATGGAGTTAGATGGCGAGTTCATAGAGACCCCTTTCCAACATTTTAAAGAGGTCTCTCTAGAAGTAGCGGCGACGAAGGCGGTATCTTCAACTCCTAAGATCACAAGACCTCCACCTCGGTTGTCATCTCTCAAGGATGCAAGGGCAGTAGTGGAAGAAAGGGGGGTGCATAATCTGGGGTCAGCTTCCAGACTTTCCTTACAAATCAGACAAGTTCGACTTGGGGTTTACTTCGATTAGTCAGAAGGCTGTTCACTGTGCCCGTGCTGGGGGGCCACCTGTGAAGATTAGCAATCAAAGCGTCAATGCGGTAGAAGATAATGAAGAGGAGGGCAGCCTGGAAGATTGGATATTTCCTACTGTCAGCGGAGGACTGCGCAACTGGGAAGCCAGAGACTTCGTTCTGATAACTTTCATATCTCAGTAATTTATCTTTTACATTTTTGTTGGACTGTAATAATTCACAAACAATTTGTACATTAAAAACCTTGTGTCTTACCCAAGGCATAATGGTCCATTTGTAAGGGTTTTTATTTCATCTACATATGTCATTCAATGAATCATGGACGCTTTTTCATATATAAACCTTTTATGCTTATTGTCTTTCTTTTACATTTTATTGTTTTAAGATGGATATACCCTTACAAACACCCACACTCACAAATGCAGGTACCCTTCCATTCCGGATCCCATGGGTAACGATACTGCTATAGCCTTCAGTGACTCTGAAGATCTGATCTACCAAGCCGAATATGAAGGTGAGGAAGATTATGAGGTGCCAGGGGAATTGGCCAGATTACTACAACAAGAGGAAAGAGCAATTCAGCCTCATGAGGAGTTGTTGGATACAATCAACTTGGGAACTGAGGAAGATAAAAAGGAAATCAGAATAGGTGCCAATCTAGAGCTGAGTGTCAAGGAGCATCTAATTCAGATATTGCATGATTATGTTGAGATCTTCGCCTGGTCATATAAAGACATGCCGAGACTCGATACTGACATTGTAGTTCATCGTCTACCCACAAGAGAAGACTGTTCACCAGTGAAACAAAAGGTCCTCCGCATGAGACCTGACATGTCAGAGAAGATCAAAGCAGAAGTTATGAAACAATTCAATGTTGGGTTTCTGGATGTTACTTCCTATCCTCAATGGGTTGCTAACATTGTTCCCATGCCTAAAAAGGACGGCAAAGTGAGAATGTGCATGGATTATAGAGATTTAAACAGGGCCAGCCCTAAATATGATTTTCCACTTCCACACATCGACATCCTGGTTGACAACACAGCCCAGCACAAAGTATTTTCTTTCATGGACGGATTCTCAGGCTATAACCAGATCAAAATGGCACCTGAGGACATGGAGAAAACTACTTTCGTCATACAGTGGGGTACGTTCTGCTACAAAGTGATGCCATTCGGACTGAAGAATGTCAGGGTAACCTATCAACACGCCATGGTAGCTTTGTTTCATGATATGATACATCATGAGATAGAGGTCTACGTAGATGACATGATAGCCCGATCACAAACAGAAGAAGAACACCTTGATCACTTGCAAAAGCTGTTTGTCAGATTAAAGGAGTACAAGCTAAGACTGAACCCAAACAAGTGTACATTCGGAGTCCGGTCCGGTAAACTCTTAGGTTTCATTGTCAGCAACAAAGGCATCGAGGTTGATCCTGCCAAAGTCAAAGCTATACAAGAAATGCCTGCTCCTCGCACTGAGAAGGAAGTCAGAGGTTTTTTGGGACGCCTAAACTACATTGCTAGGTTCATTTCTCACCTAACGTCTACTTGTGAACCAATCTTCAAGCTGTTGAAGAAAGATCAGGTAGTCAGATGGAACGATGAATGTCAAGTTGCTTTCGATAAAATCAAGGAGTATTTACTTGAACCTCCTGTTCTGATGCCACCCGTCGAGGGAATACCGCTAATCATATATCTGACCGTCTTAGAAAATTCAATGGGGTGCATACTTGGGCAGCATGACGAGTCTGGCCGAAAAGAGCACGCCATTTATTATCTAAGCAAAAAGTTTATCGACTGTGAAACAAGATATTCACTGCTCGAGAAAACTTGTTGCGCTTTGGTATGGGCTGCTCGCCGGCTAAGGCAGTATATGTTGACTCATACCACTTTGCTGATATCTAAGATGGATCCAATAAAGTACATCTTTGAGAAGCCTGCTCTGTCCGGGTGGATAGCCAGATGGCAGATGATCCTAATGGAATACGACATACAATACATTACCCAAAAATATATAAAGGGCAGTGTGCTAGCTGATCATCTGGCTCATCAAGCTGTAGAAGATTACCAGTCCATGAAGTTTGACCTCCCTGACGAAGACATCATGACATTGGACAACTGCGAAGAGATCAGACCATATGACGGACCTGGACAAGGATCCCGATAGACTCTGTACTTTGATGGGGCATCCAATGCACTTGGTAACGGTATCGACGATGTGCTCATATATCTGGAAGGATGCCATACTCCCTTCACTTCTAGACTTTGCTTCAACTGTACGAACAACATGGCAGAGTACGAAGCATGCATCTTTGGTCTCAAGGCTGCCATAGACTTGGGAATCAAATCTTTAGATGTGTTTGGGGACTCAACTTTGGTCATCAGCCAGATCAAAGGAGAGTGGGACACTAAGCATCCAAACCTCATCCCTTACAAAGAACATGTTTTGACATTGTTACCACATTTCGAGCAGATTACCTTCGAGCACTTCCCGCGAGAAGAAAATCAGCTAGCAGATTCTCTAGCTACAATGTCATCCATGTTTAAACTTGATTGGGACAATGAGGCTCCCCAAATCACCATTGAACGGATGGACGAACCGACACACTGTCACGAGATTAATACCGAAGAAGTAGTGGACCAGTCGTTGTTTCACGAAGTCAAAAGGTATCTCTAGGCTCAAGAATATCCCGAAGGAGCTTCAGTCAATGACAAAAAGTCCTTAAGGAGATTCTTAGCTAAGTTCTTCCTAAGTAATGGCATCCTGTACAAGCACAATCATGATTCTATTATGCTCCATTGTATGGACAAAATTGAAGCTGAAAAGATCATGGTTGAATTGCAGGAAGGTACCTTTGGCACACACTCAAGTGGGCATACGATGGAAAAGAAGATTCTACGGGCAGGCTATTATTGGTCTACCATGGAAGCTGACTGCTATCAACACTCCCGGACCTGCCATAAATGTCAAATCTATGCAGACAAGGTGCACGTGCCTCCAGTTCCTCTAAATGTCTTAACAACTCCTTGGCCCTTCGCTATGTGGGGAATCGACATGATTGGGGAGATCAAACCTAAAGCATCCAATGGACACCGCTTCATTCTGGTGGCCATTGACTACTTCACCAAGTGGGTCGAAGCAGCTTCCTTCGCATCCGTTACTAAGAATGTTGTTGCCTGCTTCATCAAGCAAAATCTTATTTGCCGGTACAGTATCCCCGAAAGGATCATCACTGATAATGGTACAAACCTTAACAATACTATGATCACCGCCTTGTGCGAGCAGTTCAGGATTCAACATCACAATTCATCCCCCTATCGGCCAAAGATGAATGGTGCTGTTGAAGCTGCTAACAAAAATATTCAAAAGATCATACAGAAGATGACAGTCACCTATAAGGACTGGCATGAGATGCTATTGTTTTCTCTTCATGGGTACCGTACTACGTCTCGCACATCAACTGGGGCAACACCCTATTGCTTAGTTTATGGCATGGAGGCTGTTTTGCCTATTGAGGTTCAGATTCCCTCCTTGAGAATCATGAAAGATGCAGGTTTGAGTGAAGACGATTGTATCCAAACCCGGCTTGATCAACTCAACTTAATCGATGAAAAGAGACTCACTGTTGTTTGCCATGGTCAAACGTATCAAAAACGGATGATCAAGGCTTTCAACAAGAAAGTCAGACGCAAGTATATCAAGTTGGGGATCTGGTGATCAAGCGCATCATTTTGCCACAAAGTGATCCCAGGGGCAAATGGACTCCTACCTATGAAGGACCATTTGTAATCAAGAACATCTTTTCTGGTGGGGCAATGATCTTAACCACCATGGACGGTGACGACCTGTCGCACCCTGCGAATGCAGACATAGTCAAAAGATACTACGCATAAAAGACCTGCTAGGTTGACACACCTAGGAAAAACAAGGGCATTCCGGCGAACCAAAAAGGTTCGGGCAAAAATTAGGGATAAAATTTAAAAAAATCTGTACACCCGGCAAGTTGAAAACCCGAAAGGGCGACTTGGGCAAAAAAGGGTTTCCCAGTGGACTGAAAACCCGAAAGGGCGGTCCAGGCAAAAGTTAGGGAATTAAAGCGTATGAATATGTCTCGTCGGATCACTTTAAGGACAATCTCTTCACAGGCAAAACTGGAGCTTCTGATCAATCCAATCATCTTCGAACGAAGCAACGAATGGACAAGATATTCGGAGATACGAAGGCTATAGCAGAATGGGAACCCCATGGGATGTTTACACATAGCTATCTTTCTTTGTATAAATTTTTCTTACTTTTATGACACCATCCTCTTACTAGGATGTATGTCTCCTTTGTATAAAACACTTATTCAAAGTAAATACAAAGATATCTCTTTCAAAGTATAGAAAACTATTTGCCTTTTTCTTTACACTTGTGTTTTTATTTGCAAAAACGTCCAATGATTCATTGATGAACATATGCATTTGAACATAATTACTGTTTACAAATAAACAGAATGAAAATGAACAATTACTGACAGGTTGAAAGGATATGAAAACATCTTTAGGCTATTCCATGAGCAATCCCTACAGTACATCATCTAGATCCCCAGCGGAGCTAAAATTTCAAACCCTTAACCCCCATCAGAGTTAAAACTTCAAACTCCCAATCCCCAGCGGAGCAAAAACTTCTAACTATCAATCCCCAGTGAAAACCATTGAGTTTTCTCTAAATTCCCCAGCAAGTTATCTTGAAGCCTGGAAATCAACCAGATAACAGTTAACTTTTGTCTCTCCCCAACCTAGGATAACTCCCCAGTAGAGTGGAAGACAATCCAAACTCCTGAACCTACTCCCCCGCAGTAAGCCTTCTTCCCCACAGAGTTTTCATGGCTCCCCAACAGATGGAAGATTCTCTTTATTAATTCCCCGCAGAAGTCATCAGAGTTCTCTTTACTCCCCAACAGAATGACGATTCTCTTTATTAATTCCCCTCAGAAGTCATCAGAGTTTTCTTTATTCCCCAGCAGCATAAGGATTCCCATTGTGTAATCCCCAGTAGAAGTCATCAAATTCTCTGGACTCCCCAAGCAGATTACTCAAGCAGTATATGGCATTGCTCGCAACAGAATTTTTGTCAATACTCCAACTTCAAGACATGAAGGAACCCTATATCCCCAGGAAAGTCATCAAAGATTTTTAATCCCCAACAGTCGCCAAAGATTTCTTATCCTCAGTAGTCAAGGATTTATTTTCCCCGACAGCAGTCAAGGATTTATTTTCCTCAGCAATATAACAAATCAGCTTACATGCGCATACATTACATCCATATATCCTAAACATTGACAAAACACATATATTGCATTATACATTTCATGCAACATAACCTTGTATTTCCAGCTAACATTTTACCCTTTTCAGGATAAGATTAACAGCTACTGTTAAACAATATGCAATCATGATACAGTACAGATACACTCCAGACACAGAAGTCATTCTGTTACTTATTCAGATTCAGCTTTCAAGATACAATACAGATACACTCCAGACACGGAAGTCATTCTGTTTCTCATTCAGATTTCAAGTTCAGATACGCTCCAAACACGGATGCCATTTTGGCCCTTATTCAGATCTCAGATACAGTTCAGATACGCTTCAGATACGGATGCCATCCTGATACTTATTCATATTTTTACCATCAGATACAGTTTAAATACGCTCCAGACGCAGAAGCTATTCTATTACTCATTCAGACCTTAACTTCAAGATACAGTCCATATACGCTCCAGATACGGTTGCCATTCTATCACTTATCCAGATTTCAACTATCAGATACAGTTCAGATACACTCCAGACACGGAAGTTATTCTGTTACTCATTCAGATTCAGATCTCAGATACAGTCCAGGTACGCTCCAGACGCGGAAGTCATTTTGTTACTCATTCAGATCTCAACTCAAGATACAGTTTAGATACGCTCCAAACACAAGCTATTCTATTACTCATTCAGACCTCAACTTCAAGATACAGTCCAGATACGCTCCAGACACGGTTGCCATTCTGTCACTTATCCAGATTTAAACTATCAGATACAATTCAGATATGCTCCAGATCCGGATGCCATTCTGATACTTACTCAAATTCAGATTTCAGTCTCCAAATACAACTCAGATACGTTCCAAACACGGACACTATTCTAATACTTATTTTTCTGACTTACAACTTACAATTCAACAAACATTCTTGGATGGCATCTACAAGCCCATCTCCAACAAGATTCTATCATCTCTCTAAATGGCATCTTTAAGCCCATTCCCTCAACTACATTTTAACGAGTGCAAATTTATGGGCACTCTAGTGTCCAATCATCTTTTACCTTCGAGTCACGAAAGGAAAAACTCGCCAATCTAAATCTTCAGGTTCAAGAATATTGAACAGGGGCAGCTGTTGTACCCCAAAAGTTTCCCTCTCATTTATCAAGATTTTTCTCACAAGACTTCTTGGACTCAAGACAAGATTATGGTTTGGTCAGCTCAAGACATCTCATCTTGCACTAATCACCCAAAATTAGGGTTTGAGTTTTCACAAGGATTTTTGGACAACCAATGCTTCATGTGACTTTCATACATCATATTGGACCCCTAAGATTTCTCATGCTAAGTTTCAAGCCTTGAACCACATTTTTGACCAGTCAATTGGACAGTTGACCTAAAAATCAACTATATTAGGGAAAAAGTCAACCATGGCCAATTTACAGTCAAACTTCATAATTTTTTATCCATGTCAACATTTTAGGCTCTTATGTACCATTTGATCAAGTTTGGATCACAACTCCTCAAGAAATTTGATCAAATCATCAAAAGGGCAAAATGGTCAAAATTAGGGTTTTGACTGAGAAAGGGAAATTTCTGATTTTTAACCTAGCCAATGACCAATTGGGTTCAAACATAATTTCAAGGGTTCAATGGCATCATCTTGACATAATTACATGGTCCAAAAGATCTCAAGTTCATTGGATTGACAGATGAATTTTGCAGTCAACTGATCAAAAGTCAAATGTACATTGAAAAGTCAAACTTTGACTTTTTGGTCAAAATAAAGTGCCAAGGGTCATAATTCATAAAGATATGTCAAAATATGATATTTTTTCACCAAGAAATTCAAAATTGCAAATTAGGGTTTTGAATTTGAAAATTTTCATAACTTAGAATTTTTCTAAGTATGCAAAATTTTCTTATTTTTTCCCAACTTTCCACCACTTTTTCACCATGATGCAATTTGATTCAAAGAAAACTTACAACATGTAAGTTGTAGTCCTCCATGAAATCTACAACTTTTCTTCACAAACTTTTCCAAAAAGATGCTTGGATCTCAAGTTATGAATTTGTGAACATAGGTCCATGAACTAAATAACTTAGTGAAATTTTGCCCTAATTTAGGCAAGTTTTGGACCCAACTTCATGGACATTTTTCACCTAGTTCCAAGAGGTATATCAAAATTAATTTCAAAGATGGATTATATAGCACATGACAAGCTTTCCAAAATGTCCAAGAATTCTCCAAGATCATTTGTGGTTAGGGATAATCGAAGAAGAGAAATTGGCATTTTATCACTTTTGTTCATGCCATTTTCACAAGGTATCAAGTTGCAAATCAGATCCATGATGCTTGTACCTTGCATTACAGGTCCAAAACTCATTCTACACTCCATAATTAAATGTAAACTTAGAGGTTAAAGGCTTTATTTTCACTTTTGAAGCATTGTACAAGTTGTAATTCCATTTTAGGCATAAAGCTCACATTGCCATTTTCATAAAGTACAACTTTTGCAACTTTGTCCATCTTGAGCCTTGGACTTGTCCCTTTGATGCAAACAATTTCCATAGGCCACAAGAAATGTATACCAAATCTCTGCAGCTCACAAGCCAGCCAGTACAACCCTGTTTGCATTGGTCACTTCACTTTTCTTCAAATGCAAGAAAAGTTGCAAAATAGGTCAGAAATTGTACAGCTGATAAGGAGTGGACTTTGTATCATTCTATACAAATATACAAACTCATTGCACGGCTGAATATGAATGCTTAACATCTGAAACACTATTAAACTCAGAAACATCATTTTTCTGCCCAAACATCCAGTTTCTGCAAAACCATAGCAAACTAATTTTTTGCTCGTGCGTTTTGTGGCTTGACACATGGAACATCTTATCCACATCATATCAAAGCTATCCAAGCCTTTACATTGTTGTTGTAACCCCTGTTTCAGCCATTGCCATTTTCACTTTGGAAGCTTGCAACTTGACTTGTGCAGAGACTTCTGGCCATCCACAAAGCAAGCTAAGCATTGGAATAGCTTGAAGGAAGTTCAAGGAAGCTCACACGATCCTCAGGCCTCACTCAAAGTCACCACATTGTCATATCCAAATCCAGCTGAAGGAGGTATTTTTCAAAAACTCTATCTCTCTATTTAGGCATCCTCAAGCCACGATTTGTGAAGGAAAGATGTAGTCCATAACATGGTGAAGCTGTACATATGCATACTTTTCATTTATATTAACTGTTCCATGAGAATTTGAAGCTTGAAGTTCCTGGATTTTTTAGGTCACGAATTAGGGCTGATAAAATTCTCCTTGATCTTTTAGAGTTAGATTACAAATTTTATATGGTTGGAATCGTGAGATAAAATGCCACAAGGTTCATGTTATAAGATTTTGTTTTTGTGCAAGCATATGAAAGATACAGATTTGAAGAAAAACACGCGCGCAGGGAGGAAGCTGGAGGACAGGGATGATGTTCTGGGCCTTTGGCGCCTTGGGCCTGTTGCTTTTGTTATTCACACCCCCCTGACCATTATTTGCACCCCCTGACTTTATTTGTTATATTTTTCATATTTTCTCATATTTTTTTATATTTATTGCTTTTATTTATTTTTCTGAATCATAAAAATCATGAAAAATAATTTCTTTATTTTTGGCATTTTTATTTTTTTTTATTTTTTATTTTTTGCATAAAAAATAGTTTATTAGGATAATATACTTTATTTTCTTAAATAAATTGTAAATATATTTAAAAATACTATACATTTTTATTATGTTATTTATATACATAAAATATTTATTTTCATACATATTTTAATTTTTAATATTTGTACATAATATTATTTATTATTTTCTTGTATAAAAAATGGACAAAATAATAATATGGAACATATATTTTATTTTAATTGAAAATTAGGGTTTCACCCTTTGGAAAATAATAATATTTTTTCTCTTATTTTTAGGGCTTAAATAAATCATTTTTTTCATACATTAAACAAACACAAAACATTTTTTGCATAAATATATTTGCATTGCATTTTTAATATTTGTATATTTATTTAATGCGCACAATATTCAATTGGGTTGTAATAGTATTTTTAGGGTTTATTTTGTGCAATATCCCCATTCAAAAACTTGTATCCCCCCTCCCATGATAATTGATGTAATAGCTTAGTTTACATTTACGCAATTTATCGCATTTATACCATGTTTAGTAAACTAGTGTTTACATGACAAGACCAAAAACAAAACAAATAGAAAAGACCTAATACAAGACAAATCAAATGCATGAAAATGACACACATTGCACACAAGCACCCTTAGGGTTTCTCCCACTTGGTTGCCTAAATAAAATGGCCATGTTACGCACGTGAAGTATCTTGGCAAAACAAAACAAATAAGATCATAGTCCCTCGATGACGCTATCAAAAGGTTGCCTAAACAAAGATGATCTTGGTCCCTCAAAATTGCTAAGATACTTGGCAACATTGCTATCATGGTCATACGATGACCCACGCCCGTCTCGTTTACATCCAAAGATAGGGTTGTTTATCAAATCAATGGTAAGTCAACAATATCAAGGGAATAAAAATGCACAAGAAAGACATTTGAGTAGGTAGATAACTTCTAGTTACTTGATCAATTTCAAAACAATCCTTTCTATTTTCAAAAACAAACACACACACATTTCGAAACAACTTTCAAAACATTGAAACATTTTTCAAAAGAACAAACATCTTTGTATACATTCTTACGAACGAGAATCATTACAAAGATTTCCTAAACAATGACCTCTTTTCAAAATACTTTCAAAACCACAATAAGCACCATTTCAAACAATTTTAAAGCAAAAGCAAGTGATCTAAACAAGTAACTAAGAGCCCATGGAAAACCATGGATGAAAAGGGTGCTAGCACCTTCCCTTTTCATAATCTACCCTCCGAACTCAAGAAAACATCTCAAAGGTATTTCATGTGCTTTTTTACCTTTCCTTTTGGATAAAATAAAAGTCGGTGGCGACTCTTGCTATCTGCAACATTTGCGAACACAAACGCAAAACCTTAAGTCAGTTCTCCCACCGTATCACAGTTGGGCTTACAAAATCATGTCCCTTGCTCATACAAACATTCTTTGGAGTTCTAAAGATATGGAGAGAGTAGTTGTCATTGATCGATGTGGAGAATACCCTAATGTTCTGTTGCTCGGAATCAGAGGAGGAATAACCTATAGTCCTTGTTTGGCTTTGAGACAGTTTGGTCGCACTCGGAGAGACGGTCCCCGTGAGCTGCTTCTTACAGACATTGTCTTCGACTACAAGGGGGACGTGAATGAGCATCGCCGAAGGTTTATACGAACCTGGGGCATGGTGAACAGGTCTGACCCTCAAGAGCTAGGACTAAAGACTTCTCTCCCTATGCAACCATATCTCCAATGGGTTCGAGCCCGCGCTCAAAAGCTGGGGATGCCTTATGAAGTTTTTTTCCAGTGATTGTGGAGCATACTAATGAAGAAGGTGTTCCTTATACATTCCTCCATCCATACATGCCTACTGATCTTGGGGCATTGAAGAGATCATGGATTCATTTGAAGGAAGAAAGGGATACCTACAGGGAGAAGTATCAAGAGCAAGAGAGGAAAATCCCGAAGCTCACAAGGCAGCTTGAGAATGAAAGACAATCAACGATTATGTCAACATGAAGGGAAAACGACCATGGGATTTATGATGTCTTTTATTGTTTCTAGTTTAGATTTGTTTTCAGTTTATTTCTTTTTGTAACGCCTTAAAAGGCATTGTTAAACATTGTTACAAGTTTAATCTAATAAAGTGTGTTTTATTTTGTTTTACAAAGTTAAATCTCCCAAAGTCTTTGAAATCATTTCATACGCATTCCATTACCACGCACCTCATTACAGGTACCATTACAGGTTTCTTATCTTCTTCGCTGTTTATTTCACTCACAGAATGTCTTCTGAAACACCTACTGATTAAGCTATCAAGGCTATTCAAGCACAAAATACTCAGTTCCAAGAGTTGTTCCTGAACTTGGCTAAAGGGCAGCAAGATTTGAAGACTCTCATCTTGAAGGAGAAGAAGAAGAAGAAGGTGGTTCTCCTGAATACGGGTCACAAATTTGGGAATAGGTTGCGACAGGAAGCTGATATGTCTCATTCATCTGGAGAAGGAGAGAATCAAGAGGAAAGAAAGGGTCCTAGTCCTGTGGTCTCTGATAATGACACTGATTTTGATGAAGAACAGTATCCTCATGCTGAGGATAGGTATAAGAAACTTGAAGACCGGTTGAGTGCAATGGAGATCCAGAAGATACCTGGTCTGGACTTCGGAGATCTGGGATTGGCATCTGGGGTGGTGATCCCCCACAAGTTTAAAGCTCACGTCTTTGCTAAGTACGATGGGGTATCCTGTCCAAAGCTACACCTTCACTCATACGTCAGAAAGATTCAACCCTATACTGCTGATAGGAACCTGTGGGTTCATTTCTTTCAAGATAGCCTGTCAGGGACTCAACTTGAATGGTTCTATCAATTGGAAGGAGCTAATATCCGCAACTGGGAGGACCTTGCTGCTGCTTTTTACAAGCAATACCAGTATAACGCCGACCTTGCTCCCACGCGTACCCAACTTCAAGGTATGTCTATGGGTGCAGGCGAAGGCTTTAAGGACTATGCTCAGAAGTGGAGATATCTGGCTAGAAGAGTCCAACCCCCTTTGTCTGATAGGGAGTTGGTGGATATGTTTCTTGGGACTTTGTCTGGTCCATATTTCAATCATTTGATCGAAAGTTCGTCCTCTGGGTTTACTGAATTGATTTTGACTGGGGAGAGGGTAGAAGCTGGCATCAAAAGCCGTAAGATACAGAAAGGTGCTTCGTCCAGTGCAGAAAGGAAACCTTTCAGGAAAGAAGCTAGTGCAGTTTACAGCTCGAGGAGCCAAAACCGACCCGAAGGCCGCCAAGCAGTTAATGCGGTAGTAATATTAAGATCCGTTATTGCCCCACAACACAACAATCAGCAAAGAGTAGAGAGACCGCAAAGACAATATACTTGGCTCAGTATGACATTGTCTCAAATTCTACCACAATTGTTGAAGACCAACTTGATAACTCTGAGGGAAGCCCCGAAGAATCCCAGTACTACATCACCGCTGTATAATCTGAATGCCCGCTGCGCCTATCACTCCGATAGCCCAGGGCATGATACGAACAACTGTTGGGCCTTGAGGAATAAGGTGAACGATTTGATTGAAGCTAAAGAAATTGAGTTTGACGCGTCGGAAAAGCCCAACGTCATAACTGCCCCTATGCCCAAGCATGATCAAGGAGTGAATGCAATTGAAGATGATGTAGAAGAGTCATAGTTTGACAACTGGATTTACCTGACTACCGACGGTGGATTGAGCAATTGGACGATGAAGGACTTCGTGCCCGTTTCTTTTATTACACAGTAATAGACTTTTGTTTTGAAATTTGTAACAGACAGTTTAAAACTTTACGGCCCGGTGCCTTACCCGAGGTGTCGTGGCTTTGCTTGTGAGGGCTTAATGTTTGTCATTTTCATATATCATCAATAAAGCATTGGACTTTTTCTTGCATTACAAATTTTGCGCTCCTTGTTTTTCTTTCCTATCCTGCACTTTATTAAAACAGCTATTGTCTTACACACACTCACATATCATAATGCAGATCCACATCCACTCTAGATCCCACTGATAACGACTCTGCTACTGCTAGTTATGACTTCAAAAATCTGATCAACCAAGCCAAGGACGAAGGTGAGGAAGATTGTGAAGTGCCTGGGTAACTTGCTAGATTGTTACTACAGGAAGAGAGGGCCATACAGCCCCATGAAGAGCCAGTGGAATCAGTGAATCTGGATACAGAGGAAGACAAGAAAGAGGTTAAGATTGGTGCAAATCTGGAGTCTAGTGTCAAGCAACGGTTAATACAGATGCTGCGTGACTATGTTGAGATTTTTGCTTGGTCTTATGAAGATATACCTGGGTTGGATACCGATATTGTGGTTCACCGCTTACCAACCAAAGAAGACTATCCTCCAGTGAAGCAGAAAGTTCGCCGAATGCGCCCAGAGATGTCTGAAAATATCAAAGCTGAGGTTATGAAACAATTTGACGCCGGTTTTCTAGCAGTTACTTCTTACCCACAGTGGGTTGCCAACGTGGTTCCGGTGCCGAAGAAAGATGGTAAGGTTCGAATGTGTGTGGACTATAGGGATCTGAATAGGGCGAGCCCCAAAGATGATTTCCCACTCCCTCACATTGATGTTATGGTCGACAACATTGCATAGCATAAGATCTTCTCATTTATGGATGGTTTTTCTGGTTACAATCAGATTAAGATGGCTCCCGAAGACATGGAGAAGACGACTTTCATTACGCAGTGGGGTACCTTTGTCTACAAGGTCATGCCGTTCAGATTGAAGAATGTTGGGGCAACATATCAGCGCGCCATGATTGCAAGATCCAAAACTGAAGAGGAACATCTTGACCATCTCCAAAAGCTATTTGACAGGTTAAAGATGTCCAAACTGAGGTTAAACCCGAACAAGTGTACCTTCGGGGTAAGGTCTAGTAAGCTGCTGGGTTTTGTCGTTAGTGATAAAGGTATTCAAGTGGATCCTGCAAAGGTGAAGGCTATACAGGAAATGCCAGCTCCCCGAATAGAAAAAGAAGTCAGAGGCTTTTTGGGACGTCTGAACTACATTGCCCGATTCATTTCACATTTGACTGCTACTTGTGAGCCAATCTTCAAGCTGTTGAAGAAAGATCAAGTGGTAAAATGGAATGATGAATGTCAGGCCGCTTTCGAAAGGATCAAGGAATATATCCAAGAGCCTCATATTCTGATGCCTTCCGTTAAGGGAAGACCTTTGATCTTATACTTCATAGTACTCGACAATTCGATGGGGTGCGTGCTGGGGCAGCATGACGAGTCTGGCCGAAAAGAGCATGCTATTTACTACCTTAGCAAAACGTTTACCAACTGTGAGACCCGATACTCACTGCTTGAGAAAACTTTTTGCGCTTTGGCATGGGCTGATCGCCGGCTGAGACAGTATATGCTGACTCACACTACCCTGTTGATATCAAAGATGGATCCAATCAAGTATATCTTCGAAAAGCCTGCCTTGTCCGGGAGAATAGCAAGATGGCAGACGATCTTGACTGAGTATGACATCCAATACACAACCCAAAAAGCAATCAAGGGAAGTGTGTTGGCGGATCATTTGGCACATCAGGCCGTGGACGATTACCAGTCTATGAACTTTGAGTTTCCGGATGAGAGCATCATGTTGGTAACTGACTGTGAAATACCTGGACCGGATGAAGGACCTGAGGAGGGATCCTGATGGTCTATGTATTTTGACGGAGCTTCGAACATGTTGGGTAATGGCATTGGTGCCGTGATCATATCTCCTGAAGGCTGTCATACTCCGTTCACCGCCCGATTATGTTTTAAATGCACCAACAACATGGCGAAGTATGAAGCGTGCATCATGGGCCTTCGAGCTGCTATTGACTTGAGGATTAAGTTTTTGAGTGTATTCGGAGATTCCACTCTAGTGATCAGTCAGATCAAAGGCGAGTGGGATATGAAGCACCCAAATATTATTCCTTACAAAGAGTATGTATTGATGTTGCTTCCACATTTCGAGGAGATAACTTTTTAACGTTTCCCTAGGGAGGAGAATCAGTTAGCGGACGCGCTAGCTACCATGTCTTCTATGTTCAAGGTCAGGTGGGACAATGAGGCTCCCTAGATTACCATTGAGAGGTTGGACGAACCTGCACATTACTGTGATATTGAGACTGAAGAGGTAGCAGATAAACCCTGGTTTCATGAGGTAAAGAGGTATCTTGAGGCTCAAGAATACCTCGAGGGTGCATCTGTTAATAACAAGAAGTTTCTGAGGAGGTTCGTGGCGAAGTTCTTCATCAGTAATGGTATCCTTTACAAGCGTAACCATGATTCAACCTTACTGCGGTGTGTGGATAAGAACGAGGCAGAAAGGATTATGGCGGAGTTACATGAAGGTACTTTCGGAACTCATTCCAGTGGACATACGATGGCAAAGAAAATCCTACGGGTAGGATATTACTAGTCTACTATGGAAGCCGAATGTTATCAGCATTATCGGACCTGTCACAAGTGCCAAGTCTATGTTGATAAGGTGCATATACCTCCAGTTCCTCTGAACGTCTTGACAGCTCCTTGGCCTTTTGCAATGTGGGGCATCGACATAATTGGCGAGATCAGACCTACTGCATCCAATGGGCATCGTTTCATTCTGGTGGCTATTGATTACTTTACAAAGTGGGTTGAGGCATCTTTCTTTGCTACAGTAACCAAGAACGTCGTGGCACGGTTTATTCGGCACAATCTGATATGTCCATATGGTGTACCCGAGAGGATCATTACGGACAATGGTGCAAATCTCAACAATACAAAGATCACCGAGCTCTGCAAGCAGTTTAAGATACAGCATCACAACTCTTCCCCTTACCGGCCGAAGATGAATGAGGCTGTAGAAGCGGCTAATAAGAACATCAAGAAGATTGTGCAGAAAATGACGGTGACATACAAAGACTGGCATGAGATGTTACCGTTTGCTCTTCATGGGTACCGAACCTCAGCGCAGACTTCAACAGGGGCAACACCTTACTCTTTAGTGTATAGCATGGAAGCAGTCTTACCCATTGAGGTCCAGATACCCTCTCTTCAGATTTTGAAGGATGCAGGTTTGAGCGAAGACGACTGGATCCAGACCCAGCTTGATCAGCTGAACTTAATCGACGAAAAGAGACTTACTACTATTTGTCATGGTCAGATGTATCAAAAGCGGATGATCAAGGCATTTAACCAGAAAGTTAGACGACAAGAATATCAAGTTGGGGATCTTGTGATCAAACGCATCATATTACCTCAAGGTGATCCCAGGGGAAAATGGACCCCTACGTACGAAGGGCCATTTGTGGTTAAGAACATTTTCTCAGGAGGAGCCATGATTCTAACCACCATGGATGGTGACGACCTTCCTCACCCCGTCAATGCAAACACAGTGAAAAAATACTACGCATAATCAAAGACCCGCTAGGTTGACTGGCCTAGGCAAAAATAAGGGCTTCCCGGCAAACCAAAAGGGTTCGGGCAAAAATAAGGGATGAAATTTGAAAAATTTGTACACCCGGCAAGTCGAAAACCTGAAAAGGCGGCTTAGGCAAAAAAGGGTATCCCGGTGGACTGAAAACCCGAAAGGGAGGTCCAGGAAAAAATTAGGGATTAAAGCATAACACTATGTCTCATTGGATCATCTTGCGACCAGACTTCGGTATCGACTATCAAGCTCGGACGATGCTAATCAATCTGATCTACCTTTAACCAAGTAGTGAAGTGATGTGATGCTCGAAGATATAAGGGAAATAGCAGAGTTGGAACCCAGTGGGATTGTTCACATAGTTGTTTTTCTTTGTTTTTCACAAACTGTATAAATTCTATTGTTCGGCGGCGTTCTCTTACTAGGACGTCAGCCTCTTGTACAAAAACGCCTATTTACAGGCCAACTTCAAAATCAATACAATTCATTCTTCACAAAGAAATTTCAAAATATTTTCCTTTTTCTGTTTTGTTTTACAAGAACGACCAATGTTCATTTTTGATATATGCATTTGACAATAATTGTTGCTCATAAATATTTACATGCGAAACAAAAGACGATTACTCATAATATCAGAAACAGGGGCAAACAAGAAATGTCCAAAACCATACAGTTGCTCTGTCCACCAGGTATAGGGATAGACCTAGTTGGAGAAAATGATTGAAGGTACATTCACTCCCCGTAGAGTAAGAAGTATCTAAAGACAGTGGTGTTAGCTTTCCTGAACAGGACACCACTCTCCCCAGCTGAGGATCGCAACCGCGAATGAGTCAGGGAGATTCTCCCCAAGAAGAGTTTATCTATTGCCCGCACTAAAAAATTATCCCCAGTGAAGTCGCCACTAAAAGATTATCCCCAGTGGAGTTCATTTCTTTTACAAACAGAAACTCAATCCCCAGCAGAGTTCATCATCGCCATCAATGATAATTCATCCCCAGCTGAGGTTATTCTTCCAAATCAACATGTCCTCTAACAAATTATCTCTTCCCCACAGAGTCATTTTCTCGCCGGTTTATTCTCTAGCAGGATTATTCTCACAATCATCTTCGTCCACTATCCCCAGCGGAGACGAATATTCAACTCTTCTCTCCAGCAGCAGTCTGGGATTTATTTTCCCCAGCTAGAGAACATCACAAAAACATTTGAATATCCATATATCATGACATATGCATACGCATCATACAATGCACTCTCATTTATTTTGAGAACATCATTGCTTGATACATGTCATGCATTACATACGACTAACCTTTACCTTTCAGGAAGGATACAATCAAATTCTCACCAAGTTCAAGCTATGAAGCCCGGATCCGACCGGATAGTACCTTGATTTCTAAAGCATATTGTGAAGCCCGAATTCGAATGGATAGTAGTATCGAACACCGCAAAGCCTGGATTTGACCAGACAATGGTTTATCTTTAAGCTATGAAGCCCAGAGAACGACCGGATAATAGTTTAATCCCCAGTAAGCCGTGAAGCCCGGATTACGACCGGATAACAACTCAGTAAGTTACTGTGAAGCCTAGATTACGACCAGATAGCAGTGCGAGGTACCATGAAGCCTGGATTACGACCAGATAGTGGTATGTCATAAACACAAGTTGTGAAGCCTGAATTACGACCGGATAACAGCTCAGCAAGTTACTGTGAATCCTGGATTACGACCAGATAGCAGTGCGAGGTACCATGAAGCCTGGATTACAACCAGATAATGGTATGTTATAAACACAAGCCGTGAAGCCCGAATTACGACCGGATAACAGCTCAACAAGTTATTATGAAGACTGGATTACGACCAGATAGCAATACAAGTTTTTGTGAAGCCTGGATTATGACCAGATAGCAGCCAAAGACACCGCGAAGCCTGGATTACGACCAGATAGTGGTATATCTTTAATGCAAGCTATGAAGCCCGAATTACAACCGGATAGTATCTTTATTTTCTCCGAATACCATGAAGCCTGGATTCGACCAGATAATGGTATGAGACATTGCGAAGCCTGGATTAAGACCAGATAGCGGTAAAAAAACACTGAAGCCTGGATTACGACCAGATAACAGTGAGAGACACTGCGAAGCTTGGATTTCGACCAAATAGCAGTTTACCTGGATAATTACTAAGAAGCTCGGAGTCGACCGGATATTAGTATGCCCTAAATTCAAGTTGAAGCCCGGATTCAACCGGATAACAACTTATTTCCTTCTGAAGCCTGGATTACGACCAGATAAGAATTGAGAAATTGCGAAGCCTGGATTACGACCGGATAGTAAGTTTAATCTCATCTCCCCAATAAGTCACTGTAAAGCCTGGAGCACGACCAGATAGTAGTCGATCTTATCACTATGAAGCCTAGATCACGACCAGATAGTAGTTTCTTTTTCACCTCTTCAACTAAGAGACAATTCCCAGTAGAATAACGGATGACCGAAGCTCCTAAAATTCTATCTTTCTCTCAAGACATAGATCGGCATTCCCCAGTGGAATCTTCCTCAACAACAGGTATACAAGCTCTCGCTAAGAAATATCTTATGCGATCGACACTCCTTTGGATGGAATCTTTAAGCCCATCTCCTGTCATTCATTTCCAAATGGCATCTGTAAGCCCATTCCCGACATCGCGAGACGAATACCACTTCATGCGAGTGCAATTTTCTGGGCACTCTAGTGTTCAATCATCTTCCACCTTCGGATCACGAAAGGCACGCAAGCCAATATACATCCTCAGGTTTAAGAAGATTGAATAGGGTCAGCTGTTGTAACCCAAAATTTTCCCTCCCATATTTCTCAAAAAAAACATTTCAAGAAAGATCCTCAAGTTGCTCAAGGAAGCCCAAGGGTTGACCAGACAAGCTCTCTCCCAAGGCAGTCTACCTAAAATTAGGGTTTCATGTTGCATCAAGATACTTTAGTTCAATGGATCCCAAATGCTCACCCTTTCCCTAATATGTTCTCAAGATCATCCATGACAAGTTTCAAGCCTTGCAGAGGAAGTTTGCTCAGTCAATTGCTCAAAGGCCTAAAAATCGACTGTGCTAGGGCAAAAGTCAAATGTGGCCCACATACAGTCAAACTTCAATATTTTGGGTCAACATCCTCATTTTGAAGTATATTTCATCATTTTATCAAGGGTTGGTCATGATTCATCAAGGATTTTTCATAATTCATCAAGAACCCAAAGTTGCTAAATTAGGGTTTTGTAGGAAAAGTCAACTCAAATTTGACCAAGCATAACTTTCTCATACTTTATGAGAAATGACCCATCCAAAGCTCATTTTGAAAAGGATGCAATTATCTACAATCCATCTTCATCTCCCAATTTCAAAATATGCACTCACAAGAAGTTATAAATTTGGACATTATAGGTCACTTTGAAAAGTCAACAAAAACACCTTTTTTGTCAAAGCCTCATACATGAACATGGAATACCAAATTGAGATGAGACCAAAAGGGTTGCTTAGAGTACATTTCAAGATTTCTTAAAAGTCCAATAACACCTTAAAAGAGTCAAAATTGAGGAAGTTATGCATTGATGAAGTTGGCCTTTTTTGCAAAATTGCCAAAAGTCAACTATGCCTCAAATGCAATTTTTGCTAAATGGGCCTAACTTTTTGCACTTGTTTTGAGTTGGTAGCTGGTCCACGAGTCCTAGACCTTTCCACTTGTATTTATATTATTTTTATTACTTATTTTGATTTTTATTTGAATTAAATCAATTTTAATCAAAACAAATCATGAAAAAATCTAAAGGATTGAAAACTCAAGATTTTGTACATGTTTCAGGTCTTATATCCAGTTGGCAAGTAATTGAAATCATGCAAAGCCTTGGTGTGCACAAAAAGATTGAATTTGGCCAATTTTTGGAAAGATATTCAAAGGAATCAAATCAAAATCAAAAGCCATGATTGATAAAGATTTAGCACACTTTTTCAACCCTAATCCAATCCTTGATATATATTGAGCATTTGCAGACCTAAAATAAGGCTGGAGAGAGGCGCAAGAACAAGAATCAAACTGGAAAAAAATCACAAAAAGTGCAGACACAATTTCACACTTCCAGGCATCCTCAAGACCTGCTAGCAATCCCAATCTATTCCTGTGATCACAAGCAAACGAAACCAATCAAGAACAAGGAGTTTCCAGCCCCAAAATGCACTGTAAGTCAGCCATGACCTTGGTTTATTCTTGAATTCGAATTGCATCATCCTGGCACTTATAGCATGAAATAATTGTACATTCTTGCTCCTTGAAACATTTCCAAACTATCTGTAATATTCAATTTTGTTTTGGTGGACTGTATCAAGAATTGCCATTGTTAGGGTTCTTGGTTTCGTTTTAGGGTTTTTATGTGCAGGCAAAATTAGCCCCCATGAAGGGTATCATGATGTTCAAGATGCCAAGACGATTCGATTCATGGCATTAGAAATCATTTATCGTGCCCATGGAGGATTTTGAGATGAACCAGGGTTGTAGCTACGGACATACGTCCGTAGGTAAAGGTCCCTGCATGTTTTAGCCACGAAGCAAGGAAGAAGAAGATATCGTGGCAAACAACCATTCGCCTGTTTAAAAAAGCACGCACTGAGTTAACATATTATGCCTTTTTAATATTTAATTATTGTTTTGTATTATATGTACAATAAAAACAACTAGCTCAGTTGGTTGCCAAGCGTTGGAAAGTGCTTCAGGGCCTAGGTTCGAATCCCAGGTCCCCCAATTCTTTCATAATATTTTTTTTTCAGTGCTCCAGCATGCACACAAGGCCAAGGACCACCATATTCCATCATCATCCCATCAGCCAAGTGTCAAGAGGCCAGATCTAAAAGCCATCAATGGAGGAGCATCATAGGCCATGGTCAATGCAATGCATGGAATCCAGCAGGTCAACGTGGGCAATTTTCTTTTGGGCCTAGGATCTGCTGTTTGCACCCTCCAAATCACCAAAGTAGACCCAATCTCTTTATCTTTTTTTCTTTTTATATTTTCTTAATTAGATTATTTATTTATTTTACTAACAAATAATAATTCTTTTCATCAAAAAATCACAAAAATATTTTTCATCCAGTTAGATTTAGATTTATTTTTTATCAATAAATTAATTAATTAAATTAAGTTATTTAAATTCTAGGGTAACTTAAATTATTTTGTAAATAATTAAAATTAATTAGAACAATTAGGGTTTTAATTTAATTCTATTTTCTTTTTCTTAAAATAACAAAACATAAAAATAGGCTAAATGTAATTATTTTCCTTATTTAATTTAATTAGCTAATTTATTTTGTATTTAATTTATAAAACCTAATTCTTCTCTTAAAAATAATTAAAAACAACAAAAACATTTTTTCTTTCAATTAGGTTAGAAAGGGTCAAAACCCTAATTTCTAATTGTTCTTAATTTCCTCGCGCGTGCTTTATCATTTATTTTTACCCTATTAATGTAATTACTCACAAGTTGTAATAGATTAATTAGGACCTTTTACTTTCGTTTATCATTTTTTTAAGGGTTTGTTTTTGGCTATGTAAATACCTGAAGCCTTGTAATAGCGTAGCTTATTTTCCGCACTTTAAATTCCACAAAATATTAACTATTAGATGTATGAATAGGGATGCATGACAAGAATGTATGATTAACTTTAAAACAGTTAGCAAACCCTATTATGTGCAAAGATAATGAACTTGAAATTGAATCACTCGCACATGCGCACTCCTAAGGTATACTCTCACTTCGGTTGCCTTCGGTAAACGGTCCTTAAGTATAGTATATTTTAGTGGTCGCTCTCTTGTCTAAACAAAGATCAAAGTCCCATTCAGAAAATTTGCCTCAGAATGGTTGCCTCGGATATTGTTGCCTTGAATAATTGATCTAAGATATTAGGGTTGCTACTAAGACGTCCTAACATTGCTTTAGTGACCGTACTCCCTTTCGAATTGACCCTCAAAACTCCAATGATGGTGCTACCTACTCGCTAATAGTGGGATAGCACTGTCTAAAGGAAACAAACATATAACAATTCTCTTTTTCGAGTAGGTAGAATCTTAAGTACTTGCTCAATCCAAACAAAACTTTTTCACACCTACACTCTTTTCAAACAATGTTTTCAAAAACACTTCGTAACACTCTTGAAGACAGAAGCAAGGGTTAAATTGAAGACAAAAACTTTTTCAAATCAAACACACACAAGAAATTTTTTTAAAATGATGAGCAAGTACCTAAGAGCCCGTAGATAACTACAGATAGAAAGGGTGCTAATACCTTCCCTTTCTATAATCTACCCCCCGTACTCAAAATCTCGAAAAAAGGATTTTTTCTGTGCTTTTTTCCTTTCCTAGTTGGATAAAATAAAAGTCGGTGGCGACTTTTGCTTACCGCGACATTTTGCGAACAAAAACGTAAAACGCAAACCAGTAATTCCTAAAAAAAGTCTCGATTCTGGCCACCGTATCACAGTCATCTTCAACAATGATAGTTCAAAACAATTATCATGTTTTAGCATGAATAATACATTTTACTTGAAGTTAAATCACTCAAATAATTTCCACACATAAAAACTCAAGTTAAAATTTTATTGGAAAATTTTCCATGTTGATAGAAAGCTCCTCAACCACCGAAATAATTTTAAAACACACAATGCATCGATATCAATCAATCCTCATGTACTGATAAACACCTTAAGTAATATTGATTGTATCAACATATTCTTGACTTGAATCTTTCACAAGCAAAAATCAATTCTTCTATTAATATTTTCTAACTCAACCTTTGCACGAGAACTTATCATTGCAACTATACTCATATCGTCAAACATGCCTAAAGAAGTTTCTAGAAAAAGAGGGATAATGTCACAATTTACTCACACAAGTATTAAGTGCATCCTAGCCAGAAATATTCAAAACCAACACTATCATATCATCTCCCTTATTTTTCGATGTGAAAGATCAGACAATGTGCATGCATGAAAGATACTAAAAACTCTTATCACTAGATTTAAATCAAAAGCTCTAATGTAATTTGTTGGGGAAAAATCAACATTGAGAAAATAAATAACACAGTTATAGCACAAAGACATAACATAGAAACTCCAAAATCGGAGATAGAAAAATCGCGGTCATTGTCAAATGACAACTGAAGAATAGCATCACGTGAATATTTATTACAACACATAAATTAGTCTCATACACCCTATGACCCTTAGTACACCTGCACTATCCATATAAAACATCTGACTATGGGTGCTCAAAACTAAACAGACCCAATAGGAAACTACTAACTAAATACAACTAAACTGAAAACTGAAATACGCATTTGGTTCATATGTGTTTAGGTCATTTTATAATAGAACCATGAAATTTGGTTAGGTTTGCAGTTTGTATTTTATAAATCAAACTAAACCAACTTGTATCGTGTTATGTTACACCAAAACTTCACTTAACCCACATTCAATGCAAACCCATTCTTCCTTAGTGTTATAATTACGAACAATTTTGTATTCCTCACACTTACAGTTCTTTGCAAGGTACATATTGCCTCTTCTTCTATAATATATCCTCTCTTATGTTCTTTCTTTTTCATCATCTCATATTTATGTTAATATTCTTGTTAGATCCATGGTTTTATGATTGGTATCAATTTTACTAAAACATGGTTCATAGCAGATGTTGAGCAAGATGTCATAAAATCTTGACCAACTGTAACAGCAGAGGCTGCTGTTAGTATTTTTTATAGACATTCTGACATGTTACACCAGAACATCAGAACAGTACAACTGTTTAAATTCTTGAAGATTTGAATGAAAAATATGATATTTTGGATGATTTTAGTTCTCATACAGGCGCAACCAATCAAGGATATTTTAGGAACAATGCATATTTGATTTGGTTTCATAAAAAGGATCTTTGAGACTTTTTAGGAAACTTTGAATATTTGTTCCTATTTTTGTGTAAAGATCTTACATCTGATTTAAAAAGTAGAAGATTGGATTTTATTGAAGATTCCAAGCCCATACTGCAAGAGTCTATAAATAAGGACTTGCTAAACCTAAAATATCAAGCATTCACAATAATAAAAATCGTGGGTGCAATATAAGGATTTAGGGTTTTGAGAGTACTTTAAGTTCTTTGTGTTTGTTCTTTGTATGTCACTCATGTATATTTGATACATTGAGGTTGACGAATTGTTCTTATTTTAAAGCTTTTAAGCAAAACTAATTATTATACTCACTCATGAGCTTTTAAGCAAAGAGTTGAGTATTGTATTTTAAGTGTAATCTTCTATTTGGTTCTTTTAGTTTTGTCACGGGTTTATGATAGGTTTTATCACTGAGGTGATTGTGGGAAGTGAGAGGGGGATCTTATATTTAGAGGGTTCTAGGTATATATTTCAAAAGGTAGTGATTAGGCGATTAGAAAGAACATCTAAAGTGATCCGAGTTTTGTGTGTTTGCATCTGAGTTTTGTGTGTTTCCATATGAAATTATGTGTTTTCATCTGTGTTTATTTCCTGTGTGCATTGTGTGTTTGTTTATATTTACTCTATTTTTTGTCAATTTTTAGCTAAAAGGGGGAGTAAAGTGTTAGTGTATTTTGTTTGTTCTGATGTTTTGTCAAATGTCTTGACATGTTGATTAACATGCTGATAGAATTGTACTACTACTAAGGGAAGAGTAGTCTATTGTGGTTGCTTGTTATATGAAACTATTTAGGGGGAGCATGATTGTTTGTCATGCTTGTTAGTGCTTCTGTTGCTGCTACTGATGGTGATTTGTGTGAATGATATCTTACCAGATGCTCTGACATCTTGGCTGATGTGTTTTATGGAAAATCCTGATGAAAGGTTGTTTTATGTTCTATTGCATGTTCCTCTAACGTGTGAACTTGGATAGTTCATATTTGGTAAATTTGATTTTCTTGTGATTAGGCGATAAGTTGTAAACTGAGATTGTTTAGGCTTTGAACTAATACTATCATAGTGAATTTCTTTCCTGGCTTGGTAGCCCTCAGAGTAGGTGACATTGCACCGATCTGGGTTAACAATTGATTGTGTCTTTTACCTTATTCTATTTAATTCTGCATAATTTCTATTTTGGTAAAAGTGTTTTCTGTGAGCAGATGATGTCATAACATATGTCCTGACATTGTGTTTTCTGTTGAGACATCAATCTTGACATATGTGTTGCAAGTGCCATAATTTCAATTGGCATCAAAGCATGCACCCTGTTATGTTTATTGGGTGAGCTCCAGGGAGAATATTTTTATGGTACTATGGATTCTAAGGAAAAATTGTCAGACAACATTGTTAATCAGTGGTTTTTCCACTTTTATTTACAGTTAATTTTTGTTATCGTTTCTTCATTTTTTTCAAGTGTTTTATTTCATTCTTCTATGTTTTATGTGTTGGTTGTGTAGTTTATTGTTTTAAAGTTCAAAAGATTAAATCAAGACAAATCTGTGAAAATCTCGGAGTTTCGAAAGAAATGCAAATACCCACCTACAGGAGGCTTGACACAGCCACCCGTGTCACCTGACACGGGCCGCGTCAGGATGATTTCCAGGACGAAGCTAAAACAGGAGAAGCCAGAGGTGTGACACGGGTGCCTGTGTCACCTGACACGGCCCGTGTCAGCAGGCCTGATACTTGACAACTTAAATGAAAAAAGCAGAGGGCTAACACGGGTGCATGTGTCCCTTGACACCACCAGTGTTGGCAGGCGCGAGAATAATTCTGATTTTTTAAGTTTGATATGGTCTTAGATAATTAATGGTACTTTGGACTTTTTGCATTGTGGGGTGATGACCTGATACTACTTAGGTTTGTTTCTGAGAAGAGGAAAGGAACTTTTTTCCAGAGCGAAGAAGATTTTACACGAATGAAGATTAGAGAAGTCAAGGTTTTTGGAGAGCAGGATATTTTAATGCGCGGAAGCAATTGAAGATCAAAGTTCATCCCAATCCTTGTAATGTCTATATTTTATCTTGTGATTATTTTGAACAATATGAGTAGCTAAACCCCCCAATGCTAGGGGTGTCCCTGATTTGAATCAGTAATGATTATGAGATCATGAGTTCTTTAATAAAGTTGTTTTCTTATTCAATTCATTCGTGCAATGTTTTCATGCTTTCCTGATCGGATCAATTAGGATTAATTTACGGCTAACAACCAGTTGGACCGCGATTGTGTAAGGTTTTTGTACGATTAGCCTATAGTAGATATCACCTAGGACTAGGGATATCCTATATTTACCGGATTTAACCCTTGATAAAATAAAGGCTTGACACCATCAGATATCTCTAAGTACTTAGGATTTAGGATGGATGGTTAAAGGTTTTCTCACTAAAGACGTGGGGGAAAATAATCTTAAGGGTCAGTAGTTGAAGGTAATGAACTTGTTGAATAGATCAAGAGTAAAAGTTATTATAGGGTCAAATAACACACCTACCTCTAGCATGCTCCTCATATCTGAGAAAAACCCTTAATTTACATTCTGTTTATTTTTAATTATTGTTAAGTGGCAATTTCCAAACCAAAACCCTAATTCAAGTTTTGTCTAATTGAACTCAATGGTGATATGTAGTCTTGAGATTAATACTTTGGGATTCCCCATTATTACTATATTGGAAAATTAGTACACTTTCTATTTTTCCTATCAATTGTGTTACTTGGAAGTCAAATTAGTAGAGTTTTGAAGAGATTGGAAAGGAAGGAAAGATCAAATGTCAAAAACATCTTATTTGACATCAGCAATAACCATGAGTTATAGAATAAACTCAAAATTAGAGAATTGTTTGATCAAAGTAAAGGCATTCAATGTCATGAATGTGAAGGATTTGGGCACATTAGAACAAAATGTCATACTTATCTCAAGAGACAACCTAAGGGTCTGACTGTTTCTTGGCCAAATGATGAATCTTCTAAGGAAGAATCTTCTAAGATTGTGACCGCTTTAACAGGAATATGGGATTTTAAGGTAAACTTCAAAAGTGAAGAGATATCTCATGATGAATTCACTACCTCTTACAGAGAGCTATGCAACAAAAGTGAGGAAGTCTATCAAATAGGAGTAAAACAGAGAATTATCATAGCTAAACTCCAAACTGAGAAGGAAGAATACCTAGCTGATAATTATGAACTCCAAAATAAAGTGACCTTGTTAACATCAAAAATTGATAATTTGATAAAAATGTGAGGATGTTGAACAATGGATCTGATGTGCTGGATGATATCCTTCAATAGGTAGAAGGAGGTAGAAGACATACTGGAATTGGGTTTAGCTATCAATTCTTGGACAATAAAAAGAAAACCCATGAGATAAAAAATTTCCTTGCTAAAGTGCAGGATGAGAGAAAGATGTTTGACCAGATGTCACAACATCATGTCAGGTCACAAGAAACTCAGACCAGAGTCAAGTTCCAGCCTTGGAAATGTCAATTTTATAGAAAAATAATCACTCAGAGCAATTCTGTCACAGGCTTCATGGATATCCAAAACATCCATCTCAACCTAATGCAACTTCTTTACTAACCAAAACTATAAAGGAATGGAAAGTGAGAGATATTGTAAAAAATATCATTGCTCATACCTTTCTTAAAGTCTCATTTAGTGACGAATGGTATTTTGACAATGGATGTTCTAGGCATATGACAAGTTTGGAGTACTTATTAGAAGATCTTAAACCTCACACAAATAGCTATGTTACTTTTGGAGATAGTGCCAAAGGAGTCATTAAAGGTGTTAAAAGACTAGCTTGTGAAAGGTTTAACTGCCAACCTGATAAGTATTAGTCAGCTATGTGATCAAAGTTTTAAGGTGAACTTCACTAAGTATAAATGCCTGGTATTTTATAAGGAGACTGAAATGCTAATGAAGTGAGATAAGTCTAAGGATAATTGTTACTTGTGGACACCTCAAGGAATCAATGATACTTCCTGTTGTACCCCAAAATTTTCCCTCTCATCCTTCAGGAATTCATCCTGAACTCTCAGATTTTCTCTTAAACAAATCCAAGCCCTTTATTATCATTCCTCTCCAAGTAAACAATTCACAAGAGAAAAATGGTCATTTGCAAGCTCAAAAGTCAAAACTTTTACCTTGAAAAAAATTAAATTCTAAATACTTAGAATTTTTCTAAAAAAGGGAAAAGTGTTTAATGGCACCTCAGAGCTTCTGAACCAACCTCCAGGCAGAAACGGTCAGAAGTTGCAAATTTGGATCAACACATAACATTCAGTCAGAAGGTGGCTCTTCAGCAGCTACACCAACTCAGTCAGAGATTGTAAAAGTGATTCAGCACGTGATCTTTAAACAGAACATGGCTCTTTCAGCAGTTACGCAAAAGTTCAGCCAGAGTTTGTTAGAGAAGTGTAAAGAAGGAAACAAAGCCTGAAACTCCTTCAGAACGTACTGGGATCAGAAGGTAATGGAATCAACATATTGGGTACAATACTGAAGCAGGATCACTAAGTCCATAGTTTTCAGAGGAAGATCAAAGGAGCATACTGGAAAAATTGGAAAACTCTCAGAATTTGCTGAGGCAGCAAGAGGCCAAGGTCAGAGCTTGGTTTACGTTGTTTTTGGTGAAGCAGAACTGTTGGCTCAGGTTTTAGGTAATGATGCAAAATCTCCTATTACAAGATTTTGGATTTTGACAAATCTCATCACCATTTAATGCTCATTAATGCTCACAACCAATTCTGAGCATTCATCCAATGGATCTCTCCACGTGTGGCTTGTTAAACACCTTTGTGCAGGCTTAGGCATGGGTCTATGCGCCACTTTTCGCCTATAGGTGTCACTTCTCCTTAATCCCCGCTTACTGTTCCAACCTAGGCTGAAAAGCGGTCCATCATCACAACTTTTCATGAACTTCCTTCAAAAACAAGTTAACCTCTACTGCGTATTATTGGCGCCATTTAACGTTCAAAAATCCACAAATCCTTGCCTATAAATAGGACACCATTGTCCATCACAAGAGGTGAAGAAACATCCAGAAAAAATTGCTAGAAGAGGAACAGAAAACTCTAGCAAGAAAACATTGTGAAAACTCTGCCAAAATTCCTAGTGTTTCCTAACTTTGAACTTCCTGCCTCCAAACTTCATTGATACTCAGTTTTCTTCCTGACTAGAGAACGCCCATACAGTTTCTGACCATACATACAAATATCTTCTCCATCCACCCATTCTAAAAAGAACCTGTCCAGAACACCATCAGAGCTAAAGTTAGCTCCAACTCACAAATTTTCTTCCAACAGCAAGGTAAGCACCTGCTGACTCTCATCACGCTGCTAAGCATCATCATCTTTGCATGCTCAATAAACACAATGTAAATATCATGCTGCTGCTGTATGCGTTCTGAGGATTCTCATACCTATGAATGCTTAAGTAGGAAGTGAATCAGTGTTGAACATGTTTGTGACCTTGTTGGTTCTGTCTTCTGAAACACTTTGACACCTGCTGAGATTATCCTAGGCATGCCTTCTATTTTGTGGAAAAATAATAAAACTGCAGATGTTCTGGCTAGCACAGGGGGAAATCAAGCTCTGACTTTGACGTCAGCGCTTCTGAGGCTTGTTTTGCTGTCAATAATATCAGAACTTCTGAAAATTATTGTGTTTCCAGCAGGGTCAGAACTTCTGACTTCCACACTAACAAACTTTTGTCTTGCAGCGCATGGGGGTCAGAACTTCTGACCTACCCACTAACAGGTTTCTGTTTTCAGGAAACCAGAGTCAAAAGTTCTGACTCATACAGTTTCACTAACAAGTTGATAATCCTGCAGCAGGCCTGGGTCAGAACTTCTGACTTCCTCTCAGCAGCGCGCTAGCCCTCTCTCTCTTTCTCCTTTTCTTCCCCTTGTTATTTTCTTTTCTTATCTATTTTTCTAGTTGAACCACCCCCATGTACAAATGTGTATCCCCTACCCCCTAAATATTGTAATAGCGTAGGATTTTACATTTCCGCATTTTATTGCTTTCAAATGTAAATGCTAGTAATTAGGATATGTATGGCAAGATAAAATCAATGAAATAGAAAATCCTAATTCAAGATAAAATCATGCATGCAATAAAACACACTTGCACACAAACACCCCTTAAGGTATCTCCACTTGGTTGCCTAAACAAATGGCCATGGTATGCATGCTAGGTATCTTGGCAAAACAAAAACAAAACAAAATATCATAGTCCCTCGATGACGCTATCTTGGTTGCCTAAAAAAATGATCTAGTCCCTCAAAAATTTGCCAAAAATACTTGACACAATTGCTATCATGGTCTATACGATGACCCGCACCTGTCCCGTTTAACATCCTAATACAAGGTTGTTTACCAAATGCAATGGTAAAGCAACACTGTTAAAAAAGGGTTAAAAAACGTATGGGAAAGATCTCTGAGTAAAATAGGATAGATAACTCTTAGTTACTTGATCAAAATTTGCAAAAACATCCTTGCTATTTTCAAACACACTTCACAACACAATTTCAAAATGTTTCCCAAATCAAACTTTCAAAACATTGAAATCTTTTCAAAAGACAAACACCTTTGTATACATTCCAACAAGAATCATTACAAAGGTTGCCACAACGATGGCCTCTTTTCAAAACATTTTTCAAAACCACACACAAAGCACCATTTCAAACAATTGAAAAGCAAAAGCAAGTGATCTAAGCAAAGTAACTAAGAGCCCATGGAAAACCATGGATGAAAAGGGTGCTTGCACCTTCCCTTTTCATAATCTACTCCCCTAACCTAAGAAAACATCTCAAAGGTCTTTCCTGTGCTTTTTGACCTTTCCTTAGGATAAAATAAAAAGTCGGTGGCGACTCTTGCTAAACCAAAACATTTGCAAACACAAACGCAAAATCCCAAGTCAGTTCTCCCACCGTATCACACCTCCACATGCATGTTGTCCAAGTAAGATGAAGTCAAACTGTGGCCTCAAAAACTTGGCCATTTACATTTGAAGGTATGAAGAAGATTGTGTCTAAATAAGCTATCAAAGGCATTCCTAAACTCAAAATTGAGGAAGGAAGAATTTGTGGAGAATGTAAAATTGGAAAGTAAACCAAGATGTCACACCAAAAGCTTCAACATCAAACTACCTTAAAAGTTATGGAACTTATTTATATGGATTTGATGGGACCTATGCAAGTTGAAATCCTTGGTGGAAAAAGGTACCTTTATGTTATTGTTGATGATTTTTCAAGATTCACTTGGGTGAACTTCATCAGGGAAACATTATAAGTTTTTGATGTCTTCAAGGAGTTGTTGTCAAAATCTTAAAAGAGAGTAGGAGAGAAACGTTGTTAGGATCATAAGATATCATGGTAAGGAGTTTGAAAACAACAAGTTTGCGAAATTTTGTGCCACTAAAGGTATTAGTCATGAATTTTCTTCACATATTACTCCTCAACAGAATGGGGTTGTGGAAAGAAAAAATAGAACTCTACAAGAAATAGCAAGAGTCATGCTTTATTAAAAGAAGTTGTCGTATCATTTTTGGGCAGAAACTATGAATAATTCTTGTTATATTCGTAATAGAGTCACCTTAAGGACTGGTACTGCTAACAATTTATATGAGTTATAGAAAGGGAGGAAGCCTGCAATTAAATACTTTCATGTCTTTGCAAGTAAATGCTACATCTTTGCTGATCGTGACCAAAGAAGAAAAATTAACCCCAAGAGTGATGAAGGGATTTTTCTTGGCTACTCTTAAAATAGTAGAGCCTATTGAATTTTTAACACTAGAACTCAAGTTATGATGGAGTCTATAAATGTTGTGGTTGATGACTCGAGCACAGACAGTGATCATGATGTTGAAGACAATGTTGGAACATCATTCCAGATGGATGACGAGTAAGAAAATATGGATGAAGATGACACTAATACTAAGACTGCTGATGATGAACCTGAGGAAAATCAAGTCAATAAGTTTCCTTCAATCAGAATTCAAAAAGATCATCATAAAGATCTAATTATAGGAGATCTTAACTAGGGGATTACTACTAGATCAAGGGAGGTTGTTTCTAACTCTTGCTTTGTTTCTAAGATTAAACCCAAGAATGTAAAGGAAGCCATAACTGATGAATTATGGATCAAGCCATGCAAGAAGAACTTAGTCAGTTCAAGAAGAATGAATTTTTGGACTTATTTCCTAGGCCTATTGGAACTAATGGCAATGGTACTAGGTGGGTGTACAAGAACAAAACTGATGAAAGTGGAGTTTTCACCAGAAATAAGGCCATGTGTGTGGCACAAGGCTACACTCAAATTGAAGGAATATATTTTTATAAGACTTGTGCTCTAGTTGCTAGACTTGAATCCATCAAAATATTGTTAGGATTAGTTTGTTTATTGAAGTTTAAACTGGTCCAAATGGATGTGAAAAGTGCATTTATGAATGGGTACTTACATGAAGAGGTTTATGTTGAACAAACAAAGGGATTCATTGATCCGAATTATCTAGATCATGTTTTTGAACTAAAGAAGCTCTATTTGGATTGAAGCAAGCTCCAAGATCTTGGCATGAGAGGTTGATAGAATTTTTTGTCAATAATGGCTATAGGAAATGAGGAATATACAAGACTCTGTTTGTCAAGGAGAAGGATGGAAACTTATGATTGCTCAAATATATGTTGATGACATTGTGTTTGAAGGAGTGATACAGTGGCAAAACCGATTTTTATACTGGTTTTGCATTTGAGTTCACAAATGTTGCGGTAAGCAAGAGTCGCCACTGAATTTTCTTTTATCCAACAAAGGAAAGGGTGAAAATAACAGAAAAAGACCTTTGAAGAGTTTTCTGAGTAAGGGGGTAGATTATGGAAAGGGAAGGTGTTAGCACCCTTTCCATCCGTAGTTTTCTACGGGCTCTTAGATGCTTAGTTCATTTTGAAATACCTTGTGCTTTATGTGTTTTGAAATGTATTTTTGAAAGCGCCTTAGTGCGGAGAACTTTGTAATGTTTCTTGGAATGGTAGAGAACATATACAAAGTGTTTGAAAATGTTTTTGAAAGAAGTTTTGTGTAAGTGTAAAAAATTGTTTGAGCATAACATCTAGGAACTATCTACTTTTACTCGAAAGGGTTGTTCTTTTCCTCTTTTCCTTTAGACAGTGCTATCTTACTATTAGTGAGTCGGTAGCCCTAGTCGTTGGATGTTTGAGGGACATTCGAAGGGACATTTATACAGTCACAAAGGCAACTGGGCAAGAAATCTTAGTAACTACCCTAGAATTTTAAGATCATTTTTACCGAGGCAACATCGAGAGGGTCATCGAGGGACTTATGATCTTTAAACTGGAGGGTAGCCACTAAAATCTCTCATGTTTCAAGATTTGTGATTGTTTTTCTGAATGCAACCAAAGTGGGGTACCCTAGAGGTGCGCATGTGAAATTGTGTTATATTCAGTTATTTATCTTTGCATTTAGGTTTGCTAGCATTTTGTTTTATTCTTGCTATATAATCCTAATTAGCATACATCTAAGCAGTCAATAATTTGCAGTAATTAAAAGTGTGGAAATGTAAATCCTAAACTATTACAAGGCTTCGGGGAGAGGAATTATTACAAGTCCAAAACTAGGGGGAAATAAAGCAGTAAATGTAAAAGCCTACTTTAAACTATTATAACCAGGAAGCAGGTACAATAAAATGAAAAAAGTGTGAAAGAAAATAATGCGCGCAAAATGAAAATAGCGTCTAAAACTTAAAAAGGAAAAATCTTTTTGTTTGTTTTTTACCATGGAAATAAATTTAATTTTAAATCCTAAGTCTATTTAGTTTTAAATTAAAAAAGTGTTAAAATAATTAATCAATTAATTTACAAAATTAATTTATTCGAGAAAATGCTAACCTAATATTTTTGTGATTTTTATCTGATTTTATAATTAAATAATAGAAAAAAGCTTGGAATTAATAAACTAAAATAAATAAATAAAACAAGTAAATGGGTCAAGCTAACTAATAAACAGGGGCTGTAATTTGCGAAACGCGGGCCCGGATCAAAAAGAGGCCCAGGTTGACTGTCGATCCAATGAAGGAGATTGTCGAAAATGCACGGCAGATTACACGTCGAAGGCACTGGATCTGGATTGGCCAGCATCTGGAAGCAAGGGAATGATGGTGTATGGTGTATTCCTTCGATCTGGGAACATTAGATCTGCAGGAAACTCGTTAGAAAAAAAAAACAAAATCCCAGATCTGGGTTGACTCATGTCTTAGATTCGACAGATCGTGGCCATATCATCAATTTCGAGCCAAGATCCAGATTGTTCCCTGAACCTGGTAAATCCCTAATTATGCATCTACTCTCTCATGTAACACATTCAATCAAACATAAACATCAGCAGCAATAGTATATATGATTAATGTGAATTTAAATCATGTATTCTATGAGTTTGAGATCGAGGAATTTTTACCAAAAAATGTTGAGATCGGGTTGGAAATGCTTAAGGACTGAGAATGTCTCCTGGAATCTTCAGGAGAAGGATAGGATGCTTGGTCTGGATGGAAAAGGTCTACAAAGGTTGTTTCGAGTTTGACAATTTTGTTGAATCTTTTACAATTTTGTGGACCTTTGATAGGCCATCTCCTCCTCCTTTACTTCTAATTTAGTCTTGTATTTATAGGGGTGTGGTGGTGAACAAATATGGCATGAATCAGCCATTAACCATGGCTTTGAAAGCAAAATCAAGAAATTTGAAAAGTTGCCATTTTGAGATATTTCATGCCATTTTGAACTTTGAGTGAACCTGGACAGGTTATGGTTGGCGTCTTGCACGAATTTAGGCTTCGAGCTAATCAATCCAAGCCCAACAAGCTTCATCCCATTAGGTTTTCATTTCGACTTGCATATCCATTTCACATCAATTGATTCTTTCGACAAGCTCCCAAGCTTTGTTCTTTTTGATGGCTCTGAATTCCAATTCGAATTCCTCAAGGCTTCATCATCATGGCTTCTTCGAATTAGTCACCAACTGCATCAATTGTGTAATCTGGAAACCCCTCATATCCAATCAGCCTAGTCGAACTCAGTTCTTGTTCATTTTGGTCTCCTTTCCTTCAATTCGACCAATCGAAGTATCACCTCTTCATATTGACTTGTCGAAGCTTCGTTCTGTTCTTTTCGATCTCCTTTCCTTCAATTCGACCAATCGAAGTACCACCTCTTCCTCACTATTCCTGAAACATATTGATCCAAAAAATATAAGATGACTTATATTTGGCTTCAACCCTGTCCAAGCCTCATATGGTGCCTTTTTCGACCATCTACTTCGTTGGGCATCAAATTAGACTGTATACTGCTGTCGAAGCTGCTTCAGCCCAAAATCCCTTATACATATTCTTAGCTTTCTACATACACCTCGTCATGTTCTGTACACTTCTTTTATTTCTTTTAGCTAAGCCATTATGCTGAGGCGTATAGGGTGCAATAACATCCTGTATGAGCTTGTACCTTCCAAATGATGCATTTCTTGAGCTTGAGGATAAAAGAGAAGTTGTAGGGCATGAAACTTGGCATGGACAAACTTGAAGACATATTAGGACTATGGAAAACATTTGAGACCTTTGAGCTCACACATCTTGGTGAAAAGTGAAACTAGTTGAAAGGCCATTGCTTAGGAGGAGAATTTGTCTGATGAATTCTTGGTCAACCTTGAGCAATTGAGGACCTTAATGAGCATGCCTTGAATAAAATGGGAGGGAAAATTTTGGGGTGCAACAGAAGGGATATCAGACTAGATGGTGGAACATTTAATGAAACAAATGCAATAAGACTTTGAGATGAGTCTTGTTGGTGAATTGACATATTTTCTTGGACTTCAAGTGAAATAGATGGGTTAATCTATCTTCATCTCTCAAAGTAAGTATGCCAAGAACATAGTAAAGAAGTTTGGTATGGAAATTGCAAGCCACAAGAGGACATCTACTCCTATTCTTTTCAAATTATCAAAAGATGAAAAAGTTGTTATTGTTGATCAAAGCTTATGCATAAGTATGATTGGTAGTTTGTTGTACCTTACAACTAGCAGATCTGATATCACATTTGTTGTGGTTGTTTGTGTAAGATATCAAGCTGAGCCAAAAATAAGTCACATCAATCAAGTGAAAAGGACTTTTAAGTATATCAATGGCACTAATTACTATGGTATGTGTTGTACCCCAAAATTCTCCCTCCCATTTTATTCAAGACATTCTTCTAAGGTTCTCAAATGCTCAAGAATTCTCAAGAGTTGATCAGACAAGCTCACCTCCTAAGCATTAGCCTATAACCATGGTTTTGGTTTTCTCAATGGGAATTGGACTTCTAATGCCTCAATTTACTTTCATTGTTCATCATAGGTCCCCAACAATTCTCATGTCAAGTTTCAAGCCTTGCATCACAAATTTTCCCAGTCAATTGCTCAGATGACTAAAAATCAACTACATTGGATAAAAAGTCAACGGTGGTCAAGCATGCAGTAAAAACTTCAAGACTTTTTTGTCAACATCAATATTTTGAGGTGATATTCATCTTTTGATCAAGTTTTGGCCATGGTTCCTCAAGGAAAGCCTTCAAATAATCAATGATAAAAAATTGCCAAAATTAGAGTTTTGACTGAAGATGACTTATCATTGACTTTTAACTTAGTGCATGACCTAATGGCTTGAAGCATGATCTCAAGGATTCAAAAACAAAATCTTTACCTAATTACATGGTTCAAGACATTTCCAAATATGCAAGTGATTGAGAATTGAAAATCTGAATCAATTGATGAAAAGTCAACAATCACTCAAAAGTCAAACTTTGACTTTTTGGTCAACATTGGAATTCAAAAGTCAAGAATCATCAAGACATTCAAAGTTATCAATCTTGATCATCAAGAATAAACAAAGTCAACAAAAAGTCAAAGATAGAAAATTTTCCAACACTTAGAAAATTTTCTAAGTGTTAGTGCTTTATTCTTTACAAAGTCACTACTTCAAGGCCATTTTTCACTAAAATGCAAGATGATTCAAAGAAAACTTCAACATGAAATTTGTATGGAATGATGATTTCTAAAACTTTGTCCTTGAAGGTTCATGTCCAAAAAATGCTTGGATTAAGAGATATAGGCCCATGTAGTCATGACATTTTTATCTAACACTTAGTAAAATTTTCAACAAGTTTTGGTCAGTTTTTCATCTCAAATTCTTGGCCAATTTTCACAAAATTCCCATTTAATTTAGAAAAAATGATCAACATGAAAGTTGTAGACAATGTCTCAAGCTTTCCAAAACATCCAAGAGCGTGAATTTATCATGCTTGAGCTTGAAGTTTCGAAGATATGAAGATGGCATGTCAAACTTGAATTACAAGTCATTTCTTTGATGAACACATAACCAAATCTTCAACCATGCTGCATAATCTCACTTTGCAGGACTCTTAACTTATAAATCTACCTCTAATCAGAATATTACACAAGCTTTTGAGCTATGGTCCATTTGATTTAAGCATTGTCCAAACCATTTTTGCCATTTTAGGGAGAAATGTTACATTTCTATTCTTGTAAAGCAAGCTTTAGTCACAAAGTCAATGCATTGAGCTTCTCACTTGCTCCCTCTGCACACACTCAACATGTATGCTCAGAAGCAATATGTTTAAAGTTCCTAACCACCCTATGAGATATTGTACCATACATTGGAACTTTGATTTCTCAAGAAATCACAAATTATTTTTCAACCAAACCATAACTCTTCAACTTAACAATCTAATCAGCTCCTTCCCTCCAACCTTTTTCTTTAAATAGAGAGGTTCATTTTCAAGCTAGGACAGTAATTCATAACCCTCAAAACACCCTCATACTCTCTCAAAACAGAATTGGCATCAAAACTCCATTTGTTGCAATTTTTGACCTTAAACACCAAACACTTAATCCACTCGTGAATTTTCATTCTAAATCATTCACAAAGCTTCTATAACTCATATAGAACCTATCCAAAGATATGTTTCATCACTGTAACACCATCTCCATCATCCACCATTTTCACTTGACACCTCTGCAACTTGACTTGTCCAGAAGGATTGAGGCACTCTCAATCCAAGGTAAGCATTGCAAAAGCTTCCTTGGAGTTCAGTGAAGCTACCCAGATCATCTCACCACCTCCAGGAGTGCTCTAACTCCAAACTCGATTCTCACTTCAGAGGTAAGTTTCTATAACTTTGAAATCCTTATTCAAGCATCATTTGCACTTGCTTTCTAAAGAAAAAATGTAGATATCATGCCTCTGAAACTAACCATGTCCTTAGTTTTCATTTATGTTGACTATGTGATGTGAATTTTGGATTTGATGTTTCTGAGAAATTAGGGTTCAGTTTGGTACCAAGAAACATTCGTCGTAACCTTTGATCTATAGCTTTTGAAAGTTATATGGTTGAATTCGTGAGGAAATTCTGAGAAAGTTTCATGTTTATACTTTCGTGTTTGGTTGAGAAATGAAGCTTTTACAAAGTTCAAAAGTGTTGTTGTTGTTCCTGGCGCGAGGAAGAAGAAGAAGTGGGGACTCAAAAATTTGAAATTGAGTTTATAATATATTTAGTGCAAGTGGTATTATGACAGGATGAAACAGCCACCCCAGTGGAAAGCGCGTGTGTGTAGAGCGTTAGTGTGCCGGGGAGGGGGTTCAATCCCCGCCTCTAGAATTTTATTTTTCAATGTTTTCTTTGTTAATCAGGTGTAAGAAACTCCAACACGCAATGATACACTCTCAACACAACACCATTAGATGTTCATCAAATCAAATCAAACGCCTCAGATTTGCCTATGCATCATGGACTCTTTGAAGCCAACTGTATTGAATCCAACACAAGCGTTGGACTTCCTTATTGGGATTGGATTTTGTTTAATTTCTCACCCCCCCCCCCCCCCCCCCCCGCCTTTTTTTTACAGCGTCAGGCCCATCCTTTTTTTATTATTATTATTTTCTGATTCAAACAAAAAAACTATTGTCGGACCTGGCATTTTTGTTTGCTAACACCCCCATTTTTCCTTTTACAACACCTTGGCCCATTTTTTTATTTTCTTTATTTTGTTTTAATTAATTTTTAAATTTAACTTTATTTTAAATAATAAAAATCATAAAAAATGATTAAAAAAAATTAGATTTAGATTTTTAATTAGTTAATTTAATTTTTTGATAAATAAAAATTAGTTTCACTTAATCACTTTGTTTTATTTTAAACAATTAAATTGCAAATTAAGTTAGAGTTAGATCTAACCTTTTCTTTCACACTTCAAAATATTTTTTCTAAACAAAAACAATGAAAACCTTTTCTTAATACTTAGAATTTTTATGGTTTCTTAAACATCTTTCTTTCTCCGCGCGTTTGTTTATTTTCCGCATCATTATTTTCATATTTATGTAATTGCTCAAAGGTTTGTAATAGATAATTAGGGTTTATTTCTCCCCCCCCCATTCATAAACTTGTACCCCCATCCTCGAAGCATTTTAATAGCGTAGGACATTTAATTTCCGCAAATTACTGCTTTCCTTGTTACTGTTAGTAATTAGGGTTTGTATGGTAAGATAAAGAACAAACATTAGATAACCTAATCTAAAAGACAAATACTTGAAATAAAAACATTTCGCACACATGCACCTCTAGGGTTAACCTCACTTGTTGCCTCGGATATAAATAGTTATGTCCCTCGAACGTGAGATACTTTAACAAGACCCTCGGTTAAAAGATCGTAGTCCCTCGATAACCCTTCGATGTTGCCTTCAGTAAACAATCTTAATCCCTTACGACAATTGCTAAAGTGTCTTATAAGTTGCCTTCTATGACTGTACAATGACTCACGCATGTCCCTCACATCCAATGATAGGGTTTCCTATTAAACAATGGTAGGATAACACTATCTAAGGAGGAGTAAAAGAACAAAGACCATTGAGTAGGTAGATCTCTCGTAATCGCTTGCTCAAAAAATTTTTTTCCACACTTCACACTTTCAAAACAAACTAATTTCAAAATGCTTTATCAACACTCTTGAGGACTGATACAAGGGTTATTATAAAGCAAACTGTCTTACATTGACATTTTCAAAACATCTTTCCAAAACAAACACTTTCATCCAATAAATATTTTCAAAACAAACATTTTGTACACATTCTCAATGATACGAGAATCATTAGAAAATTACCACACTTAGGTGTTTTTCAAAATATTTTCAAACATACACAAACACGGAGCATTATTTTCAAAGTGAGCTAGCAACTAAGATCCCGTAGATAACTACGGATGAAAAGGGTGATGACACCTTCCCTTTTCATAATCTACCCCCTGAACTCAAGAAAATTCTCAAAAGGTCTTTCCTGTTCTTTTCACCCTTTCTTTATTGGATAAAAGAAAATTCGGTGGCGACTCTTGCTATCTGCGACATTTGCAATGAAATGTAAAACCCAAGTTAGTTCTCCCATCGTATTACAGAACTGGTGACTTTGCTAGGGATACTAATATAAAAGTGGGGTTACCTTAAGAGCTAGATCACTTTTATGGATTTACTTGTTTGCCTTGTTTGCTTTATATTTTGGGATATGCTTAGGTTTATTTTTTGTATAGATCCTATACCCGGATCTGGGGGCATTTTAGGTAAGTAGCAATAGATCGTGCAAATTATATGGCGTGGACTGATATGGTTGAAACGATGGATACGTTATTGCGACACATTTATTGGTACCGGTGTCCCTTGAGTCAAGTCAAGGAGAATATAGGGTCACTGCATGGTGTCATAAAGTACTAACTGACCGTAGAACCTTAATTGACACAAATTAGCCATTAGAAAGTAGTGAGATAGCTGGCTTTGGTACAGACTGAAGTTGGTTGATACTCGACGCTACACTCATTGAGATCAGACTCTTGAGATATTTTGGTCGCAGTCTAGATGTTTATGCTGAAACAATTCCTGAGAGAAAGATCAGTGATATTGAGGCTCCTAGAACCCAGTTACTTCTTTTAGGACAGGTTGAGCCATCTAAAACTTCAAGAGGGTACTTACCTATAAACTCTGTGAAAGCTTAAACCCAAGGCTTTGTGTGTCTTTTTTGTGTTTGATTAATTGTTCGAACATGACATCTTAAAATCATGACATCATACCATATTGTTTTCACTAACCATTTCAAGGACCTAGGGATTTATCTTTGTTCTGTTTTGTAGGTTATGGCTTCTGCTCGCAGAAACACTATCCGAATCATATTTGTGAGGATACCTTATCAACTTAAGGAGCTAGTCTCAAAGGTTCCTGAAAGCTCTCCATTCATTAAAAGGCATGGCCGACTACTCATTTTGCTTACCTCGGGTTTTGAAGAAGATATGATGAGTGTTTTGTTCCAGTTCTTTGACCTTGCACATCACTGCTTCACATTTCCCGATTATAAGTTGGTACCCACAATGGAGGAGTTTTCTCAATTACTGGGAGTGCTTGTTCTCAATCAAATACCTTTCACCGGTATAGAGAAAGATCCATAACCTGGAGAAATTGTTGCAGCCTTACATTTGAAGCGGTCCGACATTATATCAAATTGGGAAACAAGGAGTGAAGTCAAGGTTTTCCTTGCTAAATTTATGTTAGAAAAGGCTCGACTGTTTTTGGATGCTATGATTTTTCAAGATTTCGAAGAAATTTTGGCTCTTCTAATCTATGGGTTGGTGCTATTCCCTAATCCAGACCAACTCATAGATGTGAATGCCATCAAAATATTCTTGTCTCGTAACCCTGTGCCTACCTTACTCGTGAATGTTTTGCATTCTCTTCACACTCGTACTATGAGGAAATGAGGGACTCTTATGTGTTTCATACCTTTGTTATATAGGTGTTTTATTTCACACCTTCCCTGATCAGTATTGAAGAATGAACGAGGCTTGAGGTGGTCTTAAAGGATTACGTCACTCTCTCATTCATATATCTTTTGATGTTCCCGATCTCTGGAAGATGTTACTATCATAGGCCGTTGTTGGGGAATTCCCTAATGTTCCATTGTTTGGCATTAGGGGAGGTATTACTTGCAACCCTTCTCTAGATTTACGACAATTTGGTTATGCTCGAAGAGATGGTCCTCATGACGCACTTATCTAGGGTATTATGTTCGACTACGAGAATGATCTCTAAGGTTATCATAAAAGGTTTATACGTTCTTGGGGCATGGTAAACAGGGTTGACATTAAAACTTTAGGATAAAATAATTATATCCCTTTGGAGCCTTATCTCAAATGGGTATGAGCTCGCGCTCAAAACCATATGATGCCTTATCTAGTTGTTCTACCGGTGCTCTTAGAGCCTGTTGTTGAAGGAGAAGTTTCTCGCATTATCCTCCATCCGGACATGCCTACTGACCTCGAAGAATTGCAGAAGTCTTGGATTCAACTCAAAGAAGAATGGGACACCTTTGAAGCTTATTGCTATGCAAGTGAGAAGAAAGTGTTAGAGCTCATGAAGCAACTTCATGAGGAGAAAAGCCTTAATGCATACATCGACACAAAGAGGAAGCGACCGTGGGAGACTTGAGTTTTAGGTTTTAGAAGTTCATATTGTTGTCTCTTTGAGACCTTTTTTCTTTTCATTTGTAAGCCTAAGAGGCATTTGTAATTTTGTAACTTACTAATGAAATCTTTGTTTTTGTTTCCTCTTGTTTAGCAAATTTAAATCTCCTAAAGTTCCTTGAAAACATTGCATCCACATATCATGCATCACTTCATAAGAAGGTTTTCCAATACTTGTTTCCTCATCTATTTACTGTTTATTTCAGTATAAGATGGATCTCGAACAAACTGTCAAGGATCTGCAAACTCAACATGCACAATTTCAAGAGACTCTTCTGAATCTGGCCAAAGGGCAGCAAGAGATGATGGCGCTCCTCACCACGAAAAAGAAGACTAAGAAATGGGTTGTTATCCTCAACATGGGAAGAAGATTCAAAGGTCATGTCCAACCAATTCAAGATGTTTCCTCCGAGGAAGAAGACAACCAAGATGAGGATGATAGAAGTGTTAGGGGTGAAGGTAAAAATAATCAGGGTTCTGAAGATAAAGACTACTCTGACGAGCAGTATCCTCATGCAGATGACAAATACAAGCAGTTGGAGGACTGACTCGAAGCTGTGGAAATCCAGAAAGTGCCTGGATTGGATTTTGGAGAGCTAGGTCTGATCCCGGGGATGGTCATCCCTCACAAATTCAAGGTCTCTATATTTCCTAAATATTATGGGGTCTCTTGCCCCAAACTTCATTTGAGGTCATATGTTCGAAAAATCCAACCACATACTACTGACCGGAAATTATGGGTCCATTTCTTCCAAGAAAGTTTGACTGGAGCTCAACTGGAATGGTTCTATCAACTAGAGGGAACCAACATTCACACATGGGAAGACTTGGCTTCTACTTTCTACAAACAGTATCAATATAATACTGACCTGGCACCGACTCGTGTGCAGCTACAAAACATGACCATGGGATTGAATGAAGGGTTCAAGGAGTATGAACAAAAGTGGAAAGACTTAGCTGGAAGGGTGCAACCTCCTTTGACTGACCGAAAATTGGTGGATATGTTCATGGGTACTCTAACGGGTCCATTCTTTAATCTACTGATTGAGAGTTCTTCATCAGGGTTTACTGAGCTGATTCTGACTGGCGAAAGAGTTGAAAATGGTATTAAGTGCAGAAAGATTACGATGGCTACATATTTTAATGCTGTGAAGAAGCCTTTTTTAAGAATGATTTCCATCAGTCTATGGGAGCGATATTGATTTCTAATCCAGTGTCTGTTCAACAATCACAACAAGGTAACCAACATAGGTCAGACGCTCTGAGAAGGCAATTTACCAGGATTAATATGCCATTAGCTCAAGCATTCCAACATTTTTTAAAGGATGACCTCATAACACTCCGAGATCCTCCTCCTAATCCCAACATATCCTCTCCAAAGTACAACCCAAATGCAAGATGTGCCTATCATTCGAATAGTCCTGGGCATGACACCAACAACTGTTGGGCTTTGAAAAACAAAATCCAAGATATGATTGATGCAAAAGATATTGAATTTGATCCTCCCGAGACCCCTAATATGATTAATGCGCCCATGCCTAGACATGGTAAAGGGGTTAACGTTATTGACAATGTTTCCTATGTCTCCACCATAAGTGACTTGACAACTCCCTTGATGATCGTTAAGAAAAATATGTTGCGAGACGGTTTATTTCCGTGTTGTTCTAAAAATTGTTACCACTGTGCATCCCAAACTAATGGTTGTATGTGGCAGAAGAAGGGTATTCAACACTTGATTGATAACCAAGAAATTTTGTTCGAGAAGACTTCGTCCATGAAGAGTTTGAATGAAAGTATGTCTCAAGAACTGAGACTTGAAGATTTTTCTATAATCACAAATTCCAATACTCCTGTAAGGCTCACCTCTAGAGGTCATATAAAGATTCCTGCCAAGCCGAGGGTGGCTCACCTGATCATTACTGCATTCGGGCCAGTCCCCTATTCCTCTGACAAGGTTGTTCCTTGGAACTATGGAGCAGAAGTTTATTACCATGGTGTTAGGCAAGATCCATGGATTACCAAAGATGAAGATTCTGAAGTTACCAATCCCAATGTCGAAAATATTGTCGGAACTAGTAAAGTTACCCAAACGGGAAGGATCTTCTCCCTAGAGATTTCTCCTCCAAAAACTATCACTTCACATGTTCATATTCCTGCTGCTGGGTCAACTGCTGATGCTCGGGGAAAAGAGAAAGTGACTGAGCCTGCCCAGATGGAGGCGCCCTCAAAAGATGTTACAATTGAATACTCCTATAAATAAGAGACGGAAGAAATACTAAAGATCATTAGAAAAAGTGACTACAAAATAGTTGAACAACTAGGGCAGACACCCTCCAAAATATCCATGATGTCCTTGTTATTGTGCTCTGAAGCCCATGCCCAGGCTTTGTTGAAATTTCTGAAGAATGCTCATGTACCACAAGAGACCTCTACGGATCAGTTTGAGAATTGTGTTGCAAGCCTAGCAATTGATAATGGCTTAGGATTTTCTGATGCTAACTTAACTTCGGCAAGAAAGAATCATAACAAGGCTCTTCACGCCTCTATTGAGTGTAGGGGGGCTACTTTGGCGCATATGTTAGTAGATATAGGCTCCTCCCTGAATGTGTTACCAAAAGGGGCTTTGGATAGACTGGACAATGATGGGTTGGTGCTGAAACCTAGCGATATAGGGGTAAGAGCCTTTGATGGGTCAAAAAGAATGGTACACAGAGAGGTTGATCTTCCAATCAAGGTGGGATCTCAGATCTTCAACTCCACCTTCTAGGTAATAGATATTCGTCCATCCTATTCATGTCTGCTTGGACGCCCATGGATTCATGGGGCGGGCGTTGTTACCTCTACCTTACATCAAAAATTGAAGTATCTGGTGAAAGGGAAGATCGTTACAGTTTGTGGAGAAGAAGAATATATGGTCAGCCATTTGAATTCTTTCAAATATGTTTAAATGGACAGTGAATTCATTGAGACTCCATGCCAAGCTTTTGAAGTGATTTCCCCTACTGTTGTTGAAGATGTCTCTACCATTCAAAAGACAACCAGGGTTCCGCACAAGATGGCTTCCTTGAAAGATGCCAAAGCCACTATAGAAGAAGGTGGTTGTACTGTTTGGGGTCAGCTTCCTGATATTCCCTACAAATTTGATAAATTTGGCTTGGGCTTTACTGCAGAGGGTCAGAGGGTTGATCGTCGCGCTCGTGCTGGAAGACCTTCATTCCGTATTAGCAATAACTGAGTCAACATTATAGAGGATGCTGACAGTGATTGTGACTTCGACAACTTGATCTTCCCTACCATTAGCAACAGACTCAATAATTGGAAAGCAGAAGACATTATCTCCATCTCCTTTAGCCAGGAGTAATAGGTATTTCTGTTTTTATCACTTTAAGAAGTTTGGTTATGTAATTCCTTTTAAAACAATTACTTTAAACCTTGTGTCTTTCCCGGAGTACAATGGTTCATTTGTTAAGGATTGTCGTTTCATATGTCATATTTTCATTTAATGAAAACTTTGGACATTTTGCATTCAAATTTTGCGCTCTCTGTCTTTCTTTTACTTTACTGCAGTTTCAAATAGCTATATGTTCTTACACACACCTACGAACTACATTACAGATCCCCATCCACTCTGGATCTCGTGGATAACGATTATGTTATTGCCGCTTATGACTTTAAAAATCCAATCTACCAAGCAGAGTACGAAGGTGAGAAAGATTGTGAGATACTTGGAGAACTTTTTAGACTCTTAATACAAGAATAAAAGGCTATCCAACCACATTAAGATCCGTTCAAAGTGGTAAACTTGGGTTCTGAGACATATAAGAAAGAAGTCAAGATAAGCGCTAACTTAGAGGGCAGTGTCAAGAACAGGTTGATTCAGATGTTACACGACTATGTTGAGGTATTTTCTTGGTCATACGAAGACATGCCAGGTGTTGTACCCCAAAATTTTCCCTCTCACTTATCAAATATTTTCTCACAAGATCTCCTTTGGTTCAAGACTGCACAAGATTTGATCAGCTCAAGACACCTCCTTAAGCACTGATGACTAAAATTAGGGTTTGTGATTGAACAAGGATAATTGAACTTTCAATGCCTCATATGAATTTCATGGATCATTATGGACCCCCAAGATTACTCATGTCAAGTTTCAAGCCTTGGATAACATTTTTTCCCAGTCAATTGACTAGTTGACCTAAAAGTCAGTTGTATTGGAGAAAAAGTCAATTGTGGCCAATTTACAGTGAAACTTCATAATTTTTGATCCATATAAACATTATAAACTCATATGTATCATTTGATCAAGTTTGGACCATAATTCCTCAAGAAATTTGATCAAATCATCAAAAGGGCAAAATGGTCAAAATTAGGGTTTTTACTAAGAAAGGGAAATTTCTGATTTTTAGCCTAGCAATTGGTTAATTGGTTTGAGGCATGGTCTTAAGAGTTAAATTTCATCATTTTTACCTAATGGCATGACTCAAAACATTGTCCAAGATCAATTGGATTGATAGTGGATTTTCAATGAACTGGTCAAAAGTCAATTGTACACTGAAAAGTCAAACTTTGACTTTTTGGTCAAAATCAAGTGTCAAAAATCACAATTCATCAAAATATGTCAAAATATGAAACTTGTTCATCAAGAAATCAAAAAGTCAAGATTTCATTTTGAAAAGTCAAAGTTTTCAAACTTAGAAAATTTTCTAAGTGTTGAAAATTTCATGTTTTTTCACAACTTTGAGTCAATTTTTCACCATGATGCAATATGATTCAAAAGAAACTTTCAACATGAAAGTTGTAGATATCCATTATATATACAACATTTATTTACACAAATTATCCTAGAAATTCTTGGATCTCAAGTTATCAATCCATGAAGTCATGGTCTTGAAACTAAACACTTAGTGAAATTTTGAAGATTTTTTGTCAGGATTTTGACCTAACTTCTGACCTAATTTTCACCTAGTTCCATTTGGATTTTTCAAAAGTTAATCAAAGATGGGTTGTATAGAACATTACAAGCTTTCCAAAATGTCCAAGAACTCCTTGAGATCATTTGTGAGCAAGGAGAATCAAAGGTCAGAAGTTGGGGTTTCAAGTTGTTTTACAAGGCAAATTTTGTGATGAACAAAATTCAAATCTCAAACCTATGCTGCTTAATCTTTGATTTGCATGCCTCAAACTTGTTAGGCACTCCATAATTAAATTCTTGCACAGATGTTAGAGGCCTCAACTCAAGCATTCAATGTAATGCCATGCTTTAAATCCATTTTAGGAAGAAAGTGCACAATGCCATTTTGAAAAAGTAGCTTTATGCACATAACTTGTTCTTGAGCCTTGTAATTGTTTTCTTCTGATCATACACGTCCTATAACTCAAAAGAAGTTGGTCTCAAGCCTTACAATCACTCAGCCCATGCTTGTACTTCATCTTGGAACCATGCTCCCACTTTTCTTCAAAATCAAGTAACATAGCATTCAGCTTATATCTTGCACTTCTGACCCTCTCAAGCACAAAAAACCTTCTCATTACTTATGTACAAGTTCTTGGCAACAAAACACACACATGCTTAATCCTAAAAACACACAAGAACTCAAAATTGCATCTCTTACTTCCATTGTTGGATATTCTGGGCAGAAATCCCAAAATCAAAAACTACTCGTGTGTTTCTTGGTCTTTTGCTTCCAAAAGCTTCGAAGCAGCATACACAAGCCATCCATGTCCCTGTTACATGACTCTAACACCATCTTCCTCCATTTCCAAGTTCAAAAACAGAGCATCATAGTTGGACTTCTCCATACCATTTCAGCCACTCTCCAACCAAGATAATTATTGCATTAGCTTCTTGGGACCTCAAGGAAGCTAACCTGATCCTTGCAGCACCTTGAAACAAGCTCCAACTCAAAACACGAATTCCATTTTCAAGGTGAGTTTTCTGACTTTTGAACTCTTCATATAGGCATCATTTGCTTTCCATTTGTGAAGATAAAATGTAGATATCATAGCCCTAAAACTAACCATGTCTTTAGATTTCATTTATATTGCTTGAGTAGTTAGAATTTTGAATCTGAACATCCTGGAAAAGTTAGGTTAGAATTTGGTACCATTAGAAATTCTCATTCATCTTTTATCTATAGTTTTAGTTATTTACATTTCTGGAATCTTGATGAAATTTTACACAACTTTCATGTTTACATTTTTGTAAATGGTTGAGAAACGAATAAGTTGCAGGGATTCTGGCTGGAGGTTGAAGATGAAGTACATTTAGGGCAAGACTTATGTTATATATTTGTTGTTTTGCATAAGTTAATGGATGTATCGCCACCCCAGTTGTTAAAGCGCGCGCCTGTCACCCTTAAGTCCTGGATTCAAGCCCCAGCGTGACCTTTTGCACTTTTTTTCCACTTCTTTTTCATTTTTTTTTGTTGAAACAGGCGCTTGGGCCTTCCTCCATTGGGCTTGGGATTTTTGCTACACTTGCACACTCCTGACTATTTTTTTAACCTCCCCTGACTTTCTTTATATTTTATTTTTATTTTATTTTCTTTCTATTTTCATCTTTTATTATTCTTATTATTATTAGTATTATTATTAATATTAATATTTTTATTACTTAATAAAAATCCAAAAAAAATTATATTTTATCATTTATATTTATTTAGTTTATTTTTCTTCATAAAACTAATAGCACAAAAACATTTTCTTTAATAAATTAACTTCCTTTTTTTAAAATAATTAGATAATAAATCTTAAATATTATTATATTATTTTCTTGTAATTAAAATCAATTTAGAACTTAGGATCTTTTATTTACTTATTTTTATTTACTATTTCGTGGCTATCCATCAGGTGTTGAATGCCTTTCTTCAGCCCTTCACATCCATTGAGTTGTTGGGTACAATACACACAGTCTTTTACACAGCCAGGGAAGATCCCAGCTTTCAACAGATTGTTTTTTATTACATTCAGGGGGTAGTCAATTCTTCAATAGAGACAACAAAAATTGCATCTTCGACATCATTAACACCTTTGTCGTGCTTCGGCATTGGAGCAGTGATTACATTCGGAGTTGGAGGAGGATCAAATTCAATAGTTTTGTTATCAATCAAATCCTGGATTTTGTTCTTCAAGGCCCAGCATTGGTCAGTCTCGTGCCCGGGGCTGCTTGAATGGTAAGCACACTTAGCGTTTGGATTATACTTTGGTGACGAGGTGTCAGGGTTGGCGGGAGGATCGCGCAATGTCACTAAATTAGCCTTAAGCAAATGTTGAAGGGCTTGAGGCAGTGACATGCCTAACCTCGTAAATTGTCTTCTTGGAGTTTCAAAACATTGATGATTTGCAGATGGTCTTGGAGTAGGAGTTGGATTGGAGATTCGGACAGCATTGACAGACGGGTGATCGTTCTTCTTGGTATGGGCCATTTCCTTGTACACAACATTGACTTCCTTATTTGCAGAAAAATATTTCTTGATAGGATTAGGAGTGGAGGTAGATGCCACAAAGATCTTCCCACTTTTGATGCCACTTTCAACTCTTTCGCCGATTAAGATCAATTTGGTGAAACCAGAAGAAGAGCAGCCAACCAACAAATTAAAAAAGGGACCAGATAAAGTGCCAATAAACATGTCGATGTGCTCCCTATCAGTCAAGGGAGGTTGGACCCTACTAGCAAAGTCTCTCCACTTTTGCATATATTCCTTAAGTCCTTCGTTCTTCCCCATGGTCATATCTTGTAACTGAACCCTCGTTGGCTCCAAGTCGGTGTTGTACTGATACTGATGGTAAAAGGTAATAGCTAAATCCTCCCAAGTATTGATGCGAGAACCATCTAACTGATAAAACCATTCAAGTTGCAATCTAGCAAAGCTCTCTTGGAAAAAGTGAACCCAGGGCTTCTTATCAGCAGTGTGTGACTGTATCTTGCGCACATAAGATTTCAAATGGAGTTTAGGACAAGAAACCCCATCGTACTTTGCAAAGATTGGTATTTTGAATTTGTGGGGAATGACTACCCCAGAGATCAAACCCAAATCATCAAAATCTAAACCAGGGACGACTTAGATTTCAACAGCTTTCAATATGTCTTCTAACTGCTTGTATTTGATATCAGCGGGTGGATACTGCTTATTGAAATAATCATCATCAGATACTTGATCATTGATATAGTCAACCTGAGTACTCTTGACCTCACCAATCTGGTTCTCATCCTCTTCAGATGAATCTTCTCCTACTGGGATTTGACGAACCGTCTCCTTGAACCTTCTACCCATGTTGAGTAGAGCTTTCTTCTTTGGCTTCTCCTTAACGGAAAGCAAAGCCATCATATCTTGCTGCCCCTTGGCAAGGGCTAGTAGAGTCTCCTGAAACTGAGAATTCTGGGTTTGGAGATCCTTCACAGTTTTCTCTAGATCCATCTTGCTGAAATAAAAAGCAGAAAGATAAATTTGTATAAACAAAGAATGAACAAACGTTAATTCTCATTAGACAAAACAAGAAAGATTACATCATGCCTTTTGGGCTTACAAAATAAATTTCTAAGATAAAAAGACCGAACACATCCTCTTTGGCGTGAGATAAGCGTTCACACTTTTCTCTTCTTGTAGCTGCTTCATAAGCTCCAAGACCCTCTTTTCACTAGCATAGAATTGAGCTTCGAAAGTATCCCATTCTTCCTTAAGCTGAATCTAACCCTTTTGCAAGTCTTCGAGAGAGGTAGGCATGTCGGGATAGAGGATAGTGTAGGGAACATCTCCTTCAATCACAGGCTCCATGATGACTGGTAAGATAGAGGGATAAGGCATCACAAGTTTCTGAGCACGAGCTCGTAACCATTTAAGGTAAGGCTCAGGGGGAATGGAATTATTGTGTCCTAGTGTCTTGCTATCTACCTTGTTCACCATCCTCCATGCTCGGATAAACCTCTGACAGTAACCTTGGATAAGCATCTCGTGGGGACCATCCCTCTGGGCGTAACCAAACTGTCATAAGGCTAAGTAGGGGTTGTGTTGTACCCCAAAATTTTCCCTCTCAATTCTCAAGGTTTTTCTTACAAGGATTGTCAAGGTTCAAGCTTGAACAAGTGCATTGGGGTTTTCCAGTACCAAAATTAAGAGGAAACTGTCAAAAAGGAAGAAAACAGATAAAAATATGATTTTGACAAAATTTGGAAAAATACAAGTGTTCTTCGTTTCAGCTCTTTCGATTGGCCTTTAGGCCTCTTTCAATCAGAATCCTTCGATTGGCCTATTGACCTCCTTTGACACAAGCTTGGCTTGCCTCTTTCGCCTGGGCATGTGACTTCTTGTTGCAGTTTTCGTTTGTGTCTTTTGCTGCCTGCATGCTTGCAATCGAAGGCCATAACCTACTGGCCACACATGCCCCCTGCAAGGAAACCCTTTTCGATTCACCAAGCGTACTGCCTACAAACCTGTTTCGATTTGGACAAGTAGCTGCCTGCAAGCCTGCTTCGATTTGGACAGGCGTACTGCCTACAAACCTGTTTCGATTTGGACAAGTAGTTGCCTGCAAGCCTGCTTCGATTTGGCAACATTGCTTCCTTCGAACATGGACTTTCGATTGGAAAATAAGCTTCCTTCGAGCATGAACTTTCGACTGGGAAATAGCTTCCTGCGCTTTAGCTTGTTTCAACCACAAGCTTCGACTGAGGAAAACGCTTCCTTCGAACAGGTGTGCTTCGATCTCACTCTTGCCTTTGACTCAAGACCAAATCTCGTTTGCCAGGCTATGTTGCATCCAGATCTTTATATAGTCAGAAGTTTGCACAAGGGTTTCAAACTTTGTCTGTTGGATACTGCTATTCTGGGTTAAAGGCTACATACTTTTTCTTCAAACAGAGAGTACTTTATCACCAAAAGCAGCTTTCCATCTGATTTTGTTCCGAGCACAAGCAATGTTAGATCTTCTGCACCCCACTACTGCTACTGCCAACAGGCCCCTCACTTGTACTGTCACGTTACCCATTATTTTTATTATTCTTTGCAAGGCTGGCTTGGACGAACATGTTCATTATTTCTCTATAAATAGAGGATTTTTTACAAAGCTGGAGAGGACTTTTGGGCCAGACGAACGAATCTGCAGAAAATTCTCAAACACAACAAAAACTCTCAAGTTCATCAACACTTGAGAAATCAATACCCAGAATCCAAACACTTAGAATCTGAAACATCCATACACCTTGTTACCATTCGAATCCAGTAGGAAGAACCTCACATTTGTTCTTCTTTGTTGAATCCAGTATCAAGGACGTAACCCATGGTTTCTCCCTCCGAATCCAGAAGCATTCAAGGAGACCACTTAAAGGCCTAACACACGTTCCAGCCTGAAACAAGGTAAGTTATTCTTACCTTTGAGCTTTTCGTTTCATGGCATAACATGTAAATAATATTATTGTTTGTTCCAAGCATGTACATACTGTTGTTCCTTTCGTTTCAACCCTGTTAACATGTTTTAAAAAAAAAGCTAAACCCTTTCGTTTTGCTCTCTGTTTACCTGAGCTTGCTTTAAACTGTTAAACTGTTTACAAGATAAATATTAGCATGGCCTCAGGCCATGTTGCCATTTAATGCTTGAAATGAAAGAAACAGGAGACATGAGTATGAAATGAAGCCTTTGGTTTCCACACTGACTTCCAGCCCAGCCAGAGACACACTCACACTGATTTCACTGGCCGAATCGAAGAAGGCAACAAAGCAGAAAGACCCAGTCGAAGGATGCAACTTGCTGCTGCCTTTTCCCAATCGAAGGACAGGACCTCGCCCCTGCCAAGGCCCAATCAAAAGACATGACCTGACTGGTGCCAAAGCCCAATCGAAGGACAAGACCTCGTCCCTGCCAGGGCCCAATCGAAAGACGTGACTTTGCTGGTGCTAACCCCAATCGAAGGAGGCCAGCAAAATGCCAATCGAAGGCTGCTAGTCCCAATCGAAGGAGGCCAGCAGAATGCCAATCGAAGGATGCTGCTGCCTGGGTCGAAAGACCCTCATTTTTCTTGCTTTTATTTTATTTTTGCCTTTATATTTCCATGCAATTAAATATGGTTGTAATAGCGTAGGATTTTATCTTTATGTGCACTATTACTTTTATATGCTTGCTAGTAAATAGGGTGTGTATGGAAAGATAAAACCAACAAGTAGACAACCTAAAAATCAAAGACAAATGCATGCAATAAAACACACTTTGCACACATGCACCCTTAGGGTAATCTCACTTGTTGCCTCGGAAAATAGTCATGTCCCTCGAGCTTGGGCGTTTTAGCAAAGACCCTCGATAAAAGATCGTAGTCCCTCGATGACCCTCGATGTTGCCTTCGGTAAACGATCTAGTCCCTAAAAACAACATTGCTAAAACGTCCCATATGTTGCCTTCTATGACTATACAAACGTCCCATGCCCGTCCCGTTCAACATCCTAACACAAGGTTGTTCACCAAATACAATGGTGAAGAAACACTGTTAAAAGGGTTGAAAAACATAAGAAAGATCTTTGAGTAAGAATAGGGTAGACAACTCTTAGTTACTTGATCAAAAATCTTGCAAAACATCCTTGCCATTTTTCAAACACACATCTCCACACAATTTCAAAACAAACTTTCAAAAACATTGAAACATCTTTTCAAAAAGACAAACACCTTTGTAAAACATTCAAACGAATTGTTACAAAGGTTGCCTAGACAAGGCATCTTTTTCAAAGCATTTTCAAAAACCACACACACAAAGCATCATTTTCAAGCAATTGAAAAGCAAAGGCAAGTGATCTAAAAACAAGTAACTAAGAGCCCATGGATAACCATGGATAGAAAGGGTGATAATACCTTCCCTTCCTATAATTTTCCCCCCGAACCCACGAAAACATCTCAAAGGTTTTTCCTGTTCTTTTTAACCTTTCCTTAGGATAAAATAAAAAGTCGGTGGCGACTCTTGCTAAACCGAACATTTGCGCACACAAACGCAAACCTCAAGTCAGTTCTCCCACCGTATCACAGAACTGGAGACTCTGCTGGGGAATTCTTAAAAAAGTGGGTTTATCTTAGGGTTTTAGATCACCTTTACATGCTTGCTTTGATTTCTTTGATTGCTTTACTTTTTGGGTTCCTTGTTTGGGTTTGTTGTAAATCCTACACCTGGATTTGGGGGCACCTTTTTAGGTAAATAGCAATAAACTGTGAGGGAACTATGCAGGGTATACCGACATGGATGAAGCAGTAGCTATGTTAGTGTGACATATTTGTGGGTACCGGTATCCCTTGAGTAGTCAAGGAGAATACGGGGCCGCTGAGCGATGTCATGAAGCACTAACGAACTCTTAGAACCTTACTTGACCATCTTGGCCTTTTTAGGGGTAGTGAGATGACCGACTTTGGTGCAGTCCGAAGTTGGTAGATACTTGATACTACACTCATTGAGTATTGTTTTCTTGGAATATTTTGGTCGCCAGTTAAGTGGCTAAACCAAAACAATGAACACAGAAAATAATCCAGTGATATTGAGTTCCTTAGAACCAGGTTTCTATTTTAGGACAGGTTGAGCCAACTAACTTTAAGAGGGTACTTACCTACAAACCCCATGCAAGCCTAAACCTAAGGACTTGTCTGCTTTGTGTGAATATGATTACCTGTATATACACTTGCTTACTTCTGCATACATGTACATAACATCATAACATCATACCATAGCATTTTCAATAACCATTTCAAGGATCTCGAGGGTCTTTTGATGCAGGGTCACGTTGAACCAAACATCTACCAAAGGGAAAGAGGTTTCATTTTCCTCTAAACAAACACCGTCAAAGATCAGGTGCAACAACTTGAATCAGGGGCTATGACCCACTTGACATGGTGATCTTGATTATCGGGGAAGGACATCCACCGGTACAAAAGTTATCCAATCAAAGATGTTGATCGAAGTTCAACCTCTAACATTTTCTTGTGTTTACCCCGCGAGATCCTTGAAAACATGCATCCACATATCATGCATCATATCATGACAGGTTTCCCCCATACAGGTCTCCTTATCTTCCTACTGTTTATTTCAGTAAGATGGATATGGAACAAACGGTGAAAGATCTCCAAGCTCAAAACGCTCAATTCCAACAAATGCTTCTGGCTATGGGTAAAGGGCAAGAGGATCTGAAAGCTCTCCTTCTCAAAGACAAGAAGAAGAAGTCCAAAAAAGCAACGGGTATCCTGAACTTGAGAAGAAGACCTAAAACCCAAGATCTTTCAACTCCATCCAACATAGGGGATAGTCTTGAAGAATACCATAATTTGGAGGTTGATAAAGTTGAAGCTGACTACTCCGAAGAACAATATCCTCCCGCTGATGACAAGTACAAACAGTTGGAGGATCGCCTCAGTGCTATGGAGATTCAACAAATACCTGGCTTGGATTTAGGAGACATGGGTTTAGTTCCTAGGTTGGTCATCCCGCCAAAGTTCAAAGTCCCTACCTTTGCCCTATACGATGGAGTCTCTTGCCCTAAGATGCACCTAAAGTCTTATGTCCACAAGATTCAACCGTACACAACTTATCCAAAGCTTTGGATCCACTTCTTCCAAGAAAGCCTGGTAGGGACTCAACTCGAGTGGTTTTACCAATTGGAGAGTTCCCGCATCCATACCTGGGAGGATTTAGTTGCTGCTTTCTATAAGCAGTATCAGTACAATGCTGATCTTGCACCAACTCGTGTGCAATTGCAGAACATGACCATGGGTTCCAACGAGAGCTTCAAAGGATACGCTCAAAAGTGGAGAGATCTGGCTGGTAGAGTGCAACCCCCTTTAACTGACAGGGAGATGATTGACATCTTCATGGGAACTTTGACAGGGCCTTTCTTCAAACACTTGATCAGAAGCTCTTCAGCCGGATTCACCGAGCAAATACTGACCGACAAAAGAGTCGAAGTTGGCATCAAAAGTGGAAAGATTCAAGAAGCTACACCTTCTGATGCTCAGGAAAAGCCTTACAATGGGAAGAAAGAGTCCAATGCAGTGACTGGTCAAAAGAGTCATCATGACCAACATGTAGGGGCAATCCTGATCTCTGATCCCACGCCTGTTCAACAAAGACAGAGAAATAGGCGTAGAGTAAGATATCAAGAAAGGCAGTATACTAACATCAACATGCCTTTGTCTCAAGCGTTACAACATTTGCTGAAGTTGAAGCTGATCACACTAAAGGATCCTCCTCAAAATCCTGATACCTCCCCTTCTAGGTACAATCCGAGCGTAAGATGTGCCTATCATTCTGACAGTCCTGGACATGACACCGACGACTGTTGGACTTTGAAGAACAAGATTCAAGACTTGATTGATGCCAAGGAGATCAAGTTTGACCCTCCGGAGACCCCGAATGTGATCACTGCTCCTATGCCAAATCATTGAGATTGTCTTTGTTTCATTTGAATTTTCAAGTTGTAATCTCTTTGTTATTCAAAAAATTATCTATTAATGTCAAACTTTGTTTCATTAATGCATTGCATATGTTTGTCTTGATTTGATTCTTTCATTTTCATTACATTTAAACTATGCTTTTTATTTTCTTTATGACATTCAACTCTTGCTAAAACTTACAAGCCTTTAGAGGGAGGATGACGAAAACAATGCCATAATCTCATACAGTATGCTTTTGGACAGACCTTGCTGACGATGTACAGGCATTTCTTTCAAATCCTAAACACTGGAGTTATAAGGAAGATAATCCCTAGTCAATCCCTTCGAGCCAAAGAAGTAGGAGTTTTCTATTTTAACACAAATTGAAACCTTTAATCAAAACCTGGGGCAGGGTAGTCTCTCAGTTAATTCAAATGCGCTTTAAGTCGCAAACTCTCAGTTCGTAATACAACGAACGACATCAAAAAACATTCCTTTGGAACCAAAAGACAGTGGTGGTTCCTTATCTCATAGGCAGTCAATCTCTCAAAAGAGAAAAGCCCACTAAGCCAAAACCTACAAAGGAGGCTTAAGAAATTTGGGGCATCCCGCTGACTGTAATCTCGAAAACAGGAACAGTCAGGAAAAAGTTAGGGATAAGAAATCAAAAGAACGAGGTCGCTACAAATCCTCAACAACATGAAAAATGTTGCAAAAATGAATGCCTTCCAACAAATTCAACTTGTATGAACCATCACCAAAAACGTCGTTCCAGACTCATTTGGAGTTCAAATGCACAATTAACTGAGTTTAGGATTGAAGAACATCACGAAGAGCGGGTGGGTACAAATATACTTTGAGCCTTTATCCTTTGTTTCTTAAACCGTGAACCAAGCCACGTTACAACCCTTCAAAAGTTCTAACTGAAGCATGGGTTAGTTCGGAAGCATACTGTTACAAAAGGTATCCTGACTCCTGTAAGGCTTTGCCCTAAATCTTATGTTGAATTTGTATTATAAAAAGTTTTCTGCTAAAAAATTCATTTTTCAAAACTTCGAGACAAGCATAAACTTTGCATTATTTGAATATCACTGCTTGCATTTGGCTATTTGTTTGACAGCGGAGAAATTCACACAACGAGTATCCGATGAACGAAAGCACTCTCAGTGAACAAAATCACTTCAAAAAGGATGACACTTCCATTGACAAATCTCCTATTAACAAGGGGGAATGACATGTCCCTATCCAGCACACCTGGGGCAGTCCAGTCAAGATTTCAAGAAATCTCTGAAGAAGTGCAGAGTAACCAGGGGCAAGTCTCCATCTCCGTCACTTGGGGCATTAAACGTCAACCCCGACAAAGGGTTACATACAATCAAACTTTTTGGCAATGCCACAAACATTCGCTACTAGGGGCAGTGACAAGTCTCCCCAAAGTCCTTCTCATAGGATGATCCCCCAGCAAGAGTATAATCTCTGACCCCCTCTTCCCAGCTGAATCAACCTCAAGAATCCTCGAGGACTTCCCCCAACGAAGATGTCACCTCTCTAGCGGACTGATGACAGGGTTTATTTCCCCAACAACACCAGGATTCCCCAGCTTAAGTCTGCCTCTCCGGCTACTACAAATCAAAGGACCATAACTCCTCTTCCCTAGTAGACTACTCTACAATCCCCAACAAGTTACTATGAAACCTGGACCCGACCAGATATCAGTTCAACTTCGACTCCCCAGTAGAGAAACGGATGACTAAGACTCCTAAACTCTTTTCCCAAGCAGAAATAAACATACTCCCCACAGAGTTTTCAACTTCCCCCAGTGGAGTTCTCCTCAAACAACAAAACAGGATTCCATTGGAAATATTCTAAGCAAAGTTTGAAGACACACATGCTCTTCAACAGCAGTCCAGGATTTAATGACTCCCCGACTTTTGTCAAGGATTTATTTTCCCAGACAAAAATACATTCATTAACATTTCACATTTCATACGTCCTATTTACATACATGATAAGTTCATACAACACAATCTCATTTACTTTTGAGAATATCATGACATTATTCATTTCATACATCATGACATTGCATACAATTAACTCTTTACTTTTTCAGGAAAGATCGATCGACAGATAAAATTCATCATCCTGTTGAGGTTATAGTCATCCAAGATTCCTTCATCTTCCTGCTGAGGTTGTAATCGTCCAAGATTCCTTCATCATCCTGCTGAGGTTGTAGTCATCCAAGATTCCTTCATCATCCTGCTGAAGTTGTAATCATCCAAGATTCCTTCATCATCCTGCTGAGGTTGTAGTCATCCAAGATTCCTTCATCATCCTGCTGAGGTTGTAATCGTCCAAGATTCCTTCATCATCCTGCTGAGGTTGTAGTCATCCAAGATTCCTTCATCATCTTGCTGAGGTTGTAATCGTCCAAGATTCCTTCATCATCCTACTGAGGTTGTAGTCATCCAAGATTCCTTCATCATCCTACTGAGGTTGTAATCATCCAAGATTCCTTCATCATCCTGCTGAGGTTGTAGTCATCCAAGATTCCTTCATCATCCTGCTGAGGTTGTAATCGTCCAAGATTCCTTCATCATCCTGCCGAGGTTGTAATCGTCCAAGATTCCTTCATCATCCTGCTGAGGTTGTAATCGTCCAAGATTCCTTCATCATCCTACCGAGGTTGTAATCGTCCAAGATTCCTTCATCATCCTGCTGAGGTTGTAATCATCCAAGATTTCTTCATCATCCTGCTGAGGTTGTAATCGTCCAAGATTCCTTCATCATCCTGCTGAGGTTGTAATTGTCCAAGATTCCTTCATCATCCTGCTGAGGTTGTAATTTTCCAAGATTCCTTCATCATCTATTTGGAGTAGCAATCATTTCTGGATGGAATCTTTAAGCTCATCTCCAACAACTATCCATTACATCTCCAGATGGCATCTTTAAGCCCATCCCCGACAAGTTTCTATCATCTCTCCAGATGGCATCTTTAAGCCCATCCCCGACAAGTTTCTATCATCTCTCCAAATGGCATCTCTAAGCCCATTCCCCCAATCATCACATATCCGAGTGCAAATTTTTGGGCACTCTAGTGTTCAATCATCTTCCACCTTCAAGTCACAAATGGAAGATTTGCCAATCTAACTCTTCGGGTGTAAGAAGATTGAACAGGGGCAACTGTTGTACCCCAAATTTTTCCCTCTCAATTCTCAAGGTTTTTCTTACAAGGATTGTCAAGGTTCAAGCTTGAACAAGTGTATTGGGGTTTTCCAATACCAAAATTAAGAGGAAACTGTCAAAAAGGAAGAAAACAGATAAAAATATGATTTTGACAAAATTTGGAAAAATACAAGTGTTCTTCGTTTCAGCTCTTTCGATTGGCCTTTAGGCCTCTTTCGATCAGAATCCTTCGATTGGCCTTTTGACCTCCTTCGAAACAAGCTTGGCTTGCCTCTTTCGCCTGGGCATGTGACTTCTTTTTGCAGGTTTCGTTTGTGTCTTTTGTTGCCTGCATGCTTGCAATCGAAGGCCATGACCTACTGGCCACACATGCCCCCTGCAAGGAAACCTTTTTCGATTCACCAAGCGTACTGCCTACAAACCTGTTTCGATTTGGACAAGTAGCTGCCTGCAAGCCTGCTTCGATTTGGACAGGCGTACTGCCTACAAACCTGTTTCGATTTGGACAAGTAGCTGCCTGTAAGCCTGCTTCGATTTGGCAACATTGCTTCCTTCGAACACGGACTTTCGATTGGAAATTAGGCTTCCTTCGAGCATGAGCTTTCAACTGGGCAATAGCTTCCTGCGCTTTAGCTTGTTTTGACCACAAGCTTCGACTGAGGCAAACGCTTCCTTCGAACAGGTGTGCTTCGATCTCACTCTTGCCTTTGACTCAAGACCAAATCTCGTTTGCCAGGCTGTGTTGCGTCCAGATCTTTATATAGTCAGAAGTTTGCACAAGGGTTTCAAACTTTGTCTGTTGGATACTGCTATTCTGGGTTAAAGGCTACATACTTTTTCTTCAAACAGAGAGTACTTTATCACCAAAAGCAGCTTTCCATCTGATTTTGTTCTGAGCACAAGCAATGTCAGATCTTCTGCACCCCACTGCTGCTATTGCCAACAGGCCCCTCACTTGTACTGTCACGTTACCCATTATTTTTATTATTATTTGCAAGGCTGGCATGGACGAACATGTTCATTATTTCTCTATAAATAGAGGATTTTTTACAAAGCTGGAGAGGACTTTTGGGCCAGACGAACAAATCTACAGAAAATTCTCAAACACAACAAAAACCCTCAAGTTCATCAACACTTGAGAAATCAATACCCAGAATCCAAACACTTAGAATCTGAAACATCCATACACCTTGTTACCATTCGAATCCAGTAGGAAGAACCTCACACTTGTTCTTCTTTGTTGAATCCAGTATCAAGGACGTAACCCCTGGTTTCTCCCTCCGAATCCAGAAGCATTCAAGGAGACCACTTAAAGGCCTAACACACGTTCCAGCCTGAAGCAAGGTAAGTTATTCTTACCTTTGAGCTTTTCGTTTCATGGCATAACATGTAAATAATATTCTTGTTCATTCCAAGCATGTAGATACTGTTGTTCCTTTCGTTTCTACCCTGTTAACATGTTTTAAAAAAAAAGCTAAACCCTTTCGTTTTGCTCTCTGTTTACCTGAGCTTGCTTTAAACTGTTAAACTGTTTACAAGATAAATATTAGCATGGCCTCAGGCCATGTTGCCATTTAATGCTTGAAATGAAAGAAACAGGAGACAGGAGTATGAAACGAAGCCTTTGGTTTCCACACTGACTTCCAGGCCCAGCCAGAGACACGCTCACACTGATTTCACTGGACCAATTGAAGAAGGCAATAAAGAAGAAAGGCCCAGTCGAAGGATACAACTTGCTGCTGCCTTTGCCCAATCGAAGGACAGGACCTCGCCCCTGCCAAGGCCCAATCGAAAGACATGACCTGACTGGTGCCAAAGCCCAATCGAAGGACAGGACCTCGTCCCTGCCAGGGCCCAATCGAAAGACGTGACTTTGCTGGTGCTAACCCTAATCGAAGGAGGCCAGCAGAATGACAATCGAAGGCTGCTAGTCCCAATCGAAGGAGGCCAGCAGAATGCCAATCGAAGGATGCTGCTGCCTGGGTCGAAAGACCCTCATTTTTATTGCTTTTATTTTATTTTTGCCTTTATATTTCCATGCAATTCAATATGGTTGTAATAGCGTAGGATTTTATCTTTATGCGCTTTATTACTTTTATATGCTTCTTAGTAAATAGGGTGTGTATGGAAAGATAAAACCAACAAGTAGACAACCTAAAAATCAAAGACAAATGCATGCAATAAAACACACTTTGCACACATGCACCCTTAGGGTAATCTCACTTGTTTCCTCGGAAAATAGTCATGTCCCTCGAGCTTGGGTGTTTTAGCAAAGACCCTCGATAAAAGATCGTAGTCCCTCGATGACCCTCAATGTTGCCTTCGGTAAATGATCTAGTCCCTAAAAACGACATTGCTAAAACGTCCCATATGTTGCCTTCTATGACTATACAAACGTCCCATGCCCGTCCCGTTCAACATCCTAACACAAGGTTGTTCACCAAATACAATGGTGAAGCAACACTGTTAAAAGGGTTAAAAAACATAAGAAAGATCTTTGAGTAAGAATAGGGTAGACAACTCTTAGTTACTTGATCAAAAATCTTGCAAAACATCCTTGCCATTTTTCAAACACACATCTCCACACAATTTCAAAACAAACTTTCAAAAACATTGAAACATATTTTCAAAAAGACAAACACCTTTGTAAAACATTCAAACGAATTGTTACAAAGGTTGCCTAGACAAGGCATCTTTTTCAAAGCATTTTCAAAAACCACACACACAAAGCACCATTTTCAAGCAATTGAAAAGCAAAGGCAAGTGATCTAAAAACAAGTAACTAAGAGCCCATGGATAACCATGGATAGAAAGGGTGCTAATACCTTCCCTTCCTATAATCTACCCCCTGAACCCACGAAAACATATCAAAGGTTTTTCCTGTGCCTTTTAACCTTTCCTTAGGATAAAATAAAAAGTCGGTGGCGACTCTTGCTAAACCGAACATTTGCACACACAAACGTAAACCTCAAGTCAGTTCTCCCACCGTATCACAGGTTGTAAGTGATACCTCCTCTAATGCCAAGAAAAGGTACATTAGGGAATTCTCCATAACGGTCGACAATAGTAACATTCTCCAAAGAGAGGGAACACCAATGAATATCTGAATTTTTGAGCGTCATCAACCTATGGGACCATCTTAAACCTTGCTCATTATTCAACACAGATTGGGGAAGATGTGAAATAAACCATCTTTCCGAGAGAGGAGTACAACACATGAGGATACCTCTTTTCCTCATAGTACGAGTGTGATAGGAATGTAGGATGTCCCCTAGAAAAGTAGGCACTGGGTTACGAGACATGAAGATTTTGATGGCGTTCACATCTATGAGTTGGTCAGGATTTGGAAGCAAAACCATCCCATAGATGAGGAGAGCCACAATTTCCTCAAAGTCTTGCAAATCTAAAGTGTTCCAACAGTTTTGGGCTTTCTCAAACAAGAAATTTGCTAGGAAACCTTTGACACCACTCCTTGTTTCCCAATTAGTTGTGATATCAGATGGTTACAAGTGTAGAGCTTGAGCAATCTCTTCTGGTTTTGGATCTCTTTTCGTACCGTTGAAGGGTAGTTGATTGAGAATAGGAATTCTCAAGAATTGGGAGAATTCCTCCAAAGTTGGCACAAGTTGATAATCAGGAAATGTGAAGCAATGGTGTAAGAGATCAAAGAACTGAAAGAGCACCTTCATCATGTCTTCATCAGTGTTGGAGGTGACCAAGTTTAGTAGGCGACCATGTCTTTCGGTAAATGGAGAATTTTCAGGAATCCTTGATGCTAGCTCTTTAAGTTGAGGAGGGATCCTTACAAGATTGACTTAAATGGTTTTCCTGCGAATAGAATCCATGTCCTACAAAACAGAACAAAGATAAATCCTAAAAATCCTTGAAATGGTTAGTGAGTATAACTATGATGTTATGATGTTTATGATGTTATGTATAAGTAAATATATACAAACAAAGCAAACAAGTCCTTAGGTTTAGGCTTGCATGGAGTCTCATAGGTAAGTACCCTCTTGAAGTTTAGTTGGCTCAAACCTGTCCTAGAAATAGTAACCGGGTTCTAAGGAGCTCAATATCACTGGTTTGTTTTCTCGGGTATTGTTTCAGCGCAAGCCTCTTAAATGGCGACCGAAATATCCCAAAAAACCAAACCTCAATAAATGTAGTATCGAGTATCTACCAACTTTGGACTGCACTAAAGTCGATCATCTCTACACATCCTAAAGGCCAAGTTGGTAAAGTAAAGGTTCTAAAAGTTCATTAGTGTTTCATGACATCACTCAACGGCCCTGTATTCTCCTTGACTACTCAAGGGCTACCGGTACCCACAAATATGTCGCACTAACATAACTATTGCTTAGACCGTGTCAGTATACCCCGCACAGTTTCCACAATGTATTGCTACTTACCTATAAGGTATCCCAAATCCAGGTAGAGGATTCAAACCCAAACAAAGAAGCATAATGTAAAGCACACAAGTCAAACAAAGAAAGCAAGTAAATATGATATAGCCCTAAGGTAACCCCTCTTTTAGAAATGTCCCCAGCAGAGTCGCCAGTTCTGTAATATGGTGGGAGAAATGACTTGGTTATTTTGCGTTTTATCGCAAATGTTGCTGTTACCCAGAGTCGTCACTTTGAGATGTTTTCTTGAGTTCGGGGGGTAGATTATTAAAAGGGAAGGTATTAGCACCCTTTTCATCCATGGTTTTCCATGGGATCTTAGTTACTTGCTAGATCACTTGCTTTTGTTTGAAATTATACTTTGTGTGGTTTTGAAAGTATTTTGTAAAGATGCCATCGTTTAGGCAAACTTTGTAATGATTCTCGTTCGTAAGAATGTATATAAAGTGTTGATCTTTTGAAAATGTTTTTCAAGTTTGAAAGATGTTTTTGAAAGTGTAGGTGTTTGTTTTGAAAATAGAAAGGATGTTTTTGGTTTTGAAATTGAGCAAGTAACTAGGAACATTCTACCTACTCAAAAGTCTTTCATGTTTATTTCTTCTTCCCTTTGATATTGTCATCTTACCATTTATTTGGTAAGTAACCCTATCTTTAGATGTAAACGGGACATGCATGGGTCATCGTATAACCATGATTAGAAATGTTGCAAGGTATCTTAGCATCTTTCTTTAGGGACTAATATCATTTTGAAAAGGCAACATAGATATCGTCATCGAGGGACTATGATCTTGTATTTTTGCTTATTTTTGCTAAGATACCTCGCATGCATAATATGGTCACTTTTTGTAAGGCAGCCAAGTGGATTTTACCCTAGGGGTGCTTGTGTGCAAGTGTATTCATTTTCATGCTTTGTTTAATATTTGATTAGGGTTTGCTACTTGTTGATTTTATCTTCTCATACAAACCCTAATTACTAGCATTTATATAAAGCGATAAATTGAAAAAAGTAAAATTACTACGCTATTACATCATTAAGTGAGGGGGTGTACAAACGGGGATTGCAAGAAAATTAAACCTAATTATCTATTACAACCATATTGAATATTGTACAAAATTGAAAATAAAATGCAAGAATATAAATGGAAAAAGAAATGATTTTTGTTGTTTTTTATGAAAGGGGTTTTGTCTTGACCTAATTAAAGAAAATGATTAATTAAAATTAAATGAAATTAACTTAAACTAATTAAGAAAAGAAATTAATTTGAAAAGGATTTTTAGGGTTTTTTATGAAAATGTTTTAAATTAATGAAAATTAAATAAAAATCAATTAATTAAAATAACCTAAGTTCTAAATTAATTTTTACTAGAAAATAAAATAATATACTAATTTAACCTAAGTCTAAAGATTAATTATTTAAGGGAAAAAAGAAATTAATTTGTTTTAAGAAAATATTTTTTAGTCTTTTTATTTTATGGAGAAAATAAAATACATAAGTATAAATAATAAATAAAAATAAATCTGGATTTTTTATGATTTATGAAAATAATAATAGTAATAATAACAATAATAATATTAATAGTAATAATAATAACAATGAAGAAAAATAAAATAAAAGTAAAAATATAAAGAAAAGTCAGGGGGGGTTAGAAAGTGAAATAGGGAGTAAAATAAGCAAAAAAGATTAGGCCCAACAAAGGGAAGCACAGTGTTGCAAAAATCCAAAAAAAAACTGTAAAAATGTGAAAAAGAAAACACAAAAGGAAACGCTGTGTCTTGAACCCGTGACCTTGAGATTACCAGCGTGCTGCCTTACCACTGGGGTGGCTGTACATCCGTTAATATAACTGAAACTATAAATATATAATACAAAATGCGCCCTGATTACACTTTATCTTCAACCTCCAGCCAAAGGACCTGTATCTTCTTCATCTCTCAACAAAAATGAAAAGTTCAAATATTAAAGTTGTGGCATTTCTTCCCACGAATCCAACCATGTAAATAACTTAAGCTAACAGTCAAAGATGAATGAGATTTTTTCTGGCCCTAATTTAAAACTTAAAATTTTCAGAAAACTTCAACTCTAAAATTCTATAAGTTCAGGCCATATAAATGCAAACTATGGATATGTACAACTTTGTAGCAATGGTATCTACATTTTATCTTCACAAATCAAAGTCAAATAATGCTTGTATGAAGAGATAGAAGTTTGAAAACTTACCTCTTGAAGCTGGAGTCGTGTTTGGAGTTTGAGCAACCTTTATGATGGCCTAATGATTTATGTAGCTTGCCTGGACCTACTTGAATGTGTTCCAACTCCTACTTTGCTTTGAGGATGGATGAAACTCCCAACTCAAGTCAAGTTGCAAGCTTCGGTTTTGAAAATGGTGGATGATGATGGAGGAGTTACAGTTAGGAAATGAGGGCCTGGATCACTTTGATATGATGTATGGAAGGTGTTTGGATGATTAGTTTTCAAAACGCACGAGTGGAAATGAAGATGGTGAGTTTTTGCTCAAAACTGTCAAGTTTCGGCAGTTCTGTGCAGCAAGGTGCTTGGGAGGTTTTGAGGGTGCTAGCATCTGTATGTTATGTTGCAATAGACTTGTGTTTATGTATGGAAAATGTTGGATAGCTATTGCACAAAAGGTTTCTGAGTTATAGGGTTATGGCTCAATTGCTTGATTTTGAAGAAAAGTGAAAAATCTGGTTTCAAGGCAGCAAGTACAAGTATGTAGGGTGGTTGCCAACTTTAAACAAGCTTGTATGACTTTGTAGAGTAAGCTTGTGCAAAGGGAACCAGTGCAAAGCTCAATGCAAGTTGACTTTGCATAAAGCTTGCTTTACGTAAATGGCAATGGTGCCTTTGTGCCATTAATGGAAAATTTACCTGGATAAAGCTTGAATCAAGTGGATAATAGCTCAAAATCAAGTGTAATATTTTTATTATGGAGATATCTTGAGGTTTAGAGACCTGCAAAGCAAAATTATGCAGCATAGGTTTGAAATTTGAATTTTATTCATCACAAAATGACTTGTAATTCAAGTTTGGAAACCCTAACTTCCTCTCTTCGATTCTCCTTGCTCAACAATGATCCCAAGGAATTATTTGACATTTTGGAAAGCTTGTAATGTGCTATACAACCCCTCTTTGAATCACTTTTGAAAATTACCCTTGGAACTATATGAAAAAGTGCCATGAAGTTAGGTCAAAATCCTGACCAAAACTAGGGCAAAATTTCACTAAGTGTTCAATTTCAAGACCATGACTTTATGAATTAATAACTTGAGATACAAGCATTTTTATAAGAAGTTGTGTAAATAAATGTTGTATATATCATGTATATCTACAACTTTCATGTTGAAAGTTTCTTTTGAATCCTCTTGCATCATGGTGAAAAATTGGCTCAAAGTTATGAAAAAACATGAAGTTTTAAACACTTAGAAAATTTTCTAAGTTAGAAAACTTTGACTTTTCAAAATGAAATCTTGACTTTTTTTTATTTATTGTTGAATAAGTTTCATATTTTGACATGTTTTGATGAATTGTGATCTTTGACATTGGATTTTGACCAAAAAGTCAAAGTTTGACTTTTCAGTGTGTTGTACCCCAAAATTTGCCCTCCCATATTCTTCAAGAAATTGCCAAGTCAAGCTTCAAATCTCCCCAAGGGTTGCACAGTGCGAGGGCCTCCTAAGCAGGCAAAATTAAGGTTTTGGTTCTGATCAAGAAAATGAAGTTTCAAAGGGCCCAATCAAGTCTCACATGCCTATAAACATGGTCAAGAATCCTCATACCAAGTTTCAAGACTTTCAGCACAAAACTGCACAGTCAAAAACCCTAATTGCACTACAGTCAACTGTAGGGGCAAAATGGTCATTTGGCAGTCAAAAGTTCAAATTTTTGGTCAACATATCATTTTGAAGCCACAAACATCATTTGATCAATGCTTGATCATGATTCTCAAAGTTTGGCTCAAAAAGTCTCAAGATGCAAAAGTTTCTATTTTTGGACAGCTGAAAAGTCAACTGTAACTTGACCAAGGCATAACTTTTTCATGGTTCATCAGAAAAATCCCATCCAATGCTCATCTTGAAGGGGGAGACATTTCCTACAACTCATCTTCACACTCCAAGTCCAAGAAATGCTCTCACAAAAAGTTATCAATTTCAACATTATAGGTCATTTTCAAAAGTCAACAAAAAGGGACTTTAAGTCAAAGACCATAACTTGAGATTGGTAAATCAAAATGACATGGGACCAAAGATATTGGTTAGAGGACTTCAAGACCTTTCCAAAATGTCCAAGAACATGTTCATAGCTTCAAAATTGAGCAAGATATGCATTGGAGAAGTTGGGAAATGTTTGTGAAATAGCCAAAGGCAATTATCCTTGAAATTTCATTTTATGACAAAAGGGGCCCACTTTTTCCACTTGTTTCAGCTTGGCCATGCTTCCCACGTGTCCCACAAATTATTTCAAAATTTAAAATTAATTTTTTCATTTTTACTTAATTTTATTGGATTTAATGCATTTTAAATCTTTTAAAATCAAATAAAATTAAAAAGGTTAATTAAAGGGAATATTTTGCATTGAATAACTTTGAACCACCATTATACACATCCCAAATTCATGCCAAGGCCTAATCAAGCAAGAATTCAAATTTTGGTACAAAGATGGAAAGTGTTTCAATGGAGGTTTATGGAAAATCTTAAGCATGAATGCAAGGCATTATTGGCCATAATTCTTATCAAAACACATTACATAACATGTATACAAGTGATCACAAGGAGATACACGAAAAAAGAAGCTCCCAAATTGCAAAACACATTTCAAAAAAATTTCAAGCAAAGAGCAAAACTGTAAACCTCCTTACAACGCCTCTCAAGTCCCAATTCCCATCCAAACATATTCCTGACATCCTTAGGAAGCTTTGGCAATCAAAAACAAGCATAATCACTCAAGAAATCGTGCCTTAGACCTCCTCCGGTTTGCTTCATTTTTTTAAATTGTATATCATATTTCATAAAGCAATTAACCCATTTTCTTTGTTGTTTTGTGTTGCTAGGGGCTTTCTAAAGCTAGTAGATTGATCCAATTGCATTTTAACGCATCATAGCATGATTCACCATTGAAATATTTTAGGGTTTCTCAAGCTTCAAATTGGGGATTTCCCCATATGGTAAAATTAGGACATCAAACTGCCATGGTTGGAATCGTGACATCCAAACGAACATAACAGACCCATCGCGCTCAATTTATGGTCAACCATGGCCTAATCGTTATTTTTTTTACAGGTTGCGTTTTGGGGGGTTTAAAACCCCCGCTATCTCTTTTGTTACAGGGGCAAACGGAGAAGAAGGTTGGCGTGGCAAGACCTGAATGGAGGGTTCAAACCGCGCGCGCAATTTTTTTTGTTTTATATCAATTAAGATTATTTCTTACATATTATTTGTTTTCCATTCCATGTACAAAACGCACAAACAGCTCAATTGGTAGGCAAGTGACTTGGTAAACACTGGGACCTGGGTTCGAATCCCAGGTCCCCTTAAATTATTTCTATTATTTTGTTTAACCCTTTCCCATGCAGTGCATCATTCAGTGATCCATCATACACCCAACGTTTGTGCTTGCCATGTGTCTCTAATGGTCAATCCAGTGGCTATTACCAGCCATCCACTATACGCATCAGTCAAACGTTCTCCACATGATTCAAAAAGTTAGCAAAAGGCCTCCTTCTGTTGGGCCAAAATTCATCAAGCCACCTCCTCAATTGGGGTCAACACCCCCCATGGTTTGCATATAGCTTTCTTTCTTTTCATTTTTTTTTATTTATGTGTTTTATTTATTTTAATTAATTCATCAAAAACAATTTTCATAAAAACCAAAAAAATCAGAAAAAATCATAAAATAAAAATATGTTTTATTTAATTTAATTCATCAACATTTTTGTAAATAAATTTCATAATCAATTTAGTTTTAATTTTAAGTTTTAACTTTAATGTTTTTTTCTTAAAATAATTAAAAACATAAAAATAGGTCTTTTATCCTTTTTTATTCTTTCTTCTTAATAAATAATCTTTTGTTCTTGTCACTATTAATTATTAATTATTTTTGTAAATAACTTATAATTAATTAATTAGGGTAAATTAGGTTACAACTTAAACATCTTTTTTTTTATAATTAAAAACAATTTAGAATTAGGATTTCTTTCAACATTAATTTACTTTATTCTAATTAAATTTCATAAATATAAAAAAACATAAAAAATAAGTCCTTTCCTTTATTTAATTTAATTAATTTAATAATTTCAATTTAACTCCTTTAAGGGTTCAACGCCCTCGCATTCGATTACATTTTTGTTTTGCGCGTTTTATTTATTTCTTATTGTAAATATAATGTACTTGCTCCAAAGCCCTGTAATAGTTAATTAGGTATTTATTTTCTGCAATTTATTTTAAATCGGGTCTGGATTAATTTGGCGGTGTAGACCCGCGCCTTTGTAATAGCGTAGGACCTTTATTTTTTTCCGCACTTTAAATTCCTGCACCTTTAACTGTTAAACAATAACATGAAAGAATGAATGCCCAAAAATAAAATCAAAACGTAGATCACCAATGTATGACAAGACAAACAATAAACTGAAAATGACACACAATTCACACACCACCCCTAGGGTACGCTTCACTGTTGCCTTGCCTCATCGAAAGGTGGTCGTCGAGTAGAGGATGTCTTAGTAAGTCCTCATGATCCAGGAACCTGGCATGAGGGTAGCTTCTAAGGTGTCTTCCTATTGCTCTGGTGATCACCATGTCCCGAACCTCGAATCGACACGAACACCTCCAACGGTGGTGCTACCTACCTCTCAATGGTGGGATGGCACTACTTTAAAGACATTTACACAGACGAATTCCTTAGGGTAGGTAGATTCTCATAGATACTTGCTCTTTTCAAAAACAAACAAAATACTTTTCACACTTACACTTTCTAAAAGTTTTCAAATAAATTTTTCATACACTTTTGAGGACAGATACAAGAGTTACTTAGAAATTTTTCAAACGAAACTTTTTTCAAAACCCACTCACACTTGAAAAGTAAACAAACATTTTGAAAACACAAATGAGCAAGTATCTAAGAGCCCATGGATAACCATGGATAGAAAGGGTGCTAACACCTTCCCTTTCTATAATCTACCTCCCGAACCGAGAGCAATCTCTATAAGGAATTTTTCTGTGCTTTTGTCCTTTCCATTTGGAGAAAATAAAAGACGGTGGCGACTCTTGCTTACCGCGACATTTCGCGAAACCAGCTTTAAACAGTCAGTTCCAGATCCACCGATCACACAGTGTACAGTTGACTTTTGATCAGTTGACTGAGAATTCACTATCAATCCAATTGATCTTAAGAAATGTTTTAGGTCATTTCATTAGGTAAAAAATATGCAATTGAACTCTTGAAAACATGCTTCAAACCAATTGACCATTTGCTAGGTCAAAAATCAGAAATTGCCCTTTCTCTGTCAAAACCGTAATTTTGACCATTTTTCCCTTTTGATGATTTGATCCAATTTCTTGAGGAATTATGGTCAAAACTTGATCAAATGATACATATGAGTTTATAATGTTGATGTGGATCAAACATTATGAAGTTTGACTGTAAATTGGCCATAATTGACTTTTTTCCCAATACATTTGATTTATAGGTCAACTGCTCAATTGACTGAGCAAAAGTGTGATCCAAGGCTTGAAATTTGACATGAGTAATATTGGGGATCCATAATGATCCATTAAAGTCATATGAGGCATTTAAAGTTCAATTATCCTTGTGCAATCTCAAACCCTAATTTTGGTCATCAGTGCTTAAGGAGGTGTCTTTAGCTGATCAAACCTAATGCAGTGTTAAACTGAAGGAGATCTTGTGAGAGATTACTTGATAAATGAGAGGGAAAATTTTGGGGTACAACAACTGCCCCTGTTCAATCTTCTTAAACCTGAAGAGTTAGATTGGCGGATCCGCCATTCGTGACTTGAAGGTGAATGATGATTGAACACTAGAGTTCCCAGAAATTTGCACTCGAAGATGGATGGTGAATGGGCTTATAGATGCCATTTGGAGGAATGTTGGTAAGCACTGGAAGAAGTATCAGCACTAATCTCTTATTGATTTATACAAAAACTTGATGTTTTACCTGTGAGAAAAAGATTTAGTAAAATGCAGACGCCTGTATGATGTTCAACATATGTGGTATTATGTTAAATGCATATGGTATGTACATGATATGATGTATGAATGTGAGATGTATGTTTTTGTCCGGGAAAATAAATCCCTGGCTGCTGCTGAGGAAATTATGGGGGGTTGAATCCCTGATTACCGTTGGGGATGAAGAACATGTATATCTTTAAACTTTGTTGAAATGATGCTTTCAATGGAGAATATCTCTTGAATGTCAGCTATTATTTGATCAGATCCGGGCTTCATAATTTGCTGAGGATGAAGTAGTCAACTGATATCTGGTCGGATCCAGGCTTCACGACAACTTACTAGGGGAAGAGGTGAATTAACTGTTATCTGGTCGGATTCCAGGCTTTGCAGAAAATTTTCTTGAAATTGAATAGTTATCTGGTCGGATCCAGGCTTCACAATAACTTGCTAGGGATATAGAAGTTAACTGTTATCTGGTCGGATCCATGCTACGCAGTAACTTGAAGTGGTAACTACTATCTAGTCAGGTCCAGGTTTCATGGCTTTTGGAAAGTTGTATTATTATCTGGTCGAGTCCAGACTTCATATTGTCTCTCTGGGGATTATAGTTAGTTGTTATCTGGTCGGGCTCCATGTTTCACAATAAAGTGTTTGAAAAACTGTTATCTGGTCAGGTCCAGGCTTTGCAGATTTCTGAGGTTGATGAGGTCAATTTCTATCTGGTCGGGTCCAGGTTTCACCATAAACTGTTTGGGGATTTAGTTGTTATTTGGTCAGTTTCCAGGTTTCACAATGAATCTCTGAGGGTAATTGATATTTGGTCGGATCCAGGCTTCACAACAACTTGCTTGAAAAGATGAAATTGAAAACTGATATCTGGTCGAATCTAGGTTTCACAGTAATTTGTTAGGGCAGAGACAAACTCTACTGGGGAAAATAAGTTAAACCTTGATCAGGTTGAGTCCAGGTTCTTCTATATCTTTGAAGAGTTATACTATTATCAGGTAGGGTCCAGGTTTCATTGTATCTTGAAATTAAGATCAACTGTTATCTGGTCGGGTCCATGTTTCAGATACTTAAACTGCTATCTGGTCGGGTCCAGGTTTTAGTAATTCACTAGGGAAAGTGGAAAACTCTACTGGAGAAGAGGAGTTTTGCTAATGACTTTGTAGGAATTGTACTGCTATCTGGTCGGGTCCAAGCTTCAGCAATTGAAGAAGTCAAACTATTATCTGGTTGAGTCCAGGCTTCAGTAATAACTTGAAAATTGTGCTAATATCTGGTCGAGTCCAGGCTTCCTAGTATCTTTTTGGAAATAGTAAAGGCTTTGTTGACGGCTTTACTGGGGATTAGGGGTTATGGCCCTATGATTTGTAATAATCTGAAAGGAAAATTCAAACTGGGGATTATAGACTCAGTCGGGTAGGACAGACTCAGCTTGGGGAGGATACACTCAACTGGGGAGGATATACACAGCTGGGGAATAAAGGGCTCAGTTGGGGAGGATGGACTATGCAGGGGGAATACAGACTCGGTTGAGGAGGATGTACTCGGCTGGGGAATTTTGTGGTTCCTCGATTGTTGTTGGGGAAATAAAACCTGTTTGGGAAATAAACCCTGTTGGGGAAGTGAGTTTCTTTTAGGAAGAGATCCATGAGGCTTAAACATAGCTGGAGAGAGAGCTTCCAAGAGATTGAGACTCTGGTCGGGGATTATCCTATGTAAAGAGACTTTGTGGGCAACTCCGTTGGGGAAAGGTTTATTGTAGCCGTCCTTGTGGGGATAATGATAATGATATAACTTTGTGGGGATATTTCATATACATTAAAGAGATGCTTGCTGCTGCTTAACGGGACACATGTGCCAAATAGTTTTAATTATGTTCATATGCACATGTTCATTCAATTTTAGCCATTGGACAAATTTGCATTCAAAACAAAGACAGAAATTTTGCACTTCAAAGTATATTTGTATTGATATTTTGCCCATGAATAGGCGTTTTTGTACAGAGAGACGGAGATCCTAGTAAGAGGAAATCGTCGAAAGGAAAACAAAATTGAGAATGAAAACAAATATCCATATGAAATGATATCATTGCCTTCCAACTCTACTATTTCCCCAATGTCTTCAAATGTCCCTTGTCGTTGATAGAAGTTGATTGGATTGATCTTGGACCGTTTGAACTTGGACCTTGGTGATAAAATTGACTGTGTTGATTCCACGGGACATAGTCATACGCTTTTAATCCTTAACATTTGCCTGGACCGCCCTTTCGGGTTTTCAGCCCACCAGGATACCCTTTTTTTCCCCAGTTGCCCTTTCAGGTTTTCAACTTGCCAGGTGTACAATATTTTGCATATATCCCTAATTTTTGCCTAAACCTTTTGGTTTGCCGGGATGCCCTTATTATTCCTAGGTGTGTCAACCTAACGGGTCTCTTATGCGTAGTATTTTTTTAACTATGTCCTCATTTATAGGATGTGGGAAATCTTCACCATCCATGGTAGTCAGCATCATGGCACCACTAGAGAAAACTCTCTTGACAACAAATAGCCCTTCATAGGTGGGAGTCCATTTGCCTCTGGGGTCGCCTTGTGGTGGAATGATGCGTTTTATCACCAAGTCACGAACTTGATATACTCGAGGCTTGATCTTTTTGTTGAAAGCCTTGATCATCCGTTTTTGGTACGTCTGACCATGGCAAACAACAGTTAACTATTTTTCGTCATTCAAGTTCAGCTGATCCAATCTCGTTTAAATCCACTCGTCTTCGCCTAGGCCTGCCTCATTCATAATTCTCATCGAGGGAATCTGAACTTCCACTGGAAAAACAGCTTCCATGCCATAGACTAGAGAAAAGGGAGTTGCCCCAGTTGATGTTCTAAATGAAGTACGTTACCCATGTAGAGAAAACGGAAACATCTCATGCCAATTGTTATAAGTTACTACCATTTTCTGCCATTCATTTTCGGTCTATACGGAGAAGAATTGTGATGCTTGATCTTAAATTGAGTGCAAAGCTCAGTGATCATAGCATTGTTGAGGTTAGTCCCATTGTCGGTGATGATCCTTTCGGGGATACCATAACGGCAGATGAGGTTGTGTCTGATGAATCTGGCTACCACATTCTTGGTGACTGAGGCAAATGAGGCGGCTTTGACCCATTTGGTAAAATAGTCGATATCGACAAGAATGAAGCGATGTCCATTAGAAGCGGTGGGCTTGATCTCTCCAATCGTGTCAATGCCCCATATTGCAAATGGCCACAGAGAAGTTGTGGTACCCCAAAATTTTCCCTCCCATACTTCTCAATACATTTCAAGTGAGGTCCCCAAATTGCTCAAAGAAGTCCAAGGGTTGACCAGACAAACTCTCTCCTCAGGCAGTCTACCTCAAATTAGGGTTTCACTTTGCATCAAGATGCTTGAGTCCAAAGGATCCCAAATGCTCACTAGTGTCCTAATATGTTCTCAATATCATCCATGTCAAGTTTCAAGCCTTGCAGAGGAAGTTTGCTCAGTCAATTGCTCAAAGGCTTGAAAATCGACTTTGCTAGGGCAAAAGTCCAATGTGGCCCACATACAGTCAAACTTCAAGAGTTTTGGTCAACGTCCTCACTTTGAAGTATTATTCATCATTTGATCAAGGGTTTATCATGATTCCTCAAGGATTTCTCACAATTCATCAAAACCCAAAAGTTGCTAAATTAGGGTTTTGCAGGAAAAGTCAACTCAACTTTGACCAAGCATAACTTTCTCATACTTTATAAAAAATGACCCATCCAAAGCTCATTTTGAATAGGATGCAATTTCGTACAATTCATCTTCATCTCCCGAGTTCAAAATATGCACTCACAAGAAGATATGAATCTGGACATTATAGGTCATTTTGAAAACTCAACAAAAACACCTTTTGGGTCAAAGCTTCATACATGAACATGGAAGACTCAATTAATATGAGACCAAAAAGGTTGCTTAGAGGACATCTTAATCTTTCTAAAAAAGTCCACAAACACATCTCTAGGGTCAAAATTGAAGGAGTTATGCATTGGTAAAGTTGACCCTTTTTGCAAAATTGCCAAAAGTCAAATATATCCAAAATTGCAATTTTTGCTAAATGGGCCCAACTTTTTATGCTTGCGTTGAGTTTGCAATGTGACCCACGACCCATGAGCTCTTCCACTTGTCATTATTTTATTTTTGTTATTTATTTTGATTTTATTTCAATTAAATCAAATAAAATCAAAATAAAATAGTAAAAATATCAAAAGCTAATCAAATCTTGAGATTTTGTGCATGTTTAGGTCTATTATACAGCTGGAAGTGAGATCAAATCGTGCAAGGTTTATTTGGACACAAAAGATTTCATTTTGCTTGATTTGGAAAGATTTGCACAAAGGATCAAATCATGAATCAATGATCATAATTGGAGAAGATTTGAAACAAGTTTGCAACCCTAATTCATTCTAGGGTACATAAGGAACATTTGCAGACCAAAAACAAAGAAGATTGGAGGCGTGTAAAAGAGAAAGTATGTTTCAAAAAATTGAAGAAAAGTGGCAAACTGATTTCCACGTTTCAGATCAATTCAAAGCATTCTAACCATCCCAAACGTTTGCTGGACATCCCAGAAACGTGTTTCAACCATTAACAAGCTTTCCCACATTCAGAATTGCACTGTAAGTACCATATGGTTTTCATATTTTCTTGAAATCGAATACCATCATTCTGGCATCTTTAACGTGATTTATTAGCATATTCTTAATACTTGAGTTATTTGCAAGCTATTGGTTATATCCAATTGCATTTTTACTGACTATACACCAAGATGCCATAGTTAGGGTTCTTGCTTCGTTTTTAGGGTTTTTCTGTACAGGAACAATTGGCCATGGATAATAGTACCATGATGCTCGTGAGGTTGCAACGATTTGATTGATACCATTGGTTGGGATTTATCATGCCTGTATGAAATTTTGGAGAAGCACATGGTTGTACCTACACCCAGGTGACCGTAGGTAAAAGTCAAGAAACTTTTAGCAACGGTGGGATAATTATTATTTTGTTTTTACCATATAACGCTTGTTTATTATTACATGTACAAATAACCAAGCCAGCTCAGATGGTAGCCTGCAGCGTGAGAATGCTCAAGGACCTGGGTTCGATCCCCAGGTCCCCATATTGCTTCATATATTTTTTGCTTGCATAATCAGGTACACGAGTCTCCCATGTGACTACCATGCGTCATCAGCATTCAACCATCAGATCCCAAGCAAGCCAGATCCAAGGCTCCTTCAGTGAGGGTCCACCGTATGCATAGGTCAAGCCCCAAGGATGGTAAGGTACAAATGTGTGTGGACTATAAAGATCTGAATAGGGCAATCCCCAAGGATGATTTCTAACTTCCTCACATTGATGCTCTGGTCGACAACACCGTGCATCATAAGATCTTCTCCTTTATGGATGGTTTTTCTGGTTACAATCAAATTAAGATGGCTTTCGAGGACATGGAGAAGACAATCTTCGTTACGCAGTGGGGCACCTTTTGCTACAAGGTAATGTCTTTCGGGTTGAAGAATAATGGGGCAACATATCAGCGCGCCATGGTTGCTTTGTTCCACGACATGATTCACCATGAGATTGAGATTTATGTTGATGACATGATCGCAAGGTCCCAGACTGAGGAAGAACACCTTGACCATCTCCAGAAACTGTTCGACATGTTAAAGATGTACAAGCTGAGGTTAAACCCGAACAAGTGCACCTTTGGGGTAAGGTCTGGTAAGCTGCTGGGTTTCGTCGTTAGTGATAAGGGTATTCAGGTGGATCCTGCAAAGGTGAAGGCTATACAGGAGATGTCGGCTCCCCGCACAGAAAAGGAAGTTAGAGGCTTTTTGGGACGTCTGAACTACATCGCCCTATTCATTTCACATCTGACTGCTACTTGTGAGCCAATCTTCAAGCTGCTGAAGAAAGATCAAGTGGTAAAATGGAATGATGAATGTCAGGCCGCTTTCAAAAGGATCAAAGAATATCTTCGAGAACCGCCAATTCTGATGCCTCCAATTGAAGGAAGACCTTTGATCTTATACTTGACAGTGCTAGATAATTCAATGGGGTGTGTGCTGGGGCAGTATGACCAGTCTGACCGAAAAGAGCATGCTATTTACTACCTTAGCAAAAAGTTTACCGACTGCGAGACCCGATACTCGTTTCTCGAGAAAACATGTTGCGCTTTGGCATGGGCTGCTCGCCGACTGAGACAGTATATACTGACTCACACCACCTTATTGATATCAAAGATGGATCCAATCAAGTATATCTTCGAAAAGCCTTCCTTGTCCGGAAGAATAGCAAGATGGCAGATGATCTTAACTGAGTACGGCATCCAATACACAACCCAAAAAGCAATCAAGGGGAGTGTATTGGCAGATCATTTGGCGCATCAGGCCGTGGATGACTACCAATCCATGAATTTCGAGTTCCCGGATGAGAATATCATGTTGGTAACCGATTATGAAGAACCTGGACCAGATGAAGGACCTGAGGAAGGATCCTGATGGTCTATGTATTTTAATGGAGCATCAAACGCGTTGGGTAATGGCATTGACGCTGTGATCATATCTCCCGAGGGCTATCATACTCCGTTGACCTCCCGATTATGTTTCAACTGCACCAATAATATGGCAGAGTATGAAGCATGTATCCTGGGTCTTCGAGTCGCTATCGACCTGAGGATTAAGTTCTTGAGTGTATTCAGAGATTTTGCTCTAGTGATCAGTCAGATCAATGGCGAGTGGGATATAAAGCACCCAAATCTTATTCCTTACAAAGAGTATGTATTGACGTTGCTTCTGCACTTTGAGGAGATAACCTTTGAACATTTCCCGAGAGAGGAGAACCAGCTAGCGGACGCGCTAGATACCATGTCTTATATGTTCAAGGTCAGGTGGGACAATGAAGCTCCCCAGATCACCATCGAGAGGTTGGACGAACCCGCACATTGCTGTGACATTGAGACTGAAGAGGTAGCAGATAAACCCTGGTTTCACGAGGTAAAGAGGTATCTTGAGGCTCAAGAATACCCCGAGGGGGCATCTGTTAATGATAAGAAGTTTCTGAGAAGGTTTGCCGCAAAGTTCTTCATCAGCAATGGGATTCTCTATAAGCGTAACGATGATTCGACCTTACTGCGATGTGTGGACAAAAGCGAGGCAGAAAAGTTCATGGCAGAGTTACATGAAGGAACCTTCAGAACTCATTCCAATGGACATACCATGGCAAAGAAAATCATACGGGTTGGATATTATTGGTCTACTATGGAAGCCGATTGTTATCATCATTCTCGAACCTGTCATAAGTTCCAAGTCTATGCTGATAAGGTGCATATACCTCCATTTCCTTTGAATGTTTTGACGGCTCCTTGGCCTTTCACAATGTGGGGCATCGACGTTATTGGTGAGATCAGACCTACTGCGTCTAACGGGCATCATTTCATTCTGGTAGCTATTGATCATTTCACGAAGTGGGTTGAGGAAGCTTCCTTTGCTACAGTAACTAAGAACGTCGTGGCGTGGTTTATCCGACACAATCTGATTTGTCGATATGGTGTACCAGAGAGGATCATTACGGACAATGTTACAAATCTCAACAATACGATGATCACTGAGCTCTGTAAACAATTTAAGATACAACATCACAACTCTTCTCCCTACCGGCCGAAGATGAATGGGGCTGTTGAAGCAGCTAATAAGAACATCAAAAAGATTGTGCAGAAGATGACAGTGACATACAAAGACTGGCATGAGATGTTACCATTCGCTCTTCATGGGTACCGTACCTCAGCACGAATGTCAACCGGGGAAACACCTTACTCTCTGGAATATGGCATGGAGGCAGTCCTACCCATCGAAGTCCAGATACCCTCTCTCTGGATTATGAAGGATGCGGGTTTGAACGAAGACGACTGGATCCAGACCCGGCTTGACAAGCTAAACCTAATCGACGAAAAGAGACTTACTACTATTTGTCATGGTCAGACGTATCAAAAGCGAATGATCAAGGCTTTTAACAAGAAAGTGAGACGTCAAGAATATCAAGTCGGGGATCTGGTGATCAAACGCATGATACTGCCGCAAGGTGATCCCAGGGGAAAATGGACCCCCACATACGAAGGGCCATTTGTGGTTAAGAACATTACCTCGGGAGGAGCTATGATTCTAACCACCATGGATGGTGACGACCTTCCTCACCCCGTCAATGCAGACATAGTGAAAAGATACTACGCCTAATCAAAGATCCGCTAGGTTGACTGACCTAGGCAAAAATAAGGGCTTCCCGGTGAACCAAAAGGGTTCAGGCAAAAGTAAGGGATGAAAATGAAAAAACTGTACACCCGGCAAGTCAAAAACCTGAAAAGGAGACTTGGGCAAAAAAGGGTATCCCGGTGGACTGAAAACCCGAAAGGGCGGTCCAGGAAAAAATTAGGGATCAAAGCGTAACACTATGTCTCATTGGATCATCTTGCGACCGGACTTCAGTATCGACTATCAAGCTCGGACGGCGCTAATCAATCTGATCCTCCTTCGACCAAGTAGCAAAGTGATGAGACGCTCGAAGATATAAAGGCAATAGCAGACTTGGAACCCAGTGGGATTATTTCATATAGCTGTTTTTCTTTCCTTTTCATAAATTATGTAAATTCTATACTTCGGCGGCGTTCTCTTACTAGGACGTTATCCTCTTTGTACAAAATTCCTATTACAGGCCAATTTCAAAAATCAATACAATTCAATTTCACAAATTTCAACTTGTTTTTCTTTTTCTGTTTTGTTTTGCATGAACGTCCAATGATTCATTTTTGATATATGCATTTGAAAATAATTGCTACTCATAAGTGTTTACATAAGAAACAAAAGACAATTACTCGTAATTCCAGGAATAGGGGCAAACAAGAAATGTCTGAACCTTATAGTTGCTCTACCCACCAGGTACAGGGATAAAGCCAGCTTGAGAATATAACTAAGGGTACATACATTCCCCGCAGAGTAGGAAGTATCCAAAAATAATGGTGTTAGCTCTCCCCAGCTGAGGTTCATAATCCCGAATAAGTCGGCAAAATTCTCTCCAAGCAGAGTTTATCTACCACCAACAATAGAAGTTCACCATCAGTGGAGTTTATTTCTTCCACAGGCAGAAATTCAATCCCCGACAAAGTTTACCTATCACCGACAACGGTAATTCATCCCCAGCGGAGTTGTTTCTCCAAATCAGCAGATCATCCAACAGAGTATCTCTCTTCCCCATAAAGTCATTCTCCCACAGGTTTATTCTCAAACAAAATCTCTCTCAGCGGAATGTTCTCAAGCAGAACGGACTCAAGTCTCCAGCTAATCATTTTCTGTCACCATCCCTAGCGAGAACGAAGAACTCAACTCCTTGTACTCTCCAACAACAGTCCGGGATTTATTATCCCTAGCCGGAGAATATCACAAGAACATTGCATATCCATATATCGTGGCATACGCATGTGCATCATACAACACAATCTCATTTATTTTGAGAAAATCATTACTCAATACATTTCATACATCATGACATTACATATGACTAACTCTTTGCCTTTCAGGAAAAGATACAATCAAGTTCTCACAAGTTTTCTCTGGTTCAGTCAAATCGATACTAAGATTTCTGTTCCAGTTCCAGCTATGAAGCCCGGAAATCGACCGGATAATATCTTGATATCTCCATAATACTACGAAGCCTGGAGTCGACCAGATAATGGTATGTCTTAAATACATGCTATAAAGCCTGGAAAGCGACCGGAAAACAGCTTAACCCTCAGCAAGTTATTGTGAAGCCTGGAAATTGACCAGATAGCAATACAAGATTCCATGAAGCCTGGAATCGACCAGATAATGGTATAAGACATTGCAAAGCCTGGATCACGACCAGATAGCGGCAAAGGATACTGAAGCCTGGGACACGACCAGATAACAGTATAAGGTACTGTGAAGTTTGGAATTCAAGCAAATAGCAGTTTACTCGGCCAATTACTATGAAGCCCAGAAATCGACCGAATATTAGTATGCCTTAAATTCAAGTTGAAGCCCAGATGCGACCGAATAACCACTTGATTCCTTCTGAATCCTGGAGCACGACCAGATAAGAGTTTAGAAATTGCAAAGCCTAGAGAACAACCAGATAGCAAGTTTAATCTCATCTCCCCAGTAAGTCACTGTAAAGCTTGGAGCACGACCAGATAGCAGTCAGTCTTATTTTCCTCAGCAAATCACTGTGAAGCCTGGAGCACGACCAGATAGAAGTTCATTTTCACCTCCTCGACTAAGATATGATTCCCCCAGTAGAGTAACGGACAACTGAAGTTCCTAAAACTCTATTTCTCTCAAGACAAAGACCAGCATTCCCCAGCGAAGTCCTCCTCAACAACAGGTATACGGGCCCTCGCAAAGGAATCTCTTATGCAATCGACACTTCTTCGGATGGCATCTTTAAGCCCATCTCCTATCATTAACTTCTAAATGGCATCTATAAGCCCATTCCCAATATCACAAGATAAGTACCACTTCACGCGAGTGCAAATTTCTGGGCACTCTAGTGTTCAATTATCTTCCACCTTCGGATCACGAAAGGCAGACAAGCCAATCTACATCCTCAGGTTTAAGAAGATTGAACATGGGCATCTGTTGTACCCCAAAATTTTCCCTCCCATATTTGTCAATAAATTTCAAGTGAGGTCCCCAAATTGCTCAAAGAAGTCCAAGGGTTGACCAGACAAACTCTCTCCTAAGGCAGTCTACCTCAAATTAGGGTTTCACTTTGCATCAATATGCTTGAGTCCAAAGGATCCCAAGTTCTCACTAGTGTCCTAATATGTTCTCAAGATCATCCATGTCAAGTTTCAAGCCTTGCAGAGGAAGTTTGCTCAGTCAATTGCTCAAAGGCTTGAAAATCGACTATGCTAGGGCAAAAGTCAACTGTGGCCCACATACAGTCAAACTTCAAGATTTTGGTCAACATCATCATTTTTAAGTATTATTCATCATTTGATCAAGGGTTGATCATGATTCCTCAAGGATTGCTCACAATTCATCAAAACCCAAAAGTTGCTAAATTAGGGTTTTGTAGGAAAAGTCAACTCAACTTTGACCAAGCATAACTTTCTCATACTTTATAAAAAATGACCCATCCAAATCTCATTTTTAATAGGATGCAATTCCCTACAATTCATCTTCAGTTCCCAAGTTCAAAATATGCACTCACAAGAAGATATAAATTTGGACATTATAGGTCATTTTTAAAAGTCAACAAAAACACCTTTTAGGTCAAAGCTTCATAGATGAACATGGAAGACTCAATTAATATGAGATCAAAAAGGTTGCTTATAGGACATCCTAAGATTTCTAAAAAGTCCAAGAACACATCTCTAGGGTCAAAATTGAAGGAGTTATGCATTGGTAAAGTTGACCCTTTTTGCAAAATTGTCAAAAGTCAAATATGTCCAAAATTGCAATTTTTGCTAAATGGGCCCAACTTTTTATGCTTGCACTGAGTTTGTAATGTGAACCACGACCCATGAGCTCTTCCACTTTTCATTATTTTATTTTTGTTATTTATTTTAATTTTATTTCAATTAAATCAAATAAAATCAAAATAAAATAGTAAAAATATCAAAAGCTAATCAAATCTTGAGATTTTGTGCATGTTTAGGTCTATTATACAGCTGGAAGTGAGATCAAATCGTGCAAGGTTCATTTGGAAACAAAAGATTTCATTTTGCTTGATTTGGAAAAATTTGCACAAAGGATCAAATCATGAATCAATGATCATAATTGGAGAAGATTTTAAACAAGTTTGCAACCCTAATTCATTCTAGGGTACATAAGGAACATTTGCAGATAAAAAACAAAGAAGATTGGAGGCGTGTAAAAGAGAAAGCAAGTTTCAAAAAATTGAAGAAAAGTGGCAAACTGATTTCCACGTTTCAGATCAATTCAAAGCATTCTAACCATCCCAGACGTTTGCTGGACATCCCAGGAACGTGTTTAAACCATTAACAAGCTTTCCCACGTTCAAAATTGCACTGTAAGTACCACACAATTTTCATATTTTCTTGAAATCGAATACCATCATTCTGGCATCTTTAACGTGATTTATTAGCATATTCTTAATCCTTGAGTTATTTGCAAGCTATTGGTTATATCCAATTGCATTTTTACTGACTATACACCAAGATGCCATAGTTAGGGTTCTTGCTTCGTTTTTAGGGTTTTTCTGTACATGAACAATTGGCCATGGATAATGGTACCATGATGCTCGTGAGGTTTCAACGAGTTGAATGGTACCATTGGTTGGGATTTATCATGCCTGTATGAAATTTTGGAGAAGCACAGGGTTGTACCTACACCCAGGTGACCGTAGGTAAAAGTCAAGAAACTTTTAGCAACGGTGAGAGGAAGAAGAAGGATGACGTGGCGCTCCATGACTCGCCCATTCAAATTTCGCGTGTTTGATAATTATTATTTTGTTTTTACCATATAAAGCTTGTTTATTATTACATGTACAAATAACCAAGTCAGCTCAGATGGTAGCCTGCAGCGTGAGAATGCTCAAGGACCTGGGTTCGATCCCCAGGTCCCCATATTGCTTCATATATATTTTTCCTTGCATAATTAGGTACACGAGTCTCCCATATGACTACCATGTGTCATCAACATTCAACCATCAGATCCCCAGCAAGCCAGATCCAAGGCTCCTTTAGTGAGGGTCCACCGTGTGCATAGGTCAAGCGTGCACACAAGATTGAAAAAGTCAAAGCAAGCCAGGAGTTATTGGGCCCAAAAGTGCAAACAGCACCCCGCTTCTTACTAAGAAACCAGGCCCATTCTCTTTCTTTTTATTTCTTTCTTTTATTTAATTTCTTTTATTTAATTATTTTCTAACACAAATTAATTTCTTTTTTTACAAAAATCACAAAATCAAGTTTCAATAATTTAGAATTAGGTTTTTATTATTTTATCAAATTTAATTTAATATTAGTTTAAATCTAATTTAGGTTAATTCTAACTTTTTTTATATTTAAAAATCAATTAGAAAAAATTAGGGTTTTTCTTTTGACTTAATTTTTATTTCTTTCTCAAAAATACAAAAATACAAAAATACAAAATAGGTCAATTTAATTATTTTTCCAAATTTAAATTAATTGGTAATTAGTTTTTTTATTCAATTAAACCTTATTTTCTCAAAATAATCAAAAACCACAAAAAATGACTTTTTTTTCTTTTAAATTGCAATTAAGTAGTTGAGGTCAAAACCCTAAATCTCTCGTTTTCTTTTCATCGCGCGCGCTTATTATTTTTACAATATTAATGTAACTGCTTACAATATGTAATAGCTTAATTAGGATTTCCTTTTTATTTATCATTTTATGGGTTTTTTGGCTATGTAATTAATCCCCCTCCACGAAGCCTTGAAATAGCGTAGGTTTTATTTTCTCGCACTTTAAATTCTCGTAAATATTAACTGTTTAGATGTATGTTAATAGGATTGTATGACAAGATTGCATGCTAATTTTAAAAAAGTCTAGAAAACCCTAATGTGCAAAGATAATAACTTGAAATCAAATCACTCGCACATGCTCACTCTTAGGGTATACTCTCACTTCGGTTGCCTTCGGTAAACGGTCATTAAGTATAAGGTGCCTTAGTTGTAGCTCTCCTGTCTAAACAAAGATCAAATGTCCCATTCGGAAATGTTGCCTCGGAAAGGTTGCCTCGGAAATATTGCCTCGAATATGATCTTAAGACATTAGGGTTATTACTAAGGCGTCCTAACATTGCTTTAGTGATCGTACGTCTCTTTCGAATTGACCCTTACAACTCCAACGATGACGCTTCCTATTTCTCAATAAGTAGGATAGCATTGTCTAAAGGAAACGAGAACAGAAACAATCTTTTTTATAGTAGGTAGATACTAGTAGGTACTTGCTCAAAACAAACTTCTTCACACCAAACACTTTTTTCAAACAAAGTTTTCAAAAACACTTCGTAATACTCTTGAGGACTGATACAAGGGTTAAAACGAAGTAAAACAAAAACTTTTCAAAACGAATACACACAAGAAATTTTTAAAAGATGAGCAAGTACCTAATTGCCCATGGAAAACCATGGATAGAAAGGGTGCTAGCACCTTCCCTTTCTATAATCTACCCCCTGTACTCAAAATCTCGAAAAAGGAATTTTTCTGTGCTTTTTTCCTTTCCAGTTGGATAAAATAAAAGTCGGTGGCGACTCTTTCTTACCGCGACATTTTGCGAACACAAACGCAAAACACAAACCAGCATTTTCCAAAACAGTTGGTTCTTCCACCGTATCACAGCGGTCATGACATTCAGAGGGATAGGAGGCACATGGACCTTGTCAGCGTAAATTTGGCATTTGTGTCAAGTTCTTGAATGTGGATGGCAATCAGTCTCCATTGTTGACCAATAGTAACCGGCTCTTAAGATTTTCTTAACCATCGTATGTCCACTTGAGTGAGTACCGAAGATACCACCGTGCATGTCTTCCATGATCTCCTCCACCTCCTTCTTGTCCACACATCGGACTAGAGTTGAATCATGGTCGCGCTTGTACAAAATCCCATTACTTAGGAAGAATTTGGATGCAAATCTTTGCAAGAATTTTCTGTCATTGATAGATTCCCCCTCTGGATACTCTTGTGCTTCAAGGTATCTCAACACCTCATGGTACCATGGCTTTTCTGCATCAGTGTCAAGCTCATAGCAATGTGCAGGTTCATCAAGTCTTTCAATTTTTATCATAGGGGCTTCGTTATCCCATCTGACCTTGAACATTGAAGATATGGTTTCCAAAGCGTCAGCCAACTGGTTTTCTTCCCTAGAGAAGTGCTCAAAAGTGATTTCTTCAAAGTAAGGAATTAGGGATAGCACAAGATCCTTGTAAGGGATAAGATTAGGGTTTTAGTGTCCCAATCTTCTTTTACTTGGCTGATCACTAGGGTGGAATCCCCGAACACATCCAAATGCTTGATCCTTAAGTCAATAGAAGCTTTCAGACCTAAGATGCATGCTTCATACTCGGCCATATTGTTTGTGCAATCGAAGTATAGTTTGGCAGTGAAAGGAGTGTTGCAACCTTTAGGATAGATGATCACAACACCAATTCCATTACCTAAGGCGTTGGAAGCCCCATCGAATACCATAGTCCATCGGGATCCTTGTTCAGGTCCGTCATATGGTTCAGGTTTCGCACAGTTGGTTACCATCATGATGTTCTCATCAGGGAAGTCGAAGTTCATTGACTGATAATCATCCAAAGCTTGATGGGCCAAATGATCTGCTAGTACACTTCCTTTGATGGCCTTTTGAGTCGTGTATTGAATGTCATACTCAGTCAAGATCATTTGCCATCTGGCTATTCGTCTGGAAAGGGCAGATTTCTCGAAGATGTACTTGATTGGGTCCATCTTAGATATCAACAGAGTGGTATGAGTCAACATATATTATCTTAGCCGGCGAGCAGCCCATGCCAGAGCACATCAATTTTTATCGAGCAGTGAATATCTGGTTTCACAGTCGGTAAACTTTTTGCTCAGGTAATAAATAGCATGCTCTTTTCGGCAAGACTCGTCATGTTGGCCCAAAACACACCCCATAGAGTTCTCTAGTATTGTCAAGTACATGATATAGGGTCTTCCTTCAACTAGAGGCATGAGAATAAGAGGTTCTTTTAGGTATTCTTTGATTTTGTCGAAGGCATCTTGGCATTCATCGTTCTATCTGACTACTTGATCTTTCTTCAAGAGTTTGAAGATTGGCTCACAAGTAGCAGTCAAGTGTGATATGAAGCGAGCAATGTAATTGAGACGACCCACGAATCCTCTGACTTCTTTTTCAAAATGTGGGACCGACATTTCTTGGATGGCCTTTACCTTGGCATGATCAACTTCAATGCCTTTATTGCTGACAACAAAACCTAGAAGCTCTCCAGATCGTACTCCAAACGTGCACTTGTTAGGGTTTAACCTCAATTATTACTTTTTCAGCCTTTCAAATAGTTTGTACAGGTGATCGAGATGTTCTTCTGCGGTTTGTGATCTGGAAATCATATCATCCACATATACCTCTATCTCATGATTAATCATGTGATGAAATAAAGCTACCATAGCCATTTTATATGTTGCCCCTGCATTCTTTAGTCTGAACGGCATGACCTTGTAGTAGAAGGTGCCCAATTGCGTAACAAAGTAGTCTTCTCCATGTATTCAAGAGCCATACTTATTTGATTATAGCCTGAGAAGCCATCCATGAAAGAGAAGACTTTATGTTGAGAAGTATTATCAACTAAGAAGTCAATGTGTGGTAGAGGGAAATCATCCTTGGGGCTTGCCCTATTCAGATCCCTATAGTCTACGCACATGCAAACTTTTCCGTCCTTTTTTGGCACCGGTACCACATTGGCAACCCGTTGAGGATAGGATGTCATAGCTAGGAACCCTGCATCAAATTATTTCATCACTTCAGCTTTGATCCTTCGAGACATATCAGGCCTCATGCGACGAAGCTTTTGTTTAACAGGAGGGCAGTCCTCTCTTGTCGGCAGATGATGAACTACAATGTTGGTATCCAACCCATGCATATATCCATAAGACCAAGCAACTACTTCCACATAATAATACAACATCTGAACCAACCTGCTCTTGATACTTCCTTCCAAGTTAACGCCAATCTTTATTTCCTTCTTATCTGCCTCAGTACCCAGATTGATGACTTCAATTGACTCTTCATGCAGTTGAATAACTTTTTCCTCTTGTAATAGAAGTCTGGCTGCTTCTCCTAGTATGTCACAATCTTCCTTGCTTTTGTCTTCGGCTTGGTTGATAGGACATTCAAAGTCATAGTCAGTAATAGTAGAGTCATTGGTAATGGGATCTAGAGTGGATGTGGACCTACAAGAGTGTGTGCGTGTGCATGTAAGATACATGGCTATTTTTTTTGAAAAATGTATTTGAAAGAAAGGAAAGACAATGAACACAAATAATTGAATGCAAAAGATTCCTATGTACTAAATGATCATATGATTAGATGAACATAAATAAAACCCTTGACAAATGGATCAAAGTTCCCCGGGCTAGGTAAATGGCTGAAAAGTCATTGTTAAAATATTACAGACAACATGTTCTTGAATTGAAAAAAAAGCAATAACAAGTAGATTACTCCTCAATGAAGGAGATGGGCACAAAGTCCTTCGCGTGGCAATTCTTCAGCTCCGTTGTAGTTGGATACACCCAATCTTCAAATGCAACTTTTTCATCAGAATCACCCATGGCGTTGACTTCATGGCTTCCAATGCGGAGAGGTGTCTTTCCAGCACGAGCATGCCTCACTTCCTTATGAGCTTTGACAGTGAAGCCCAAACTAAACTTGTCCGCTTTAAATGGGATATCGAGGAGTTTCCCATAAGTATCGCAGTTTCCTTCTTCAATTGCTGCACGGGCGTCTTTGACTGAAACCATCTTTGGCGTGGCCTTAACAGCTTTAGACTCATCATAAGAACATTTGGTAGCAGCAATCATTGCTGGTACAACCTCAAAGGCTTGACACGGGGTCTCAATGAATTCTCCATCCATCTCTACATACTTGAAAGAGTTAAGGTGGCTCACCATAAACTCTTCTTCTCCACAGACAATAACTATTCTGCCCTTGACTGGATATTTGAGTTTCTGGTGGAGGGTTGAGGTTACTGCCCCAGCTTTATGGATCTACGGGCGACCTAACAGACAAGAATAGGCAGGACGAATATCCATAATATAGAAGGTGGAGTTGAAGATTTTGGAGCCCACTTTGATTGGAAGATCTACCTCTCCATGAACAGTCCTCTTTGGTCCCTCAAATGCCCTTGCAATGATATCGCTTGTGTGATGCGGTGGGAGAACTGACTTTGAGGGTTTTTCATTTTATCGCAAATGTTGCAGTTAGCAAGAGTCGTCACCGACTTTTCTTTTATCCAAAAGGAAAGGTGAAAAAGCACAGGAAAGACCTTTGAGATGTTTTCTTGAGTTCGGGGGGTAGATTATGAAAAGGGAAGGTATTATCACCCTTTAATCCATGGTTTTCCATGGGCTCTTAGTTACTTGCTTAGATCACTTGCTTTTGTTGTTTGAAAATGTGCTTGGTGTGGTTTTGAAAGTATTTTGTAAAAGAGGTCATTCGTTTAGGCAATCTTTGTAATGATTCTCGTTCATAAGAATGTATACAAAGATGTTTGTCTTTTTGAAAATGTTTTCAATGATCATAAGATGTTTTGAAATGTGTGTGTTTGTTTTGAAAATAACAAGGATGTTGTTTGAAATGGAGAAAGTAACTAGAAGTAATCTACCTACTCAAATGTCTTTCTTGTTCATTTTCTATTCCTTTGACATTGTTGTCTTATCATTGATTTGGTAAGCAACCCTATCTTTGGATGTTAAACGGGACGGGCATGGGCCATCGTATGGCCATGATTAACAATGTTGCAAAGTATCTTAGCATTTTTGAGGGACCAAAATCATTTTGTAAGGTAACTTTTTGAATAGCGTCATCGAGGGACTATGATCTTATATTTGTTTGTTTTGCCAAGATACTTCGCATGTGTAATATGGCCATTTTTGTTTTAGGCAACCAAGTGGAGAAACCCTAAGGATGCTTGTGTGCAAGTGCATCATTTTCATGCTTTGATTTTGTCTTGTATTTAGGGTTTTCTATTTTGCTTTATTTTGATCTTGTCATACAAACCCTAATTACTAATCATGACATATAAAGCGTTAGATTGCGTAATGTAAATATTTCTAAGCTATTACAACAATTTATGGGAGGGGGAATACAAATTTGAATGGGGATTTGCAAAAATATAAACCTAAATAAATTATTACAACCAAATCGAATTTGTACGAATTAGAATAAATAAAATGCAATATTTAAAGATGCAATATAATATACATGTAAGAAAAGATTTTTTGTCTTGTTTTTTATGTAAAAGAAATTTTAATCTAAACCTAAAAATGTAAGGAAAAGAAAATAATTTTTAGAAGGGAGTCCTAACCCTAATTTTATTTTAAAAGAAAATAAAGTTCTTACATGTTATTTCTTAAGTATTTTTTGTATTAAAATGATAAATAATATTGTATAAAAATATAAAATTTTTATATATGCAAAAATAAACATTTATAAGTATGAAATGAAAAATAAATTAAACTAAATATGTTTTAACTATATTTTACAAATTTATTAAGAAAATATATGATATCTACTAAAATAAAATATATTTTTATGTGAAAAATAAACTAAAGTAAAATAAAAATGCAATATTATGATTTTTACATTTTTTTAGGATTTTTATGTATCAAAGAAAATACTTAATGTATAAAAAAATAAAAAATAAAAAGTTGGCAAAGGGGGGTGATGTAGCAAAGCTGGTAGTAAGGTGTTAGTAAAAAAAATCTAGGCCCAAGACTGAGCCCAAACCTACAAAAAATGGCAAAAGCTGAAAAAATGGAAAAATATAGAAAACAAAAGTAGCGCCCAGGTTCGAACCCAGGACATGGGTTTCACCAGCGTGCTACTTTGCCACTGGGGTGACTATACATCCATTGTCTTAAGGAAAGAAAAAATAATATAACACAAAGCAAGTCCTTGCCATGTACTTCATCTTCTTCCTCAAGCTTGGCCAGACATCCTGTAACTCTCTCATACTTCCATGAAAATGAAAACTCATAACATGAAAGTTGTAGTATTTGAACTCACGATTCCAACCATATAAGTTATGTGAACTATCAATCAAAGATCAAAGAGAATTTTAACATCCCTAAATTTTAACCTAATATTTTCAAAAATTTCAAGTTCCAAATTCTTTTAACTCAAGTAAAATCAATGCAAGATAAAGATATGTACAATTTCGTTGCAATGAGGGCTACATTTTTTATTCACAAATCGTGGCCCATGGTTGCCTGTACAAGGAGATAGAGTTTGAGATTTTACCTCCTTCAGTTGGAATCGTGGATGGAACTGGAGTGAGTTTGATGGAGGCCTGATGCTTGCTTGAGCTTCCTTGAACTTCCCTGAATGTATTCCAACCCTTGCCTTGCTCTGAAAATGCCTGAAACTCCTTGGCCAAGTCAAACTGCAAGCTTTGAAAGCAACAATGGCAGATGGTGGAAAAGTGGTTACAGAACAGGGATGAAGGTATGGATTGGTTAGGTATCAAGTATGTAAGATGTTTTGATGATCAAGAATGGAAACGCACGAGCCAAATGAGAGATTGGTGTGCTTATGCCAAAACTGCAAGTTTGGACATATTTTTGGTGTTTTTCTGCTTGGGAGTGTTTCAGGCCTCAACTTATCATGTGTTAAGTTATATTATGTTTGTATATTAGTATGGAATTGGTTTCATGTCAACCCTCTAAAAGTTGTGCCAATTCTAGCCTTTTTGCCACTTTTCTTGTATTTGAAGTAAAGTGAAGGGACAATGCTTGCCATGCTTGTACTTGCTCTTTTAGGGTTGGTATCATCTTGTACAATTTTATTTAGACCTGTGAGACTTGCGTGTAAAATGGAGACAGGTGCAATGCTCAAGATTTGCAAAGTGGCAAAAGTTGTGCTTTTCCAAAAATGGCAATGGTCACTTTATGCCATTTATGGAATTGCAACTTGGATAATGGTTCTAAGGCATGGATCAAAGCTTTGTCAACTGAGTAAGCATTAAATTAAGGAGTGAGGAACAAGTTTGGTACCTGTAAAGCATGGATTAGGTAGCATAGGTACTGATTGCAACTTTGTTCTTCATGAAATGGCTTGGATAAAAAATGAGAAAATGCCAACTTCATCTCTTCGATTCTCCCTACTCAAAAATGATCTTGAGGATTTCTTGGACATTTTGGAAATCTTGAAATGTTCCCTATAACTCATCTTTGAAATGCATTTTGAGATACCTCTTGGAAATAGGTGAAAATGTTCCATGAAGTTGGGTCCAAAACCTGCCTAAATTAGGGCAAAATTTCACTAAGTTATTTAGTTCATGACCATGTATTCATAAATTTATATATTTAGATCCAAGAATCTTTAGGGAAACGTTTGTGAAGAAAAGTTGTATATTTCATGGAGGTCTACAACTTTCATGTTGGAAATTTTCTTTGAATCATTATGCATCATGGTGAAAAAGTGGCCTAAAGTTGAGAAAAAATAAAAAAATTTCTATACTTAGAAAATTTTCTAAGTTAAGAAAAATTTCAAATTCAAACCCTAATCTTCAAACTTGGGTTTCTTGATGAAAAAGTTTCATATTTTGACATGTTTTAATGAATTATGACCCTTGGCACTTGATTTTGACCAAAAAGTCAAAGTTTGACTTTTCAGTAGACAATTGACTTTTGATCAGTTGACTGCAAATTTCATCTGTCAATCCAAAAAATTGAAATGTTTTGAGCCATGTAATAAGGTCAAGATGGTGTAATTTAATCCTTGAAATCATTCCTTAACTCAATTGGTCATTTGTTAGGTTAAAAACCAGAAATTTCCCTTCCTCAGTCAAAACCCTAATTTTGACCATTTTGCCCTTTTGATGATTTGATCAAATTTCTTGAGGAATTGTGATCCAAACTTGACCAAATCATACATATAAGTTTAAAATGTTGATGTTGATAAAAAATTATGAAGTTTGACTGTAAATTGGCCATGGTTGACTTTTTTCCCTAATACAGTTGATTTTTAGGTCAACTGTCCAATTGACTGATAAAAAATGTGGTTCAAGGCTTGAAACTTATCATGAGTGATCTTAGGGATCCATAATGATGTTTGAAAGTCATATGAAGCATTGATAGTCCAAAAAATCCTTGTGAAAACTCAAACCCTAATTTTGGGTTATCAGTGCAAGATGAGATGTCTTGAGCTGACCAAACCCTAATCCAGTCTTGAGTCAAAGGAATCTTGTGAGAAAAGTCTTGATAAATGAGAGGGAAAATTTTTGGGTACAACAGCTTGGTTTCAAGACTAAACCTTCACAGTCTAGACGGTCTAGCGCCCCCTTGGGTAATACATTCAGAGAAGAACCAGTGTCGACTAGCACATGTGCTAAGGTAGTCCCTTTGCACTTGATAGAAACATGTAAAGCTTAATTGTGATTCTTCTCGAGAGGTGTTAAGTCAGCATCTGAAAATCCCAAGCCATTATCAGCTATCAGGCTAGCCACGCAATTCTCGAATTGGTCTATTGTTGTCTCATGAGGGACATGAGCCTTTTCAGGAACTTGATTAATGTTCGAGCATGGGCATCGGAGAAAATAAACAATGACAACATTGAAATCTTAGAAGAAGTTTGCCCCAACTGTTCTACAATCTTGAAGTCGCTTCTTTTTATTATCTTCAAAATCTCGTCCATCTCGCGAGCGGAGGGTTCTTCATCAGCTACGTCTTTGGAGGGTACTTCAATCACATCAGGCTCAACAACCTTCTCCTCCCCTCTTGTATTGGTACTTGGATTGGCAGCAGTAATGCGGATGAGCATCCTTGTAACAACCGGTGGTGAGATATTGGGTGAAAATATTCTCCCATTTCTAGTTACTTTGCTTGAGCCAGCTATGTTACCAATTTTATCATCTTTTTCTTCTTCGATCCAAGCGTCTTGTTTAATCCCATGATAGAACACCTCGGCACCATAATTCCATGGTACTGCCTTGTTTGAAGAATAGGGAATTTGTCCGGGATTGGTAATTATTAAGGGAGCAATAGTGGGTTCATTTGAAATCCTAATAGGACCTTTGAAATTGATCCTAAGAGGTTTGTTTGAGATGCTAATAATGGAGAGGTCTTCACATTTTCAATCAAACTTTTGGCAAGTGGGGTTTTCTCAAATAGAATTTCGTGGCTATCCATCAGGCGTGAATGCATTTCTTCATCCCTTCACATCCATTGAGTTATTGGGTACAACACACACAGTCTTTTACACAGCCAGGGAAGATCCCGGCTTTCAACAAATTGTTTTTGATTATATTCAGCGGAGTAGTCAATTCTTCAATAGAGGCGACAAAAATTGCATCTTCGACATCATTAACACCTTTGTCATGCTTCAGCATTGGAGCAGTGATTACATTCGGCGTTGGAGGAGGATCAAATTCAATAGTTTTGTTATCAATCAAATCCTGGATTTTGTTCTTCAAGGCCTAACACTGGTCAGTCTCGTGCCCGAGGCTGCTTGAATGGTAAGCACACTTAGCGTTCGGATTATACTTTGGTGACGAGGTGTCAGGGTTGGCGGGAGGATCGCGCAATGTCACTAAATTATCCTTGAGAAAATGTTGAAGGGCTTGAGACAGTAACATGCCTAACCTCGTAAATTGTCTTCTTGGAGTTTCAAAACATTGATGATTTGCATATGGTCTTGGAGTAGGAGATGGATTGGAGATTCAGACAACATTGATAGACGGGTGATCATTCTTCTTAGTATGGGCCCTTTCCCCATACACAGCATTGACTTCCTTCTTTGCAGTAAAAGATTTCTTGATAGGATTGGGATTTGAGGTAGATGCCACAGAGATCTTCCCACTTTTGATTCCACCCTCAACTCTTTCACCAGTTAAGATCAATTCGGTGAAACCAGAAGAAGAGCAGCCAACCATCAGATTAAAGAAAGGACCATATAATATGCCCATGAACATGTCGATGTTCTCCCTATCAATCAAGGGAGGTTGGGGCCTACTAGCACGGTCTCTCCACTTTTTCACATATTCCTTAAATCCTTTGTTCTTCCCCATGGTCATATCTTGCAACTGAACCCTTATTGACGCCAAGTCAGCGTTGTACTGATACTGATGGTAAAAGGCAGTAGCTAAATCCTCCCAAGTATTGATACGAGAACCATTTAACTGATAAAACCATTCAAGTTGCGTTCCATCCAAGCTTTCTTGGAAAAAGTAAACCTAGAGCTTCTTATCAGCAGTTTTGGACAAGAAACCCCATCGTACTTTACAAAGATTGGTATTTTGAATTTGTGGGGAATGACTACCCCAAAGATTAAACCCAAATCATCAAAATCTAAATCGGGGACAACTTGGATTTCAACAGCTTTCAATATGTCTTCTAACTGCTTGTATTTGATACCAGTGGGTGGATACTGCTTGTTGAAATGATCATCATCGGATACTTGATCATTGATACAGTCAGCCTAAGTACTCTTGACCTCACCAATCTAGTTCTCATCCTCTTCAGATGAATCTTCTCCTACTGGGATTTGACGGACCGTCTTCTTGAACCTTCTACCCATGTTGAGTAGAGCTTTCTTCTTTGGCTTCTCCTTAACAGCCAACAAAGCCATCATATCTTGCTGCCCCTTGTCTAGGGCTAGTAGAGTCTCCTGAAACTGAGAATTTTGGGTTTGGAGATCCTTCACAGTTTTCTCTAGATCCATCTTGCTGAAATAAACAGCAGAAAGATAAAGAAACCTGTTATGCGAAAACCTGTCATGTTATGATGCATGGAATATGTACATGCAAATGATTTCAAGGATCAATGAAATTTAAATTTATATAAACAAAGAATGAACAAACGTTAATTCTCATTAGACAACACAAGAAAGATTACATCATGCCTTTTGGGCTTATAAAATAACTTTCTAAGATAAAAATACCGAACGCATCCTCTTTGGCGCGAGATAAGCATTCACACTTTGCTCTTCTTGTAGCTGCTTCGTAAGCTCCAAGACCCTCTTTTAACTAGCATATAATTGAGCTTCGAAAGTATCCCGCTCTTCCTTAAGCTGAATCCAACCCTTTTGCAAGTCTTCGAGAGAGGTAGGCATGTCGGGATGGAGGATAGTGTAGGGAACATCTCCTTCAACCACAGGATCCATGATGACTGGTAAGATAGAGGGATAAGGCATCACAAGTTTCTGAGTACGAGCTCATACCCATTTAAGGTAAGGCTCGAGGGGAATGGAATTCTTGTGTCCTAGTGTCTTGCTATCCAACTTGTTCACCATCCTCCATGCTCGGATAAACCTCTGACAGTAACCTTGATCGTCATTCTCATAGTCAAATACCACTCTTTGGATAACCATCTCGTGGGGACAATCCCTCCGAGCGTAAGCAAACTGTCGTAGGGCTAAACATGGGTTATAAGTGATACCTCCTCTAATTCTAAGCAAAGGGACATTAGGGAATTCTCCACAACGGTCGACAATAGTAACATTCTCCAAAGAGCGGGAACACCAATGAATATTTGAATGTCTGAGCGTCATCAACCTATGGGACCATCTTGAACCTTGCTCATTCTTCAACACAGATTGGGGAAGATGCGAAATAAACCATCTTGCCAAGAGAGGAGTACAACACATGAGGATACCTCTTTTCCTTATAGTACGAGTGTGACAGGAATGTAGGATGTCCCCTAGCAAAGTAGGCACCGGGTTACGAGACATGAAGATTTTGATGGTGTTCACATCTATGAGTTGGCCAGGATTTGGAAACAAAACCATCCCATAGATGAGGAGAGCCACAATTTCCTTAAAGGCTTGCAAATCCAAAGAGTTCCAACAGTTTTGGGCTTTCTCAAACAAGAACTTTGCTAGGAAACCTTTGACACCACTCCTTGTTTCCCAATTAGTTGTGATATCAAATGGTTGCAAGTGTAGAACTTGAGCATTCTCTTCTGGTTTTGGATCTCTTTCTGTACCGTTGAAGGGTAGTTGATTGAGAATTCCTCCAAAGTTGGCACAAGTTGATAATTGGGAAATGTGAAGCAATGGTGTAAGGCATCAAAGAACTGAAAGAGCACCTTCATCATGTCTTCATCAGTGTTAGAGGTGACCAAGTTTAATAAGCGATCATGTTTTTCGGTAAATGGAGAATTTTCAGGAATCCTTGATGCTAGCTCTTTAAGTTTAGGAGGGATCCTTACAAGATTGACTTGAATGGTTTTCCTGCAAATAGAATCCATGTCCTACAAAACAGAACAAAGATAAATCCAAAAATCCTTGAAATGGTTAGTGAGTATGAGTATGATGTTATGATGTTTATGATGTTATGTACAAGTAAATATATACAAACAAAGCAAACAAGTCCTTAGGTTTAGGATTGCATGGAGTCTCATAGGTAAGTACCCTCTTGAAGTTTAATTGGCTCAAACCTATCCTAAAAATAGTAACCGGGTTCTAAGGAGCTCAATATCACTGGTTTGTTTTCTCGGGAATTGTTTCAGCATAAGCCTCTTAAATGGCGACAGAAATATCCCAAAAAACCAAACCTCAATGAGTGTAGTATCGAGTATCTACCAACTTCGGACTGCACCAAAGCAGGTCACCTCACTACATCCTAAAGGCCAAGTTGGTCAAGTAAAGGTTCTAAAAGTTCATTAGTGCTTCATGACATCACCCAGCGGCCCCGTATTCTCCTTGACTACTCAAGGGCTACCGGTACCCACAAATATGTCGCACTAACATAGCTATTTCATAGACCGTATCGGTATACCCCACACAGTTTCCATAATGTATTGCTACTTACCTATAAGGTATCCCAAATCTGGGTAGAGGATTCAAACCCAAATAAAGAACCATAATGTAAAGCACACAAGTCAAAAAAAGAAAGCAAGTAAATATGATCTAGCCCTAAGGTAACCCCACTTTTAGAAATGTCCCCAGCAAAGTCGTCAGTTCTGTGATACGGTGGTAGAACTAACTTGGTTGTTTTGCGTTTTATCGCAAATGTTGCGGTTAGCAAGATTCGCCACCGACTTTTCTTTTATCCAAAAGGAAAGGTTGAAAAGAACAGGAAAGACCTTTGAGATGTTTTCTTGAGTTCGGGGGGTAGATTATGAAAAGGGAGGGTATTAGCACCCTTTTCATCAATGGTTTTCCATGGGATCTTAGTTACTTGATAGATCACTTGCTTTTGTTTGAAATTATGCTCTGTGTGGTTTTGAAAGTATTTTGTAAAGATGCCATCGTTTAGGCAAACTTTGTAATGATTCTCGTTCGTAAGAATTTATACAAAGTGTTAATCTTTTGAAAATGTTTTTCAAGTTTGAAAGATGTTTTTGAAAGTGTTGGTGTTTATTTTTAAAATAGCAAGGATGTTTTTGGTTTTGAAATTGAGCAAGTAACTAGGAACATTCTACCTACTCAAAAGTCTTTCATGTTTATTTCTTCTTCCCTTTGACATTGTCATCTTACCATTGATTTGGTAAGTAACCCTATCTTTAGATGTAAATGGGACGGCTATGGGTCATTGTATAACCATGATTAGCAATGTTGCAAGGTATCATAGCATCTTTCTTTAGGGACTAAGATCATTTTGAAAAGGCAACATAGATAGTGTCATCGAGGGTCTATGATCTTGTATTTTTGCTTGTTTTTGCTAAGATACCTCGCATGCATAATATGGTCACTTTTTGTAAGGCAGCCAAGTGGATTTTACCCTAGGGGTGCTTGTGTGCAAGTGTATTGATTTTCATGCTTTGTTTAATCTTTGATTAGGGTTTGCTACTTGTTGATTTTATCTTCTCATACAAACCCTAATTACTAGCATTTATATAAAGCGATAAATTGCGAAAAGTAAAATTACTACGCTATTACATCATTAGGGGAGGGGGTGTACAAATGGGGATTGCAAGAAAATTAAACCTAATTATCTATTACAACCATATTGAATATTGTACAAAATTGAAAATAAAATGCAAGAATATAAATGGAAAAAGAAATGATTTTTTTTTGTTTTTTATGAAAGGGGTTTTGTCTTGACCTAATTAAAGAAAATGATTAATTAAAATTAAATAAAATTAACTTAAACTAATTAAGAAAAGAAATTAATTTGAAAAGGATTTTTAGGGTTTTTTATGGAAATGTTTTAAATTAATGCAAATTAAATAAAAATTAATTAATTAAAATAACCTAAGTTCTAAATTAATTTTTACTAGAAAATAAAATAATATACTAATTTAACCTAAGTCTAAAGATTAATTATTTAAGAGAAAAAAGAAATTAATTTGTTTTAAGAAAATATTTTTTAGTCTTTTTATTTTATGGAGAAAATAAAATACATAAGTATAAATAATAAATAAAAATAAATCTGGATTTTTTATGATTTATGAAAATAATAATAGTAATAATAACAATAATAATATTAATAATAATAATAATAACAATGAAGAAAAATAAAAATAAAATAAAAATATAAAGAAAAGTCAGGGGAATTAGAAAATGAAACAGGGAGTAAAATAAGCAAAAAAGATTAGGCCCGGCAAAGGGAAGCCCAGCGCTGCAAAAATAAAAAAAAAACTGTAAAAATGTGAAAAAGAAAACACAAAAGGCAACGCTGGGTCTTGAACCCGTGACCTTGAGGTTACCAGCGTGATGCCTTACCACTGGGGTGGCTGTACATCCGTTAATATAACTGAAACGATAAATATATAATACAAAACACGCCCTGATTACACTTTATCTTCAACTTCCAGCCAAAGGACCTGTATCTTCTTCATCTCTCAACAAAAATGAAAAGTTCAAACATGAAAGTTGTGGCATTTCTTCCCACGAATCCAACCATGTAAATAACTTAAGCTAACAGTCAAATATGAATGAAAATTTTTCTGGCCCTAATTTAAAACCTAAAAATTTCAGAAAACTTCAACTCTAAAATTCTCTAAGCTCAGGCCATATAAATGCAAACTATGGATATGTACAACTTCGTGGAAATGGTATCTACATTTTATCTTCACAAATCAAAGTCAAATAATGTCTGTATGAAGAGATAAAATTTTGAAAACTTACCTCTTGCAGCTAGAATCGTGTATGCAGTTTGAGCAACCTTTGTGATGGCCTGATGATTTAGGTAGCTTGCCTGGACCTCCTTGAATGTGTTCCAACTCCTACTTTGCTTTGAGGATGGCTGAAACTCCCAACTCAAGTCAAGTTGCAAGATTCGATTTTGAAAATGGTGGATGATGATGGAGGAGTTACAGTTAGGAAATGAGGGCCTGGATCACTTTGATATGATGTATGGAAGGTGTTTGGATGATTAGTTTTCAAAACGCACGAGTGGAAATGAAGATGGTTAGTTTTTACTCAAAACTGTCAAGTTTGGGAAGTTCTATGCAACAAGGTGCTTGGGAGTTTTTGAGGGTGCTAGAATTTGTGTGTTATGTTGCAATAGACTTGTGTTTATGTATGGAAAATGTTGGAGAGATATTGCACAAAAGGTTTCTGAGTTATAGGATTATGGCTCAATTGCTTGATTTTGAAGAAAAGTGAAAAATCTGGTTTCAAGGCAGGAAGTACAAGTATGTAGGGTGGTTGCCAACATTAAACAAGCTTGTCTGACTTTGTAGAGGAAGCTTGTGCAAAGGGAACCAGTGCAAAGCTCAATGCAAGTTGACTTTGCATAAAGCTTGCTTTATGTAAATGGCAATGGTGACTTTGTGCTATTAATGGAAAATTTACTTGGATAAAGCTTGAATCAAGTGGATAATAGCTCAAAAGCAAGTATAATCTTATTATTATGGAGAGATCTTGAGGTTTAGAGACCTGAAAAGCAAGATTGTGCAGCATAGGTTTGAATTTTGAATTTTGTTCGTCACAAAATGACTTGTAATTCAAGTTTGAAAACCCTAACTTCCTCTCTTAGATTCTCCTTGCTCAACAATGATCTCAAGGAGTTCTTGAACATTTTGGAAAGCTTGTAATGTGCTGTACAACTCCTCTTTGAATCAATTTTGAAAATTCCCCTTGGAACTATATGAAAACGTGCCATGAAGTTAGGTCAAAATCCTGACCAAAACTAGGGCAAAATTTCACTAAGTGTTCAATTTCAAGACCATGACTTTATGAATTAATAACTTGAGATCCAAGCATTTTTATAAGAATTTGTGTAAAGAAATGTTGTAGATATCATGGATATCTACAACTTTCATGTTGAAAGTTTCTTTTGAATCCTCTTGCATCATGGTGAAAAATTGGCTCAAAGTTATGAAAAAACAAGAAATTTTAAACACTTAGAAAAATTTCTAAGTTAGAAAACTTTGACTTTTCAAAATGAAATCTTGACTTTTTTTTCTTGTTGAATAAGTTTCATATTTTGACATGTTTTGATGAAATGTGATCTTTGACATTGGATTTTGACCAAAAAGTCAAAGTTTGACTTTTCAGTGTACAATTGACTTTTGATCAGTTGACTGAGAATTCACTATCAATCCAATTGATCTTGAGCAATGTTTTAGGTGATGCCATTAGGTCAAAAATATGCAATTGAACTCTTGAAACCATTCTTCAAACCAATTAACCATTTTCTAGGTCAAAAATCAGAAATTGCCCTTTCTCAGTCAAAACCCTAATTTTGACCATTTTGCCCTTTTGATGATTTGATCCAATTTCTTGAGGAATTATGGTCAAAACTTGATCAAATGACACATATGAGTTTATAATGTTGATTTGGATCAAAAATTATGAAGTTTGACTGTAAATTGGCCATAGTTGACTTTTTTCAGCTGATTTTTAGGTCAACTGCTCAATTGACTGAGTAAAAGTGTGATCCAAGGCTTGAAATTTGACATGAGTAAACTTGGGGGTCCATAATGATCCATGAAAGTCATATGAGGCATTGAAAGTTCAATTATCCTTGTGCAATCTCAAACCCTAATTTTGGTCATCAGTGCTTAAGGAGGTGTCTTGAGCTGATCAAACCTAATGCAGTGTTGAATTGAAGGAGATCTTGTGAGAGATTACTTGATAAATGAGAGGGAAATTTTTTGGGTACAACACACCCTAGGGTAAATCCACTTTGTTGCCTTACAAAAATGGCCATATTATGCATGTAAGGTATCTTAGAAAAAAAAAGCAAAATACAAGATCATAGTCCCTCGATGACGCTATCCATGTTGCCTTTCAAAATGATCTTAATCCCTAAAGAGAAATGCTAAGATATCTTTCAACATTGCTAATCATGTTTATACAATTACCCATGTCCTTCCCTTTTACATCCAAAGATAGGGTTACTTACCAAATCAATGGTAAGATAACAATATCAAAGGAAAAAGGAAATAAACATGAAAGACTTTTGAGTAGGTAGAATGTTCCTAGTTACTTGATCCATTTCAAAACAAAAACATCCTTTCTATTTTTCAAAACAAACACCAACACTTTAAAAACACCTTACAAACTTGAAAACATTTTCAAAAAGATCAAACACTTTGTATACATTTTTACGATTGAGAATCATTACAAAGTTTGCTTAAACAATGGAATCTTTACAAAATACTTTCAAAAACTACACAAAGAAAATTTTTAAACAAAAGCAAGTGATCTAGAAAGTAAATAAGAGCCAATGGAAAACCATGGATGAAAAGGGTGCTAATACCTTCCCTTTTCACAACCTACCCCCCAAACTCAAGAAACAATCTCAAAGGTCTTTCCTGTGCTTTTCACCTTTCCTTTTGGATAAAAGAAAAGTCGGTGGTAACTCTTGCTAACCACAATATTTGCAATCAAATGCAAAACACCCAAGTCAGTTCTCCCACGTATCACAAAACTGACGACTATGCTGGGGAATTCTTAAAGTGGGGTTACCTTAGGGCTAGATCACATTCACTTGCTTTCATTGTTTGACTTGTATTCTTTACATTATGGTTCTTTATTTGGGTTTAAATCCTCTACCCAGATTTGGGATACCTTATAGGTAAGTAGCAATACGTTGTGGAAACTGTGCGGGGTATACCGACATGGTCTAAGAAATAGCTCCGCTAGTGTGACATATTTGTGGGTACCGGTAGCCCTTGAGTAGTCAAGGAGAATACGAGGCCACTGAGTGATGTCTTGAAGCACTAAATAACTTCTAGAACCTTTACTTGACCAATTTGGCCATTATAACGTAGTGAGATGACCGGCTTTGGTGCAGTCCGAAGTTGGTAGATACTCGATACTACACTCATTGAGGTTTGGTTTTTTGGGATGTTTCGGTCACCATTAAAGAGGCTTGCGCTGAAACAATTCCCAAGGAAACAAACTAGTGATATTGAGCTCCTTAGAAATCAATTACTATTACTAGGACAGGTTTGAGCCAACTAAACTTCAAGAGGGTACTTACCTATGAGACTCCATCTAAGCCTAAACCTAAGGACTTGTTTTCTTTGTTTGTATATATATACTTGTACATAACATCATAAACATCATAACTTCATACTCATATTCACTAACCATTTCAAGGATCTTGGGATTTATCTTTGTTCTGTTTTATAGGACATGGATTCTATTCGCAGGAAAACCATTCAAGTCAATCTTGTAAATATTCCTCCTAAACTAAAAGAGCTAGCATCAAGGATTCCTGAAAATTCTCCATTCACCGAAAGGCATGGTCGCCTACAAAACTTGGTTACTTCTAACACTGATGAAGACATGATGAAGGTGCTCTTCCAGTTCTTTGATCCTTTACATCATTGTTTCATATTTCCTGATTATCAACTTTTGCCAACTTTAAAAGAATTCTACCAACTCTTGAGGATTCCAATTCTCAATCAACTACCTTTCAACGGTACGAAAGGAGATCCATAGCCAGGAGAGATTGCTTAAGCTCTACACTTGCAACCATATGATATCACAACTAATTGGGAAACAAGGAGTGGTGTCAAGGGTTTCCTAGAAAAGTTCTTGTTTGAGAAAGCCTTAAACTGTTGGAACTCTTTCGATTTGTAAGATTTTGAGGAAATTGTGGCTCTCCTCATCTATGGGATGGTTTTGTTTCCAAATCCTGACCAACTCATAGATGTGAACGCCGTCAAAATCTTCATGTCTCGTAACCCGATGCCTACTTTTCTAGGGGACATCCTACATTCTTTTCACACTCGCACCATGAGGAAAAGAGGTATCCTTATATGTTGTACTCCTCTTTTGGAAAGATGGTTTATTTCGCATCTTCCCCAATTTGTATTGAAGAACGATCAAGGTTTAAGGTGGTCACAATGGTTGATGACGCTCAAACATTCCCTAATGTTACTATCATCGACCGTTATGGAGAATTCCCTAATGTCCCCTTACTTGGCATTAGAGGAGGTATCACCTACAACCCCTTCTTACCATAAGAGAGTTTGGTTACGCCCGAAGGGATGGCCCACATGAGATGCTCATTCAAGGTTTGGTATTTGACTACGAGAACGACGATCAAGGTCATCGCCATAGATTTATCCGAGCTTGGAGGATGATGAACAAGGTAGATAGCAAGACATTGGGGCATAAGAATTCCATCCCTCTTTAGCCTTACCTCAAATGGGTACGATCTCGTGCTCAAAGTCTTATAATGTCTTACCCTTCTATTCTCTCGGTGATTATAGAGCCTGTTGTGGAAGGAGATGTTCCATACACTATCCTGCATCCTGACATGCCCACCTCTCTTTAAGACTTACAAAGGGATTGTATACAGCTTAAGGGGGAGCAGACACTTTCGAGGCCCAATTCTACGCCAACGAGAAGAAGGTTTTGGAACTAACTAAGCAACTTCATGAGGAGCGGAGCCTGAACACCTACATCGTACCAAAGAGGACGCGTACAACTTTTTTTATCTTAGAGTTTTAGTATTTCTTTGTAATCCCAAAAGAGATATGATGTACTCAAGCTTTGATTTATTAATATAACGTGTGTTCCTTTTTGGTCTAAAGCAAATTTAAATCTCTAATTTCCTTGAAATCATTGCATATGCATTTACCATTCATCATAACATAAGTAGGTTTTTTACAACAAGTCTCATCATCTTTCACCTATTTATTTCAGTAAGATGGATCTCGAGCAGACAGTAAAAGACCTTCAGGCGCAGAATGCTCAATTTCAACAGATGTTCTTGACTCTAGCCAAGGGACAAGAGGATTTGAAAACTTTGTTGATTGAAGAAAAGAAGAAGAAAGCAATGAAAGTAATCGGTTTTCTGAATCTAGGAAGAAGGTTCGCAGGGGCAGCCAAAAAGATCTTAGACTTCGCAACACCATCTGGTGAAAAAGATAATCCATAAGGGAAAGGCAAGGAAGCGACTTCCCAGCTAGAATATGAAGAGGAAGAAGAAGAGGATTACTCCGAAGAACAGTATCCCCCGTCCGACAACAAATACAAACATCTGGAAGAGCGTCTAAGTGAAATGGAGATTCAGAAGGTTCCTGGGCTGGACTTTGAAGAGCTGAGTTTGGTGTCTGGGATTGTTATTCCACCAAAGTTAAAGGCACCATTATTTGATAAGTACGATGGGGTTTCGTGTCCCAAGATGTATCTCCGATCTTATGTGAGGAGGATACAACCTTACACTACTGACAGAGATTTGTGGGTATACTTCTTTCAAGACAGTCTATCCGGGACTCAGCTTGATTGCTTTTATCAACTAGAAAGAGCCAATATTCATAATTGGGAAAGACCTTATCGCCGCTTTCTATAAATAGTATCAATACAACGCAGACCTTGCTCCCACCTGTACTCAACTCCAGAGTATGGCTATGGTTTCAAGTGATGGTTTCAAAGACTATGCTCAGAAATGGAGGGACTTAGCAGGAAGAGTCCAACCTCCCATGTCCAAAATAGAGTTAGTAGACATGTTTCTGGGTACCCTATCTGGTCCTTTCTTTAATCATCTAATTGGAAGCTCCTCAGCAGGCTTCACTGAATTAATCTTGATCGGAGAAAGAGTGGAAGCTGGGATTAAGAGTGGGAAGATTCAAAAGGACGCATCCTCCAGTGCCGTGAGAAAACCATTTATTGGGAAGAAAGAAGTTGGTGATGTGTATCCTCAAAGGAATCCAGAAAGAACTGAACACCGTCCAATGGTGGGGGTTGTCATGATCCTTAAGCCTGCACCCACTGAACAAAGGAGCAATCAACCTAGAACAGAAAGACCAGTAAGACAATTTACCCGGATTAATATGACACTATCTCAAGTCCTGCCACATTTGTTGAGATCTAATCTGGTAACTTTGAAAGAAGCTCCGAAGAATCCTAACACAACCTCTCCTCATTACCATCCTAATGCTCGTTGTACTTACCATTCAGAAAGCCCAGGCCATGATACCAACAACTGTTGGGCTTTGAAAAACAAGGTGCAAGACCTTCTTGAAGCAAAAGAAATTGAATTCGATACTCCTGAGATCCCAAATGTTATCACCGCTCATATGCCCAAGCATGGTCGTGATGTTAACACTGTTGAAGATGATATGTTTGTTACTGTTATTGATGAACTTGTTACTCCTCTCCTGACTATCAAGAGGAATCTATTGAGGGTCGGTTTATTTCCGGACTGTGACAAAAGGTGCCACTTTTGTTTATTCCTACTAACTGGTTGTCATTTATTCAAAGCAGGTGTCTAATGCCTAATGGATGACAAAGATATTTTGCTTGAAAAGACTCCCGTTCCAACCATTTCTTACAATGATGTTTCAATAGTAACCATTTCCGCTAATCCTTCCAGGGTCTCCACCAAAAGACCTGCTAGGATTACATCAGTTCCTAAAGTGACTCCATTGGTAATTATTATGCCTGGACCAATCCCGTACTCATCAGATAAAACTGTCCCATGGAATTATGGGGGCGGCGTCTACTATCACAGTGTCAAGCAAGATTGGCTGACTGGTGAAGACTCAATTTTTGAGAAGGCTGACCCCGACATCGGCAACATTGCGGGAACCGGCAAAATAACCAAAAGTGGAAGAGTATTCTCTCCCGAGATTGCTCCTCCGAATACTATTACTAGTGTTGTGATCATCCTTGTTTCTATTCCTGTTGATACTACTACTACAATCCCTATGGTTACCCCTACTGACACTCCTACCACCGAGTCGACTGAGACTCGGGGCAAAGGCATTCTGGTTGAGCCTGTCTAGGTGAAGGCGCAATCAGTATCTATACCTGAAGCCTCCCAAAAGGAGATGGAAGAAATTCTAAAAATTATAAAGAGAAGCGACTACAACGTAGTCGAACAGCTAGGGCAGACTCCGTCAAAGATTTTCATGCTGGCTTTATTGTTGTGCTTTGTGGCTCATGCGAAGGCCTTGGTGAAATTCCTTAAAACTGCCCATATACCACAAGAAACCTCTGCTAATCAGTTCCAAGATTGTGTATCCAGCTTGATCGCAAATAATGGTTTAGGCTTTTCTGATGATGACCTGACACCTAGTGGGTGGAAGCATAACGAGGCATTGCATGTATCTGTCGAATGCAGGGGCACAACTTTGGCCCATGTCTTGGTTGATACCGGTTCGTCTTTGAATATGTTGTCTAAGAAGGCTCTTGATAGACTCGACTATGAAGGTTTGACCTTAAAACCAAGCAACATAGTGGTAAGGGCTTTCGACGGTTCAAAGAGAATGGTGCATGGGGAGGTGGACATCCCCATAAAAGTTGGAACCCAAACCTTTGATTCAAATTTTTACGTGATGTATATTCGCCCTTCCTATTCCTGTTTATTGGGCCGACCATGGATTCACAACGCTGGTGCCGTTACCTCTACATTACATCAAATGCTGAAATACGCAAACAAGGGGAAAATCATTAATGTCCATGGAGAAGAGGAATATATGGTTAGTCACTTAAACTCCTTCAGATACGTGGAATTGGATGGTGAATTCATTGAATCTCTGTTTCAGCATTTCGAGGAAGTCCCACAAATTGTGGCGGCAACTAAGGTTGTTTCCCAAGTACCAAAGATTACAAGACCTCCGCTAAAGATGTCTTCACTGAAATATACCAAGGCAGTGATCGAAGAAGGTGGTGTACTATTTGGGGCCAACTCCCGGATATCCCATACAAATCTGACAAATTTGGTTTGGGTTTTGTAGCGGTAGAAATGTTTAAGACTAAGCCATTGGATTGACTAGACTTTATACAAATCAAAATAAAAATCGTCACCGCACTTTATTGTTTCCAAAGGAATGGGGAAAGAGCTAATAACCCAAAAAATAGGGGGAAAGATTCAAGGTAAGTGGGTTAGTTATGCAAAGGGAAGGTATTAGCACCCTAAACATCTATGGTACTCCGCAGGAGCCTCTTTGTAAAATATGTATATTTTGGCTATAAAAAATATTGTATAAAAATGGATGGTGGAGGTGACAAAAGAAATATATTTATTTTGTAAGTTTTGCACCAGCCGCGGTTGTGAACCTTTAGTGCCTACGTACCATATTTTCGTGCAATAGAGGATCAGGGCACACGTAGTTCCTATTTTAAGAATTTGAAACACAAATGTGTTGGTTAATTTTATGAGATAAAACATCATCGTCATTGTCCGCGTGGAAAATATACCTACTACCCACAATTATGAGAAAGGAGAATTTGCATCATCTCAAAGTGGAGGATGTGGCTTGGATTTTAAAATCAACAATTCCTTCGCTCAACACCCAAGTGGAAAATATCTCTCTTCACTACATATTGTAGAAGTATAGTTGTTTGCATCGCTACAAGGATTGACAAGAGTTTAATTTTTTTGAGAAAAGTTTAAAGATAAAAGCCAAAATGGCAAAATGGTTTGAAATGAGATTTATTGGCTTTTAGTCTTCTCACAAAATGTCAAAGTATTATTAAGTTGATTAGGGTTTATTTATGAAAATGTTTGAAAATGCATGGACCTAAGTCCAAGTTTATTATGAAATGGTTCAAGTTTAAAACAAGAAGAGTTTTACAAAGGAGGGAGAGCATTTTTGAAATTAAATAAGATGGGAGGAGAAGAAGGGACTATCCTAAAGCATAAGGTAAAAGCTAGAGATAAGAACCATCTAACCAACAAGAATACAAAACTTGACATTATGAGCCAAGATAGAATTCCCATTCCTTGGATTGAAACCAACTAGGCAAAAGAAATACTAGACCTCTTGCGAGAACCAAACATCAAGTGTATTAAGTCTTCACAAAAATTGGGCAGAGTAACGGTTGTATGCGAGTGAATTCCAGATCACAAACAAAGAGTGTAATCACAAAAAAACACATGCACACAAAAAATAAACAAGCAACCCAATGTCTTGAGGTAAACCTCAAGAACTCCAGACAAAACAATCAGATAAGATCACAAGGTCTCCAAGATAGGCCAAGGTTTCTAATCCTAAGTCCAAGAAAAGTCCCATGCTACATAATGCCAAGGATAGTAACCAAATAGTCCAAGTACCATTAAAGATTTTTTAGGGTTTATTTTGATTATTAAGTATCTTTAAAAAGGAAAAGAAAATCTCAAGTGAGCAAAGTAAAAATGACAAGAAAGTAAATGCTCAAATGAGCAATGATGAAAATGGCATGAAATGTAAATGCTAAAAGTAAATGGTACATAAAGCATAAAAAAGAATAAAAGCATAAAGTAAAACAAGTCAATAATTAGTAGTTAGTTGGATGACCATCTTGAAGCTTGAATTTGGAACTCATTAGAGGATTGGTAGAACCAAAGCCTCCACACAACAAGTTGCATTTGCTTTTTGTCAAGTATATCATCCATTTGGAATTCTCACAAGTGCCATTTAATGATCAACGATGTTTAAGTGATCTGCGTTGACCAAAGGTGTTGTAGATCCATTAGAGGATTGGTAGAACCAAAGCCTCCACACAATGAATCTCAAAGTTATTGGATCAAAGAGATCAAATTAACATACTTGGGCTTGTAAACATAAGTTTGGGCCACGAATGATCATATATTCGAATCAGAACAAAATTTAGCGCTATGTTAAGCAATCATAAGTGGACTTATATAGAAGTCGCACCTATTTTGAGGTCGGTCAATAGCAATCTATGCACCATTTGTTTTGAGACATGATATAGAGATCATGCTCCAACAATATTTAGTGCAATAAGAAGGGGATGAGATGAAGAGGGATGGGGAAAAATATATAAACCACATTTGATTTAAATTTTAATCAAACTATTATTAAAATCATTCATCCATTTTTGTGGAGTTAAACTAAACACCATGGATCCAATGATGTTAATAAAGTTCATAATCCAAAATCTAACCCAAGATCAGCCAGAAAATAGTCACAAAATAATATTACATTTTAATATATACAAAAGGGTTAAAAAATGATATTTAAAAATAGAAAATAAAGAGAAAAATACCAACTATGTTCAAATTTCTCAAGAAATAAAAAGTAAGACCATAGAAAAATCAGAAAAGGGCTCAAATAATTTTACAAATTTTTTGGTAATTTTTTAAAGTCAGAAACTATTTTAAAAATAAAAAGAAATGGGTAAAATAAACCAAAAATGATTAAAAAAATAGCAAAGTCAGAAACAAAAATAAAATAAGGTCACTAATATTTGTCACAATACCATTGGATCACTCCATAATTTTTTCAGAATTTAAAAATGTATAAAACTATTTTTAAACATTTAAAACAATTAAAATAAAGTGTAAATTTATAAAAAATACCAAACCACAAAATTAAATTGTGAAAAAATAAAAATCAGAAAGAGAATAATCAAAATATTTTTTCTTAATTTTTTCAGATTTTTTGGACTAAAAATGAATTTTCTATGATTTTTTTGAAATTTAAAACAATTAAAATATAAAAATCAGAAAAGAAAATAAAAGTAAAAATATGTGGACCATTGGATGAGAGTCAAAACGCGTTAGTAATCAAATAAAAGGGATCTGGCACGCTGTGTATATCATGGTCATTAGTGAATAAATGACAGAATCAAATATAAAATCAGATTTTCAAAAATAACAAGTAGCGTGCCATCATTGGTTGGAAGATGAAACGTAGGTCATCTTCAACCTCCAGCCAACGTGATTTGTAGGTCTCTCAAACTATAAAATCAGAAGCTCAGATCTATGCCAATCGCTTCGTCTCTTCAAGACGAAGACAACCACACCCTCGCGCCAAATTTATATAAATTGTAGCTCCAGCAATTTGGAAGGAAAGTTTTGAAAAGGGATTTGAAATTTCATGATCAAAACGTGTTTCCAGTAATAAGTAAGTGTTGTAACTAGAACCAGGGTAATGAGAGCAACACAGTGATATCAGAGTTTTGAAGAATTGATGAAGGAATCTACCTATTGATGTTGAGTTGCAGAGCTTTGAAACTGGACTTCTATGGAGCAGTATAGGGCATGATTCTCAAATGTAATTATATGGTTAGCTTCAGGGAAGATCAAGGAAGGTGAATTGATGGAAAAATTTGATTGAAAAAGGCTTGAGAATGTATTTTGAAGTTACTGAATTCTTAGTTGTGGAACAAGTTTGGCAGGGTGATTCTGGCTATCCAAGCTTGAGAAAATGAGTGGGATAGTTCATGCATTTATAGGAGAAGCGAATGGGATCAAAAGGAAGAGTGAATGATGCATTTTGGAGGGAATTCGTGCAAACCTGATGCACGAGTGAATTGTGATATAAACTTCACTAAAACTCATCCAATTCTTGTGTTTTGATACGCTAATCCACTTAGGGAAGTTGGCTAATTATGTTTAGACCCAAAACGCGTGCTAACTTGAGGTTTAGAGGTTGTAACATGAAATTAAAATTCTGACTTGCAATGAAACTTCAATTCCAAGTTACCACTTTTGAAACAATGGCATTCTCAGCTCAAGGGGTCTTAAGGTATGATTATTGATGCTTTAGAAAGATGAGGTTACAAGCTTTGCAATGGAAAAAGAATGGGGTTAAATGGATGCTTTAGCTGAAAGTTGCATTGAGTCAAAGTTGAAGAAAAAGGGTTGCCTTTACCTATAATGTCTTGCATCCGAACATGGCCTTCACCTTGGAATTTTCTCTTGACCAAAAAAGATGGCATGAATTAGATCTCTTGAATGATATTTTGAAACTTGAACCATTCAAAATCTACAAAAATTGAGAGAGTTATGAATTGTTAAAGTTGGAAAAAAAATCATGAAATGACCTATAATCTTTTGTATCCTTAAGGCAACTTCCATCCATTTTCTCACTTTGCACATGGAAAATTGGGGATTCATCTGGAGGACTTGTAATCTTTCTTCCTCATTAAGCCTCTTCCTCATGGAAACTCCTTGAAACTTTTGAAGTGATTTATTGATAACCCTTTGAAGAGAAAGATGTCTTTGGAATCACTCAAAAATACCAAGAGATGAGCAACATATATTCCTTTGAAATTCAAAACCCTAGCTCCTAGATCAAGAAAAATGCCTTGAGGAACTTTGACAAGCTTCAACAAACTTCTTGTACCAACATTATTGCTTTATGAATAGAACTTGTTGAGGATGATAATGAGAACTCATATCCACCAAAACCACTTCCATATCTTGAAAATTGAGAGAAATATGCTCTTGTGACCAATAGGAACAAGGCCTTGTCCAAACATGACAACTTCTCCAATCAACCACTTGTACTTTTCAACCAAATTTAATAACCTTGAAATGTGGTGAACCAAAATAACCTTTCCATGCCAATTCTTCTAAAACAAACCCAATGGTGAGGTTTGAACTTCTCAAGCTTTGTTGACTAGGGCATGGAAATAAACTCATGAACCCATGGCGTAACTTATTGAATTTTATTGCCTTTACCTACATGGATAACAAGAAAGACAAACCAACATTGCATTTTATTTAGTTAAAAGAAGAAATTAAGACAGAAAAATATTCATGAACACAAAAGAACATAAGTCAAGGTTCCTGGTGATTCCTCAAAAGGGGAAAGCTATATATAGGGAGGGAAACCAGGAATCCTAGTGTGATCTTGTTGTGAATGAATCAACATGCTATGATGAAGGGATCTTAGGGGAAAAAATTGGGGTATAACAGCTTCCCTTCTTTAAGTTTCTTCTATCCAGAGATACGAAGGTTAAAAATCTTCATGTCGACGAGATCGAAGATACTTAAATATAAAACAAACCCTATTTTTGGCCCTAAGATGCCATGAAAATGTTTATGATCATGAATGCACATGGACAATTCCAAAGGGACGCAAATCACCATTGGGGATGTAACAAAATAAAGAAACAAGGGAGTAGCCCCACCAGGAAAATAAATCACTGGTGGATCAAAAGACCTGAATCAAAGAGGATGGTAGAATGGTCAAAGGATACACAAACTTCTACCGAAGGCAAAGCTACCGACGTTTACTGAAGGTAGGGAGAAAGATAACAAACATCGATGTTCACTGCCGATGTCCTACCAACTTTCACTGAAGGTAGAGGGAAGAGAAATATTATAGCACCGCCGTTCACTGACGATGAACTACCAATGTTCATTGAAGGTAGCAAAAAGATAACAAACAACAACTTTTACTGATGGCGATCTACCAACTTTCACTGAAGGTAGAAAGAAAATATATCATAGCACCGCCGTTCATTGACGATGAACTACCAACGTTCACTGAGGGTAGTAAAAAGATAACAAAAATCGATGTTCACTTCCGATGTCCTACCAACTTTCACTGAAGGTAGGAAGAGAATATATCATAGCACCGCCGTTCACTGACGATGAACTACCAACATTCACTGAGGGTAGAAAAAAATATAATAAACATCGACGTTCACTACCGATGGTCTACCAACTTTCATTGAAGGTAGAAATAAAATATCATAGCACCGTCGTTCACTGACGATGAACTACCAACGTTCACTGAAGGTAGAAAAAAGATAATAAACATCGACGTTCACTTCCGATGGTCTACCAACTTTCACTGAAGGTAAAAAGAAAATATATCATTGTATCGCCATTCACTGACGATGAACTACCAAAGTTCACTGAAGGTAGCAAAAAGATAACAAGTTTCCCCAAGATTCTGGCGTTTCACCTAGAACTGGTCTCAACTTCTTCTTTAACCAAGGCACTCCACCTAGAAAGGATAATATATAAGATGTCTCAAATAAAGAGACTTCCACTTGCAAAGATTTCACAATGAGTTTTTTCTGTGATATTGAAAATCTTGCCATCTGTTGGCGTAATCTGACGACAAACTGCGAACTATTCACTCATAGAGGAGATAGCAAAAAAAAAGTTATGTCGAATTTTACAGGGAAGCACAAGTTACTCAAATAAAGAGACCTGCTACTTGTTGTCATGGAGGATTGTAAAAAGAAATGCCTTTCTGGGGAAAGAGGTATGACTTCCTGGGGAGATGCCACGATATTCTTACTGAGGAGATAAAGTCTTCTCGTGAAAAATAAATGCACCAACCAAAGCTTGAAGTTTTCCGAAATCCAAAGTAAATAATATTGTCGTGGAACCACAGATTCAAACCAGAAATGAACTGGAATGAAACGGTCAACCATAATACTTCCTTTGAGAAATAAACTCAAGAGGGAAAACCAAATCCATCCAAACAAGGAGCTGTACCGAAAGGCTAAAGCAACAATCTTCCACGGGGGACACCTCAGTGGGGAAATTGAAAGAGTATACGCTTTTTGCTTAAGGCCAACATTCTATTGAAAAGAGGACAGCAAACTCTGCAAAACAGGGTAATATGTCAACAAAAATATTAACAAATGTCAATGAACAATGATTTGCCAATTTTAGCTATGCATGATGTATGTATGAATGTATGAGTGTTATCGTGCGTATGCTGACAAAATAGATATACAACATTGGGAATAACCAGGAAAAACCACCTCGGGCACTAACAACACTCGGCTAAACTTCATCCAAGATGATCATTCCAAGAAAAAGTAAATTCCAGTTGAGGAAACAAAACCTACTGCCTGCTTTAACTTTACTGGGGAGCGACATAATCGAGAAGTAAGCAAAACGAAATGACAGAATAGTACAGATACAGGGATAGAACATCCTTCTTCAGGCTTCACCAGGGAAACAAGTATTTTTTAAAGTAACATTCCTACTGGAGATTGCAAAACCAGTCTCAAGTAAAGCATACTGACACCAAAACATCAAAACATTCACTGGGCAATTCAGGCCTACTTCATTGGGGAGGTTAACACTACATCCACAAAGGGAAAACCACAATACGTCCTTCACTTAGAGAAACCAGGGACCTGTTTTCTTCAATAGTGGTTATGATACCAACTTTTCTGGAAAAAGAACTTCTATTAGGCCAGACGAAAACTTCACTGGAGAAACCTCGGACTGAAACTTCACATCATGAAAAATCAAAAGAGAGGAGAAATGAATCCAAACTTGGCCGAGGATACCGGAGTCATAAACCCAATACGGCGAATCATCCTGACTAAACTTTCTGAGGGGAAAAAAAACTTCTCAAAACAACTGGAGTTTGTCCATTCCTGGGATCACCATTTTTGTTGTCATTGTTTCATCACAAATCTCAAGGTAAAAGAGAATTGTAAATTCTTTTTGAAAAATCGATTTTGTTATTTAATATTTTTTTGCTTTGAAAGTTATTATCAATAATAAATGGAGTCTTTGCAAGCTAAATAAAACAAGAAACATAAAGAATTGGGTGAAAGCTCAAATTTCATTAATAGAATGGTAGTCTGCGAATGGAGAGACTCCATAGATGATTACGAAGTTTGAAAAATGGTAATATATAATGGGAAAGATACATTGAGATACAATGACCACTATCCCCTCTAACAACTTTTGAAATCCTGAGCAGCAACTTCTGTTGAATTATGGTGAGGATCCGATAAGATTGTTGCTTCAACGATCAAGTCTTGTCTGACGTAGTTACTTTCCAAGAAAGTCCCTAACTTTTGCTTAAGTTGCCCTTACGGGTTTTCAACTTAGCGGGAAATTTATTCTGTTTAGGTCTATAATTTTTTCCTAGGCCTCCCTTTTGGGTTTTCGGCCTACCGAGACGCTCCATATTTGCCTAAGCCTCCCTTTCGGGTTTTCAACTTAGCGAGCCGTTCTTTTATTTCTTGACTGCATTAGCATTCATGGGACATGGGAACTCCTTGCCATCCATAGTTTCAAGAATTAATGCACCACCAGAGAAGGTTTTCTTTACAACATATGGGCCTTCAAAATTGGGAGTCCACTTGCCCCTAGAATCAGCATTGAAAGACATGATCTTCCTGAGCACGAGGTCGCCTTCTCTGAATTCACGAGGTTTGACCTTTTTATCAAAAGTTTTCTTCATTCTTTTCTGATATAACTATCCATGACATAAAGCTGCCATCCTCTTCTCCTCAATCAAATTCAACTGGTTAAACCTGTTATGGACCCATTCATCCTCTTTCAACTTGGTTTCCATTATCACGCGCAATGAGGGATCTCTACCTCGACTGGGAGTAAAACTTCCATTCCATACACTAGGGAGAATGGGGTGGCTCTTGTTGAAGTGTGGATAGACGTTCGATATCCATGTAGAGCAAAAGGGAGCATTTCATGCCAATCCTTATAAGTAACAACCATTATCTGGATAATTCTCTTGATATTCTTATTAGCGGCTTCAACAGCCCCCATTCATCTTTGGCCTGTATGGAGATGAATTGTGATGGACAATCTTGAATTCCTCACAAAGTTCAGTCATCATCTTGTTGTTCAGATTCGAGCCATTGTCAGTGATAATTCTGCTCGGAACACCATACTGACATATGAGGTTATTCTTAATGAAGCACATAACCACCTGCTTAGTAACATTGGCATATGAAGCAGCCTCCACCCATTTTGTGAAGTAATCAATTGCTAACAAGATAAAATGGTGCCCATTCGAAGCTTTGGGTTCTATCATCCCAATCATGTCAATACCCCACATAGAGAAAGGGCACGGGGAGGAAATCACATTGAGAAGTGTCAGAGGCACATGGACCTTGTCTGCATAAATCTGGCATTTTATGGCACTTCTTTGCAAATTTGTAACAGTCGGACTCCATTGTCAGCCAATAATAATCTACCCTTAACATCTTTTTAGCCATCGAATGTCCATTGGCATGAGTGCCAAATGAACCTTCATGTATCTCATGCATCAACATGTCTGCTTCGTGTCTATCCACACATCTGAGCAAGACCATGTCATAATTTCTCTTGTATAACACATTTTCACTGAGGAAGAAACTTCCTGCCAATCTTCTCAATGTCTTTCTATCTTTCTTCGACGCACCAATCGGGTATTCCTGAGTTTGCAGAAAATGATTGATATCATAAGACCAAGGTTTTCCATCTGCTACCTCCTCTGTTGTAAACACATGAGCGGGCCTATCCAAACGTCAAACCATAATTCAGGGTATATCATTCCAAGTATTCACTTGGTACATAGAAGCCAGAGTTGCCAGAGCATCCGCCATTTGATTTTCATCTCTAGGAATGTGATGGAATTCAACTTTATTGAAGAAGGGTAACAATCTTCTAGCATAATCTTTGTAAGGGATCAAGCCGGGGTGACGAGTATCCCATTCTCCTTTAATATGATTTATTACCAAAGCTTAATCACCATACACATCTAGAATTTTAATCCTGAGATCAATAGCTTCTTCGAGACCCATGATGCAAGCCTCGTATTCTGCCATATTATTAGTACAATCAAATGTTAACCTTGCAGTAAAAGGAATGTACGATCCACGAGGAGTGACAATCACAACACTAATTCCTTTACCATAAGCATTCACAGCTCCATCGAATATCATACTCCAGCAAGATTCAGAGTCAGGACCTTCCTTAGACAATGGTTCATCATAATCTTTCACTTTTAGGAACATCACATCCTCATCGGGGAATTCATATTCTACAGACTGGTGATCCTCCACTGGTTGGTGAGCAAGATAATCTTCCAACACACTGCTTTTAATAGCCTTTTGAGTGTGGTATTCGATATCATATTCAGATAACAATATCTTCCAGCGGGCAATTCTCCCAGTAAGTGCAGGATTTTCAAAAATGTACTTAATTGGATCCATTCTGGAGATCAACCAAGTAATGTGATTCAACATATACTGCCGCAACGAATTTGCCGCCCAGGCCAAAGCACAACATGTCTTTTCTAGCATGGAATACCGCAACTCAAAATCAGTGAATTTTTTACTGAGATAATAAATGGCGAACTCCTTCTTCCCTATTTCATCCTGTTGTCCCAGAATACAGCCCATGGATTTATCTAACACTGTCAGATACATAATCAACGGTCTTCCTTCAACATGAGGGAGTAAGATAGGAGGTTCAAGAAGATATTCTTTAATACTTTCAAATGCCCTTTGGCAGTCATCTGTCCATACACAACCTCGATCTTTCTTTAACAACTTAAAGATTGGTTCACATGTTGCAGTCATGTGGGAAATGAATCTGGAAATATAATTCAAACGCCCGAGGAAACCTCTAACTTGCTTTTCAGTTCTTGGCGCTGGCATTCTTGAATTTCTTTGACTTTATCAGGGTCAACTTCAATTCCTTTCTGGCTAACAATAAAACCCAACAATTTCCCTGATCGAACACCGAAGGTGCATTTATTTGGATTCAAGCGGAGACGATACTTCCTCAAACTCTGAAACAACTTCAAGAAATATTCTACATGCCCTTCTTCAGTCTGGGATTTGGTGATCATATCATCAACATATACTTCAATTTCCTTGTGCATCAGATTATAGAATAGGGTTGTGATAGCCCTCTGGTACGTTGCACCAGTGTTCTTCAACCCGAAGGGCATCACTTTGTAACAGAATGTTCCCTAGGGTGTGATAAACGTTGTTTTTTCCATGTCCTCTAGAGTCATTCTTATTTGATTATACCCGGAAAATCCGTCCATGAACGAGAATACTTTGAATTTTGTTGTGCTATCCACTAACATATCAATTGTGGTAATGGAAAATCATCTTTTTTACTATCTTTATTTAGATCTCTTTAATCTACGCACATGCAGACTTTTTCGTCTTTTTTCGGTACTGGGAAAATATTGGCAATCCATTGAGGATACATTGACGTCACAAGAAAACCAACATTAATCTGCTTTAGAACCTCCTCTTTGATTTTTACTGGCATATCTAGGTGACTTCTTCTCAACTGTTGTTTAATTGGCGGGCATTCTGGCTTCAATGGCAAACGGTGCTCCACAATATCTGTATCTAGACTAGGCATATCTTGATAAGACCAAGCAAAAATATCCACATACTCTTTCAATAGCTCAATCAACCTACTCTTCACATCAGGATGCATCAATGCTCCAACCTTGACTTCCTTCGGATCTTCTTCTGAACCTAAATTGATCACTTCCAATGGCTCTTTATATGGCTGATTGGTATTTTCCTCGTGCTCAAGCAACCGTGAGACCTCTTCTGGAATCTCATCATAATCTTCTTCTTCATCCCCAAACACAGGACATTCAAAGTTGGGAGAGGGTGCAGGGTCATTGTATTCAACGGGTTTTTTAATTAATCTGCACATATGATTTGTTATTGCATTTATAAACTGACACATATAATAAGTGATCATGCAGATTGAATTTCAGTTGTTATTTATTTTGAAAGGTTTTTTATGATTACCACTTTCCAGGAATAGCAGAAAATATAAAAAAAAAAACACAATTTGGGAAGCAAAGACAACTTTTATTATTGATTTTAACAGTCACAGCAAACAGATAAGCCCTACAACATTAATAATTCCACCTTGGGCAGAGTGAAAGCTTTTTCAAAAGATTAATAAAGCAAATTACTTAGAAACATGTATGCAAGAGGGAACATCAATGGTGATCCAGTTCTAAACCCTAACTTTGTGCGTCACATAATTCGGTATTTCTTGCTCTGTTTCATCTTCCACAACGGCATTGACCCCGGAAACAATTGGATAAAGATAACCCCCACTAGGGAAAATGTCTTGATATCTTCCTGCAGCAGACTTCGGCTTCATGCTCTTACCTTTGTCATTCTTCAAAGAGAACCCCAAGCCGGCTCTGTTCTTGTTCACAGGTGGTTCCACGATCTGTCCCCATACCTTACTATGACCATTACGCACAACCTACTGCGCATCCTTCAGCAAAACCATGGAATTCTCATTTCCTCTTATGTTGTCAATGGATAAAGCTTAGAACTGGGTTCCAACAGAAGCTTCATCCGCTTCTACAATGCTGAAAGAGGACAAATGAGATATCAACAATGCATGTTAACCATTTATGATCACTACTTTCCCTTCACATACAAACTTTAGCTTCTGGTGTAAAGTTGAAGTGACAGTCCCTGCTTCATGTATCCACAACCGTCCCAGCAAAAAACTATAAGAGGGAACAATGTCCATGACCTGGAAAGTTATCTGAAACAAATGTGGTCCTATATGAATAGGCAAGTCCACTTCACCGATAACAGATTTCCTTGACCCATCAAACGCTTTCACAATGATGCCACTCGTGTGCACTTGCTACCATCCTCTCGTAGTAGAAAGCACCCAGCGTCTTTAAGAAAATCTTAGTCATCTCCTTCTCTTCCATGGGAGGAATCACTTAGGCGGCTGCTTCACGCCACCTCTGTACATATTCTTTGAACGATTCCCTGTCTTTCTGAACCATGGCCCTGAGTTGATCACGGTCAGGCGCCAGGTCCATGTTGTACTTGTATTGTTTGATGAATGCTTCTCCCAAATCATTAAAAGTATGGATATTGGCGCTGTCCAAACTCATATAGCACTTCAGCGCAGCACCGGTCAAACTATCCTGAAAAAAGTGAATCAGCAGACACTGATCATCAGTATGGATAGACATTCTCCTCACGTACATCACCAGATGAGCACGAGGGCAAGTGTTTCCCTTGTACTTCTCAAACTCCGGGACGTTAAACTTAGCAGGTATCTTAACATTTGGGACCAAACATAGCTCATTCACATTCTGCCCAAATAGCTCTTTTCCCTTGAGGGCCTTCATCTCTCTCTGCATCTTGACAAACTGCTCTTGAAAATCATCCATTCTATCATAAAGACCCAAGTCTTCACTCGGTGGAGGGAAAGGACAACACACATCATCATTAACAAACGGAACCACATCCACCGAGGGAGGTGCAGCAGGAACATGCACCACAGGAGGTGCAGGAGTAACAATAGTCTGAGCAACTGGAGTATCTTGAGGATCAAGATTGAAACCTTCAGGTGAAAAATTCTCTGGCATTCCCCATGGATAACCTTGGGGCATGCGATTCTGAGCAACAGATGTAGTAGCAGATACGGGAACATGTGGAGCTTCAGTAGTTGCCCTTGTTGGTTGAGGTTGAACACTCGGTGGCTGATTCTGAGCAGCCACCAGAGCTTCCATCAGAGTAGTCAGATTGGCCATGCCGACCTTTAAAGCAGAAACTTCCTCGCACAACTCGCGATTCTCTTGTTCTAAGTTGTCCATCTTCTTTCTGAAATTAGCCTGAGTGTTATAGTGATGAGTCAACTTGCTGAACGAAGTAAAGAAGCTTGGTAAGACACCTGGATATGCATAACAAATGCAAGAAATATGTGCAATATGATGCATGATATGCAATTCACATGATTATTTTTACTTTGTTATTTAATATTTCAAGGGATTTATAGATTTATAGACATATTTCAAACATCAAAGTAATAACGCATTTGAAATAATGAAATTTTTTATTATAATAACTCCAAAATGGATTACAAGTTTCAATGATCCCAAGTACAATATGAAAATAAAATTTGAAACCCTGAGAAATAGAACTGATGGAGATCACTTTGTACACTGGCGCTTCCCCGTGAGCCTGGCGATCTGAGCCTTCAACCTCTGGTTTTCTTCCGCATGTCTGATGGCAACCTTCTTCCAATCATCTAAATTAGGAAGCGAGTAATCAGCACCTGATTGAGGCTTAGGAGAAAATAAATCCCCTTTCCTCTCCATAGACTCTACCGCTTGACTCTCAAGGATCTCAATCAAGTCATCTTTCTCCTTCAAGTCTGCTCTATAGGAACTCTCTAAAGTTTAGAACTTGTTCTTCCTAGCATCCCTTTCTTGTTGCATCCTAACCAAAGCAGGTTACAGCTCTTCTAAATCATCTAATAAGGGAGGAGTTGTCTTCACAAATAGATCATGCATGGGTGTCTCTCGGATATACGGCATCTTTAACTGAATAGTTCTCAATCAGACCCACTGAAGATATGGCTCCAAACACACGACACCCCTAGGTCCCAAATCCTTCCTACTCTTCTTATGAATGTGATGCCAGGCCTTCGCAATCTGCTCCCTAGCTTCCTTATAGTCTTCTCCTTCCTTTAGAAAGAAACTAATCAAATGAATATTATTCGGTTTATCCCTCATCGGATAACCAAGTTGACGCCGTGCAAGAACAGGGTTATAGTTAATTCCTCCTTATGTACCAAGAAGAGGTACATTAGGGAAACTACCATAACTATTAATAATCTCTATATCCTGGTAAGCTCTATGATACCAATCAATATCCGAGTGAGTAAGTGCCATGATCATAGGAGCCCAACGGGGTTCCTTATTGACATCCCAAAAAGCATCAGACTGAGGCATATGAGAGATGAACCACCGGTACAACAGAGGCGTGCAACAGACAATCATCCCCCCATGATAAGAATTCCGAAGATGAATAGAGTAATAAGCATCACCCGACAATGTAGGAACTGGGTTTCCAATCATGAAGATCTTGATAGCATTAATGTCAACAAACTTGTCCACATTAGGAAATAAGAACAACCTGTAAGCAAGTAGAGCAAAGATGGCCTCAAAAGCAACTGTACTCTTCATTCTGGAAAAATAACGAGCTTTCTCCAATAAGAACTAAGCTGGTAATCTTCTAATCCCTCCTTTAGTAGTCATATGGGATTCCACCTCAAATTTCCCCAGATGAATCAAAGCAGCAATCTCATGTGGTTTTGGCTCACCTTCCAAACCAGTAAAAGGAACACGATTGGTAACAGGTAAATCTAATAGATAAGAATACTCCTCTAGTGTAGGCATCAACTGATAGTCGGGAAAAGAAAAGCAATGATACATTAGATCATAGAACTGGACCAAGGTCGAGAGAATACCCTCCTTCATCTTCAGCTTCATGAGAGGAATAATGGATCCATACTTCTTCCGAAAGTCTGTAGAACACTCGATCTCGGGAATTAGACTGATCAACTCATCTATATTTGGATCCTTGAAACTGTATTTCCCGGTCTTTATCTTTCCAGAATCCATGGTTAGAAAGTACCTGAGATATTCAAAAATAGTTAACCTTTAAATCCCTTGAAATATGGTTTCTTCAAAAGATGCTTATGAGTGAATGGATGCATGATGCAGCAATCACATACAAGATCACACATATAGGGTTCATAGGTTCAACGTCACGGGCATGAGGTCGGAGGTACTACCCATAAGGTGTTGGTCTAAAAGTTATCACCTACCGAACAAGGTTTTAGTGGTTCCCATAGTCTACATCCTTCCTTTGGATATTACCAACTTCCTGATTAACTCAATAATTAGTAATATTCTCAAGAAAGACTCGTCCGAGCATAGTATCGCGTGACAACTATTTCTGGATTACTCCGTCATAGCTTCCGCACTACACCTAAAATTCCAATATGGGTTTGGTATTCTACTGTCCTCAGTTTCAGCAGGCTCCCAAGTCGAAAGCAGTACGTCTTCCCGATTACTCGGTAAACGACACTACAGTCAAAGGGGCCTCCACTAAGTGGGGGATCTCATGCCTCCTTTTTTGGGATTACTCCCTCAAAGTTAACATGACTATACCGTCCATCCTATCTTAAAGTTTGCCCAAGTCTGGGTATAGGACTTATGAGTAATCACCAAGCACCCTGAAAACCAGGAAAATTCAGACAAACATGCATACAACATATAACACAAAAACAATAATAACACATATACAGATATAAACAAAGATAGGCTTAACCCACTTAGGGATGGACCAGCAAGAGGTTAATCTTTCCCCAGTGAAGTCGCCATTTTTCTGTAGCGGTAGAAATGTTTAAGACTAAGCCATTTGATTGATTAGACTTTATACAAATCAAAATAAAAATCGCAACCACGCTTTATTGTTTCCAAAGGAATGGGAAAAGAGAGAATAACCCAAAAAAGAGGGGGAAAGATTCAAGGTAAGGGGGTTGGTTATGCAAAGGGAAGGTATTAGCACCCTAAACATCTATGGTACTCCGCATGAGCCTCTTTGTAAAATATGTATATTTTGGCTATAAAAAATTTTGTATAAAAATGGATGGTGGAGGTGAGAAAAGAAATATATTTATTTTGTAATTTTTGCACTCGTCGCGGTTGCGAACCTTTAGTGCCTACGTACCACCTTTTCATGCAATAGGGGATCAGGAGTCACGTAGTTCCTCTTTTAAGAATTTGAAACACAAATGTGTTGGTAAATTTTATGAGATAAAACATCATCGTCATTGTCGGTGTGGAAAACATACCTACTACCCACAATTATGAGAAAGGAGAATTTGCATTATCTCAAAATGGAGGATGTGGCTTAGATTTTAAAATCAACAATTCCTTCGCTCAACACCCAAGTGGAAAATATCTCTCTTCACTACATATTGTAGAAATATGGTTGTTTTCATCACTACAAGGATTGACAAGAGTTCAATTTTTTTGAGAAAAGTTTAAAGATAAAAGCCAAAATGGAAAAATGGTTTAAAATGAGATTGATTGGCTTTTAGTCTTCTCACAAAATGTCAAAGTATTATTAAGTTGATTAGGATTTATTTATGAAAATGTTTGAAAATGAATGGACCTAAGTCCAAGTTTATTATGAAAGTGGTTCAAGTTTAAAATAAGAAGAGTTTTCAAAAGGAGGGAGAAAATTTTTGAAATTATAGAAGATGGGAGGAGAAGAAGGGACTATCCTAAAGCATAAGGTAAAAGCTAGAGATAAGAACCATCTAACCAACAAGAAGCCAAAACTTGACATTATGAGCCAAGATAGAATTCTCATTCCTTGGATTGAAACCAACCAGGCAAAAGAAATACTAGTCCTCTTGAGAGAACCAAACTTCAAGTGTATTAAGTCTTCACAAAAATTGGGCAGAGTAACGGTTGTATGCGAGTGAATTCCAGATCACAAACAAAGAGTGTAATCACAAAAAAACACATGCACACAAAAAATAAACAAGCAACCCAATGTCTTGAGGTAAACCTCAAGAACTCCAGACAAAACAATCAGATAAGATCACAAGGTCTCCAAGATAGGCCAAGGTTTCTAATCCTAAGTCCAAGAAAAGTCCCATGCTACATAATGCCAAGGATAGTAACCAAATAGTCCAAGTACCATTAAAGATTTTTTAGGGTTTATTTTGATTATTAAGTATCTTTAAAAAGGAAAAGAAAATCTCAAGTGAGCAAAGTAAAAATGACAAGAAAGTAAATGCTCAAATGAGCAATGATGAAAATGGCATGAAATGTAAATGCTAAAAGTAAATGGTACATAAAGCATAAAAAAGAATAAAAGCATAAAGTAAAACAAGTCAATAATTAGTAGTTAGTTGGATGACCATCTTGAAGCTTGAATTCGGAACTCATTAGAGGATTGGTAGAACCAAAGCCTCCACACAACAAGTTGCATTTGCTTTTTGTCAAGTATATCATCCATTTGGAATTCTCACAAGTGCCATTTAATGATCAACGATGTTTAAGTGATCTGCATTGACCAAAGGTGTTGTAGATCCATTAGAGGATTGGTAGAACCAAAGCCTCCACACAATGAATCTCAAAGTTATTGGATCAAAGAGATCAAATTAACATACTTGGGCTTGTAAACATAAGTTTGGGCCACGAATGATCATTTATTCGAATCAGAACAAAATTTAGCGCTATGTTAAGCAATCATAAGTGGACTTATATAGAAGTCGCACCTATTTTGAGGCCGGTCAATAGCAATCTATGCACCATTTGTTTTGAGACATGATATAGAGATCATGCTCCAACAATATTTAGTGCAATAAGAAGGGGATGAGATGAAGAGGGATGGGGAAAAATATATAAACCACATTTGATTTAAATTTTAATCAAACTATTATTAAAATCATTCATCCATTTTTGTGGAGTTAAACTAAACACCATGGATCCAATGATGTTAATAAAGTTCATAATCCAAAATCTAACCCAAGATCAGCCAGAAAATAGTCACAAAATAATATTACATTTTAATATATACAAAAGGGTTAAAAAATGATATTTAAAAATAGAAAATAAAGAGAAAAATACCAACTATGTTCAAATTTCTCAAGAAATAAAAAGTAAGACCATAGAAAAATCAGAAAAGGGCTCAAATAATTTTACAAATTTTTTGGTAATTTTTTAAAGTCAGAAACTATTTTAAAAATAAAAAGAAATGGGTAAAATAAACCAAAAATGATTAAAAAAATAGCAAAGTCAGAAACAAAAATAAAATAAGGTCACTAATATTTGTCACAATACCATTGGATCACTCCATAATTTTTTCAGAATTTAAAAATGTGTAAAACTATTTTTAAACATTTAAAACAATTAAAATAAAGTGTAAATTTATAAAAAATACCAAACCACAAAATTAAATTGTGAAAAAATAAAAATCAGAAAGAGAATAATCAAAATATTTTTTCTTAATTTTTTCAGATTTTTTGGACTAAAAATGAATTTTCTATGATTTTTTTGAAATTTAAAACAATTAAAATATAAAAATCAGAAAAGAAAATAAAAGTAAAAATATGTGGACCATTGGATGAGAGTCAAAACGCGTTAGTAATCAAATAAAAGGGATCTGGCACGCTGTGTATATCATGGTCATTAGTGAATAAATGACAGAATCAAATATAAAATCAGATTTTCAAAAATAACAAGTAGCGTGCCATCATTGGTTGGAAGATGAAACGTAGGTCATCTTCAACCTCCAGCCAACGTGATTTGCAGTTCTCTTAAACTATAAAATCAGAAGCTCAGATCTATGCCAATCGCTTCGTCTCTTCAAGACGAAGACAACCACACCCTCGCGCCAAATTTATATAAATTGTAGCTCCAGCAATTTGGAAGGAAAGTTTTGAAAAGGGATTTGAAATTTCATGATCAAAACGTGTTTCCAGTAATAAGTAAGTGTTGTGACTAGAACCAGGGCAATGAGAGCAACACAGTGATATCATATTTTTGAAGAATTGATGAAGGAATCTACCTATTGATGTTGAGTTGCAGAGCTTTGAAACTTGACTTCTATGGAGCAGTATAGGGCATGATTCTCAAATGTAATTATATGGTTAGCTTCAGGGAAGATCAAGGAAGGTGAATTGATGGAAAAATTTGATTGAAAAAGGCTTGAGAATGTATTTTGAAGTTACTGAATTCTTAGTTGTGGAACAAGTTTGGCAGGGTGATTCTGGCTATCCAAGCTTGAGAAAATGAGTGGGATAGTTCATGCATTTATAGGAGAAGCGAATGGGATCAAAAGGAAGAGTGAATGATGCATTTTGGAGGGAATTCGTGCAAACCTGATGCACGAGTGAATTGTGATCTAAACTTCACTAAAACTCATCCAATTCTTGTGTTTTGATACGCTAATCCACTTAGGAAAGTTGGCTAATTATGTTTAGACCCAAAACGCGTGCTAACTTGAGGTTTAGAGGTTGTAACATGAAATTAAAATTCTGACTTGCAATGAAACTTCAATTCCAAGTTACCACTTTTGAAACAATGGCATTCTCAGCTCAAGGGGTCTTAAGGTATGATTATTGATGCTTTAGAAAGATGAGGTTACAAGCTTTGCAATGGAAAAAGAATGGGGTTAAATGGATGCTTTAGCTGAAAGTTGCATTGAGTCAAAGTTGAAGAAAAAGGGTTGCCTTTACCTATAATGTCTTGCATCCGAACATGGCCTTCACCTTGGAATTTTCTCTTGACCAAAAAAGATGGCATGAATTAGATCTCTTGAATGATATTTTGAAACTTGAACCATTCAAAATCTACAAAAATTGAGAGAGTTATGAATTGTTGAAGTTGGAAAAAAAATCATGAAATGACCTATAATCTTTTGTATCCTTAAGGCAACTTCCATCCATTTTCTCACTTTGCACATGGAAAATTGGGGATTCATCTGGAGGACTTGTAATCTTTCTTCCTCATTAAGCCTCTTCCTCATGGAAACTACTTGAAACTTTTGAAGTGATTTATTGATAACCCTTTGAAGAGAAAGATGTCTTTGGAATCACTCAAAAATACCAAGAGATGAGCAAGATATATTCCTTTGAAATTCAAAACCCTAGCTCCTAGATCAAGAAAAATGCCTTGAGGAACTTTGACAAGCTTCAACAAACTTCTTGTACCAACATTATTGCTTTATGAATAGAACTTGTTGAGGATGATAATGAGAACTCATATCCACCAAAACCACTTCCATATCTTGAAAATTGAGAGAAATATGCTCTTGTGACCAATAGGAACAAGGCCTTGTCCAAACATGACAACTTCTCCAATCAACCACTTGTACTTTTCAACCAAATTTAATAAACTTGAAATATGGTGAACCAAAATAACCTTTCCATGCCAATTCTTCTAAAACAAACCCAATGGTGAGGTTTGAACTTCTCAAGCTTTGTTGACTAGGGCATGGAAATAAACTCATGAACCCATGGGGTAACTTGTTGAATTTTATTGCCTTTACCTACATGGATAACAAGCAAGACAAACCAACATTGCATTTTATTTAGTTAAAAGAAGAAATTAAGACAGAAAATTATTCATGATCACAAAAGAACATAAGTCATGGTTCCTGGTGATTCCTCAAAAGGGGAAAGCTATATATAGGGAGGGAAACCAGGAATCCTAGTGTGATCTTGTTGTGAATGAATCAACATGCTATGATGAAGGGATCTTAGGGGAAAAAATTGGGGTATAACAGCTTCCCTTCTTTAAGTTTCTTCTATCCAGAGATACGAAGGTTAAAAATCTTCATGTCGACGAGATCGAAGATACTTAAATATAAAACAAACCCTATTTTTGGCCCTAAGATGCCATGAAAATGTTTATGATCATGAATGCACATGGACAATTCCAAAGGGACGCAAATCACCATTGGGGATGTAACAAAATAAAGAAACAAGGGAGCAGCCCCACCAGGAAAATAAATCACTGGTGGATCAAAAGACCTGAATCAAAGAGGATGGTAGAATGGTCAAAGGATACACAAACTTCTACCGAAGGCAAAGCTACCGACGTTTACTGAAGGTAGGGAGAAAGATAACAAACATCGATGTTCACTGCCGATGTCCTACCAACTTTCACTGAAGGTAGAGGGAAGAGAAATATTATAGCACCGCCGTTCACTGACGATGAACTACCAATGTTCATTGAAGGTAGCAAAAAGATAACAAACAACAACTTTTACTGATGGCGATCTACCAACTTTCACTGAAGGTAGAAAGAAAATATATCATAGCACCGCCGTTCACTGACGATGAACTACCAACGTTCACTGAGGGTAGTAAAAAGATAACAAAAATCGATGTTCACTGCCGATGTCCTACCAACTTTCACTGAAGGTAGGAAGAGAATATATCATAGCACCGCCGTTCACTGACGATGAACTACCAACATTCACTGAGGGTAGAAAAAAATATAATAAACATCGACGTTCACTACTGATGGTCTACCAACTTTCATTGAAGGTAGAAAGAAAATATCATAGCACCGTCGTTCACTGACGATGAACTACCAACGTTCACTGAAGGTAGAAAAAAGATAATAAACATCGACGTTCACTTCCGATGGTCTACCAACTTTCACTGAAGGTAAAAAGAAAATATATCATTGTATCGCCATTCACTGAGGATGAACTACCAAAGTTCACTGAAGGTAGCAAAAAGATAACAAGTTTCCCCAAGATTCTGGCGTTTCACCTAGAACTGGTCTCAACTTCTTCTTTAACCAAGGCACTCCACCTAGAAAGGATAATATATAAGATGTCTCAAATAAAGAGACTTCCACTTGCAAAGATTTCACATTGAGTTTTTTCTGTGATATTGAAAATCTTGCCATCTGTTGGCGTAATCTGACGACAAACTGCGAACTATTCACTCATAGAGGAGATAGCAAAAAAAAAGTTATGTCGAATTTTACAGGGAAGCACAAGTTACTCAAATAAAGAGACCTGCTACTTGTTGTCATGGAGGATTGTAAAAAGAAATGCCTTTCTGGGGAAAGAGGTATGACTTCCTGGGGAGATGCCACGATATTCTTACTGAGGAGATAAAGTCTTCTCGTGAAAAATAAATGCACCAACCAAAGCTTGAAGTTTTCCGAAATCCAAAGTAAATAATATTGTCGTGGAACCACAGATTCAAACCAGAAATGAACTGGAATGAAACGGTCAACCATAATACATCCTTTGAGAAATAAACTCAAGAGGGAAAACCAAATCCATCCAAACAAGGAGCTGTACCGAAAGGCTAAAGCAACAATCTTCCACGGGGGACACCTCAGTGGGGAAATTGAAAGAGTATACGCTTTTTGCTTAAGGCCAACATTCTATTGAAAAGAGGACAGCAAACTCTGCAAAACAGGGTAATATGTCAACAAAAATATTAACAAATGTCAATGAACAATGATTTGCCAATTTTAGCTATGCATGATGTATGTATGAATGTATGAGTGTTATCGTGCGTATGCTGACAAAATAGATATACAACATTGGGAATAACCAGGAAAAACCACCTCGGGCACTAACAACACTCGGCTAAACTTCATCCAAGATGATCATTCCAAGAAAAAGTAAATTCCAGTTGAGGAAACAAAACCTACTGCCTGCTTTAACTTTACTGGGGAGCGACATAATCGAGAAGTAAGCAAAACGAAATGACAGAATAGTACAGATACAGGGATAGAACATCCTTCTTCAGGCTTCACCGGGGAAACAAGTATTTTTTAAAGTAACATTCCTACTGGAGATTGCAAAACCAGTCTCAAGTAAAGCATACTGACACCAAAACATCAAAACATTCACTGGGCAATTCAGGCCTACTTCATTGGGGAGGTTAACACTACATCCACAAAGGGAAAACCACAATACGTCCTTCACTTAGAGAAACCAGGGACCTGTTTTCTTCAATAGTGGTTATGATACCAACTTTTCTGGAAAAAGAACTTCTATTAGGCCAGACGAAAACTTCACTGGAGAAACCTCGGACTGAAACTTCACATCATGAAAAATCAAAAGAGAGGAGAAATGAATCCAAACTTGGCCGAGGATACCGGAGTCATAAACCCAATACGGCGAATCATCCTGACTAAACTTTCTGAGGGGAAAAAAAACTTCTCAAAACAACTGGAGTTTGTCCATTCCTGGGATCACCATTTTTGTTGTCATTGTTTCATCACAAATCTCAAGGTAAAAGAGAATTGTAAATTCTTTTTGAAAAATCGATTTTTTTATTTAATATTTTTTTGCTTTGAAAGTTATTATCAATAATAAATGGAGTCTTTGCAAGCTAAATAAAACAAGAAACATAAAGAATTGGGTGAAAGCTCAAATTTCATTAATAGAATGGTAGTCTGCGAATGGAGAGACTCCATAGATGATTACGAAGTTTGAAAAATGGTAATATATAATGGGAAAGATACATTGAGATACAATGACCACTATCCCCTCTAACAACTTTTGAAATCCTGAGCAGCAACTTCTGTTGAATTATGGTGAGGATCCGATAAGATTGTTGCTTCAACGATCAATTCTTGTCTGACGTAGTTACTTTCCAAGAAAGTCCCTAACTTTTGCTTAAGTTTCCCTTACGGGTTTTCAACTTAGCGGGAAATTTATTCTGTTTAGGTCTCTAATTTTTTCCTAGGCCTCCCTTTTGGGTTTTCGGCCTACCGAGACGCTCCATATTTGCCTAAGCCTCCCTTTCGGGTTTTCAACTTAGCGAGCCGTTCTTTTATTTCTTGACTGCGTTAGCATTCATGGGACATGGGAACTCCTTGCCATCCATAGTTTCAAGAATTAATGCACCACCAGAGAAGGTTTTCTTTACAACATATGGGCCTTCAAAATTGGGAGTCCACTTGCCCCTAGAATCAGCATTGAAAGACATGATCTTCCTGAGCACGAGGTCACCTTCTCTGAATTCACGAGGTTTGACCTTTTTATCAAAAGTTTTCTTCATTCTTTTCTGATATAACTATCCATGACATAAAGCTGCCATCCTCTTCTCCTCAATCAAATTCAACTGGTTAAACCTGTTATGGACCCATTCATCCTCTTTCAACTTGGTTTCCATTATCACGCGCAATGAGGGATCTCTACCTCGACTGGGAGTAAAACTTCCATTCCATACACTAGGGAGAATGGGGTGGCTCTTGTTGAAGTGTGGATAGACGTTCGATATCCATGTAGAGCAAAAGGGAGCATTTCATGCCAATCCTTATAAGTAACAACCATTATCTGGATAATTCTCTTGATATTCTTATTAGCGGCTTCAACAGCCCCCATTCATCTTTGGCCTGTATGGAGATGAATTGTGATGGACAATCTTGAATTCCTCACAAAGTTCAGTCATCATCTTGTTGTTCAGATTCGAGCCATTGTCAGTGAATATTCTGCTCGGCACACCATACTGACATATGAGGTTATTCTTAATGAAGCACATAACCACCTGCTTAGTAACATTGGCATATGAAGCAGCATCCACCCATTTTGTGAAGTAATCAATTGCTAACAAGATAAAATGGTGCCCATTCGAAGCTTTGGGTTCTATCATCCCAATCATGTCAATACCCCACATAGAGAAAGGGCACGGGGAGGAAATCACATTGAGAAGTGTCAGAGGCACATGGACCTTGTCTGCATAAATCTGGCATTTTATGGCACTTCTTTGCAAATTTGTAACAGTCGGACTCCATTGTCAGCCAATAATAATCTACCCTTAACATCTTTTTAGCCATCGAATGTCCATTGGCATGAGTGCCAAATGAACCTTCATGTATCTCATGCATCAACATGTCTGCTTCGTGTCTATCCACACATCTGAGCAAGACCATGTCATAATTTCTCTTGTATAACACATTTTCACTGAGGAAGAAACTTCCTGCCAATCTTCTCAATGTCTTTCTATCTTTCTTCGACGCACCAATCGGGTATTCCTGAGTTTGCAGAAAATGATTGATATCATAAGACCAAGGTTTTCCATCTGCTACCTCCTCTGTTGTAAACACATGAGCGGGCCTATCCAAACGTCAAACCATAATTCAGGGTATATCATTCCAAGTATTCACTTGGTACATAGAAGCCAGAGTTGCCAGAGCATCCGCCATTTGATTTTCATCTCTAGGAATGTGATGGAATTCAACTTTATTGAAGAAGGGTAACAATCTTCTAGCATAATCTTTGTAAGGGATCAAGCCGGGGTGACGAGTATCCCATTCTCCTTTAATATGATTTATTACCAAAGCTTAATCACCATACACATCTAGAATTTTAATCCTGAGATCAATAGCTTCTTCGAGACCCATGATGCAAGCCTCGTATTCTGCCATATTATTAGTACAATCAAATGTTAACCTTGCAGTAAAAGGAATGTACGATCCACGAGGAGTGACAATCACAACACTAATTCCTTTACCATAAGCATTCACAGCTCCATCGAATATCATACTCCAGCAAGATTCAGAGTCAGGACCTTCCTTAGACAATGGTTCATCATAATCTTTCACTTTTAGGAACATCACATCCTCATCGGGGAATTCATATTCTACAGACTGGTGATCCTCCACTGGTTGGTGAGCAAGATAATCTTCCAACACACTGCTTTTAATAGCCTTTTGAGTGTGGTATTCGATATCATATTCAGATAACAATATCTTCCAGCGGGCAATTCTCCCAGTAAGTGCAGGATTTTCAAAAATGTACTTAATTGGATCCATTCTGGAGATCAACCAAGTAATGTGATTCAACATATACTGCTGCAACGAATTTGCCGCCCAGGCCAAAGCACAACATGTCTTTTCTAGCATGGAATACCGCAACTCAAAATCAGTGAATTTTTTACTGAGATAATAAATGGCGAACTCCTTCTTCCCTATTTCATCCTGTTGTCCCAGAATACAGCCCATGGATTTATCTAACACTGTCAGATACATAATCAACGGTCTTCCTTCAACATGAGGGAGTAAGATAGGAGGTTCAAGAAGATATTCTTTAATACTTTCAAATGCCCTTTGGCAGTCATCTGTCCATACACAACCTCGATCTTTCTTTAACAACTTAAAGATTGGTTCACATGTTGCAGTCATGTGGGAAATGAATCTGGAAATATAATTCAAACGCCCGAGGAAACCTCTAACTTGCTTTTCAGTTCTTGGCGCTGGCATTCTTGAATTTCTTTGACTTTATCAGGGTCAACTTCAATTCCTTTCTGGCTAACAATAAAACCCAACAATTTCCCTGATCGAACACCGAAGGTGCATTTATTTGGATTCAAGCGGAGACGATACTTCCTCAAACTCTGAAACAACTTCAAGAAATATTCTACATGCCCTTCTTCAGTCTGGGATTTGGTGATCATATCATCAACATATACTTCAATTTCCTTGTGCATCAGATTATGGAATAGGGTTGTGATAGCCCTCTGGTACGTTGCACCAGTGTTCTTCAACCCGAAGGGCATCACTTTGTAACAGAATGTTCCCTGGGTGTGATAAACGTTGTTTTTTCCATGTCCTCTAGAGTCATTCTTATTTGATTATACCCGGAAAATCCGTCCATGAACGAGAATACTTTGAATTTTGTTGTGCTATCCACTAACATATCAATTGTGGTAATGGAAAATCATCTTTTTTACTATCTTTATTTAGATCTCTTTAATCTACGCACATGCAGACTTTTTTGTATTTTTTCGGTACTGGGAAAATATTGGCAATCCATTGAGGATACATTGACGTCACAAGAAAACCAACATTAATCTGCTTTAGAACCTCCTCTTTGATTTTTACTGGCATATCTAGGTGACTTCTTCTCAACTTTTGTTTAATTGGCGGGCATTCTGGCTTCAATGGCAAATGGTGCTCCACAATATCTGTATCTAGACTAGGCATATCTTGATAAGACCAAGCAAAAATATCCACATACTCTTTCAATAGCTCAATCAACCTACTCTTCACATCAGGATGCAGCAATGCTCCAACCTTGACTTCCTTCAGATCTTCTTCTGAACCTAAATTGATCACTTCCAATGGCTCTTTATATGGCTGATTGGTATTTTCATCGTGCTCAAGCAACCGTGAGACCTCTTCTGGAATCTCATCATAATCTTCTTCTTCATCCCCAAACACAGGACATTCAAAGTTGGGAGAGGGTGCAGGGTCATTGTATTCAACGGGTTTTTTAATTAATCTGCACATATGATTTGTTATTGCATTTATAAACTGACACATATAATAAGTGATCATGCAGATTGAATTTCAGTTGTTATTTATTTTGAAAGGTTTTTTATGATTACCACTTTCCAGGAATAGCAGAAAATATAAAAAAAAAACACAATTTGGGAAGCAAAGACAACTTTTATTATTGATTTTAACAGTCACAGCAAACAGATAAGCCCTACAACATTAATAATTCCACCTTGGGCAGAGTGAAAGCTTTTTCAAAAGATTAATAAAGCAAATTACTTAGAAACATGTATGCAAGAGGGAACATCAATGGTGATCCAGTTCTAAACCCTAACTTTGTGCGTCACATAATTCGGTATTTCTTGCTCTGTTTCATCTTCCACAACGGCATTGACCCCGGAAACAATTGGATAAAGATAACCCCCACTAGGGAAAATGTCTTGATATCTTCCTGCAGCAGACTTCGGCTTCATGCTCTTACCTTTGTCATTCTTCAAAGAGAACCCCAAGCCGGCTCTGTTCTTGTTCACAGGTGGTTCCACGATCTGTCCCCATACCTCACTATGACCATTACGCACAACCTACTGCGCATCCTTCAGCAAAACCATGGAATTCTCATTTCCTCTTATGTTGTCAATGGATAAAGCTTAGAACTGGGTTCCAACAGAAGCTTCATCCGCTTCTACAATGCTGAAAGAGGACAAATGAGATATCAACAATGCATGTTAACCATTTATGATCACTACTTTCCCTTCACATACAAACTTTAGCTTCTGGTGTAAAGTTGAAGTGACAGTCCCTGCTTCATGTATCCACAACCGTCCCAGCAAAAAACTATAAGAGGGAACAATGTCCATGACCTGGAAAGTTATCTGAAACAAATGTGGTCCTATATGAATAGGCAAGTCCACTTCACCGATAACAGATTTCCTTGACCCATCAAACGCTTTCACAATGATGCCACTCGTGCGCACTTGCTACCATCCTCTCGTAGTAGAAAGCACCCAACGTCTTTAAGAAAATCTTAGTCATCTCCTTCTCTTCCATGGGAGGAATCACTTAGGCGGCTACTTCACGCCACCTCTGTGCATATTCTTTGAACGATTCCCTGTCTTTCTGAACCATGGCCCTGAGTTGATCACGGTTAGGCGCCAGGTCCATGTTGTACTTGTATTGTTTGATGAATGCTTCTCCCAAATCATTAAAAGTATGGATATTGGCGCTGTCCAAACTCATATAACACTTCAGCGCAGCACCGGTCAAACTATCCTGAAAAAAGTGAATCAGCAGACGCTGATCATCAGTATGGATAGACATTCTCCTCACGTACATCACCAGATGAGCACGAGGGCAAGTGTTTCCCTTGTACTTCTCAAACTCCGGGACCTTAAACTTAGCAGGTATCTTAACATTCGGGACCAAACATAGCTCATTCACATTCTGCCCAAATAGCTCTTTTCCCTTGAGGGCCTTCATCTCTCTCTGCATCTTGACAAACTGCTCTTGAAAATCATCCATTCTATCATAAAGACCCAAGTCTTCACTCGGTGGAGGGAAAGGACAACACACATCATCATTAACAAACGGAACCACATCCACCGAGGGAGGTGCAGCAGGAACATGCACCACAGGAGGTGCAGGAGTAACAATAGTCTGAGCAACTGGAGTATCTTGAGGATCAAGATTGAAACCTTCAGGTGCAAAATTCTCTGGCATTCCCCATGGATAACCTTGGGGCATGCGATTCTGAGCAACAAATGTAGTAGCAGATACGGGAACATGTGGAGCTTCAGTAGTTGCCCTTGTTGGTTGAGGTTGAACACTCGGTGGCTGATTCTGAGCAGCCACCAGAGCTTCCATCAGAGTAGTCAGATTGGCCATGCCGACCTTCAAAGCAGAAACTTCCTTGCACAACTCGCGATTCTCTTGTTCTAAGTTGTCCATCTTCTTTCTGAAATTAGCCCGAGTGTTATAGTGATGAGTCAACTTGCTGAACGAAGTAAAGAAGCTTGGTAAGACACCTGGATATGCATAACAAATGCAATAAATATGTGCAATATGATGCATGATATGCAATTCACATGATTATTTTTACTTTGTTATTTAATATTTCAAGGGATTTATAGATTTATAGACATATTTCAAACATCAAAGTAATAACGCATTTGAAATAATGAAAATTTTTTATTATAATAACTCCAAAATGGATTACAAGTTTCAATGATCCCAAGTACAATATGAAAATAAAATTTGAAACCCTGAGAAATAGAACTGATGGAGATCACTTTGTACACTGGCGCTTCCCCGTGAGCCTGGCGATCTGAGCCTTCAACCTCTGGTTTTCTTCCGCATGTCTGATGGCAACCTTCTTCCAATCATCTAAATTAGGAAGCGAGTAATCAGCACCTGATTGAGGCTTAGGAGAAAATAAATCCCCTTTCCTCTCCATAGACTCTACCGCTTGACTCTCAAGGATCTCAATCAAGTCATCTTTCTCCTTCAAGTCTGCTCTATAGGAACTCTCTAAAGTTTAGAACTTGTTCTTCCTAGCATCCCTTTCTTGTTGTATCCTAACCAAAGCAGGTTGCAGCTCTTCTAAATCATCTAATAAGGGAGGAGTTGTCTTCACAAATAGATCAGGCATGGGTGTCTCTCGGATATACGGCATCTTTAACTAAATAGTTCTCAATCATACCCACTGAAGATATGGCTCCAAACACACGACACCCCTAGGTCCCAAATCCTTCCTACTCTTCTTATGAATGTGATGCCAGGCCTTCGCAATCTGCTCCCTAGCTTCCTTATAGTCTTCTCCTTCCTTTAGAAAGAAACTAATCAAATGAATATTATTCGGTTTATCCCTCATCGGATAACCAAGTTGACGCCGTGCAAGAACAGGGTTATAGTTAATTCCTCCTTATGTACCAAGAAGAGGTACATTAGGGAAACTACCATAACTATTAATAATCTCTATATCCTGGTAAGCTCTATGATACCAATCAATATCCGAGTGAGTAAGTGCCATGATCATAGGAGCCCAACGGGGTTCCTTATTGACATCCCAAAAAGCATCAGACTGAGGCATATGAGAGATGAACCACCGGTACAACAGAGGCGTGCAACAGACAATCATCCCCCCATGATAAGAATTCCGAAGATGAATAGAGTAATAAGCATCACCCGACAATGTAGGAACTGGGTTTCCAATCATGAAGATCTTGATAGCATTAATGTCAACAAACTTGTCCACATTAGGAAATAAGAACAACCTGTAAGCAAGTAGAGCAAAGATGGCCTCAAAAGCAACTGTACTCTTCATTCTGGAAAAATAACGAGCTTTCTCCAATAAGAACTAAGCTGGTAATCTTCTAATCCCTCCTTTAGTAGTCATATGGGATTCCACCTCAAATTTCCCCAGATGAATCAAAGCAGCAATCTCATGTGGTTTTGGCTCACCTTCCAAACCAGTAAAAGGAACACGATTGGTAACAGGTAAATCTAATAGATAAGAATACTCCTCTAGTGTAGGCATCAACTGATAGTCGGGAAAAGAAAAGCAATGATACATTAGATCATAGAACTGGACCAAGGTCGAGAGAATACCCTCCTTCATCTTCAGCTTCATGAGAGGAATAATGGATCCATACTTCTTCCGAAAGTCTGTAGAACACTCGATCTCGGGAATTAGACTGATCAACTCATCTATCTTTGGATCCTTGAAACTGTATTTCCCGGTCTTTATCTTTCCAGAATCCATGGTTAGAAAGTACCTGAGATATTCAAAAATAGTTAACCTTTAAATCCCTTGAAATATGGTTTCTTCAAAAGATGCTTATGAGTGAATGGATGCATGATGCAGCAATCACATACAAGATCACACATATAGGGTTCATAGGTTCAACGTCACGAGCATGAGGTCGGAGGTACTACCCATAAGGTGTTGGTCTAAAAGTTATCACCTACCGAACAAGGTTTTAGTGGTTCCCATAGTCTACATCCTTCCTTTGGATATTACCAACTTCCTGATTAACTCAATAATTAGTAATATTCTCAAGAAAGACTCGTCCGAGCATAGTATCGCGTGACAACTATTTCTGGATTACTCCGTCATAGCTTCTGCACTACACCTAAAATTCCAATATGGGTTTGGTATTCTACTGTCCTCAGTTTCAGCAGGCTCCCAAGTCGAAAGCAGTACGTCTTCCCGATTACTCGGTAAACGACACTACAGTCAAAGGGGCCTCCACTAAGTGGGGGATCTCATGCCTCATTTTTTGGGATTACTCCCTCAAAGTTAACATGACTATACCGTCCATCCTATCATAAAGTTTGCCCAAGTCTGGGTATAGGACTTATGAGTAATCACCAAGCACCCTGAAAACCAGGAAAATTCAGACAAACATGCATACAACATATAACACAAAAACAATAATAACACATATACAGATATAAACAAAGATAGGCTTAACCCACTTAGGGATGGACCAGCAAGAGGTTAATCTTTCCCCAGTGAAGTCGCCATTTTTCTGTAGCGGTAGAAATGTTTAAGACTAAGCCATTGGATTGATTAGACTTTATACAAATCAAAATAAAAATCGCAACCACGCTTTATTGTTTCCAAAGGAATGGGAAAAGAGAGAATAACCCAAAAAAGAGGGTGAAAGATTCAAGGTAAGGGGGTTGGTTATGCAAAGGGAAGGTATTAGCACCCTAAACATCTATGGTACTCCGCATGAGCCTCTTTGTAAAATATGTATATTTTGGCTATAAAAATTTTTGTATAAAAATGGATGGTGGAGGTGAGAAAAGAAATATATTTATTTTGTAATTTTTGCACTCGTCGCGGTTGCGAACCTTTAGTGCCTACGTGCCACCTTTTCATGCAATAGGGGATCAGGAGTCACGTAGTTCCTCTTTTAAGAATTTGAAACACAAATGTGTTGGTAAATTTTATGAGATAAATCATCATCGTCATTGTCGGTGTGGAAAACATACCTACTACCCACAATTATGAGAAAGGAGAATTTGCATTATCTCAAAGTGGAGGATGTGGCTTAGATTTTAAAATCAACAATTCCTTCGCTCAACACCCAAGTGGAAATATCTCTCTTCACTACATATTGTAGAAATATGGTTGTTTTCATCACTACAAGGATTGACAAGAGTTCAATTTTTTTGAGAAAAGTTTAAAGATAAAAGCCAAAATGGAAAAATGGTTTAAAATGAGATTGATTTGCTTTTAGTCTTCTCACAAATTGTCAAAGTATTATTAAGTTGATTAGGATTTATTTATGAAAATGTTTGAAAATGAATGGACCTAAGTCCAAGTTTATTATGAAAGTGGTTCAAGTTTAAAATAAGAAGAGTTTTCAAAAGGAGGGAGAAATTTTTTGAAATTATAGAAGATGGGAGGAGAAGAAGGGACTATCCTAAAGCATAAGGTAAAAGCTAGAGATAAGAACCATCTAACCAACAAGAAGCCAAAACTTGACATTATGAGCCAAGATAGAATTCTCATTCCTTGGATTGAAACCAACCAGGCAAAAGAAATACTAGTCCTCTTGAGAGAACCAAACTTCAAGTGTATTAAGTCTTCACAAAAATTGGGCAGAGTAACGGTTGTATGCGGGTGAATTCCAGATCACAAACAAAGAGTGTAATCACAAAAAAAACCTGCACACAAAAAACAAACATGCAACCCAATGTCTTGAGGTAAACCTCAAGAACTCCAGACAAAATAATCAGATAAGATCACAAGGTCTCCAAGATAGGCCAAGGTTTCTAATCCTAAGTCCAAGAAAAGTCCCATGCTCCATAATGCCAAGGATAGTAACCAAATAGTCCAAGTACCATTAAAGACTTTTTAGAGTTTATGTTGATTATTAAGTATCTTAAAAAAAGAAAAGAAAAGCTCAAGTAAGCAAAGTAAAAATGACAAGAAAGTAAATGCTCAAATGAACAAAGATGAAAATGACATGAAATGTAAATGCTAAATGTAAATGGTACATAAAGCATAAAAAAGAATAAAAGCATAAAGTAAAACAAGTCAATAATTAGTGGTTAGTTGGATGACCATCTTGAAGCTTGAATTTGGAACTCATTAGAGGATTGGTAGAACCAAAGCCTCCACACAACAAGTTGCATTTGCTTTTTGTCAAGTATATCATCCATTTGGAATTCTCACAAGTGCCATTTAATGATCAACGATGTTTAAGTGATCCGCGTTGACTAAAGGTGTTGTAGATCCATTAGAGGATTGGTAGAACCAAAGCCGCCACACAATGAATCTCAAAGTTATTGAATCAAAGAGATTAAATTAATATACTTGGGCTTACAAACATAAGTTTGGGGCACGGATGATCATTTATTCGAATCGGGACAAAATTTAGCGCTATGTTAAGCAATCGTAAGTGGACTTATATAGAAGTCGCACCTATTTTGAGGCCAATCAATAGCAATCTATGCACCATTTGTTTGGAGACATGATATAGAGATCATGCTCCAAATACATTTAGTGCAATAAGAAGGGGATGAGATGAAGAGGGATGAGAAAAAAATATACAAACCACATTTGAATTAAATTTTAATCAAACTATTATTAAAATCATCCGTCCATTTTTGTGGAGTTAAACTCAACACCATGGATCCAATGATGTTTATAAAGTTCATGATCCAAAATCTAACCCAAGATCAGCCAGAAAATAATCACAAAACAATATTACATTTTAATATATACAAAAGGATTTAAAAATGATGTTTAAAAATAGAAAATAAAGAGAAAAATACCAACTATGTTCAAATTTCTCAAGAAATAAAAAGTAAGACCATAGAAAAATCAGAAAAAGGCTCAAATAATTTTACAAATTTTTTGATAATTTTTAAAGTCAGAAACTATTTTAAAAATTAAAAGAAATGGATAAAATAAACCAAAAATGATTAAAAAAATAGCAAAGTCAGAAACAAAAATAAAATAAGGTCACTAATATTTGTCACAATATCATTGGATCACTCCATAATTTTTTCAGAATTTAAAAATGTATAAAACTATTTTTAAACATTTAAAACAATTCAAATAAAGTGTAAATTATAAAAAATACCAAACCACAAAATTAAATTGTGAAAAAGTAAAAATCAGAAAGAGAATAATCAAAATATTTTTTCATAATTTTTTCAGATTTTTTAGACTAAAAATGAATTTTCTATGATTTTTTTGAAATTTAAAACAATTAAAATATAAAAATCAGAAAAGAAAATAAAAGTAAAAATATGTGGACCATTGGATGAGAGTCAAAACGCGTTAGTAATCAAATCCAAGGGATCTGGAGCGCTGTGCATATCATGGTCATTAGTGAATAAAGTACATAATCGAATATAAAATCATATTTTCAAAAATAACAAGTGGCGTGCCATCATTGGTTGGAAGATGAAACGTAGGTCATCTTCAACCTCCAGCCAACGTGATTTGCAGGTCTCTCAAACTTTAAAATCAAAAGCTCAAACTTATGCCAATCGCTTCGTCTCTTCAAGACGAAGACAACCACACCCTCGTGCCAAATTTATATAAATTGTAGCTCCAACAATTTGGAAGGAAAGTTTTGAAAAAGGATTTGAAATTTCATGATCAAAACATGTTTCCAGTAAGAAGTAAGTGTTGTGACTAGAACCAGGGAAATGAGAGTAACACAGTGATATCAGAGTTTGGAAGAATTGATGAAGGAATCTACCTATTGAAGTTGAGTTGCAGAGCTCTGAAACTGGACCTCTATGTAGCAGTATAGGGCACGATTCTCAAATGTAATTATATGGTTAGCTTTAGGGAAGATCAAGGAAGGTGAATTTATAGAAAAATTGGATTGAAAAAGGCTTGAGAATGGATTTTAAAGTTACTAAATTCTTAGTTGTGGAACAAGTTTGACAGGGTGATTCTGGCTATCCAAGCTTGAGAGAATGAGTGGGATAGTTCATGTATTTATAGGAGAAGCGAATGGGATCAAAAGGAAGAGTGAATGGTGCATTTTGGAGGGAATTCATGCAAACCTAATGCACGAGTGAAGTGTGATCTAAACTTCACCAAAACTCATCCAATTCTTGCGTTTTGATGCGCTAATCTACTTGGGAAAGTTGGCTAATTATGTTTAGACCCAAAACGCATGCTAAATTGAGGTTTAGAGGTTCTAACATGAAATTCAAATTCTGACTTGCAATGAAACTTCAATTCCAAGTTACCACTTTTGAAACAATGGCATTCTCAGCTCAAGGGGTCTTAAGGTATGATTCTTGATGCTTTATAAAGATGAGGTTACAAGCTTTGCATTGGAAAAATAATGGGGTTAAATGGGTGCTTGAGCTGAAAGTTGCATTGAGTCAAAGTTGAAGAAAACGGGTTGACTTTCCATACTTAGAAATATTTCAAATTTGTCTTCAAAAATGACCTATAATGTCTTGCATCCAAACATGGCCTTCCACTTGGAATTTGCTCTTAACCAAAAAAGATATAATGAATTAGATCTCTTGAATGAAATTTTGAAACTTCAACCATTCAAAATCTCTTAAAATTGAGAGAGTTATGAATTGTTGAAGTTGGCAAAAAATCATGAAATGACCTATATTCTTTTGTATCCTTAAGGAAACTTCCATCCATTTTCTCACTTTGCACATAAAAGAAGGCATAAAGTTCACATCTTCAAGATTATTATGGAAAAATAATGTACTCAAGGTGATAAAAATTGACCAAGTTATGATCATTTGAAGTCACACATGGAAAATTGGGGATTCATCTGGAGGACTTGTAATCTTTCTTCCTCATTAAGCCTCTTCCTCATGGAAACTCCTTGAAACTTTTGAAGTGATTTATTGATAACCATTTTAAGAGAAATATGTCTTTGGAATCACTCAAAAATACCAAGATATGAGCAAGATATATTCCTTTGAAATTCAAAACCCTAGCTCCTAGATCAAGAAAAATGCCTTGAGGAACTTTGACAAGCGTGTACAAACTTCTTGTACCAACACTCTTGCTTTGTGAATAGAAGTTGTTGAGGATGATAATGAGAACTCATAGCCACCAAAACCACTTCCATATCTTGAAAATTGAGAGAAATATGCTCTTGTGACCAATAGGAACAGGCCTTGTCCAAACATTACAACTTCTCCAATCAACCCCTTGTACTTTTCAACCAAATTTGATAACCTTGAAATGTGGTGAACCAAAATAAACTTGCCGTGCCAATTCTTCTGAAACAAACCCAATGGTGAGGTTTAAACTTCTCAAACTTTTTTGACTAGGGCATGGAAATAAACTCATGAACCCATGGGGTAACTTGTTGAATTTCATTTCCTTTACCTACATGGATAACAAGCAAGACAACCCAACATTGCATTTTATTTAGTTAAAAGAAGAAATTAAGACAAAAAATATTCATGATCACAAAAGAACATAAATCAAGGTGCCTGGTGATTCCTCAAAAGAGGAAAGCTAAATATAGTGAGGGGAACCAAGAATCCTAGTGTGATCTTGTTGTGAATGAATCAACATGGTATGATGAAGGGATCTTAGCGGAAAAAATTGGGGTATAACAAGTTTCACTTCAGGAGCCTAGAAAGTTGTACGTCGTGCTCGTACCGGGGGAACACCCTTGAAGATCAGCAACCACGGAGTCAACACAGTGGGGGATGATGATGAGGATAGCTACGATCTGGAGGAATGGATTTTCCCAACTGTCAATGGAGGACTCAACAAATGGGAAGCTAAATATTTTGTCCCAATCACTTTTATCCAACAGTAATTGTCTTTAAATTTTTGTCGAACCTGTAATAATTAAACAATTCAGACTTTTAAAACCTTGTGTCTTACCCGAGGCATAACGATCCATTTTTAAGGGTTGTTACCTCATTTTCATATGTCATCAATGAATCATGGACGTTTTTGCATACAAACTTTGTGCTCTTTGTCTTTCTTTTTTACATTTTTATTTCTTTCAAAGATAGCTTTACTCTTACACACACTCACATTCAAAATGCAGATCTACATCCATTCGAGATCGCATGGGTAACAATTCTGCTATGGCCTTTTGTGACTCTGAAAATCTAATCTACCAAGCCGAAGACGAAGGTGAGGAAGATTTTGAAGTGCCAGGGGAACTAGCCAGGTTACTACAACAAGAAGAGAGGACCATACAGCCCCACGAAAACCAGTGGACACAGTTAACCTAGGTACCGAAGAGGACAAGAAAGAAGTCAAGGTGGGTGCCAATCTGGAACCCAGTGTCAAGAAGCGTCTAATTCAGTTGCTACATGATTATGTTGAGGTCTTTTCCTGGTCATACAAAGACATGCAAAGACTTGATGCTGATATCATAGTACATCATCTACCAACAAAAGAAGACTGCCCTCCGGTAAAACAGAAAGTCTGTCGCATGCGACCAGACATGTCAGAGAAGATTAAGGCTGAAGTCATGAAACAATTCAACATAGGATTCTTGGCCGTCACCTCCTATCCACAATGGGTCGCCAATGTTGTTCCAGTGCCTAAAAAGGATGGCAAAGTACGTATGTGCATGGACTACAGAGATTTGAATAGGGCAAGCCCTAAGGATGATTTCCCACTCCCCCATATCAATATTTTGGTTGACAATACTGCACAGCATAAAGTGTTCTCATTTATGGATGGTTTCTCAGGCTACAACCAGATCAAAATGGCACTTGAGGACATGGAGAAAACGACCTTTGTCACACAATGGGGCACATTTTGTTACAAGGTTATGCCATTCGGGTTGAAGAATGCTGAGGCAACCTATCAGCGTGCCATGGTAGCTTTATTTCATGACATGATACATCACGAAATAGAGGTCTATATGGACGACATGATAGTCAGATCTCAAACTGAAGAGGAACATCTTGACCATTTGCAGAAACTATTTGAGAGACTAAAGAAATACAAGTTGAGGTTGAACCCGAATAAATGCATATTTGGGGTGAGGTCCGGTAAACTCCTAGGCTTTGTTGTCAGCAGTAAAGGTATCGAAGTAGATCCTTCCAAGATGAAAGCAATACAAGAAATGCCTGCTCCTCATACCGAGAAGGAAGTCAGAGGATTCTTGGGACGACTAAACTACATTTCAAGATTCATTTCTCACTTGACCGCTACTTGTGAACCAATCTTCAAGTTACCGAAGAAAGATCAAGTAGTCAAATGGAATGATGAATGCTAAATTTCCTTCGACAAGATCAAAGAGTACCTGCAAGAGCCTCCTGTTTTGATGCCGCCCCGTCGAAGGAAGGCCATTGATCATGTATCTAACTGTTTTGGAAAATTCAATGGGGTGTGTGATGGGGCAGCATGACGAGTCTGGCCGAAAAGAGCATGCTATTTACTACCTGAGCAAAAATTTTATCGACTGTAAAACGAGATATTCACTGCTCGAGAATACTTGTTGCACTCTGGCATGGGCTGCTCACCGGCTAAGATAGTATATGCTGACCCATACTACCTTATTGATATCTAAGATGGATCCAATAAAATACATATTCGAGAAACCTGCCCTCTCTGGGAGAATAGCAAGATGGCAGATGATCCTGACGGAATATGACATTCAGTACACTACCCAGAAAGCAATAAAGGGCAGTGTGCTAGCCGATCACCTTGCTCATCAAGTTGTGGATGACTATGAGTCCATGAAGTTCGAATTCCCGGATGAAGACATCATGATGGTAAATAACTGTGAGGAACTCAGACCATATGACGGACCTGAACAAGGATCCCGATGGACCATGGTTTTTGATGGGGCGTCTAACACACTCGGCAATGGCATAGGTGCTATACTCATATCCCCGGAAGGATGTCACACTCCCTTCACTGCAAGACTCTGCTTCAACTGTACAAATAACATGGTAGAGTATGAAGCATGTATTTTTGGTCTCAAAGCTGCCATAAATTTAGGAATCAAGTCCTTAAGTGTGTTTGGAGACTCAACCTTAGTCATCAGCCAGATCAAAGGAGAATGCGACATGAAGCACCCTAATCTTATCCCCTACAAAGAACATGTGTTGACATTAATCCCACATTTTGAGAATATTACCTTCGAGCATTTCCCGCGAGAAGAAAATCAACTAGCGGATGCGCTAGCCACAATGTCATCCATGTTTAAACTCAAGTGGGGTAACGAGGCTCCCTATATCACCATTGAACGGATGGATGAACCAGCTTACTGTTACGAGATCGATACTGAAGAAGTAGTGGACCATCCTTGGTTCCATGAAGTTAAGAGGTATCTCGAGGCTCAAGAGTATCCAGAAGGAGGTTCAGTCAATGATAATAAGTTCTTGAGAAGATTCTCTGCTAAGTTCTTCATCAGTAATGAAATTCTCTACAAGCGCAACCATGACTCTGTTTTGCTTCATTGCATAGATAAGGTTGAGGAAGAAAAGATCATGGCTGGTCTACATGGAGGCAGTTTTTGTTAGAACATAGTTTGATTCTACAACCCTCAATTAGAGTTTTGATGATAACAAAATACAAGAATAAATTAATTGTAAGATTTATATATAAGACATATATGCTACTTAAAATTACGTTGTGCATTTACAGAAGTTCTGATGGAATCAACATCAGAAGATCAGTATCAACATCAGCATCAGAAGATATATCAGCATCAGAAGATAAATAACATGTGCTACACGCTGAAGCTACCAGATCATACGTTGAAGCTTGATGACCATAATCTGCGCATGAACATAAAACACTCTGACTCTGATCAAGATCCTTACCAAGTCATCAGCACTCAGAAGCGTCAACATCAGTTAAAGCCAAGAACACTCTGATTACCATAAGCAGAGAACACTTTGATTACCATAAGCAGAGAACACTATGAAACGTTACTAAGCATTCAAGACAGATTAATTACCAACGGCTTTATTCAAAGACAAGATCTTCTCAAAAAGGAAATAATGTTATTATCATTGAAAGTGATTTATGGACAGCAACGTCTCTTTGCCTTGGTTATATAAACAAGTCAGTGTGAGAAAAGAAAATGGTAATAATCTACGCACGCACTCATAAAAATTGCTAAGCTTTCCAACCACGCCTACTCAAAAGCACTAGCAATCCAGTTTTTATTCCAAGCTTAATATTGTGTATTATCACAGCTGTGATATATAGTTTTGATAGAAAACATTAACACACTTTTTGTTCAATTATCTATAAGAGAATTTCCTTGAGATAAACTGGTATGTGGTTAGACTCAAGAAGGCTTTAACAGTTGTTAAAGTAGACTTTTGTAATCCTATTGAATATAGTGGATTAAGACCTCGTTGGAGAGAGGCGAAATCACCTTGATGGGTGGACTGGAGTAGTTTGAGATCAAACAAACCAGGATAAATATACAGCGTTGTTTGCACTTTTGATTTAAGTTTTACAATTCAACCCCCCTTCTTGTGTTTTTCACATCTTCAATTGGCATCAGAGCACCTGGTTCTGAGCTTATAACACTTAATCATGTCAGTACAAGATCCAGCGTGAGAAAAACACAATGGCAGGACCACATCAAAACATCAGCAATGACAACAATGAAGAAAGAGACAGATTCAGTGGCAAACCTCCAGTCTTTGATGGAGAGAACTTTGACTACTGGAAAGACAGAATTGAAAGCTTCTTTCTGGCCCATGATGTTGATCTGTGGGACATGGTGACTGATGGATACACGCACCCAGTGGATGGAAGTGGTCAGAAGATTGACAGGAAAGCAATGTCTGATCAGCAAAAGCGTGATTTCAGAAATCATCATAAGGCCAGAACAATTCTTCTCAGTGCCATCTCCTATTCAGAATATGAAAAGATATCAAACAGAGACACTACAAAGAATATGTTTCACTCTCTGAGAATTACGCATGAAGGCAACATTCAAGTCAAAGAAACCAAAGCTCTTGCGCTCATTCAGAAGTATGAGGCATTCAAGATGGAAGAGAGTGAATCAATAGAGACTATGTTTTCAAGATTTCAAATTCTTGTTGCTGGTCTAAAATTTCTTGACAAAGGGTATTCCACTGCTGATCATGTTAAGAAGATCATCAGAAGCTTGCCAAAACAGTGGAGGCCAATGGTCACAGCGCTTAAGCTAGCCAAGGATCTCAACAAAATCTCTCTGGAGGAACTTGTCAGCTCCCTCAGAAGTCACGAGATAGAGCTAGAAGCAGATGAACCTCAAAAGCAAGGTAAGCCATTAGCTTTAAAATCTAACAGAAAATATGACTCCAAAGTTTTGCAGGCTATAGAAGAAACCTCTAATGGGTCTTCATCAGAAGAAGATGAACTATCTCTCCTCTCCAGAAGGGTGAACCAATTATGGAAGCAGATGCAAAGGAAGTTCAGGAATCCCAGAAGATCAGAGAAGTAGAATGAATCCTTCTCCAGATACAGAAGGTCAGAATCCTCCTCTGGACAAAGAAGATCTGAAGGTTCTTCAAGAAACAGAAGGCCAAACAACAAATACATCATCTGCTATGAATGTAACGAGCAAGGGCACTACAAAAGTGATTGTCCAAAGCTTCAGAAGGAAAAGCCCAAAAAGAAGTTTGGCAAGGAAAAGAAGAAAAGTCTCATGGCTACATGGGATGATTCTGACACATCTGAAGCTGACTCAGAATCAGATGATGAAAGAGAAAACATAGCTCTCATGGCAAACATAACAGAAGACAGTGAAGCTTCTGAGTCAGACTCTGAATCAGATACAGAAGAGGTATTCCATGACTTTGCTATAAACTTTACTAAGGCTGAACTAGCTGAAAGCCTTAATGAAATTCTGGAAAGATATCAGCAGATCAGAGTCAAATTCAGAAACCTGAAAAGGAATCTTGCTTCTGACTCTGATAAGACTGAGAGTCTCAAATTGGAGAATTATGAGTTAAAAAATAAAATTTCAAAATTAGAAAACCAATTGCAAAACTCTCAGAAGGAAACAATCCCTGAAACTCCCAGCAGTGCTGATGAGATCATCAAGGAGTATGATCACAGCTTTCAGAAGTTTCTAGCTAAAAACATAGATAGAAGCAAAATGGCTTCAATGATCTATGGAGTTAGCAGAAATGGAAGAAAGGGAATAGGATACCAAGGTAAGGTACCTACACCAAAAAATGCCATGGATTTAGTTATAAAACGTACTCCACTTGATTCACACTTTATATATGGGCACACACATGACATCAAATATACAAGTAGTAATTATTCTGTCAAACCAAAATTCAACCAGAGTTTTGGTAAAACTAACAAATCAGGACCCAAGAAAATATGGGTACCTAAGGATAAAATAATACATGTGGCATATATCTTTAGCAGCAAAGCATAAACACCAATCATGGTACCTGGAATCTGGCTGCTCACGACACATGACAGGAAGAAGGCATATGTTCCAAAGCCTGGAACTTAAGCCTGAAGGCCACGTAGGTTTTGGAGGCAATCAGAGAGGAAAGATCATTGGCTCTGGAACAGTAGGTAATGGAAATCTTCCCTCTATAAGTAATGTTTTATTAGTAGATGGATTAATGCATAACCTATTATCCATAAGTCAATTAAGTGATAACGGTTATGATATAATCTTTAATCAAAATTCATGCAAAGCTGTTAGTCAGAAAGATGGGACTATCCTATTTAATGGAAAGAGGAGAAATAACATTTATAAAATCAAACTTTCTGAACTGAAAAGTCAGAATGTAAAGTGTCTTTTGTCTGTTAACAACGAGCAATGGATCTGGCACAGAAGATTTGGACATGTTAGTATGAGAAGAATATCTCAGATTAACAAACTCAATTTGGTCAGAGGACTTCCTAACCTGAAGTTCAATTCATATGCTCTGTGTGAAGCATGTCAGAAAGGCAAGTTTGAAAAACCAGCTTTCAAATCAAAAAATGTTGTTTCCACCTCTAAGCCATTAGAACTTCTGCACATTGACTTATTTGGACCAGTTAAAACTGCTTCAGTCAGTGGCAAGAAGTATGGGTTAGTAATCGTAGATGACTATAGCAGATGGACATGGGTAAAGTTCTTAAGACACAAGGAAGAGTCACACTCTGTGTTTGTCACCTTCTGCAACCAAGTTCAGAATGAAAAGGATCTTAGAATCGTCAAAGTCAGAAGTGATCATGGTGGAGAGTTTGAAAACAAAGATTTTGAGTCATTCTTTAATGACAAAGGCATTCTGCATGATTTCTCTTGTCCTAGAACTCCCCAGCAAAATGGAGTTGTAGAACGAAAGAACAGAACATTGCAAGAAATGGCCAGAACCATGATCAATGAGACTAACATTGCTAAGATCTTCTGGGCAGAGGCAATAAACACAGCGTGTTACATTCATAATAGAATCTCCATAAGACCTATTCTGGAAAAGACTCCATATGAATTGTGGAAGAATAGAAAGCCCAACATTTACTATTTTCATCCATTTGGATGAACTTGTTTTATTTTGAATACAAAAAATTATTTGAACAAGTTTGACTCTAAAGCACAAAAGTGTATTATGTTAGGATACTCTGAACACTCAAGAGGGTACATAGTATACAATACAGAAAGGCAGATTGTGGAAGAATCAATCAGTGTTCGTTTTGATGATAAGCTTGACTCTCAAAAGTCAAAGCAGAATGAATTACTTGCAGGTATGGAAGTTGAATTCACAGGTACTGAAGACAAGTCATCAGAAGCTCTTAACAGAGACACTCCCTCAACATCAAAAAGAGGCACTGCAAGCAATCCAGCACCTTCTATTGATCAACTCCAGAAAAGACCATCCAGAAGCAGCATGGATCACCCAGAAGAAACAATCTTAGGAAGAAAGGAAGATCCAATCAGAACAAGATCTAGCTTCAGAAACTCTGAAGAATCCCTCATGGGACTGGTTTCTCTAATTGAACCAACATCAATTGATGAAGCACTTATGGACAATGATTGGATCCTAGCAATGCAAGAAGAGCTAAATCAATTCACAAGAAATGACGTATGGGATCTAGTTCCCAAACCAAAAGGATTCAACGTCATTGGAACAAAATGGGTGTTCAAAAACAAACTGAACGAACAAGGTGAAGTCATCAGAAACAAAGCACGATTGGTAGCACAAGGTTATAGTCAGCAAGAGGGGATAGACTATACAGAAACATTTGCTCCAGTCGCCAGGTTAGAATCTATCAGACTCTTAATTTCATTTTTTGTTAATAAAGGCATCACTCTGTATCAGATGGATGTTAAGAGTGCATTCTTAAATGGCTATATAGAAGAAGAGGTATATGTGCACCAACCCCCTGGTTTTGAAAGCTCCAAAAATCCAGAATAGGTTTTCAAACTAAAGAAGTCACGGTATGGTCTGAAACAAGCTCCCAGAGCTTGGTATGAAAGACTAAGTAACTTCCTGTTAGAAAAGGAATTCACCAGAGGGAAAGTGTACACAACCTTATTCCGTAAGACAGTTAAGAATTACATTTTAGTATGTCAGATTTATGTTGATGACATCATATTTGGATCTACTAAACCTTCTCTGGGAAGAAAGTTTGCTAAGTGTATGCAGGCAGAATTTGAGATGAGCCTAATGGGGGAACTGAAATTCTTTCTGGGCATTCAGATCAATCAAACCCCAGAAGGAACTTACATTCATCAGAGAAAATATGTCAGAGAACTTCTGAAGAAATTTGATCTATCAGAATGTAAGTGTTGTACCCCAAAATTTTTCCTCCCATATTCTTCAAAGTTTGTCAAGAATCATCTTCAATTGGTTCAAGACTACTCAAGGGTTGCACAGTCCAAATGCCTCCTAAGCCAATCAAAAACTAGGGTTTTGGTTCTCTCAAGAAATTGGAGGTTTTCAATGGTCCAATAAAGTCCCATAGGCCTATATACATTTCCAAGCATCTACATGTCAAGTCTCAAGACTCACAGGGTCCAATTGCACAGTCAAAAGCCCTAGTTGCTCCACAATCAACTACAGGGGAAAAATGGTCATTTGGCAGTCAAAAGTCAAAAAAATTTGTCAACATCGTATTTTGAAGCCACAATCATCATTTGATCAAGTCTTGATCATGATTCCACAAGCATGGCTCAAATATCATCAAGATGCAAAAGTTTCTATTTTTGGACAACTGAAAAGTCAACTATAACTTGACCAAGGCATAACTTTTTCATGGTTCATCAGAAAATCCCATCCAATGCTCATTTTGAATGGAATTACATTTCCTACAACTCATCTTCACATTCCAAGTCCAAGAAATGCTCTCACAAAAAGTTATAAATTTCTACATTATAGGTCAATTTCAAAAGTCAACAAAAAGGCACTTTAACTCAAAGAACATAACTTGATATTGGTAATCAAAACGACATGGGACCAAAGGAATTGGTTAGAGGACTTCAAGACCTTTCCAAAATGTCAAAGAACATGTTCATAGGATCAAAATTGAGCAAGATATGCATTGGAGAAGTTGGGAAATTTTTGGGAATTTGCAAAAGTCAACTTTGCCCAAAACACTTCATTTTGCTAATGGGCCTCAAATTCTTTCTTGAAACTTTGTCCAAGGCCTATGCACGACCCATTGAACTTAAATTGATTTATTTTCTTATTTTTAATTAATTAATTTAATTTTTATTAATATTAATTCATTTAATTCATTTAATTGTAAGAAAATTCAAAAGATATGGTTTTCAAATCTTTTTGTGATGCAAATGAACTCAAGACAAGCTGAAGATCTCGTGTACACATCAAGGGGACCAAAATATCCAATTTTAGCAAGTTTTGTCAATCAAAAATGTGCAAAAAGATTTGATTGAAATCAAATATTGAAAACATTATTTCATGGATTCTTGGACAAAGATTGAACCCTAATTCCATTCTACTACATATACAGAACCTAAACCTAATGCCTCACACGTGCAAGCTGCTGCAAAAAGCCATAAACTAATTCCAAAAAAAAATCAAGAACAAAGTCAAAACTGAATTCAACCTTCCAGGCCAATTCAAAGCCTTTTCTTGATTCCAACCTGTGATCGGTGGATCTGGAACTGACTGTTTTAAAGCTGGTTCGCGAAATGTCGCGGAAGCAAGAGTCGCCACCGTCTTTTATTTTCTCCAAATGGAAAGGACAAAAGCACAGAAAAATTCCTTAAAGAGATTGCTCTCGGTTCGGGAGGTAGGTTATAGAAAGGGAAGGTGTTAGCACCCTTTCTATCCATGGTTATCCATGGGCTCTTAGATACTTGCTCAATGTGTTTTCAAAAATGTTTGCTTGCTTTTCAATGTGGGTTTTAAAAGTTTCTTTGAAAAATTTCAGTTCGACTCGTACGTCAGAGTGTTTGAAAAATTTGTTTTGAAAGCTTTTGAAAATGTTGGTGTGAAAAGATTTCAGTTTGTTTTGAAGAGAGCAAGTATCCATGAGTCGTCTACCTACCCTAAGGAATTCGTCTGTGTAAATGTCCTTTAAAGTAGTGCCATCCCACCATTGAGAGGTAGGTAGCACCACCGTTAGAGGTGTTCAGGTCAATTTGAGTTTATAGGGACATGGTGATCACCAGAGCAATGGGAAGACACCTTAGAAGCTACCCTCATGCCAGGTTCCCAGATCATGAGGACTTACTAAGACATCCTCTACTCGACGATCACCTTTCGAAAGGCAACAGTGAGGCGTACCCTAGGGGTGGTGTGTGCGATTCGTGTGTCGTTTTCATTGATATTTGTCTTGTCATGTTAAAGTGTTCTACGCTTGATTTTATTTTAAGTCCATACATTCTTTCATGCTTTTGTTAACAGTTAAAAGTTGCGGGAAAAATAGATCTAAGACTATTACAAATGGCGCGGGTCCACATCGCCAAAATTAAACCGGACCCGATTTGACGGAAAGTAAAGCGAATAAAAGTGCAAGAAATAAAATTGTTACAAGGCTTTGGGACATGTACATAATTATTTAAACGATATAAATTAAACGCGCGAAATTAATAATTAAAAATATGAACATGGGCGTTGGACCTTTTGCAAAAAATATTAAAGTTAATAAGAATTAATTAATTAGAATTGAATGTTTTGGTATTTTATGTTTTTTAAGATTTAAAAGAAAAAGAATTTATTGAAATTAAAAATGAAATGCTAAACCTAGTTCTAATTATTTTTAAGTTTATTATGAAAGTATTAAAAGTTAACCTAAATGCAACCCTAATTAGTTTACAAGTTTAATTAAATAAATCACTAATGTTATGGCAAAAAAAAAGGAAAATTAAAAGGAATAAAAAGTCATTAACCTAATGCTATATTTTTGGATTTTTTTATGGAAGGAATTAAAGTTAAAGCCTATTTTACTAAATTAATTTACATGTTAATTATCTACAAGAAAATAAATAAAATGAATATTTTTTATGTTTTTATCCTTTTTCTGATTTTTTGATGTTTTTGTATTTTGTTAAAAAAAATAAATTAATTAAACTAATAAAGAAAATAATAATTTGAAAAGAAATAAAATAGAAAGAAAGAGAAGGCAAACCAAGGGGGGGGTAGCCCCAAAACTGGAGGTAAGGCCTAGCATTCTGGCCCATTGAGCATTGGCCTTGTGGACTTTTCCAGATTCCATATGGTGCGTTGACTAAGACATAATACGCCCCTTGAATCTTGGCCTTTAGATCTGATGTTCTTGGATGCGTGTAGGGTCTGATCTGGATGGAACATGGTACGTCTTAATGCCTGGATTACATGGGAACATAGTTTGCAAAATATTATAGGAAATAAGGTAGACCTGGGGTTCGAACCCAGGTCACTAACATCACCAAGCAATACCTGCACCACTGAGCCAATTAACGCATTTGGTATATTAATAATAAACAAATAACAAAAGAATAGAATAAACGCATTAGTGGTTTACGCGCCAGTTTTCAAACCAGCCTATCACTAACGGACAACACATCATCTCTTTCGTTTTCCTGAAACATAAAGAACGAAGGCAACGGTTTTCGTTGTGTTTTCTTAGGGGACTTTTGGAAAAATAGCGAATAGCAATATAAGCTACATAAATTGTTCGCGAATGGTGGTTTATGTCCGTCTCAATGCACTGAATTCAATGGCCATGGTCTGAAGCTTTGATTTTTCTTCTTTGCAAAAGCCCTAATTTTAAAAACCTGTAACCCTAATATTCAAAAATGGTAGAATCGCATATGTGGCACAAAAATGTAATTGAATGTATTGGTTAGCTTGGAAACTTGACAAGGAACATGAATTCATCAATCAAAATGCAAAAAGATGTATGATTTGAGATATGCGATTTCAAAAGTTTCGAGGTACAGTCTGAGTTCTTGATACCGATTCAGGGCGTTTTGGTTCTTGTTTGTGATTGGAATGTGATCAGGAGAGTTTGAGGAAGCTATTGGAATCAGTCTTAGGGCTTAAAATCACCTCTAGAGTGTTTTTCAGTTTTGACTTTTATGGCCAAAATTTCAAATTGGTACTAGCCTTTTCTGCGCAGCTGAGAGTGTGTTATGATTAGGGTTTGACTCAGTGCTTATGCTGGAAGAGAATTAGCTTGTTATTTTACCTTGATTCATGCCCATGAGAGAACTAGTCCTAGGGTTTTTTCATTAACAAACTTTTCCTTATTTTAAGCCAAGACCAAGACTTAGTGTGCAATTTAACCCTAGCCTGAGTTTTTGAGTTGGCCCATGATATATGGAAGTTGTCCAAATTCAAATGACACTATTCCATTGGTTTTTTGAATTTTATTTGAATTTTTAAAGATTTAAAATGAATTAAATTATCAAAAATTAAATAAAATAGAAAAATCAATATTTGGTCTTGAAATTAATCATGGGACACGTGTGTGGCATGACAAGGCTGAATCAAGTGGAAGAAAGTGGGCCCTTTTGTCAAAAATTGAAGTTTCAAGGATAGTTGACTTTTGCCATTTCACAAAAATTTCCCAACTTCTACAAGGCATAACTTGCTCAATTTTTACGCTTTTTACATGTTCTTGGACATTTTGGAAAGGTCTTTGAGTCCTCTAACCAATGCCTTTGGTCCCATGTCATTTTGATTTTCCAATCTCAAGTTATGGCCTTTGACTTAAAGTCCCTTTTTGTTGACTTTTGAAAATGACCTGTAATGTTGAAATTGATAACCTTTTGTGAGAGCATTTCTTGGACTTGAAGTATGAAGATGAGTTGTAGGAAATGTCTTTCTCTTCAAAATGAGCTTTAGATGGAATTTTTCTGATAATCCATGTGAAAGTTATGCCCTGGTCAATTTCAGTTGACTTTTTCAGCTGTCCAAATATAGCAACTTTTGCATCTTTGATGATTTCTGAGCCAAATTTTGAGAATCATGATCAAGCATTGATCAAATGATGTTTGTGGCTTCAAAATGATATGTTGACCAAAAATTTGAACTTTTGACTGCCAAATGACCATTTTGCCCCTACAGTTGACTGTAGTGCAATTTAGGGTTTTGACTGTGCAATCTTGAGCTGAATGCCTTGAAACTTGATATGAGGATGCTTGACCATGTTTCTAAGCATATGAGACTTGATTGGACCTTTGAACACTTCCTTTTCTTGATCAGAACACAAACCCTAGTTTTGACTGTATAGGAGACAATTGGACTGTGCAACCCTTGGGGGAGTTTTATGACTTGGCTTGGCAATTTCTTGAAGAATATGGGAGGGAAAATTTTGGGGTATAACAGTTGCCCCTGTTCAATCTTCTTAGACCTGAGGATGCAGATTGGCTGACGTGCCTTTCGTAGTCCGAGGGTAAAAGATGATTGGACACTAGAGTGCCCAGAAATTTGCGCTCACATGTTAGCAACGATGGGGGAATGGGCTTATAGATGCCATCTGGATGTTTGATTGCGTAAGATATTCCTTGGCGAGAACCTGCATACCTGCAAAACAGAAAATGAGTACCTGACACGTTGCAGGAGCTGGTGTTTAGATGCCTGGTATAGATGTGTCCTGACTGGTTACAGGAGCTGAGTCTGGAGCTTCAAACGGCGACGAAAGAACCAGGGATGATTACTACCTTAGCATGAATGGTAAGAGAACCTTGGGCGACTTTAACTTCAACGACGCTTGTTGAGAAAAATCTTGGTGACTTTAATTTCAACAACGCTCGTTGAGAAAAATCTTGGTGACTTTAACTTCAACGACGCTCATTGAGAAAAATCTGGGGGATTTTAACTTCAACAACGCTCGTTGAGAAAAATCTGGGGGGTGTCTTCTACTGGGATAAGAATCAGGGAGATCCTAGGGTCGATCTGACTGAACCAGAGAGGCCTTTGACTAGGTAAGCATCAGGAAAATCTTAGGGTCGATTTAACTGAACCGGTCTAGGTCTTGAAATGTCTTCAACTGGATAAGCATCAGGGAGATCTTAGGGTCGATCTGACTGAACCAGAGAAGGCCTTTGACTGGATAAGCATCAGGGAGATCTTAGGGTCGATCTGACTGAACCGGTCTAGGTCTTGAAATGTCTTCAACTGGATAAGCATCAGGGAGATCTTAGGGTCGATCTGACTGAACCAGAGAAGGCCTTTGACTGGATAAGCATCAGGAAAATCTTAGGGTCGATTTAACTGAACCGGTCTAGGTCTTGAAATGTCTTCAACTGGATAAGCATCAGGGAGATCTTAGGGTCGATCTGACTGAACCAGAGAAGGCCTTTGACTGGATAAGCATCAGGAAAATCTTAGGGTCGATTTAACTGAACCGGTCTAGGTCTTGAAATGTCTTCAACTGGATAAGCATCAGGGAGATCTTAGGGTCGATCTGACTGAACCAGAGAAGGCCTTTGACTGGATAAGCATCAGGAAAATCTTAGGGTCGATTTAACTGAACTGGTCTAGGTCTTGAAATGTCTTCAACTGGATAAGCATCAGGGAGATCTTAGGGTCGATCTGACTGAACCAGAGAAGGCCTTTGACTGGATAAGCATCAGGAAAATCTTAGGGTCGATTTAACTGAACCGGTCTAGGTCTTGAAATGTCTTCAACTGGATAAGCATCAGGGAGATCTTAGGGTCGATCTGACTGAACCAGAGAAGGCCTTTGACTGGATAAGCATCAGGAAAATCTTAGGGTCGATTTAACTGAACCGGTCTAGGTCTTGAAATGTAGCTTGAGAACTTAACTGGATCTTTCCTGAAAGGTAAAAGTCAGTCATATGAAATGCATGATATGGATCAAGCAATGATGTTCTCAACATAAATGAGATTTGTAAGATATGATGTGTACATGCATGCTATAATGATGTATGTGATGTTTTATGTATGTTTTTGTCTAGGAAAGTGAATCCTTGACGGGTGCCAGGAAGTCGTATCCTGGGCTGATGTCGAAGAATAGATTTTGCTTCCGCTGGGGATGATAACTGCAAGGATACCGGTAGGAGAAGATGACTCCGTTGCGGAATAAACTTGGCGAATGGAAGATTCTGCGGGGAGAAAAGATACTCTAGCGATCATGCTGGGAAGCAATACTCTGTGGGGATAGAGATGCTTTGCTGAGTGTTGGGAGTTTGCTGAGGATGTCTTGTTGTTGGAAGTGTGAATAGACTTCGCTGGGGTGAGAAGACTTCGTCGAGGACGCTCTTTCTGTGGCTTTTGGCTGAGGATAACCCAGTTATATCCTGTTGAGGAAATAACTCTTTAAATCAAGCCAGACGACGCGTTCGTGTTCTGCGAAGGATAAGCTTCCAGAATTTACTGGGGATAAGCTTACTGCTTGGGGAGATGAATTCCATCTTTCCTGGGGAACTTGGATGGGACTCTCCTGGGGAAGTTTTGATATGCTGGGGAAGTGATTCCTTTGGATATTGAGATACCGCCGGGGAACAATCTTTAGACCAAGACTGCCGGGGATGCTTGTTAAGAATATATGCTGCTGGGAAACGTTGAGATCTGCTGGAGGATACCCAACTTCCTTAAGTTTGATAATAGCTTTGCTTGAGGAGAGTATACTGCTTGCTGGCTCACTCTCTGGGGAATTAAGATGCCTGGTTGTGTTCTTCAGCTGAACCTACTTTGATACCTTGGAGGATAGAACAACTGGATTGCTTAGACAACTCTTTATTGCCCCTGTTTCTGTGGGAGAAGATACCCGTGGCGGTGCTTGATGACTGCCGATTGACAAATCTTCTTCTGGTAGGAAAGTGACGAGATGACGGAACATAGTCGTACGCTTTGATCGCTAACTTTTGCCTGGACCGCCCTTTCGGGTTTTCAGTCCGCCGGGATACCCATTTTTGCCTAGGTATGTCAACCTAGTGGGTCTTTGATTTTGCGTAGTATTCTCTTCGACTATGTCCGTTCTCTTAGAATATAGGGAGTTGCCCCTGGCTGTTGGTATCGCCATATTGTCAGAAGGTGTCTGATCGTGCAAGATTCGTTGCTGGATTGCCCCAAGTGACTCAGGCAGAGATTTGCCCCAGGCTTTTTGGCCTTTTGAGAGATTCTCTGGATCTTGACTTAACTGCCCCAGATGGTAGACCATGATCATGCCGTGCCCCTTGATTGGAGATACTCTTGTTCATTAGACTTTCGTCATGCGAATTTCTATGCTGTTCAAACAAAAAGTCATATGCAAACAAAGTTATGTTAAAAATGCAAAGCTTATGTCTGTCTCGAAGATTTTGAAAATGCATTCTTTTTCATAAAACAAGTAAATGTTTGTAAAACATTGATGTCAACTCCGTATTTACCGTAGGCCTTAAGGAGTCAGGATACCTTTTGTAACAGTATGCTTTCGAATTAACCCATGCTTCAGCTAGGACTTTTAAGGGTTATAACGTGGCCTGGTTCACGGTTTAAGAAACAAAGAATAAAGGCTCAAATTATTCGTACCCATCCACTCTTCGTGACGTTCTTCAAACCTAAACTCAGTTGATCGTGCGTCAGACCTTGTTTTGAGTCTTTGCTCTGATTTTCCGGTGATGATTCAGTCATTGATGATTTATTCTGAATAGGCAGTCATCATTTTTTTTTGTCGAGGGTTTGTAGGACCTCTTTCTTTTTTGATTTTGTTATCCCTTTCGTTTTTGCCTGAACTGTTTCCTTTTTCGGAATTACAGTCAGCGGGATGCCCCAGTTTCGTAAGTCCCTTTCATAGGTTTTGACTTAATGGGTTTTTCGTTTATGATTTTTTTTTTATCATGACTGCCTCTTCTTTTGATTGTTCTGAACCATCACTGCCTTTTGTTTCGTGAGGACTCTTTTTAGTGCCATTTGTTGTGCACTTGGACCAACTGAGAGACTACCCTGCCCCGGGTTATGATTAAGGGTTTTGATTTTCGAAAATAAAAACTCCTACTTCTTTGGCTCAGAGGGGTTAGCGAGGGATTATCATCTTTATAACTCCAGTGTTTAGGAATTGAAACAATGCCTGTACCTCATCAGCGGGGTCTGTTCAAAAGCATACTGTAGATAACGGTATCGTTTTCATCATCCTCCCTCAAGAGGCTTAGAATTAATGAGAGTTGACATCAGAAAAAATATGAAAACAGTTTGCATATAGTGAATGCGAATATATTGATTCAAAAATAGACATAAGCGATGCATTAATGGAATAACAATGTTTTAACATGAATAAATGTTTGAACAAAAGAAAATTGCAACTTGAACATTCGAATGAACAAAACTTTCCAGTCTCAGGATTTGTCACTTCAAATGGAAGATTCTCAGCAGAAGAATTTCATTTGGCCACCCGGCATGAACTCCAGCACCCTTCCGTCGACCAAGTCCTGGATCTTGTTCTTCAAGCTCCAACAGTCATCGGTGTCATGTCCAGGACTGTCAGAATGGTAGGCACATCTTTTATCAGGGTTATAAGTAGGAGCAGAGGTGCCAGGATTCTGGGGAGGACCTTTCAAAGTAATCAGATTGGCCTCCAATAAGTGTTTCAGCATTAGAGATGGTGGTATGCCAGTCTCAGTGAAATGTCTTCCAGGAGTGTATCGCTTGCGCCGATTACCCCGTTGATGCTGGGCTTGTGAAGTAGTAGCAATTTGGAGAGGTCTATTCATTGGGCCCGACCTTTGCCCTCTTGGAAGCTGTTCCATGACTTGGTCCTTGACTTGGGCTGGTTGCTTCATGTCTTGATGAAGCTGACTGATCATGGCCCTCAGCTCTCCTTGCTCCTGAGCTAAACCTTGAATGAGGGTCCTTTGCCCCAGCATCTGGGTCTTCAATGTGTCTACCTCAGCTTGTAGACGTTTCAGCTGTTCGTCCTTGTCATCCTCAGCATTGTTCCTGACCAAAGTCCCCGTGAGAAGTGTCCTTAACTCCTCCTGCCCCTTGGATAAATTCAGGAGGATGTCCCCGAGCCGAGCCTCTTGAGCAAGAAGGTCCTGGTTGTCTTGTTGTGAAGCCATTGCTGAAATAAACAGCGGGAAAGGTAAGTGACCTGCAACAAAGATACATGTTATGTAAGGATGAGTATGATATGCATGCAATGTTTTCAAGGATCTCGCGGGGTAAACAAGAAAATTTGTTAGCATTGGAATTTAGAGCTTGATTGAAGGACACCCATGTTATTGAGAACTCTTCTTCAAGAGTCAAAGGCTCACCATATCAAGTGGGTCATAGCCCCTGACTTTAGTCATCATGTCTGGTTTTGATTTCCAAACAACCTTGGTTAGGGAACCTTCTTCAGGAGTCAGAGCTCACCATATCAAGTGGGTCATAGCCCCTGACAACATTGGCTAAAGGAAAATAAATCCTCTTTGCCCCTTGCTAGATGTTTGATTTATATGACCTGCATCACAAGCCCTTGAGATCCTTGAAATGGGTTAGGATGTATGCAATGGTATGATGTCATGATGCATGGGGTAATGTGAATAAACCCTGTTATGAGCCCTTATTAAGGACTACAAACCAAAACCTGCAAGACATTCGGTAAACTTTGTTATGAGTCCTAATTAAGGACTATAAACAAAACCTGCAAGAACTCAAGGGTTAGATAACGAGCATGCAATAGTCAAGTACGAAGGCACACAAGTCACACAAAAGAGCCCTTAGAGTTTAGGCCAGCATGGGGTCTGGGTAGTACCCTCTTGAAGTTGGTGGGTTCAACCTGTCCTAATCAAAGTAACCGGGTTCTAAGGTTCCCAATATCACGGGATCGCTTTCATTGTTCATCGTTTCGATTTAGCCACTGAACTGGCGACCGAAATATTCCAGGAAAGCAACCCTCAATTAAGTGTAGTATCGAGTATCAACCAACCTCGGACTGCACCAAAGTCAGTTATCTCACTACCCTAAAGAGGCCAAGATAGTTCAATTAAGGTTCCTAAGGTCCGTTGATGCTTCACGACACCACGCGGAGGCCCCGTACTCTCCTTGACTGAACTCAAGGGTTACCGGTACACACCAAAGTGCCACATCAACGTAGCAGACTGTTTCAACCATGTCGGTATACCCCGCACAGTTCCCTCACAGCCTTGTTGCTACTTTCTAAGAAGGTATCCCCAGATCCGGGTTAGGATCTATAGAACTCCCAAGCAACCCACAATAATAAAGCAAGCAAAGAAGACAATTGAAAACATAGTTATGACCTAGCCCTAAGGTATACCTCACTTTAAGTTTTATCCCCAGCAGAGTCGCCAGTTCTGTGATCGGTGGATCTGGAACTGACTGTTTTAAAGCTGGTTCGCGAAATGTCGCGGAAGCAAGAGTCGCCACCGTCTTTTATTTTCTCCAAATGGAAAGGACAAAAGCACAGAAAAATTCCTTAAAGAGATTGCTCTCGGTTCGGGAGGTAGGTTATAGAAAGGGAAGGTGTTAGCACCCTTTCTATCCATGGTTATCCATGGGCTCTTAGATACTTGCTCAATGTGTTTTCAAAAATGTTTGCTTGCTTTTCAATGTGGGTTTTAAAAGTTTCTTTGAAAAATTTCAGTTCGACTCGTACGTCAGAGTGTTTGAAAAATTTGTTTTGAAAGCTTTTGAAAATGTTGGTGTGAAAAGATTTCAGTTTGTTTTGAAGAGAGCAAGTATCCATGAGTCGTCTACCTACCCTAAGGAATTTGTCTGTGTAAATGTCCTTTAAAGTAGTGCCATTCCACCATTGAGAGGTAGGTAGCACCACCGTTAGAGGTGTTCGGGTCAATTCGAGTTTATAGGGACATGGTGATCACCAGAGCAATGGGAAGACACCTTAGAAGCTACCCTCATGCCAGGTTCCCGGATCATGAGGACTTACTAAGACATCCTCTACTCGAAGATCACCTTTCGAAAGGCAACAGTGAGGCGTACCCTAGGGGTGGTGTGTGCGATTCGTGTGTCGTTTTCATTGATATTTGTCTTGTCATGTTAAAGTGTTCTACGCTTGATTTTATTTTAAGTCCATACATTCTTTCATGCTTTTGTTAACAGTTAAAAGTTGCGGGAAAAATAGATCTAAGACTATTACAAATGGCGCGGGTCCACATCGCCAAAATTAAACCGGACCCGATTTGACGGAAAGTAAAGCGAATAAAAGTGCAAGAAATAAAATTGTTACAAGGCTTTGGGACATGTACATAATTATTTAAACGATATAAATTAAACGCGCGAAATTAATAATTAAAAATATGAACATGGGCGTTGGACCCTTTTGCAAAAAATATTAAAGTTAATAAGAATTAATTAATTAGAATTGAATGTTTTGGTATTTTATGTTTTTTAAGATTTAAAAGAAAAAGAATTTATTGAAATTAAAAATGAAATGCTAAACCTAGTTCTAATTATTTTTAAGTTTATTATGAAAGTATTAAAAGTTAACCTAAATGCAACCCTAATTAGTTTACAAGTTTAATTAAATAAATCACTAATATTATGGCAAAAAAAAAGGAAAATTAAAAGGAATAAAAAGTCATTAACCTAATGCTATATTTTTGGATTTTTTTATGGAAGGAATTAAAGTTAAAGCCTATTTTACTAAATTAATTTACATGTTAATTATCTACAAGAAAATAAATAAAATGAATATTTTTTATGTTTTTATCCTTTTTCTGATTTTTTGATGTTTTTGTATTTTGTTAAAAAAAATAAATTAATTAAACTAATAAAGAAAATAATAATTTGAAAAGAAATAAAATAGAAAGAAAGAGAAGGCAAACCAAGGGGGGGTAGCCCCAAAACTGGAGGTAAGGCCTAGCATTCTGGCCCATTGAGCATTGGCCTTGTGGACTTTTCCAGATTCCATATGGTGCGTTGACTAAGACATAATACGCTCCTTGAATCTTGGCCTTTAGATCTGATGTTCTTGGATGCGTGTAGGGTCTGATCTGGATGGAACATGGTACGTCTTAATGCCTGGATTACATGGGAACATAGTTTGCAAAATATTATAGGAAATAAGGTAGACCTGGGGTTCGAACCCAGGTCACTAACATCACCAAGCAATACCTGCACCACTGAGCCAATTAACGCATTTGGTATATTAATAATAAACAAATAACAAAAGAATAGAATAAACGCATTAGTGGTTTACGCGCCAGTTTTCAAACCAGCCTATCACTAACGGACAACACATCATCTCTTTCGTTTTCCTGAAACATAAAGAACGAAGGCAACGGTTTTCGTTGTGTTTTCTTAGGGGACTTTTGGAAAAATAGCGAATAGCAATATAAGCTACATAAATTGTTCGCGAATGGTGGTTTATGTCCGTCTCAATGCACTGAATTCAATGGCCATGGTCTGAAGCTTTGATTTTTCTTCTTTGCAAAAGCCCTAATTTTAAAAACCTGTAACCCTAATATTCAAAAATGGTAGAATCGCATATGTGGCACAAAAATGTAATTGAATGTATTGGTTAGCTTGGAAACTTGACAAGGAACATGAATTCATCAATCAAAATGCAAAAAGATGTATGATTTGAGATATGCGATTTCAAAAGTTTCGAGGTACAGTCTGAGTTCTTGATACCGATTCAGGGCGTTTTGGTTCTTGTTTGTGATTGGAATGTGATCAGGAGAGTTTGAGGAAGCTATTGGAATCAGTCTTAGGGCTTAAAATCACCTCTAGAGTGTTTTTCAGTTTTGACTTTTATGGCCAAAATTTCAAACTGGTACTAGCCTTTTCTGCGCAGCTGAGAGTGTGTTATGATTAGGGTTTGACTCAGTGCTTATGCTGGAAGAGAATTAGCTTGTTATTTTACCTTGATTCATGCCCATGAGAGAACTAGTCCTAGGGTTTTTTCATTAACAAACTTTTCCTTATTTTAAGCCAAGACCAAGACTTAGTGTGCAATTTAACCCTAGCCTGAGTTTTTGAGTTGGCCCATGATATATGGAAGTTGTCCAAATTCAAATGACACTATTCCATTGGTTTTTTGAATTTTATTTGAATTTTTAAAGATTTAAAATGAATTAAATTATCAAAAATTAAATAAAATAGAAAAATCAATATTTGGTCTTGAAATTAATCATGGGACACGTGTGTGGCATGACAAGGCTGAATCAAGTGGAAGAAAGTGGGCCCTTTTGTCAAAAATTGAAGTTTCAAGGATAGTTGACTTTTGCCATTTCACAAAAATTTCCCAACTTCTACAAGGCATAACTTGCTCAATTTTTAAGCTTTTCACATGTTCTTGGACATTTTGGAAAGGTCTTTGAGTCCTCTAACCAATGCCTTTGGTCCCATGTCATTTTGATTTTCCAATCTCAAGTTATGGCCTTTGACTTAAAGTCCCTTTTTGTTGACTTTTGAAAATGACCTGTAATGTTGAAATTGATAACCTTTTGTGAGAGCATTTCTTGGACTTGAAGTATGAAGATGAGTTGTAGGAAATGTCTTTCTCTTCAAAATGAGCTTTGGATGGAATTTTTCTGATAATCCATGTGAAAGTTATGCCCTGGTCAATTTCAGTTGACTTTTTCAGCTGTCCAAATATAGCAACTTTTGCATCTTTGATGATTTCTGAGCCAAATTTTGAGAATCATGATCAAGCATTGATCAAATGATGTTTGTGGCTTCAAAATGATATGTTGACCAAAAATTTGAACTTTTGACTGCCAAATGACCATTTTGCCCCTACAGTTGACTGTAGTGCAATTTAGGGTTTTGACTGTGCAATCTTGAGCTGAATGCCTTGAAACTTGATATGAGGATGCTTGACCATGTTTGTAAGCATATGAGACTTGATTGGACCTTTGAACACTTCCTTTTCTTGATCAGAACACAAACCCTAGTTTTGACTGTATAGGAGACAGTTGGACTGTGCAACCCTTGGGGGAGTTTTATGACTTGGCTTGGCAATTTCTTGAAGAATATGGGAGGGCAAATTTTGGGGTATAACACAACCCCTTGTTGGGACACTCAGGAACGCATTGCAATCAAAATCAAGTGTTAACACCCAAGGAATCCTAAGAACAGTCGTACGGTTTGCCCATTCTTTTTCATAATCGAAACTCACTTTTTATGCATCATTAACATGATATAATCGTTGCTTTGTATTGCTATGACCTTTCTGAAGCTGGTGGTATAGGTGAATTGAGTTATAGAGCCTTAAATCAAAAGATACCATTGAAGAAATCTAGGGTTTCGAAGCTTTGATTTTAGGGCTTTCTTGACCAAGCAAAATTAGGACTAATGATGCCCATGGTTGAACTCAGAAGATCAAGATGAATTGAACAGGACCATCGCGCCCTATTTATATAGCTTGTACATCTAATCGCTATTTTTGGCCGTTCCATATTGTGGGGGTTAAAAACCCCCGCTATTTGCTTTGTTTTGCAGGTGTTCAACGAGGACGATGATGTGTTGTCAGCTTGCTACTAGAGAATTCAAATGGCGCGCGCTTTTTGGTTGTTTTACAATACATGCATTAATGATTATATATTATTCTCATTGATTGTTATAATAACAATTACAGGCGCCTGGCTTAGTGGTTGCTGCGCTGTCCAAGGACCATTGGGACCTGGGTTCGATTCCCAGGTCCCCCAAAAACTCTATGTTATTTTTCATAATGTGTTCCTATGCAGATTCATAACAACATTCCACCATGGGCTCCCACGTTCCCAGATGTCATGTGTCCTTCAACAGCAATCCAATGGCTATGAAGCACTGAACACCATGTTCTCTGGTCAATGCATGCCTGGACGATTCCAGAATGTCAAAGCAGATTTGATTCTTAATGGGCCAAATTGCTTCTTCACACCTCCATTGGGTCCATCACCCCCCCTGGTTTTACTATTCTCTTTATTTTCTTTTTCCCTTTAATTATTTTAACTAATTATTATTATTATTATTATTATTAACTAACAAATTAATTTTCATAATAAATTCAGACTATTAAAATGTAAATATTTTTTATTACTAATTATTAATTTCACTTTAATTCATTATTTTGTAAATAAATGCTAACCAAATTGATTTAGTTTAATTAGATTAATTTTGACTATTTTTACAATAAATAAAACCAATTTAGAATTAGGGTTTCTTTTGACTTTTAATTTCTTTTATTTTTATTTTCATTAAGACTTAAAAAAAAACATAAAAAACATTTTTCTCTTTTAATTAATTAGGTTTAGGTTTAATATATAATTAATTGCAAAAAAGGGACAATTTCAATTCTTTTCTCAAAAGGGGTCAAAACCCTAGGACTTTTCGGATTTAATTTTTATTCGCGCATTATTTATTTAATTATATTGATGTATCTGTTTCCAAGGATGTAATAGTTAATTAGGATTTACCGCTTTACTTACCTTTCTGCATTTATTTTCCAAACGGGTTTTTGTCTTTTGGCGATGTATAGACCCGCGCCTTGTAATAGCGTAGATTCATATTTCTGCAATTTATTTTCCGCACTCTTAACTGTTAAAATGCATGAAAGATTTGTATGAAAATTAAAAACAACTCGTAGATCACCATGATACATGTACAAGATAATATAACATGAAAACAACGCACAAGCACATGCCACTCCTAGGGTACGCCTCACTGGTTGCCTCGACGTGGTCGTCAAGTATAGGGTGTTTTAGAGGTCGCCCTCCTGTCTAAGATCCAGTTGCCTCGAAACGGTTGCCTCGGATAAAAAGGATCTAGGACATTAGGGTTACTTCTAAGGTATCCTACCATTGCTTCGGTGACCACACATTGTCCCTATAATCGAATTGACCCGAATACCTCCAACGATGGTGCTACCTACCTCTCAATGGTGGGATAGCACTACCTAAAGGACTCTTACACAACCTAATTCCTTAGAGTAGGTAGATTTCTCCTGGGTACTTGCTCTCTCAAAACAAACAAAACAACTTTTCGCACTCACACTTTCAAAAAGTTTTCAAACAAATTTTTCATACACTCTTGAGGACAAATACAAGAGTTACTTAGAAATTTTTCAAACGAAACTTTTTCAAAACCCACAAACACTTGAAAAGCAAACAAATTTTGAAAACATAAGAGCAAGTACCTAAGAGCTCGTGGATAACCACGGATAGAAAGGGTGCTAACACCTTCCCTTTCTATAAATCTACCTCCCGAACCCGAGAAACATCTCGAAAAGGAATTTTGTTGTGCTTTTGTCCTTTCCTTGTTGAAGAAAATAAAAGACGGTGGAGACTCTTGCTTACCGCGACATTTCGCGAACCAGCTTTAAAACAGTCAGTTTTATTTCCACCGATCACAGAAAGCCATCAAAGATTCCAATGCATCCCACATGCATTCTGGAAAGAGAAGAGGTAAGTAAAAAGGTAGAACAGAAGGTCTATAGAGGTATGATTGGTTCTCTTCTCTATCTGACGGCTTCAAGGCCTGACATTTCATTCAGTGTATGCATTTGTGCAAGATTCCAATCAGATCCTAGAGAATCTCACTTAACAGCAGTTAAGCGAATTTTCAAGTATCTGAAAGGTACTACTAATCTGGGTTTGTTTTATAGAAAATCAAGTGATTACAGCTTAGTAGGATACTGTGATGCTGATTTTGCTGGAGACAGAGTAGAGCACAAAAGCACTTCTGGAAGCTGCCAGTTTCTGGGAGAAAATATGATTTCTTGGTCCAGCAAAAGACAATCCACAATTTCTCTATCAATAGCAGAAGCTGAATACATAGCAGCAGCTGGATGCAGCACACAAATGCTCTAGATGAAAAGTCAACTTGAGGACTTCCAGATTTTTTAGAGTATCATTCCTATCCTCTGTGACAATGCTTCTGCTATTTGTCTCAGCAAAAATCCATTTCTACACTCTAGGGCTAAGCATATAGAAATAAAACATCATTTTATTAGGGACTATATTCAGAAAGGGGTTTTAAATTTAAAATTTATTAACACAGACCATCAATGGGCTGATATTTTTACAAAACCTCTTTCTGAAGATAGGTTCAACTTCATTCTGAAACATCTCAGCATGAAGCTCTGCCCAGAATAAAATTGTTTTGATTCCATATATTAACCTTCAGAACTTTGTTTATTTTTCTATGAACTACTGATCAATCTTCTTTCAGAATTTTAGAAGTGCAGATTGTATCAGAATCTATCCATGAAGATCCGAGCATTTCATTTCAAGGATAGAAACGTGTTGTTCACTCAAGCAAACAAGTGTCATCCAGTCATCAGCTATTTTCTGAGGCTGAACACGCGTTCACATTTCTGAAAAAGGCCAAGCGCTGATTGGATGCATTGAGACACATGTCATGGGTAACCGTTCCAAATATCTTTCTGAATCCCCTAAAATCAGCTATCATTAAATGCTAATAATCATTATTAATTTCTCTCTCTTGACGTTTATGTTTTCAAAACCTTTTTAGAAGTCTATTTAAACACACTTCACACCATTTACACTCTTACTGATTTCAGTGTTCTTACTTTCTCAAAAACCCTTTCAATCTTTTTCACAAAAACTTCGTGTGAACATGGCTTCTTCCAGCATTCCTTCTTCAGGTTCTCAGAAAACTGTTCCATCTGAACAATATGAAGAACCTTACAGAACTTTTTTCACTCCAATCAACAATCTTGATGTTCTGTCAGAATTAATCGTGGATTTCAACAGTCTTCAGGAGAATGGGTTTGATCTATCTGAAGAGGTTAAAGCTCAAGGCTGGGAAAAGTATTTTGACAGACTGGTGGGTCCAACATTTCCTATTCTGGTAAAGGAATTTTGGATTCACGCTTCTTCTTCCAATCATCAAGTCACGTCTTACATCATGGGGAAGAAGATTGTTATCACTGAAGACCTCATTGCACGTCTCATAGGGTACAGTGGTGGTGGTGTTCGTTGCATTGATATGGCAGAAAGGTGTGCTGATGTTGCCCTAATTGCAAGGGAAATCTTCACTCTGGGGCTTCCCTCCAGCAAGATAAGGGATTTAAAGGACAAACATAGAATTTGGGCCAAGATCATTCTGGGCTGCTTCAACCACAGGAAGCCTACCAGCTCTCCTGATTACATTAATATTGATCAGCAATTTCTGATCTATTTCATCTCTCAGAAGGTCAAGATAAATCTGGCTCATCTTCTGTTCAACCATCTCAGAACAAGTGTTAAAGAAACAAGAGAAGAGGAACGTACAAAAAGGGATTGGATACCCTTAGGAAGACTGATATCAGATATTCTAACAGAGAATAAGCTGATTGATCATCTGACAGAGCCTCAAGAAATCAGCACTCTGGAAGCTACTGTTGGCAAACAGCTGAATGCTAAAAATCTGAAGAAGATGAAGTTGATAGAGAACATCAAGAAGGAGCCCAGCATCACTCCTTTTGCTGAAATCTCCAGCAGAAGAGTCCCTTTGGATGACTTCCCATTGTTCTCAGAAATTGACTCTAAACCTGAAATCATACTCAGATATCTGGATGCTTGCAAGGCTGATGGTACAACACCAAATCTGAATATTCAAGACCTTCAGCAGAAGGCTCCAGAGGTTGTTCTGAAGAAGACAAAGAAAAGAAAAGTTGCAGCAGAAGGATCATCTCAGCAGACTCCTAAGAAGAGAGGTAATCCTTCTTCTGTAACTGTTTTAAATTTTAACTGCTGTATCAACATCTATCCCAATACCCACTCCATCTGAAAACCCAACACCTTAAACTTTCGATGATTTTGACCTTGACTTTGATCCCTCTGAATCATTAAGTCTAAGAAGATCTCGCTCCCAACCTCAAAATCCAAATATTGTTGAAACCCAACAAGAACTTGAAAAAGTTCTTTCTGATATAGACCAACACACTTCAGCTCCCATTCCAGAAAATCCAAATCCTAAAACTACCACAGAACCACAACCAGAAATTCCCATCTCACCACAACCAGAAATTCCACTCTCTCCAGAACCAGAAATCCCTCTACCCTCATCTCCTCAACCAGAAATTAATCCACCTTCTCCACAACCTGAACCATCTCACCCAGAAGTTCAAACTTCTGAGGCTCAACCCTCTGAATCCCCTGAACCAGTACCTCTGGCCATTCAGTTACCCTCTGGCACCATTGTGAATATTCCTCAACTTCCCTCTTCACCAGAATTAACTCCACCAAATTCCCCATCAAGTCCAATCATAATTCCTGACTCTCCCACTCCCTCACCAAAAGACAATTCAGACGACCACAGCAAGAATGTCATTGATTTAACAGTCCTTGAACGCCTTGCTGCAATAAACCACAAAACTGCTATCCCAAAACCAAAACATCCAGATGTTGGTCCCAGCATATTGAACTTTGAAACAGAAGTACAGAAGTGGATCACTTCTCTAAAGCAAGCAAGTCTGGAACTGGTTGATCCTGCTGCTTCTGACTACCTTTGGACAAAGTTCAGAAGATGGGTATGCTCTGAAACCTTTAAGCTGCAAGAACATAGCTATGGACAAGCTCAACAGAACTTCAGCAATCTGCTGAAAGAAATTGAAGGTCCAGTTCTGAGCAAGCTGCTTAAGGAAGAAGTTCTCCATCTGGACATGTCCCCTTGGTCTGAACATCGTCCAGCTTCCAAAGATCAACCAGAGTCAGAAGAACAGATGATTCCAACTGAAGACTTGGGTCAAGAAGAAGATATTGCTGAAAGCTCTGAGAAGCAACCTGTTTCTGAAGATCCTCAAGCTTCCTCCCTTGACAGGAAGACTCTTGAGGACTTGAAAAGATCTGATATGTTGATGAATGAAAGAATGGATAAGCAGGACACCAAAATTGATGCAATAGCGAACATGTTAACTCAGCAACAGGAAACCAAAACCCAAATCAAGAGCATGTTAGAGCCTTTGTTCACACGACTTCCTCCTCCTTCTTAGAAATTTCCCTGTTGTTTTTATAACTTGTTTATCTGGAATATTTTTTACATGTTCTGAACTTATCATTGCTTCTGTTTTTAAATATAAATGCATTTTTAGCTCTGATTATTTTAGCTCTGATTATTTATGCTTTTTGATAACTGAAAAAAAAGGGGGAGAAAGAATGATATTTTTCAATAACGGATTACTGAGACATAAGTCTCAAACATTCTGACATTCTGATCTATTTGAATTTCTTTCTTCTGAAAAGCTTGAACAAGTACAAAATTCTGACAAAAGATACAGTAAAGTACAGTAAAGTTCTGATGCTCAAAGACTCTTGGAATTAAAGGGAAGTAATCAACTCAGGGGGAGTTCTCTCTTCTTAGCTCTGATACCTTTATTTCTTATTTTTAATCTCTGATACCTTTTATTCCTTATTTTTAATTGGAAAAAAATATAGTTTTTGTCATCATCAAAAAGGGGGAGATTGTTAGGACATAATTTGATTCTACAACCCTCAATTAGAGTTTTGATGATAACAAAATACAAGAATAAATTAATTGTAAGATTTATATATAAGACATATATGCTACTTAAAATTACGTTGTGCATTTACAGAAGTTCTGATGGAATCAGCATCAGAAGATCAGTATCAACATCAGCATCAGAAGATATGTCTGCATCAGAAGATAAATAACATGTGCTACACGCTGAAGCTACCAGATCATACGCTGAAGCTTGATGACCAGAATCTGCGCATCAACATAAAACACTCTGACTCTGGTCAAGATCCTTACCAAGTCATCGGCACTCAGAAGCATCAGCATCAGTTAAAGCCAAGAACACTCTGATTACCATAAGCAGAGAACACTCTAATTACCATAAGTAGAGAACACTTTGAAACGTTACTAAGCATTCAAGACAGATTAATTACCAACGGCTTTATTCAAAGACAAGATCTTCTCAAAAAGGAAAGAACGTTATTATCATTGAAAGTGATTTATCGACAACAACGTCTCTTTGCCTTGGCTATATAAACAAGTCAGTGTGAGAAAAGAAAATGGCAATAATCTACGCACGCACTCATAAAAATTGCTAAGCTTTCCAACCACGCCTACTCAAAAGCACTATCAATCCAGTTTTTATTCCAAGCTTAATATTGTGTATTATCACAGCTATGATATATAGTTTCGTTAGAAAACATTAACACACTTTTTGTTCAATTATCTGTAAGAGAATTTCCTTGAGATAAACCGGTCTGTGGTTAGACTCAAGAAGGCTTTAACAGTTGTTAAAGTAGACTTTTGTAATCCTATTGAATATAGTGGATTAAGACCTCGTTGGAGAGAGGCGAAATCACCTTGACGGGTGGACTGGAGTAGTTTGAGATCAAACGAACCAAGATAAAAATACAGCGTTGTTTGCACTTTTGATTTAAGTTTTACAATTCAACCCCCCTTCTTGTGTTTTTCACATCTTCACTTTTGGCACCCATTCCAGTGGACATACGATGGCTAAGAAGATCCTACGGGCAGGTTTTTACTGGTCTACCATGGAAGTAGATTGCTATCAACATTCGCGCACTTGTCATAAGTGTCAGATCTATGCTGACAAAGTGAATGTACCTCCAATTCCTCTGAATGTCCTGACTGCTCCCTGGCCATTCGCAATGTGGGGCATCGATATGATTGGAGAAATCAAACCTACAACTTCTAATTGACACCGTTTCATCTTGGTGGCCATTGACTATTTCACGAAGTGGGTTGACACATCTTCTTTCGCTTCCGTTACCAAGAATGTTGTGGCCCATTTCATCAAACAGAATCTCATCTGTCGGTACGGCATCCCAGAGAGAATTATCACAGACAATGGTACGAATCTCAACAATACTATTGTCGCACACTTTTCTTGGCGCTCAATTGCAACAGTGATGATATGTAATAGAAATGTAGCGGTAAATATTTAAGATTAAGCCATCAATTGACTTATCTCAACACAATGAAGTATCCTCCGCACTTTATTGTTTCCAAAGGGAAATGGGAAAAAAGCGAACAAAACCCAAAAAGATCAGAGATCGAGATACGGGGGTCGGTTATGCAAATGGAAGGTATTAGCACCGTAAGCATCTACGGCACTCCGCAGGATCCACTTTGTTTGGTTTCTTTTAAAAGGAGTGTTATGTAAAGGTTTACTTGCTAAAGGAAAATAATGAATGAGTATTTGCAAACAAAAGAAAATGAAATTTTTTTATTATTAGTTTTGTTGCTCGCTTTGGGTCGTAAGACTTAATGCCTATGTACCTCCTCGTGTAATGGGAAAGTCAGAGCATCGTAGTTCGGCTAGAAAAGATGTGTTTGTTGATTGTTTTTAAACAAGGAGACAAGTCGTCATTGTTAGGAGAGAAATCTCGACTAACGCCCACAAGGTGTGAGAAAGATGGACCCTGCATCAACAAGAGTGAGGGTTTTAGAACGCCTCTAATACTCAAGTGGAAAAGTCGACACCTTTATAACCATAGGGATAGGATAATATTGCTCGACTATCAATGAATCATGTCTCACTTTGAAAAAAGTTTTGAAGGGTAAAGGTGCTCGAGCGCATAAAAGAGTTTAAATGAGTTGAAGTGTTTTTGTTAATTTTGAAAGATGTCGAAGTATGATTAAATGTATTGAAGTTTGTTTAAAGAAAAGAAGTTTTAAAAGAAAAAGCACTCGACAAAGTCGAGGTTTATTATGAAAGCGGTTTGGGTTTAAAAACAATGAAGATTTTGAAAGAAGAAGAGAAGATTTTGAAAATTAAAGAAGATGGGAGGAGATGAAGGGACTATCCTAAAGCATAAGGTAAAAGCTAAGGAAGAAAACCGTCTAACCAATACGAAACCAATACTTGACATTATGGATCAAGATAGAATTCTCATTCTTCGGATTGAAACCAAGCAAGCAAAAATACTAGACCTCTTGAGAGAACCAAGCTTCAAGTGTATTAAGTCTTCGAAAAAATTGGGCAGAGTAACGACTGTATACGGGTGAATTCCATATTACAAACAAAGTATGTAATCACAAAAACCTGCATACAAAACAAACAAACAACCCAATGTCTTGAGGTAAACCTCAAGAGCTCCAGACAAAATAATCAGATAAAGTCACAAAGTCTCCAAGATAGGCCAAGGTCTCTAATCCTAAGTCCAAGAAGTCCATCACTCCATAATGCCAAGGATAGTAACCAAATAGTCCAAGTATCATTAAAGCTTTTTATGGTTCATGTTGATTATTAGGTGTCTTCAAAAGGAAAAGAAAAGCTCAAGTGAGCAAAATAAAAATGACATAAAAGAAAATGCTCAAGTGAGTAAAGATGAAAATAGAATGAAATGTAAATGCAAAAAGTAAATGGTACATAAAGCATAAAAAATAAAAGCATAAAGTAAAGTCAATTGTTAGAAATTAGTGGTTAGTTGGATGACCATCTTGAAACTTGCATTTGGAACTCATTAGAGGATTGGTAGAACCAAATCCTCCATACAACAAGTTGCATTTGCTCTTTGTCAAGTATATCATCCATTTTGGAATCCTCAAAAAGTAACATGTAATGATCAACGATGTTTAAATGATCCGCGTTGACCAAAAGTGATGTAGATCCATTAGAGGATTGGTTGAACCAAAGCCTCCATATAATGAATCTCAAGGTTATTGGATCAAAGAGGTAAAATTAATATACTTGGGCTTGCAATCATAAGTTTGGGCCACGAATGATCATTTATCCGAATCGGGACAAAATTTAGCGCTATGTTAAGCAATCGTAAGTGGACTTATGTAGAAGTCGCACCTATTTTGAGGCTGGTCAATAGCAATCTATGTACTTCATGTTTGGATAAATGATATAGAGATTACCATCCCTTAACATGTAGCACAATTAAAAAAGAAAGGGATAAGATGAAGAGGGAGGGGAATGATAAGCTAATTTGGATCACCATTTCAAAATTCTTTCATCTTTAAACTCAACCACTCCTCTAGATGGATTAAAGCACTAAACATATCATTAATCCAAAGCACCAAAAATGAATTAAATAATTTACTCTTAGGTAGATTTGAATTGATGAATATTTATCCTACTTCATCTACATCACAAAGTCCATTGAATTTAAAGACAAATTGAACATTTAAAATTGCAATCCAAACCAACAATCAAAAGGAGTGAGTAGAAAAAGCATTTTGGATCAAAGCTGTCCCAAAAAAAGGAAAATAAATGCATTTTGTCCCTGTGTAAATCGATTGCACTACTGTGTAAATCGACTTACACAATACAATTTTCAAAAATCTGCGTGAAATTGCTTTTGTGTAATCGATTACACTGTTACTGCAATCGATTGCACGATGTTACAGACAGCAAAACAACATTTTAAAAGGCCAAATTCTTGTTCAAAATTTCCATCAAATACCTTATGATCATGGATTCAATTGAGCACGAAAATTCCATCAAATTATGAGAAAATAGCACCATTGGAATCACAAAATAATTCTCAATGAATCAATCCCAAAGATCACCAAGAGATCACATTGTGAAAGATGAATTATCCAACTTACCAAAGGTAGATCTAGAGAATTATCAACACAACTTCAAGAATTTGCTTCAATTCAACCACAAGAATCAATTGCCAAGCTTGGATGTAGAGAATTGATGAAGAAAAAGTGTTTTGATGAAGGTTTAGCTCAAAGATTAGTAAGCTTCAATGCAAAGCTTACTAACTTTTCTTGAAAATGGAGCTTTGAGTGAATTTGGTAGATGGAGAGAATTGAGAGTTTTTTTAGCAAGGTGGATTTGGCTATCAAAAGCTTGAAATTTGAATGAAATGAGGGCTCTATTTATAGAGTTTAGGATTGGGTTTAGTGGTAATTTGGTAATTGATTCTTGGAGCCAAAATTTGAATTAATGATAATTCTTTCAAAAATTAGAGCCAAATTGGAGCAAAAAATTTGACAAGCTTGAAATGCTGATTTTTTTAAAATTTTCACGCTGTGCAAATCGATTTGCACAGTGTATTTTTTCAAAAATTATGAAAAATGCACTTTGTGAAATCGATTGCACTCTAGGAGAAATCGATTGTACAGTGAAAAAAATGAAAAAAATTTAATTCTTTTTCTTTGCAAATAGAGATCTTAGGAAAATAATACCAGAAAACCTTATTTGCCATATGCTTCAACTCGGTACCTGCAAAACACAAATATGCAAAGACAAAGACATATATTTTTTGTATTTTGATTAGAAGTTAGTCAATAACACAAGAGCAAACTTAAAGATAGGATGCAAATATGATGAATGATGTTATTTATTAATGATTGTGAATGAATGACAAAATATGGTATGAAGATGTGACTGAAAAAGTTAGGGGGAAAATTTAGGGTACAACAGCTGCCCATATTTAATTATCTTTTAGCCAGATAGGCGGAAAGTAATTAAATACAAACAGATCTGAATTTTGTCCCTGATGCGATGAGATGATAACATATGTTATGAATGAATGCATGGACTCTTTTTTGACATATATTATTATTTTTGAATGATGTATGAGATGAGACAGACTCTGGAAATATGGAAAGGCTCTGGAAAATTATGGTAGTTCAGATGAAATGACGTGGAAAGACACGCCAGGGAAACAACAGGATACTTCTGGATATCTGTCAGGGCGACAAGGAGTAACCATTAATACTTGGAAAAAAGATATAAAACTCGAGAAGGCAAGCAGCGACATCCAAGAATGGCATTGAATGAGGCGAGAAACTCTTTGGAAAAGACAATCAAAAACATCTAGAAGAACATTAGATGTGGGATTAGACCAGATCTGAAGCTACATCAGAGTCGTCCCTGAAAGACGCTGGACGGAAAAGAAACACGACATCCAATACTGGCTTTGAATGAAGGGAAAACTCAACGTCTAATACTGGCTTTAGACGAGAGAAAAGATCACAACATCCAATACTGGCTTTGAATGAGTGAAAGAGATCTTGACATTTAATATTGGCTTTAAATGAAGGAAAAACTCAACGTCTAATACTGGCTTTAGACGAGAGAAAAGATCACAACATCCAATATTTGCTTTGAATGAGTGAAAGAGATCTTGACATTCAATACTGGCTTTGAATGAAGGGAAAACTCAACGTCTAATACTGGCTTTAGACGAGAGAAAAGATCACAACATTCAATACTGACTTTGAATGAGTGAAAGAGATCTTGACATTAAATACTGGCTTTGAATGAAGGGAAAACTCAACGTCTAATACTGGCTTTAGACAAGAGAAAATATCACAACATCCAATACTGGCTTTGAATGAGTGAAAGAGATCTTGACATTCAATACTGTATTTGAATGAAGGGAAAACTCAACGTCTAATACTGGCTTTATACGAGAGAAAATATCACAACATCCAATACTAGCTTTGAATGGAAACAAAAGAGACCACAAATCCAAGATTAACATTGGACGGAAGAGAGACAACTGAACTGACGTTTGCTTTGGTAGGTGCCAAGTAAGTTGGACTTTGATCTCAAGGTGACATGTCAACTACAACAAGACCTCGGAAAATGCAAATGAGGATGAAACACTCTTGTTATGCATTATGCATGAATTTTGTTATGCATGACATATGAATGATATATGCATGTAATACCGACGTTTACGAAAATGGAGTTTGACTCTTTTGTGGAGGTAAGATTGGAAGTTTGATTCCTCAACACGGTGAACTCTGCCAAATTGTTTTGGGAAGAAAAATGTCTTGAGCCCAAATTTGTCACTCTTGTAAGTTGTATTAAACTGATGATCTTCTGAGGAAAGACATAGAGAGTTGCTTGGAGGATTTGTCCCAGATTAGCTGACAATTGAGGATAAACTGATCATGGCTTCAGTCGAAAGTTATTAGAAATAAGCTGATCACGGCTTCAGCTCTGAAATGATTGTTGGAGATAAACTAATCATGGATTCAGCTCTTGAAATGTTGGAAATAAACTGATCATGGCTTCAGCTCTTGAAATTTTTGTTGGGAAGGAATGCCCCAGCATGAGTCATGAAAATGATCTTCTAGCTAACCGATTCTGAGAAAACTTGCACTGAGCAACAAATCTTGAACTAATTCACAAATGGATCTGGAAGATACTTGCCCCTGATAGGGTCATTGACCAAGTTTCTTAGCTGTTTGAAATTCCTTGACGAGGAAAGCTTGCTTGCAAGCAAAATTGTTTATTCAAACATGGTAATTTTAATGCAAAGTTAATGCAAAAGTTTTGAATCCAAAATCATTTTTGAAATGATGTTATTGGTGTATAGAAAATGCATCACTGGTTAAAACAGTGGTTTATACTTTTAAAGTGAAAGAGAAAGAAAAGGTATGATACTAAAACAAATGATTTGCAAAAGATCGTAGGAGTCAGTTTACGCAACCTTGATGTAGTATGCTTTCAAAAGAAACCTGGCTTCAATTAGGTATTTTGAGGGTTGTAACGTGGTCTGGTTCATGGTTTAAGAAATAAAGGATAAAGGCTCAAAGTTTATTTGTACCCAACCCAATCTTCGTGATGTTCTTCAGTCCTACGTTCAGTTAATTCAGACTATACATTCAGGTTCCGAGAGATTTTGGAAATGAACTGATGGCAGCAATGATGATGGCTCAGAAGCTAAAGGATTCTTGAGAATGACAGTCATTTCTTCTTACATCTTTTTATTGTTTTGAGGACTTTTGTCAACTCTGGTGGAGAATTTTGAGGATTCGAAGACCTCTTTTGATTGAATTTATTATTCCCAACTTTTTCCTGAACTGTTTCATTTGAGATTACAGTCAGCGGGATGCCCTAGTTTTTTTGCCTGAACTGATTCATTTGGAATTACAGTCAACGGGATGCCCCCGTTTTTTTTTTTGCCTAAGTCTCCTTCAAAGGTTTTGACTTAGCGGGATTTTTCCTTTGATTTTTCTTTTCATTTCATTTCTCTTTTTTTGGAAAGATAATGACTGCCTTACTCAATGATTACGGGGAACCATCTTCGACATTTTTTGTTTGAGAGCATCTTCAACACTTCTTGTTGTGTGCAAAGGAAAGCTTGATCGCGACCTTTGTTGAAAGGTGTCTTGCATGATTTCTCTTGTAATTGAATGCACATCCAAATTAACTGAGAACTACCCATCCCCGGGATAAGATTGTGGGTTTTTTGTATAGAAAGAAACTCCAACTTCTAGGCTCGAAGGGGTGAACAAGGGATTAACTTCCTTATTACTCTAGTGTTTGGGAGTTGAAACAATGCCTGTATATCCTCAGCAAAGTTTTATTTGAAAGCATACCAGCAACAATTATGGGTATTTCGTTTTCATCATCCTCCCTCAAATCTTTACATAAACAAAAGCTTGATAAAGGGAGTAAATAAGAGAAATATATTTGAAAACAGTAAATGAAAATTATTTGAATCAAAAAATTGCAATGCTCATTTCATTAAACTTAACATGAAAGTATAAACAATATTTGAAAGCAACAATTTTAACATAAACAAGGAAAAAAAGCAAACAAAAAGAAACATGGCCTAGTGACTAATCAGTAACAAGGATGAGCTATCCTGTCTGAAACATTGGCTTTAGGAAGTGACCTGAGGGTACCCTGACTCAGTCTTTAGCCACTTTGTTTTGGCAAAGGATTGTTGATAACATTAGGACCTTCCTCTTTGAAAGTAAGAATATTTTCTTTCACCAGTTCTTGCACTCTGTTTTTCAATGCATAACAACTCTCTAAATCATGACCGGAAGCTCCCTGATGAAATTCACAGTGAAGGTCAGATCTGAACCCAGCTGGAGGAGGATTTCGAGGAATCAGAGGCCTAGTCGTAATCAAGCCCTTCTACACCAATGCAAGATACAATTCAGTGTATGTCATAGAGATGGGATCAAACTGAGCCCTATTCCAATTCTGATTATGCGTAATATTCTGTCGTTGAGAGACATGAGCTGGTTGAGCATTGACCGCAGGAGTAACAGCCGCTACTTGTGGTTGATCAGTATATTGAGGCCTACAATGAGGTCCTCTAGTAGAGACAACATTGGCTTCTACCTCTTTCTTCTTCTGAAATTTCCCAAGGTATTTCTTTGCACCATTAGAAGATTCAGCAGCTTTAGACACTTTACAATTCTTGATTCCTTCTTCTAACCTTTGGCCGATAGTCACCAGGTCTGTGAAGCTGGAGGACACACTACCAATCATCTTCTCCCAAAAGAAAGGGGAAAAAATATCCATGAACAAACCAGTTAACTCTTTCTCTTCCAGAGGTGGTTCAACTTGAGATGCCAGTTCTCTCCATCATTGAGCATATTCCTTGAAAGATTCTTTCTCATTCTGAGACATATTTTGTAGTTGACGATGATCAGGTTCCATGTTGAGGTTGTATTTGTATTGCTTTATTAAAGCATCAACAAGATCTTGGAAGCATTGGATACAACCTTTCTCAAGTCCCATATACCATTTCAATGAAGCTCCACTCAGACTATCTTGGAAACAATGGATAAGCAGCTTGTCATTCTTTGTGTAAGCAGACATCCTTCGAAAGTACATCACCAAATGACTTCTTGGACAAGTATGCCTCCGATATTTCTCAAACTCGGGAGTCTTGAACTTTGCAGGCATAACTAGATCAGAAACTAGGCACATGTTGTTAGCATCAACACTGAAGAACTCATTCCCTTTCATAGCTCAGAGTCTCTTATCCAAAGTCTGATATTGTTCTTTGAACTCTTCAAACTCACCAAAGTCTCCTTGACTCACAATTCGAGGACTGGCATCATGGTACTCAAAGAGAGGGTTCCTAAAAGTACCTTGTGCAGCAGGTTGACGAGAAGCAGTATGAACAATTGGCTGAGGTTCAGTGAAAACTGGAGCTTGAAAGACTGGTCGGGAAGAATGGCCAGCCATTGAAGTAATTGCAACAGGCAGAGAGTAGTTATGAGGTAACCCAAACTCTGGCCATGTAGTAGATGTATGCTGGATAGGTTGAGTGTCAACAACAGAAGTTGGGATTTCAGATATCACAGTCCTTTGAGGTGGCTCTCCTCTGGAAATCAGGACTTGCATCATCTCAGTAAGTTTGGCCATGCCTGACTTCAACTCGTCGATTTCCATTCTGACTTCCATGTTGTGTTGTTCTTGGTTTTCCATTCTCAATCTGACAGCATCTCTAGTTCTGTAGTTGTGTTGAAGAATCATCTTGACAGTAGACGACTAACTGGAAGAAAAAAGCAACTGGGAATAAGATCCTGAACAACCTGGATTTATGCAGAATGATGCAGAGGATGCAAATGATATGCAATGTTATGCAATGCACTGCATAGTAACAGGATCACACAGTTCAGAGTCACGATCTTGGAATCAAAGGTACAACCCATAAGGTATGGACTAATGGTTATCACCTGTCGAACAAGGTTCTAAGAGGTTCCCAGAGTCTACATCCTTCCTTTGGATATTACCAACGTCCTGATTAACTCGGTAATTAGCAATATTCTCAGGAAAGACTCGTCCGAGCGTAGTATCGTGTGACAACTATTTCTGGATTACTCCGTCATAGCTTTTTCACTACACCTAAAAGGCCAAGATGGGTTAGGTAATCTACGGCCCTCAGCTTCAGTAGGCTCCCAGGTTAAAAGCAGTACGTCTTCTCGATTACTCGGTAAACGACACTATAGTCAAAGGTGCCTCCACTGAGTGGGGGATCTCATGTCTCCTTTTTTGGGATTACTCCCTTAAAGTTAACATGACTATACCACCCGTTCTATCTTAAGTTTGCCCAAAGTCCGGGTAGAAGACTTATAAGAAATCACCAAGCCCCTAAAACCAGGAAAATCCAGACAAACATATATACAACATAATGGGAAGTAATAAACAGCAAGTAAAACAATATATACACACTCATAGAAGAGAAACAAACAAAGCTAGGATTGAACCACTTAGGAATGTACCAGCAATAGGTCAATCTGTCCCCAGTGAAGTCGCCACCTTCCTGTCGCACACTTTTTTGGCACTCAATTGCGACAGTGATGATATGTAATAGAAATGTAGCGGTAAAGATTTAAGATTAAGCCATCAATTGACTTATCTCAACACAATGAATTCTCTACCGCACTTTATTGTTTCCGAAGGGAAATGGAAAAAAAATGAACAAAACCTAAAAAATCAGAGATCGAGGTACGGGGGTCGGTTATGCAAAGGGAAGGTATTAGCACCCTAAGCATCTACGGTACTCTGCATGATCCACTTTGTTTGGTTTCTTTTAAAAGGAGTGTTATGTAAAGGTTTACTTGCTAAAGGAAAATAATGAATGAGTATTTGCAATCAAAAGAAAATGAAATGTTTTTTATTATTATTTTTGTTGCTCGCTTTGGGTCGTAAGAATTAATGCCTACGTACTCCCTCATGCAATGGGAAAGTCATAGCACCATAGTTCGGCTAGAAAAGACTTGTTTGTTGATTGTTTTTAAACAAGGAGACAAGTCGTCATTGTTAGGAGAGAAATCTCGACTAACGCCCACAAGGTGTGAGAAAGATGGACCCTGCGTCAACAAGAGTGACGGTTTGAGAACGCCTCTAGTACTCGAGTGGAAAATTCGAAACCTTTATAACCATAGGGATAGGAGAATGTTGATCGACTATCAATGAATCATGTCTCACTTTGAAAAAAATTTTGAAGGGTAAAGGTGCTCGAGCGCACAAAAGAGTTTGAATGAGTTGAAGTGTTTTTGTTAATTTTGAAAGATGTCGAAGTATAATTAAATGTATTGAAGTTTGTTTAAAGAAAATAAGTTTTAAAAGAAAAAGCACTCGACAAAGTTGAGGTTTATTATGAAAGCGGTTTGGGTTTAAAAACAAATAATATTTTGAAAGAAGATGAGAAGATTTTGAAAATTAAAGAAGATGGGAGGAGATGAAGGGACTATCCTAAAGCATAAGGTAAAAGCTAAGGAAGAAAACTGTCTAACCAACACAAAGCCAATACTTGACATTATGGGTCAAGATAGAATTCCCATTCTTCGGATTGAAACCAAGCAAGCAAAGATACTAGACCTCTTGAGAGAACCAAGCTTCAAGTGTATTAAGTTTTCAAAAAAATATGGCAGAGTAACGACTGTATACGGGTGAATTCCAGATTACAAACAAAGTATGTAATCACAAAAACCTGCACACAAAACAAACAAACAACTCAATGTCTTGAGGTAAATCTCAAGAGCTCCAGACAAAATAATCAGATAAAGTCACAAAGTCTCCAAGATAGGCCAAGGTCTCTAATCCTAAGTCCAAGAAGTCCATCACTCCATAATGCCAAGGATAGTAACCAAATATTCCAAGTGTCATTAAAGCTTTTTATGGTTCATGTTGATTATTAGGTGTCTTCAAAAGGAAAAGAAAAGCTCAAGTGAGCAAAATAAAAATAACATAAAAGTAAATGCTCAAGTGAGCAAAGATGATAATAGCATGAAATGTAAATTCAAAAAGTAAGTGGTACATAAAGCATAAAAAATAAAAGCGTAAAGTAAAGTCAATTGTTAGAAATTAGTGGTTAGTTGGATGACCATCTTGAAACTTGCATTTGGAACTCATTAGAGGATTGGTAGAACCAAATCCTCCACACAACAAGTTGCATTTGCTTTTTGTCAAGTATATCATCCATTTTGGAATCCTCAAAAAGTAACATGTAATGATCAACGATGTTTAAGTGAACCTGTTGTACCCCAAAATTTGCCCTCTCATGTTTTCCAAAATCTTCCCCCTTACTTGGTTGGTCACAAACACTGGCCTAATGAAAATAAAGTTTTTTTGAAGATGAACAAAGTGTCTTTCGATTGGCATCTGGGAATGGTCTTCGATTGGGCATCCAAAACCCTTCGATCAGGATTGACTCACCAGTCTTCGATTGGGCATTTGGCACTTCTCGATCAGGCTTTTATTAGTAAGTCTTCGATTGAGCGCTGGAACCCTTTGATCAAGCTTGGGTCTGCAAGTCTTCGATTGAGCGCTGGAACCCTTCGATGAAGCTTGGGGCTGCAAGTCTTCGATTGAGCGTTGGAACCCTTCGATCAAGTCAATTTCACAATGCTTCAGGCTTAAGGCTTACCTTCAACACACCAGGAAAGAGGCTCATTCGAAGAACATGTAAATGACTCATTCGAAGAACATGTAAAGGTCCATTTGAAGAAGCATTCAAAGGGTCAATTCGAAGAACATTCAAAAGGTCCTTGGACTGGAACTTCAGAGTTTCCCTTAATAAGAACATCATAATGAAATGGCCTTCGAATGGCATTTCAGTGCAGAGTTTCTCTTAATCTACGATGCTCTGATAAAGGAAGTTCTGAACACTTCAAATCAGAATTTAGAGTCATCACAAGGCCAAGGGCTGGTCGAAGTTGTCTAATAGGGAATGTTAAAAATAGATTCGAATTGGACTTTGAAGCAATCGAAGCAGGGAGAGCGTCAATCGAAGGGAAGTGAATCTGTAAGTCAGCTTTCGATTTTCATCAAGTTGGAGGCCCAAAATAACTCAGAGCAAGCTGGCAGAAACGCATGATTGGATCAAATATGGCAAGTTTTCATGAAAATCAAATCAAATCTCTTCATCATAATGGACCAAGATTTGATACACAAATGTTGACCTAATTTCTTTTGTCCATATAAACCTCAAGCCTCACAAAATCATACACACGTAAAGAACACATACACAAACTCTGCAGAAACAGCCACACAACCTTGAGAAAAAAAAAGCTTGAAAAGTGAGAGATCAAAAACAACCTTGGAGGCGAATTCAGACCAAAAGCAAAACGTAGCTCTCTTCCTTGCCATCTAGTAGAGTTATACCAATCAACACCAGGTCTTGTCATTGCCTAGAACTCCCTGTAAGTATCCACGAATTGTGCTCTGGACATGATATCGTGAAATCATTTTTTTGCGTCCTTTCATTGAAATAATTACATATTCATGCTTTGCGTTGCATTTTAAAACTTTTGGCATCACTGAATTTTATTTCCATAGCCTGTAACGCCATGCCCAGTTCTAGGGTTCGTATACCTTGTTTTTGGGGTTTTTAATTGCATGAAAAATCAATGCACATAATTGGTACAGGGATGACCAGGGGGAAGAGACGAGTACGTTGGTACTCTTGGATTTCATTTACATGGCCTGGAGAGGGTTTTTGAGATACCTTACGAAACTTCCTGCGGATAAAAATCCGCAGGTAAAAAACCAGGGTCGTTTGAAGAAGACGATGGCGTGTCCTTGTGCTATTGGTCCATTCAAATCATTAGCACGTTTTTTATTTGCAGGCTTAGCGTTTTGTTTGTTTATATAATATTTGTTTCTTAATTCAATAACAATAATACAGTATAGTTGGATTGGTGAAGCGTGCGTTGCAAAACCCCCCTGGGACCTGGATTCGAATCCCAGGTCCCCCAAAACTTTGTTACATTTTTCTGCAGGTACTCAAATGCAATGCTCCAGGCAGGGAGCATCATATACCTCCAGATCTCATGCGCCAGGTGGTTCCAGATCCAGATCCAGTGGTCCAGGGTGAGGTTCACCATGAACCTTGGTCAACAAACACCCAAGCAATATGAAAGTCCAACAGGCTGGACGTTTGGGCCTGGAAATTGCAATTCATACTCCCTTTTCAAGCCCAGCACCCCCTGAGTTTGTTTCTTTATTTTTCTTTTCACTATTTTTATTTTATTGTCATAATTAATTAATAAACTAATTAACTCTTTTTCATAAAAAATCAGAAAACACAAAAAATAATGTTTATTAACTTCACTATTTTATTTTTGTAAATAAAAAGTTAACCAATTAATTTAGTCTTAATTAGGTTCAATTTCAATATATTTTGCATTAAATTAAAATCAATATAGAATTAGGTTTTTTTTTATTTTTAACCATTCTTTTTTAATTAAAATAAAACTCAAAAATATTTTTCTTTTAATTAATTAATTCCATTACTAATTTAGACTTAATTCTTAATTCAAAAAAGACCAAAAATATGCTTTATTTAATGAAAAAAGGGTCAAAACCCTAAAGGACAATCCGATTCAATTTTCTCGCGCGTATTTTTTTGATTCATATAATTGTAATTGCTCCGAGGATGTAATAGCTTTAACTTAGGATTTTATTTACCGCTTTTATTTACTTTTTGCAATTTAATTTTAAGGGTTTGTTTTTGGCGATGTAAATACTCGACGCCTTGTAATAGCTTAGTTTTATTTTCCGTAATTTATTTTCTGCAACCCTTAACTGCTAGATGTCTGAATAATAGGCTATGCATGACAAGATCTATCTTAACTTAAAATCAACAGTAGCTCACCATGACATGTACAACGATAACATAAACTGAAAAACAATACACTTGCACATGCCACTCTTAGGGTACACCTCACTTGGTTGCCTCGAATGTGGTCACTAAGTATAGGGTGTTTTAGAGGTCGTCCTCTTGTCCAAAGATCAAAGTTGCCTCGAAACGGTTGCCTCGGAAAAATGATCTAAGACATTAGGGTTACCGCTAAGGCGTCCTAGCATTGCTTTAGTGACCACACGTCCCTTAATCGAATTGACCCGAAAACTCCAAAGATGGTGCTACCTACTCCTCAATAGTGGGATAGCATTGTCTAAAGGACATTTGCACAGTTTAATTCCTTTTTGAGTAGGTAGAGGTTCTTAAGTACTTACTCCTTTTAAAAACAAAACAAAACTTTTCGCACTTACACTCTCTTCAAAAAAACAAAACTCTTTTTCAAAACCCACAAACACAAAGAAAAGCAAAATTTTGAAAACATAGTGAGCAAGTACCTAAGAGCCCGTGGATAACCACAGATAGAAAGGGTGCTAACACCTCCCCTTTCTATTATCTACCTCCCGAACCCGAGAAACATCTCAAAAAGGAATTTTTCTGTGCTTTTTTCCTTTCCTTGTTGGATAAAATAAAAGACGATGGCGACTCTTGCTTACCGCGACATTTTGCGAAAACAAACGCAAACGCGAACCAGCATTCTAAAACAGTTAGTTCTCATTCCCACTGATCACAGAACCGCGTTCACCAAAAGTGATGTAGATCCATTAGAGGATTGGTAGAACCAAAGCCTCCACACAATGAATCTCAAGGTTATTAGATCAAAGAGATCAAATTAACATACTTGGGCTTGCAATCATAAGTTTGGGCCACAAATGATCATTTATCCGAATCGGGACAAAATTTAGCGTTATGTTAAGCAATCGTAAGTGGACTTATGTAGAAGTCGCACCTATTTTGAGGCCGGTCAATAGCAATCTATGTACTTCATGTTTGGATAAATGATATAGATATCACCATCCCTTAACATGTAGCACAATTAAAAAAGAAAGGGATAAGATAAAGAGGGATGGGAATGATAAGCTAATTTGGATCACCATTTCAAAAAAATTTCATCTTTAAACTCAACCACTCCTCTAGATGGATTAAAGCACTAAACATATCATTAATCTAAAGCACCAAATATGAATTAAATAATTCACTCTTAGGTAGATTTGAATTGATGAACATTTATCCAACTTCATCTACATCATAAAGTCCATTGAATTTAAAGACAAATTGGACATTTAAAATTGCAATCCAAACCAACAATCAAAAGGAGTGAGTAGAAAAAGCATTATGGATCAAAGCTGCACCAAAACAAGGCAAAAAAATGCATTATGTCCCTGTGTAAATTGATTGCACTACTGTGTAAATCCATTTACACAATACAGTTTTCAAAAATCTACGCGAAATTGCTTATGTGCAATCGATTGCACTGTTACTGCAATCGATTGCACGTTGTTACAGACAGCAAAACAACATTTTAAAAGGCCAAATTCTTGTTCAAACTTTCCATCAAATACCTTATGATCATGGATTCAATTGAGCACGGAAATTCCATCAAATTATGAGAAAATAGCACCATTGGAATCACAAAATAATGCTCAATGAATCAATCCCAAAGATCACCAAGAGATCGCATTGTGAAAGATGAATTATCCAACTTACCAAAGGTAGATCTAGAGAATTATCAACACAACTTCAAGAATTTGCTTCAATTCAACCACAAGAATCAATTGCCAAGCTTGGATGTAGAGAATTGTTGAAGAAAAAGTGTTTGGATGAAGGTTTAGCTCAAAGATTAGTAAGCTTCAATGCAAAGCTTACTAACTTTTCTTGAAAATGGAGCTTTGAGTGAATTTGGTAGATGGAGAGAATTGAGAGATTTTTTAGCAAGGTGGATTTGGCTATCAAAAGCTTGAAATTTGAATGAAATGAGGGCTCTATTTATAAAGTTTAGGATTTGGATTAGTGGTAATTTGGTAATTGATTCTTTGAGCCAAAATTTGAATTAATGATAATTCTTTCAAAAATTAGAGCCAAATTGGAGCCAAAAATTTGACAAGCTTGAAATGCTGATTTTTTTAAAAATTTTACGCTGTGCAATCGATTGCACTACAGTGCAAATCGATTTGCACAGTGTATTTTTTTCAAAAAATTATGCAAAATGCACTTTGTAAAATCGATTGCACTCTAGGAGCAATCGATTGTACAGTGAAAACAAATGAAAATTTTTTAATTCTTTTTCTTTGCAAATAGAGATCTTAGGAAAATAATACGAAAAAACCTTATTTGCCATATGCTTCAACTCGGTACCTGCAAAACACAAATATGCAAAGACAAAGACAAATATTTTTTGTATTTTGATTAGAAGTTAGTCAATAACACAAGAGCAAACTTAAAGATAGGATGCAAATGTGATGAATGATGCTATTTATTAATGATTGTGACTGAATGACAAAATATGGTATGAAAGTGCGACTAAAAAAGTTAGGGGCAAAATTTAGGGTACAACAACTATGATCACCGCACTGTGCGTGCAATTCAAGATCCAACACCATAATTCTTCCCCTTACCAGCCAAATATGAATGGCGTTGTCGAATCCGCAAATAAGAACATCAAAAAGATATTACAAAAAATGACAGTAACCTACAAAGACTGACATGAAATGCTACCATTTTATCTCCACGATTATCGTACTACGACGCGCACATCGGTCGGGGAAACACCTTACTCTCTGGTATACGGTATGGAAGTTGTCTTTCCTATTGAGGTCCAGATCTCTTCTCTGAGAATCTTGAAGGATACAGAGCTGAGTGAAGATGATTGGATCCAAACTCGACTTGACCAGTTGAATCCAATTGATGAGAAGAGGCTTACGGCTGTCAGTCATGGCCAGATGTACCAAAAACGTATGATCAAGGCTTTTAATAAAAAGGTCAGACGTCAGGTATATCAGGTTGGTGACTTGGTAATCAAACGTATCATATTACCACAAGGTAATCCCAGGGGAAAATAGACTCCTACATATGAAGGACCATTTATGATCAAAAGCATATTCTCTGGTGGAGCAATGATCTTAACCACTATGGATGGCGACGACCTGCCACACCCTGTGAACGCGAACATAGTCAAAATATATTATGCATAAGAGACCCTCTAGGTTGACACAACTAGGCAAAACAAGGGCATCCCGGCGAACCATAAGGTTCGGGAAAAAATTAGGGAAAAAATAAAAAAAATTATACACCCGGCAAGTTGAAAACCTGAAAGGGCGACTTGGGCAAAAAAGGGTATCCCGGTGGACTAAAAACCCGAAAGGGCGGTCCAGGAAAAAGTTAGGGAATTAAAGTGTATGACTATGTCCCGTTGGATCACCTTACAAACAACCTTTAGCTTCGGACAAGGCAGCAAGTGGACAAGACGCCCAGAGACACGAAAGCTATGGCAGAATGGGAATCCCATGGGATTATTGCACATAGCTATCTTTTCTTTGTATCAAATTTTCATTTTTTTACGACGACATTCTCTTACTAGAATGATCGTCTCATTATACAAAAATACTTATTCAAATTTAATACAAAAATATTCCTTTGAAAGTGCAAAACTATCTGTTTTTCCTTATTTCTGAGTTTTATTTACAAAAACGTCCAATGATTTATTTTTTAACGTAACTACTATTCACAAATGAACAAAAAGGAACAGAAAATAGAGAGACAATCACTAATGGCTTTAAGAAATAGGATAATATCTTTATAATATAAAATCCCTACAGTGTGCAGCTTAATGATATCAAGCTCTCTCATATCCCCGGCGGAACAAAACTTCCAGTTATCACTCCCTAGTAGAGGTCGCCCAATTTCTCAGGATTCCCCAACAGGATTTCACAAGCAATACACGGAGTTTCCCTTACAACCGAGTTTATTTCTCTAAAAAATAGAAGCTCATCAACTCATCAGCACTTCGAAACATGAAAACTTACACTCCACGTCCCCAGCAGCAGTCAGGGATTTATTTTCCCTAATCAAATAGTATTACAGCAGCTTAGCTTACATGCCCATACATCGCATCCATACGTCATAACATTGACAACACGAATACATACAACATAATCTCATTCAGTTTTTGAGAACATCATTGTAAAATGCATCATGACATTGCATACAACTAATATTTAGGGAAAGATCAGTCAGCAGATGCTATCATCAACAATTTGCAAAAGGTCAGAGATTGATACCTGAAACGAGCCAGGACAATCATCTACACGACTAACTGAAGCAATCTTGCACGGGTTTCTTCTCATTCAGCTTTCAGATACAGTTCAGATACGCTCCAGATACGGATGCCATTCTGATACTCTTTCAGATTCAGCTTTCAGATACAATTTGAGATATGCTCCAGATACGAACGCCATTCTGATACTCATTCAAATTCATCTTTCAGATACAGTTTAGATACGCTCCAGATACGGACGCCATTCTGATACTCATTCAGATTCAGCTATCAGATACAGTTTAGATACGCTTCAGATACGGACGCCATTCTGATACTCATTCATATTCAGCTTTTAGATATAGTTCGTATACGCTCTAGATATGGATGCCATTCTGATACTCATTCAGATTCAGCTTTCAGATACAATTCAGATACGCTCTAGATATGGACGCCATTCTGATACTCATTCAGATTCAGCTTTCAGATACAGTTTAGATACGCTTCAGATACAGACGCCATTCTGATACTCATTAAGATTCAGCTTTCAGATACAGTTCAGATACGCTCCAGATATGGATGCCATTCTGATACTCATTCATTTTCAGCTTTTAGATACAGTTAAGATACACTCCAGATACGGACGCCATTCTGATACTCATTCAGATTCAGCTTTCAGATACAGTTCAAATATGCTCCAGATACGGATGCCATTCTGATACTCATTCAGATTCAGCTTTCAGATACATTTCATATACGCTCCAGATACGGACGCTATTCTGATACTCATTTAGATTCATCTTTCAGATACAGTTCATATACGCTCCAGATACAGATACCATTCTAATACTCATTCAGATTCAGTTTTCAGATATAGTTCAGATACGCTCCAGATACGGGCGTCATTCTGATACTCATTCAAATTCAGCTTTCAGATACAAATCAAATACGCTCTAGATACGGACGCCATTTTGATGCTCATTCAAATTCAGCTTTCAGATACGATTCAGATGCGCTCCATATACGGATGCCATTCTGATACTCATTCAATTTCAGCTTTCAGATACGAGCCAAATATAATCCATTTATGGACATTATTCTAGTACTCAATTAACACATCCACTATTTCAGTATAAATCAACCAGAGATTTATTCTGACACTTCTTCCATTCCTGCGAAAAATCATTTTTGGATGGTGTGATACGGTGGGAGAATTGACTTGATTGTTTTGCGTTTGATCGCAAATGTTACAATTAGCAAGAGTCACCACCGACTTTTCTTTTATCCAAAAGGAAAGTAGAAAAAGCACAGGAAAGACCTTTGAGATTTTTTCTTGAGTTCGGGGGGTAGATTATAAAAAGGGAAGGTATTAGCACCCTTTTCATCCATGGTTTTCCATGGGCTCTTAGTTACTTGTTAGATCACTTGCTTTTGTTTGAAATTATGCTTTGTATGGTTTTGAAAGTATTTTGTAAAAGAGGCCATTGTTTAGGCAATCTTTGTAATGATTCTCGTTTGTAAGAATGTATACAAAGATGTTGATCTTTTTGAAAATGTTTTCAATGTTTGTAAGATGTTTGGAAATGTGTGTGTGTTTTAAAAATAGCAAGGATATTTGTTTTGAAATGGAGCAAGTAACTAAAAGTAATCTACCTACTTAAATGTCTTTCTTGTTCATTTTCTTTTCCTTTGATATTGTTGTCTTACCATTGATTTGGTAAGAAACCCTATCTTTGGATGTAAGCGGGACGGGCGTGGGTCATCGTATAGCCATGATTAGCAATGTTGCAAGGTATCTTAGCATTTTTTGAGGGACTAAGATCATTTTGTAAGGCAACTTTGGATAGCGTCGTCGAGGGACTACGATCTTGTATTTGTTTGTTTTTGCTAAGATACCTTACATGTGTAATATGGCCATTTTATATAACGCAACCAAGTGGAGTAACCCTAGGGGTGTTTCTATGCAAGTGTGTTATTTTTATGCTTGATTTTGTCTTGAATTAGGGTTTTCTATTTGATTGATTTTATCTTGCCATACAAATCCTAATTACTAGCATGTTATATAAAAGCGATAAATTGCGAAATTTAAAGTTACTACGCTATTACAAACAAATTGAATATATATAAATATTGGAATAAATAATATACAAGATAAATTAAATATGCAAAGATATGTAAATGCAAAGAAGATTTTTGTTTGGTTTTTTATGTGAAAAAGATTTTAACCTAAACCTAATAAATAAATCAAGATTAACTCAAATTTAATTAAGAAAAGAAATTATTTTAGAAAAGATTTTGAATAAACCCTAATTCTATTTGATTAAAAGGGAGATAAATTTCTTTAAGAAAAAGTAAGTATTTTTGTGTTTTTATCTTGAAAACTAATATATGGCATTATGAGATATTTTTGGACTTTTTTATACTAAAAATAATATGTTTAATGGGTGTGAAGAAAAATAAATATTTGACCTAGTTCTAATTTAATTTAAAAGTTTATTTAATAAAAATAGATAATATATAACTAAATAAAAATATTTTATGTGATAAAAATAAAATAAAACAAGTCAAAATTTAAATCTATCATTTTTATATTTTTTATGATCTTTTATATTAAGAAGAATATATTTAACAAAATAAAATGAAAGTAAAATAAATAAATAAAATTATATGGGCCAGGGGTGCTGCAAGCAAACAGGAGGTAGCATATTAGCAAAAACAAAAAGGCCTAAGAATGAGAGGCCCAGCGTTGCTAGAAATAAATAAAAAATGAACAAAAGTATGAAAAATGCAAAAGGCAGCGCGCTCAGGCTCGAACCCATGACTTCTAGCATTTTTATGCGCTGCCTTACCACTGGGGTGGCTGTACATCCGTTTATATAAACAAAAGCACAAATATATATTAGAAAATGCCTCCTGAAGGAAACTTCATCTTCAACCTTGAGCCATGGCCGAACCACCTGTATCTCTCTCATTTCTCCATAAAAATGGAAAGTCCAAACATGAAAGTTATGGGGTTTCTTCCCACGAGTTCAACCATGTAATTTATGTAAACTAAAAGTCAAAGATCAAAGCTAATTTTACTTGCCCTAATTTGAAACCTAATTTTTACAGAAATTTCAAATCCAAAATTCTCTATGCACAGTTAATATAAATGAAAACTATGAACATGGTTAACTTTAGTGCAAGGATATCTACATTTTGCTTTCAAAAATCGAGATCAAAGGATGCTTGTATGAAGAGATAGAAGTTTTAATTTTTACCTCTTTCACCTGGGATCATGAATGGAGTTTGAGCAAGTTTTGAGAAGGCCTGAGGATCTGTTTAGCTTTCCTGGACCTCCCTGATTGTATTCCAATCCTTGCTTTGTCTTGAAAGTCCCTGAATCTCCCTACTCAAGTCAACCTGCAAGCTTGATATTTGAAAATGATTGATGATGGAGGAGGAGTTACAGTGATGGAACACGGGTCTGGATCACTTAGATATGAGGTATATTAAGTGTTTAGGTGGTTAAAACTCGAAATGCACAAGTGGTTTTTGAGATGGTTGTGTAAGGTGCAAAACTGTCAAGCTATGGCAGATTTTCAATGGTAAAGTGTTTGGGAGTGTTTATGAGTCTTAGAATTTGTGTGTTAGGTTACAATAAACTTGTGTATAAGTATAGAAAAGGTTAGACATCAAACTTTCTCAAGATTTTTGAGTTATAGCCTTTTGGCTCTATTACTTAATTTTGAAGAAAAGTGAGGAGACAAGTCCCTAAGTGCTACAAGCATGGTCTGGTTTTGGAGAGGCCTTAGGCAAGTTGCTTTTGGTTTTGACTTTTCTTGTGTGAAGAGAAAAAAATTGAGAGGCTCAAGAAGTTGACAAAGGAAAAAGTTGTGCTTTATCAAAATGGAAATGGCACCTTTATGCCATAAATGGAATTATAGCTTAGATAAATGCTCTAATGCTTGGATTAAAGCTCTATCAGCTGTGCAAACATTTAATTATGGAGTGAGAAACAAGTTTGAGGCCTGGAAAGCAAATATTATGCAGCCTAGGCTTGGATTTGAATTTTTGTTCATCACGGAATGGCTTGAAATCAAAGTGATAAATTGCTAACTTCATCTCTTCGATTCTCCCTACTCAGGAATGATCTCAAGGAGTTATTAGACATTTTGGAAAGGTTGAAATGTTATCTACAACTCGTCTTTGAAATGATTTTGAAAAATTCCTTTGGAACTATGTGAAAAATTGGCATGAAGTTAGGTAAAAAACCTGCCTAACTAGGGCAAAATTTCACTGTTATTTTAGTTCATGAGCATGTATTCACAAAGTTATATCTTGAGATCTAAGCATTTTTAGGAGAAATTGTATGAATAGAAGTTGTATATTTCATTGAGATCTACAACTTTCATGTTGGAAGTTTCCTTTGAATCATCTTTCATCATGGTAAAAATTTGGCTTAAAGTTGAGAAAAAATAAGAAATTTCCTATACTTAGAAAATTTTCTAAGTTAAAAATTTCAACTTTTCAAAACAAAAACTTAAAACCTTGATTTATTGATGAAAAAGTATCACATTTTAACATGTTTTGATGAATTATGATCTTTGGCATTTGATTTTGACCAAAATGTCAAAGTTTGACTTTTCAGTATACAGTTGACTTGTGATCAGTTGACTGCAAAATTCATTTGTCAATCCAATGGATTTGTAATGTTTTGAATCATGATATTAGGTTAAAATGATGTTATTGAACTCTTGAAATCATGCTTAAAACCAATTGGTCATTTGCTAAGTCAAAAATCAAAAATTGCCCTTTCTCAGTCAAAACCCTAATTTTGACCATTTTGCCCTTTTGATGAATTGATCAAATTTCTTGAGGAATTATGGTCCAAACTTGATCAAATGATGCATATGAGTCTAAAATGTTGATGTGGATAAAAAATTATGAGTTTTGACTGTAAATTGGCCATGGTTGACTTTTCCCCCAATATAACTAATTTTTAGGTCAATTGTCCAATTGACTGATCAAAATGTGATTCAAGGCTTGAAACTTGGCATGAGTAATCTTATGGGTCCATAATGATACTTGAAAGTAATATGAAGCATTAATAGTCCAAAAATCCTTGTGCAATCTCAAACCCTAATTTTAGGTCATCAGTGCCTGAGGAGGTGTCTTGAGCTGATCAAACCCTAATCCAGTCTTGAGTCAAAGAGATCTTGTGAGAAAATTCTTGATAAGTGAGAGAGAAAATTTTGGGGTACAACAGATTCCCATGTTCAATCTTCTTAGACCTGAAGAGTTAGATTGGCGAGTCTTTCCATTCGTGACTCAAAGGTGGAAGATGATTGGACACTTGAGTGCCTAGAAATTTGCACTCGCTGGTATGAAGGTTGCGGGAATGGGCTTAAAGATTCCATTTAGAGAGGTGATAGAAATTTGTGGGAGATGGGCTTATAGATGCCATCTAGAAGTGATTGCTGAATCGTAATTTGTAAGTTGGAAGAATGAGTATCAGAACGACGTCCGTGTCTGGAGCATATCTGAACTGTATTTGAAAGTTCAATCTGAATGAGTATCAGGATGGCATCTGTATCTAGAGCGTATCTAAACCGTATCTAAATTTTGAATCTGAGTGAGTATCAGGATGGCATCCGTGTCTGGAGCGTATCTGAACTGTATCTGAATTTTGAATCTGAATGAGTATCGGAATGTTAACCGTGTCTGGGGCATATCTAAACTGTATCTAAATTTTGAATCTGAATGAGTGTCAGAATGGAATCCATATCTGGAGCGTATCTATACTGTATCTGGAAGTTGAGATTTGAATGAGTATCAGAATGGCATCTGTATCTGGAGCGTATCTGAACTGTATCTGAATTTTGAATCTGAATGAGTATCAGGATGGCATCCGTGTCTGGAGCGTATCTGAACTGTATCTGCATTTTGAACTTGAATGAGTATCAGGATGACATCCGTGTCTGGAGCGTATCTGAACTGTATCTGAATTTTGAATCTGAATGAGTATCGGAATGGTATCCGTGTCTGGGGCATATCTGAACTGTATCCGAATTTTGAATCTGAATGAGTGTCAGAATGGCATCCGTGTATGGAGCGTATATGTACTGTATCTGGAAGTTGAGATCTGAATGAGTATGAGAATGGCATCCATATCTGGAGCGTATCTGAATTGTATCTGAATTTTAAATCTGACTGAGTATCAGGATGGCATCCGTGTTTGGAGCGTATCTGAATTTTGAATCTGAATGAGTATCAGAATGGTATCCGTGTCTGGGGCATACCTGAACTGTGTCTGAATTTTGAATTTGAATGAGTGTCAGAATGGCATCCGTGTCTGGAGCGTATATGTATTGTATCTGGAAGTTGAGATCTGAATGAGTATAGAATGGCATCCGTGTCTGGAGTGTATCTGTACTGTATCTGTAGATCGAACATTGTTAATGGTAGCTGTTAATTTTATCTTGAAAAGGGTAAAATGTTAGCTAAAATGCAAAGTCGTGTTGTATGAAATGCATGACATAATGAATTTGTGTAATCAATGTTTATGATATATGGATGCAATGTATGTGTATGTGAGATAATCTGCTGCATTGCTGTTGGATTAAGGAACATAAATCCCTGAATATTGCTGAGGATATGTAAGTCTTCATGTCTTGAAGTATTGGTGAATTTTTTCCAAGAGGAATAAGCTCTGTTGTAAGGATAATGCCATGTACTGCTTTTAAAATCTGTTGGGGAGTCCTGAGAAATTTGACAACTTCTACTGGGGATCAACAATTTGAACTTTGCTCCGCTGGGGATTTAAACGACGTACTGCAGGGGATTGCTTATGGAATAGCCTAGAGGTATTTCCCTATCCTTTCAACCTATCAGTAATTGCCTCTTTTCATTTTGTTTATTTGTAAACAGTAATTATGTTCAAATGCATATGCTTAACAATGAATCATTGGATGTTTTTGTAAACAAACAAACGTAAAGAATAGACAAATAGTTTTTTTACTTTCAAAAGAATATTTTGTATTAACTTCGAATAAGTATTTTTGTACAAGGGGACAAACATTCTAGTAAGAGAATGTTGTCGTAAAAGAGAAAAGTTTGATACAAAGAAAAGATAGCTATGTGTAATAATCCTATGGGGTTTCCGTTCTGCTATAGCCTCCGTATCTCTGAGCATCTTGTCTATTTGTTGCCTCTTCCGAAGATGACTGAATTGATCAGAACCTCTGAGTTTGTCAGTGTGAAGCCAAAGGTTGTTTGTAAAGTGATCCAACCGGACATAGTCGTACACCTTAATTCCCTAACTTTTTCCTGGACCGACCTTTCAGGTTTTCAGTCCACTGGGAAACCCTTTTTTTCCCAATTCACCCATTCAAGTTTTCAACTTGTCGGGTGTACAAATTTTTTTGTTTTATCCCTAACTTTTGCTCGAACCTTTTGGTTCACCGGGATACCCTTGTTTTGCCTAGGTATGTCAACCTAGCGGGTCTCTTATGCGTAGTATATTTTAACTATGTCCCCGTTCGCAGGGTGTGGCAGGTCGTCGCCATCCATGGTGGTTAAGATCATTGCCCCACCGGAGAATATGTTTTTGATTACAAATGGTCCTTCATCGGTAGGAGTCAATTTGCCCATGGGATCACTTTGTGGCAAGATGATGCGTTTGATCACTAGATCTCCGACTTGATACACTTGGAATCTTACTTTCTTGTTGAAAGCCTTGATCATCCGTTTTTGATATATTTTACCATGGCAAACAGTAGTAAGTCTCTTTTCATCAATCAAATTCAGTTGATCAAGTCGAGTCTGGATCCAATCGTCTTCGTTCAACCCTGCATCCTTCAACAGGCATCTTTCATAATCATGCATCCTTCATAATCCTCAGAGAGGGGATCTAAACCTCAATAGGCAAGACGGTTTCCATGTCGTATACCAAAGAATAGGGTGTTTCCCCAGTTGATGTGTGAGTTGTGGTACGATATCCGTGGAGAGAGAATCGTAGCATCTCATGCCAGTCTTTGTATGTGACTGTCATTTTCCGTATGATCTTTTTAATGTTCTTATTCGCAGCTTCGACAGCACCATTCATCTTTGGCCGATAGGGAGAAGAATTGTGATGTTAAATATTGAATTTCTTGCATAATGAGGTTATCATAGTGTTGTTGAGATTTGTACCATTGTCAGATATGATCCTTTTTGGGATATTGTGCTGGCAAATGAGGTTCTGCTTGATGAAACGGGCAACAACATTCTTGGTAACAGAGGTGAAGGAGGCTGCTTCAACCCACTTTGTAAAATATTCAATGGCCACTAGGATGAAGCGGTGTCCATTGGAGGCTTTCGGCTTGATTTCTCCAATCATATCAATCCCCTACATAGCAAAGGGACAAGGAGTTGTCAAGACATTCAAAGGAACTGGGGGTACATGCAATTTGTCAGCATAAATCTGGCATTTATGGTAGGTTCGAGAGTGTTGATAGAAATCTGCTTCCATGGTGGACTAGTAATAGCCTGCCCGTAGGATTTTCTTTGCCATCGTATGCCCACTAGAATGGGTACCAAAGGTGCCTTCATGCAATTTAGCCATGATCCTTTCAGCTTCAACTTTATCTACGCACCGAAGCAACACAGAGTCATGATTGCGTTTGTACAGGACGCCATTACTAAGGAAGAATTTAGCAGAGAATATCCTTAAGAACTTCTTATCATTGATTGAAGCTCCTTTTGGATATTCTTGAGCCTCGAGATACCTCTTGACTTCGTGAAACCAGGGTTGTTCCACTACTTATTCAGTATTAATATCGTGACAGTGTGCCGGTTCATCCATTCGCTCAATGGTGATCTGGGGGGGCTCGTTATCCCAATTAAGTTTAAACATAGATGACATTGTGGCTAGTGCGTCTGCTAGCTGATTTTCTTCTCGTGGGAAATTCTCGAAGGTAATCTTCTCAAAATGTGGTAGCAATGTCAAAACATGTTCTTTATAAGGGACAAGGTTAGGGTGTTTGGTGTCCCATTCCCCTTTGATCTGACTGATGACCAAAGCTAAATATCCAAATACATCCAAGGATTTTATCCCCAAGTCTATGGCAACTTTGAGACCGAAGATGCATGCTTCGTATTCGTCCATATTGTTTGTACAATTGAAGCAAAGTCTGGCAGTAAAGGGAGTCCGACACCCTTCCAGAGATATGAGTACAGCACCAATACCATTGTCGAGTGCATTAGAGGCTCCATCAAAGAACAGGGTCCCTCGGGATCCTTGTTCAGGTCCGTCATATGGCCTAATTTCTTCACAGTTGTCTAATGTCATGATGTCTTCATCCAGGAATTCGAACTTCATGGACTGGTAGTCTTCTACAGCTTGGTGAGCGAGGTGATCAGCTAGTACACTTCCCTTTATAGCTTTCTGGGTAGTATACTGTATGCCATACTCTGTCAGGATCATCTTCCATCTTGCTATTCTCCCAGAAAGAGAAGGATTCTCGAAGATGTATTTTATCGGATCCATTTTAGATATCAACAAGGTTGTATGAGTTAGCATATACTGTCTTAGCCGGCGAGCAGCCCATGCCATAGCGCAGCAAGTTTTCTCGAGTAGTGAATATCTTGTTTCACAGTCGGTAAACTTTTTGCTCAGGTAATAAATAGCGTGCTCTTTTCGGCCATACTCGTCATGTTTCCCCAATACACACCCCATGGAGTTTTCTAAAATAGTCAGATACATGATCAATGGTCTTCCCTCAACTGGTGGCATCAACAAAGGAGGCTCTTGTAAGTATTATTTGATTTTGTCAAAAGAAATTTGGCATTCATCATTCCATTTGACTACTTGATCTTTCTTCAATAGTTTAAAGATTGGCCCACAAGTAGTTGTCAGGTGAGAAATGAATCTGGAAATATAGTTCAAACGTCGCAAGAATCCTCTAACTTCCTTCTCAGTACGAGGAGCATGCATCTCTTGTATTGCTTTAACTTTAGAAGGATCGACCTCGATACCTTTGTTGCTGACGACAATGCCTAGGAGTTTACTAGACCGTACCCCAAATGTGCATTTGTTTGGATTCAACCTCAGCTTGTACTTCTTCAGTCTCTCAAACAGTTTTTGTAAGTGGTCAAGATGCTCTTCTTCTGTTTGAGATCTGGCTATCATATCGTCCATGTAGACCTCTATTTCGTGATGTATCATGTCATGAAATAAAGCTACCATGGCACGTTGATAGGTTGCCCCAGCGTTCTTTAGTCCGAATGGCATTACCTTATAGCAAAAAGTGCCCCACCGCGTGACAAAGGTTGTTTTCTCCATGTCCTCAGGCGCCATTTTGATTTTGTTGCAACCTGAGAATCCATCCATGAAGGAGAACACTTTATGTTGTGCCGTATTGTCAACTAGGATATCAATGTGGGGGAGTGGAAAATAATCCTTAGGGATCGCCCTATTCAAATCTCTGTAGTCCACACACATTCGCACTTTGCCATCTTTTTTGGGAACGGGAACAATGTTGGAAACCCATTGAGGGTAAGAGGTGACAGCGAAGAATCCAACGTTGAATTGCTTCATGACCTCTACTTTAATCTTTTCTGACATATTAGGCCTCATGCGGAGAACCTTTTGCTTTACTGGCAGACAATCTTCTCTGGTAGGAAAATGATGTACCACAATGTCTGCATCAAGTCCCGGCATGTCTTCATATGACCAGGAAAAGACTTCAACATAATCGTGCAACAACTAAATCAGACGCTCCTTGACCCTAGGTTCCAGATTGGCACCTACCTTGACCTCTTTTTTGTCTTCTTCGGTGCCCAGGTTGATTGTATCTACGGGTTCCTCGTGAGGCTGAATGGTTCTTTCTTCTTGTTATAGAAGTCTGGCAAGTTCCCCTGGTACTTCATAATCTTCCTCACCTTCGTCTTCGGCTTGGTAGATTAGATTCTCAGAGTCACAAAAGGCCATAGCAGTATTGTTACCCATGGGATCCAGAATGGATGTATACCTGCATTTTGAGTGTGGGTGTGTGTAAGGGTATAGCTATCTTTGAAAGAAAATAAAATGTAAAAGAAAAACAATGAGCACAAAATTTTGTATGCGAAAAACGTCCATGATTCATTGATGTCATATGAAGATGAAATAATAACCCTTACAAATGGACCATCGTGCCTCGGGTAAGACACAAGGTTTTAAGAGTACGAATTGTTTTGAATATTACAGATCCAACAAAATGTAAAAATAAATTACTATGGATAAAAGTGATCGGGACAAAGTCTCTAGCCTCCCAATTGCTGAGCCTTCCATTGACAGTCGGGAATATCCAATCCTCCAGGTTGCAATCATCTTCACCATCTTCTACCGCGTTGACCTCACGGTTGCTAATCTTCAAGGGTGGCCCTCCAGCACGGGCACGGCGTACAAACTTTTGAGCACTTGAAGTGAAGCATAGGCCAAACTTGTCAGACTTATAAGGGATATCTAGAAGTTTCCCCCAGATAGTGCATCCACCTTCCTCTACCACTGCTTTGGCGTCCTTCAGAGATGACATCCGGAGTGGAGGTCTTGTAATCTTGGGAATATGAGACACAGTTTTGGTCACTGCCACCTCTTGCGGGACCTCTTTGAAGTATTGAAATGGAGTTTCAATGAATTCTCCATCCAATTCCACATATCTGAAGGAATTGAGATGGTTGATCATGTAGAGGTAACAGCGCCAGCATTGTGGATCCATGGCCGGCCTAGCAAGCAGGAATACGAAGGGCGGATGTCCATTACATAAAAGGTGGAATTGAAAGTTTGGGTTCCAACTTTTATGGGGATATCCACTTCCCCGTGCACCATTCTCTTCGAGCCGTCAAACGCCCTTACTACTATGTTGCTTGGCTTTAATGTTCATCCCTCGCAGTCAAGTCCATCCAGAGCTTTTTTCGGTAATACATTCAAAGATGAGCCTGTGTCCACCAAGACATGGGCCAGAGTTGTGCCCCTACATTCCACAGAGACCTGCAATGCCTCATTATGCTTTCTTCCCCTCGGTGTTAGATTAGCATCTGAAAAACCTAGGCCATTATCCGCTGTCAGGATGGATATGTAGTCTTGGAATTAATCAATAGACGTCTCTTGAGGTACATGGGCTGTTTTTAAGAACTTCACCAAGGCTTTTTCATGCGCCTCGGAACATAGTAGTAATGCCAGCATGTAGATTTTAGAGGGAGTTTGCCCCAATTGTTCAACTACATCATAGTCGCTCCTTGTTTACCGTGGGAATTGGTAAACAACCGCTGATCTTCCAAAAGGTTACTTATTTGGTGACTCGCAGAATCGATCAGATTGATCCTAAGACATGGTTGATTTTGGGGTTTGACTAAGTTTGATAATGGTTAAATGACAAGAAAATAAAGAAGCTTTATGTAAATTGCATGAAGAAGAGAACTTGATAAAATAAAGGAAGGCTTGAAATAAAGGCTTTCGACTGGAAAAGTAAAGGAGAAAGCAAGTAAAGTTTCTGGAAAATAAATGACTTTGATTAATTAAAGTGGTGTTTCACACATACATTCTCAACAATTCTTTCTCTCACGCTGGGTACTCGAATCTATATGAGTGACTTGTATATAGTTGTGAACACACGCGAAAAACTGCGTGAACTACTAATATTTATACTAAATACATACCAAGTAACCGTCGGGCAGTTACACTGCTTCGAGATGACTCCACTTGGCACGTTCACAGCGTTCGACGCTCCAGATCTTTGCACGTTGCACTTGGTAACCGCTGGGAACCGTTTTCCCTCCAAACGTTTGAATCTCAAACCGTTCCACTCTGAACAATCGAACAACTTCGTCGAGAAGCATCTTCGATGTCGAAGGCAACCAAATTCTCCCTTAGAAGAAATTCTCTAAGTACATTGCCATCTTCTGATGAGAATTTCGACAGACCCAGCAGGTCGAAACCATCCTTCAGCTTTAATGGCTGATATAAATAAAAACAAGGGTGTCAAATTTAGGAGCCAACAAATTGCCCCCCAAGAATGCCTTATTTCGACTCTGAAAAGAAAAAAGGCATTCTTTGAGATTCCATTCGACACCTGTCTTTTCATTCTTAGCCACAAATTAAACTGTTCACTTTTTGTCTTCTACCAACCACTGACAATCCCAAGAAAAAGCCATCATTTCATCCGTACCTAAGACGTCACCTCAGTACGGCGTGCAACGTGCCAAATGTCTTTTCACAAATTGTCATCATGACAATTTCCCAAAAACGAGGGTGCACACTGCACCCTTTCATTTCTGCAGAATGGCTATGTAAACAGGGGGACGCCACGTGTCCCACTACCTTCTGCAACATTAAATGGCATTAAATGGCCTCGAATTTGGGGATTTCCCAACCACTATAAATAGCTCCAAGTACCCATTGTGGGACTTTTTCACGCTATCTTGCCTTCAAACTTCCTTGAACACAAAATCTCTGCAAACTTTGCAAACACCTTGTTCTTCACTTCATCTTCAACCTTAACATCAACAATGGCCTCAGGTTCTTCTACCGCTCCTAGTTCTAACATCCCTTCCAGAAATGCTAAACCCAAGATCTTCTCAACTGCCCCCGTAGTTACTCCTACAGGCCAACGAAGGGTTCCTGAACCCCTAGAAACTGCTGAACGTGAAGCCTATTCACACCAACTCATGATTCAGGTTGGGTACTCCAACCAAATCTTCGCCATGTCTGGCCCGCTAACCCCATGCATCGCTGAAGCCATGAAGATTAAAAACTTCTTTCCAATGCTTGAAAAGCTCAAACCTGTTGGATGCTCTAAAAAAGATGCAGAGGATAACGAAGATCCCGCTTAGGAGAAAATTGATCTTCGCTTCTTCAATAGGGGTGTTAGGGCTTTCAGGTCTAGCCCTAGCCTCACTCCTGACTACAGTGCTTGGCTGGAAAAAATGGAAAAAAGCCAGGCTTCGATCTGGAAGGACCTGGGGATATTCGACCTGGTTATGTTGTCGAAGACGGGTCTCAACTACTCCCCAGAGATGTTGATAGCTTCCTTGCTTTTCTGGGATTACACTCATTTCACTTTTCACCTTCCTTGTGGAATGCTAACACCCACACTTTTCGACGTGGCCGCCATCACTGGCCTTCGACCCACTGGGGATTATTTCGACCCAGAGGAAATGTCGGAGGATCAGATTGGATTCTCAGCTACGAAACCCACCTACACCACCTATATCAACCATTACCATGATAGGTCGACAACCATTGTGCCGGATGTAGAGCATATCGCGTTTCTAGCCTTATGGCTGTCACGCTTTGTGTTCTGCACAAAGTCTTTACAAGTGACAAAGAAGATGGTCACCCTCGCCACCCAACTCCACCATGGCCAAAATATTTGTTTGGCAGAATTAATTTTGGCGACTCTGTACGAGTCGATTAGCAGCGGAGCGACTCTGTTGAAGATCATCGAGAATATAGCTAGTCTGCTGCTTGCAGGACCTTTTTGGCTACTTCAGCTGTGGCTCAATGCCACTTTCGAGTCTTTCTTACCCCATAAGACTCAAATAAATGAGCAAGCTCCGGAGATAGCAAATAGGCGCATCGAAGGCACCAGATTAGCTCTATTGACCCCGACTGAAGATGGGCTGGAGCTTCAACAAACTTTTGCAAACTTCGTCTTGATGTTTGCAAGAAGAAAAGAATTTATTTCGACCATGGATCCCTTTGCTCGACGAAAGGTTGGTCCAGAATGGTTCACGAGGCCCCATCCTAAGTCGTCAGGTGATCCTCAGGTCGAAGAACATACAATAATGTGGGAAGCATTTCTCACACCTAAAATCATGCCCCTGCGCTTCAAGAGCTCCAAGACTCACTTGAGCTTGATTGTGTATCAACCAAACTTGGTCTCTCGCCAGTTTGGTATCATTCAAACACTTCCTTCTCCTATTTTTCCCAGGGAGAAATCCATGTTATATTTCTGCAACGACTATACTGAAGACGCTGCCACCAAGCATATCTGCAGGTATGCTGGTCGAACAGTCCTTTCACTGTTCGATTATCAGCTTAACTTTCTCTGCTCACCATCCTTCGAAGAGTGGTGGAAGAGTTACTACGCTGAAGAGTTCTTCGACGAGAAGGACTTTGTGGACGAACTTCAGAAGTCTTTTGTTCTTGTCCTGGAAAAAATAAAGAAGTGTAAGTTCACTCTCCAAATTATTTTGTCTTTCCCTTTCGACTGGTAGCCTGTTAATTATAACTTGTCTTCTTTCAGTTGTTCGAAAGCTTGCAGCCAAGAAAGCTGCAGAAGGCCATCAGGGAGGAGGTCCCTTGACAAAACCTCCACCACCGGCGAAAACTATAGCACCGGCGAAAACTACAACAAGCCATCAAGGGGAAGGTCCTTTGAAAAAACCTTCAGCACCGGTAACCAGACTTTTATTATTTTCTTCTGGTTTTAACATTCTGACTTTCGATGTAGCTTCTAAATCGAAATCCAATTGGTTTTTAGGCACCTTCACCCAAGAAACGACCCGCACTGACGGTCAAATCTGGGAGGGACGAAGAAGACGACTCTCCCCCCGCTCCCCTAAAGAGGAGAAAACTGAAGAAGGATGTTCCTCCTTCTGAGACTCGATCCACAATCAGAATAAAGGTTGCTGGGAGAAAACCCAGGCCACCTCCAGTAATTATTGAAGAGCCAACGGAGGAGGAACTAAATGTTTTGCTCAATAAGCCCGTCGAAAGCGACAATTCCAGCCCTGGGGCTGAAGTTCCTCTGCAGGTAATTTCTTTGACCTTTTTTAACTCAGGTGTCGATGCTCGCGTTCGATTATGTCTCTTTCTCAACTAGAAGATTCTTCTTCTTCTTTTTTCAGGAAACCACTGAAAGCTCAGCGCCAAAGACTTACGAAACACTAGATTCTGCTGAACTCAGTAGGCCACAAGAGAAAGAATTGGCGAACGATGAAGCCAATGCTGAAACAGATGAAGCCAATGCTGAGACAGAAGAACAACAAACAGAAGATCAACAACCAAAATAGATTCAAGTGGTTGATCTGTCGGAGGAACAACATGATGAAGGGGATCACGCTGACGCTGGCACTGCTGAAGTTCAAGTCGAAGAGAATCAAGTTGAGGCAAACACTGCTCAACAGCTTCAACCCCAAGACAATGCTGCTGCAAAGGTTACCACCTCAACAAAGCAGCGGTCGAAAGAAGACTTAGCACTCTTGAAGCAAACTGATCCCGTTGGCTATCTGAATGCCATTATCGAGAGCAAGGGAAGTTCATCTGATATTAGTCAGGAGGCTTATACTCAGTCGGGGAAGTCCACTGAGACTTCTCCTCTCGATGAGGCTTTGACGAAGGTCAAGGCCCAGTTCTTCAAGAAAGATTTGATGAAAGCTTTGGAGGGGGACCCTACTGCTCCGTCGTGTTTGGGAGCTGTTTTGAATGCGGTTGACTTGCTCGCTGTGACTCCGGAGGTTTCAAGCTTTATCATGGAGTTATACTCCATTATTGATCAAGTTTCAGCAGACTATCAGCGACAGAGAGGCTTCAACAGCCAGCTCGAGGCGTTATATGGCAAAAGTTCTTCCGCCTGGACTGCTGTAGCAGAGACGACTTCTCGAATTGCAGAGTTGTCGAAGCAAAAGGCATCTAAGCAAGAAGAAATTGATGCTATAGATCGAGACAATGCTTCCATAAAGGCGCAAGTCGAAGAGTTGGAGGCCAAGATGAATGCCAATACTAAGCGCAAGGAGGAGCTTCTCTCGATTGTTCCAGACACCGAGAGTCAAGCTGAAATCACACAAGGCCTAGAGTTTGCTGAGAAAGCCCAAGCCTTCGACGACCAAATTGCCAAGCTTGCCCAGGCGAATGCCTTGTGCAACAAAAGACTGGAGCTGCAGCAGGCGAAGTACCTTCGACTCAAAGATTCCATCCCCTTCTGATTGACTCAGCCCTTTAACCATATATTGTAATATGTATTTGACAATATTGCCATTTTGGCTAATTTATAAAATTTTCCATTTTGGCTTACTTATGGTTAATTTAGTCATTACTTGCTATTTATTTTGATCTCTTGGAGTATAGGTTTATACTTTTTCAAATATTTGCCATTTACTCTCAAGAGCCTTTTATATTCACTCAACTCTTCGACTTCATAAGCTCCACCAGAAAAAGTTTAGATAATTCTGAATGGTCCTTCCCATTTGGGTGACCATTTTCCCATGCTTCGATCCCTTCGATCCATGGGAAGAATTACCTTCCAAACTAATTCTCCAAGCGAGAATGCCTTAGGTTTCACTTTTTTATTGTAAGAGTCTTCCACTCTTTTCTTCTGAAGCCTTAGTAGGTCGAGAGCGCGCAATCTTTCTTCGTCTAAATCTACTAGTTCGTCTAACATCATATCCCAATAAACTTCAGAGGGGATATCATGGTGTCTCTGAACCCTTGCAGATTGAAGACAAATTTCTGCTGGCAACACTGCGTCATGACCAAAAGTTATCCTATATGGTGTTGTACCTATGGCTTCTTTTGGGGACGTTCGACAGGCCCACAAGATCTGGTCTAACGTCTTATGCCAATTTTTTGGCTTCTTCCCAATATGCTTTTTTATCAAGCCAATCACTACTTTGTTCGCCGCTTCGACTTGACCGTTTGCCTGTGCATAATAAGGCGTTGATGTTAGGAGTTTAAAGCCTATTTCTTGAGCGAATTCCTGCATCTTTCGACCGGTGAAAACTGATCCTTGATCAGTAGTTATAGTCTCAGGGATTCCATATCTAAAGATAATGTTCTTTTGAATAAATTCAATGACATTTTCTTGGTCTACATTGACTAAAGGAATAGCTTTGATCCACTTAGTAAAATAATCAATGCCTACCAATATATACTTCTGGCTCTTTGATGATGCTGGTCGAATCTCTCCAATAAGGTCCAACGCCCATCCTCTAAAGGGCCAAGGTTTCACTATCGAGTGAAGTTCGCTTGCTGGTACATGTTGGATGCCTGTATGGACTTGACATTCTTG